>JAGWCC010000218.1:1200000-1813008 GCA_022651775.1 Drusus annulatus
AGAGAAAATATACCTACCTCCTTAATGGTTATTGTTCTTTCTATCAGTTTAATGAAATTCAAAGGCAATTTTAAAAATATTTTCCCAAAACTGGTAAGATATCATTTTTTGTTGCTGCAAGCTTAGCCCGCGCTGTTGATTTAATGAAAAACTTTATATTAAAAAAATCCATACTTTTATTGAAAAAATAATTACAGGAAGGAAATTATTCATTCTCTTGTATTAAATTTTCAAGCTAAAAGAATTCTTGGTAGACACAATATCAAATAAATTCAGAAAGAACGCTTTACCGGAACATTGTTAATATAAAACTGCCAAGTTAAAGGGGTAAAAATCCCAACCCCTGCATAAAAAGAAGGCAGATCTCCCCACCCCTAGCGGGAGCACAACATGAACAAATGAATTGCAAACAGCGTTATTATTTCCAAAGGAAAGTCTTATATTTTTCTCTTCCCGTACTTTTCCTCATTTCTTTTATGCTTGGTTAGCACCGCCTAGGTAACTTGCGAGTTTTCTCCTTGCCAAAAATCTCCGCTCTTTAGCGGTCTGTGAATAAATTGACAGCGGAGAGCGGGGCTACCCGCGAGACTCTAAATATCCCTGGAATGGTAACAATTACCCCATCTACTTGCTTATTCCGCTAGAAAAATACGCGAAGAACGAATAACTGTTTGCTAAAAAATTAAAGAAATCGTTTCTTAAAAAAATATGATCAACATCTAACCGAATGAAATTACAGCCAACAACAAATAGAAAATTAAACGGTATTTGCTACCTTCCTTATAAGTTTATAATGTAATTAAATTATTATAATAATTACATTTATATATCTATAGCCTTCATTGTGGGTATTGGGAATGATACCTATGCCCTACCACCCTACAATGATTTTCCTGTAGAAATTAGTAAAATAAATATCATTTATATATATTTTTTAAGTGGTAGTCAATAAACATAAATGTAAATGAAAAAGATTTATAACACAGACGTCATGTAGGAATTTAATATGTTTTATAGAGATAATTCAAAACATGATGCTGCGAAGAACTGATGATATCAATGATGCCCTCTATGGGAGATATCTATGTGTGCTCAACATTTGTAAACGTTTGACGTTTGACACATGAGTGCCATTTACGTTCAAAAGCTCGGCTGTGGAATTGATTATGGAAGGAATGCGTTTTTGTTTCCTCCATCTTGCCACGCGATGTGGGTCTTTTCGAGGTCTGGTTCCACTTATTCTTTTCCCTAAAAATATCCTCCTCTCGGCGACCTTAAAAATGTCGTAGAAACCATAAAGAAAAAACCACAGTTTATCTCTCGTGGAGTTAATATAAAATAAATAAGAAAAATGTGGTATTTTACTGAATAGTGAAAATTTATTGAATTTAAAAAAATAATAAAATTCCCTGCTGGTGATGGACGTTGCATTCATTTTTGTAAGCACTTATCGCAGGTTCGTGGTTATCGGGGCCGATAATCGAGTGGGCCGTATTTAAGAGTAATCATTCGGATATTGACGGAAAGGAAATGAAAATTTCAAGGACTCACCGCAGTTCTTGAAAGCTTCGGAGTAAATCCGGCGGCCATAAACAAGATTTGAGTCTGAAACAAAGCGCCCCGTATTCGAGTGAAGCTCTCGGAGCTCGGCTAATTGATTTCGGGTTTACCGGAGTGGGAATTCATGCGCGATAAAAATCATAGCTGCTAAGCCGAGTGAAAATTACAAGCAATTGCATTTCGGCTATGTCCGCCCGCAGTTTCGGTGCTTGGCTCTATCAGATATAGATGCTACCTAATGCACCTACACGTAGTAAAGTGTATAAAGGAAGTTAATTAGTTTATCTACCTTCAACAAAGCACCGGTGGTCATATTATTCACAAAAATGGTCGTGGCAACAGATTAAATAATTTAGAAGCACTAGAAATAAAGAAAAGTATTTAAATTATTAGTCATATTCTTAATAATCAGTTGAATTTGTTCAGTAGTCCAATATTAGGTATATTTCCTGTAAACTCGCAAAATTTCTCATTATTCCTAAATCACGTTCTCAGTTGACGTTTTGCCTGTTTCAATTCATATTATATGACTCTTTCTCTCTGTTCCTTTGTTATAATTTAAATGTTATTCTTTTGTTTTCTCACTGTTCTTTTATTTTATTTTATATTGTTTTCTCCCGCCGTAAGTTAATATAACCGCACACGATGTATTTTTTTGTTTAGTTAATATTGTACCCTGATGATGCTTAGTCTAAGCGAAACCGGTCGGTCATAAAATTTAAAACAAAGTTATTATTTCATTTCATTAATTAGTTTGTTTAAGACATAAATATGTAGGTTTAACAAGCAACAACAAGTGAGGATCGCACATATATATGGTAGTAAGGTATAGTAAATAGCTATAACTTGAACTTGTTTGAAAATAGGTATTTAAAAAATGCAGTAGTGAATTGCTGCAGTTAAATAAAACCCAATTATTGTTTTGTTCCATTTCTAACAAACACCAAATAAAAGTGACGAAAAAACACACTTTGTAATGCTGTTTTGTCACGCCATTTTAGAGCAAATAGTTTTTTTATGTAAGTAACCATAAATTGTACCTACCTATCTAGCATTATTTTCCTATCAGCAAATCGTGGAGTTTTATTTATTTATTTGTTCTTGAAAATGCATCTCATATTTGCACTATGTTATTATCATGATGTTCTATGATGGGGAATAATGACAACAAAGAAAAAAGTATAATAACAAGGCAATTATCTAGTCAAAGCATCAGCTGGACAAACATGCTAACTCTTATTAAACTATGATTGTAATTTATTTATTTATAAACTAACGGACTATTGTCGAATTACAAAAAAATACACAGCACGAAATAAGAAAAAAAAGCAACAGATAAATACAACAACACATACATAAGATTATAATGAAGCAATGACAAAATTTGACAAAATAAACAACTGAGAGAACACTCAAGCCAAGGCTAAGGTCAAGTCAAAGTATTGGTAGAGTCGTAAAGAATGACAAAAATCATTTAGACTTGTACCAAAAATTTCAAAACCATGGCTTAAGTTAACAAGTCCTAAGATTATGGACCGTGTGGAATGATATCCATAATTAGAAGAGTGATGATTGACGAATAGCAGTTCATAGTTTAGAGTCTAAGGTAAGGAATGTTGAACTGTTAATAAAAATAACTATGGTAAGATATTAACGGTACCTCGAGTGACATAATATATTCTCAATGATAGATATTTAAACAGTATGCAAATGACAAACGTTGCTTTTCCACCGAAAAACAATAAGAAATAATTGAAAAAATATTATGATGTCATCACGTTTTTTTCTTTCACGTTACGTAAATTTATTAATTACAAACGTTTTTTCTTGAGCAATTACCTCCATCACACAGCATTCAGAAAATGATTAAATAACGCTGGAAAGGGTATTCGTCCCGTGTCGTTCATTAATTCTCGTCTCGTGATATTTTCTTTGTAATGATTTTTTTCATTTCCCACGCAAGCGAGAAAAAAATATGAACAGTAAAATATTAATTAAAAGCCAAGTATTGCTCAAAAGAATAATAAAGTCGTTGGTCACGAGTTGGAAACTTTCACGTGTTTCTTTTGTATATTGTTGTTAATTGCTGAGAGTTTCGTCGGTTGCGAATGTTACCTCGTTTTTCGTACCTATCCAAATGAGATTTTGCGGTTTTAGTTGAAAAACTTTTGTCAAACAAACCTTTTTTTTTCATTTATCAACTGTTGTCGCAACATTTTTTTCAATTGAAAGAAATATATTTTTTTATTGCGAACGGTACCATAAAATCTACCCGCAGAAAGCAAGTATTTCAATTCAACCTAAGGCAAGTACAGGATTTCAAATAGAGTAATAATTACCTGAATTTTTAGACAAAAAATTTTATGCTTCATGAACCAAAAACTTTTGAGCGGTGAAGTAGCTGTGTAGATTTTTCCCATCTGAAATTTATGGGTTGATGCAGTTTAAGATTGCAACGTCATCTGTCGTGAGCCATAGACTTTTAGGGTGAATATTTTCAATCGAAATCTCGGGTAAAGCCTGGTAGTAAGGCTCGCATGTGTATAAACAATTACGAACGAAAACCAATAACTTACAAAAGTAGGTGGTAATTTTTTAAATCCTCGAAATAAAAATAAAAATTATTTCGTTGAACCGATTTTTGTTGCAGTTAATTAAAAATGAAAACAAGCTTTATATGTGAAAAATAATTTAGCTAAATGGTGGCGTGTTTTCAAAGCGCATCGTGCAAAGCACAAACTTTATCAGCAGAATTTGAGGTGCAACCAAAAAACAGCACTCTGCGCATTCGCGAAAGGATTTTGATCGGAAATCAAATCGCTCCACCTACCCGAAGACGGGTGTACTCGTATTAATTAGCTGAACAAAGGGGTGCCCCGTCTGAGGAGCCTCTACCCCTGAATAGTTTTTGGATCATAAAATCTGCCATAAAAATCACGATAACGGCCAATTACACGAATGGTAACGGCCGTTATAACGAATTATCTCCCGCTCGGAGATTCTAACGACGGGTCCTGGAGGAAAATCATCGGCAATTAGGATTTATGAAAGGGTCCTGATAACTGGTGTCCTTTGTGCAAACATGGTGTATACTGATAACTAATAAACGAGGGAGATTTATGGTTTCTCGCAATGTATTGATGAAAAGGTTGATTCCTTTATTTTACAAGTCTATCGTCATTGTGTTAACTAAAATAAAGATGGGTGCAGAAACTCTCTGCGCGATTAGTACGGTTACAAAATAACTAAACAGAATATTGAAACAATATTAATTTTCTAACACGCGTGTTAGAAAATTAGACGAAAAAAATGTTTTTAAGGGTAAAACCAAGATTTGATTACCGGGATTATTTCGGACTAAAAAACTCCATAAAAAAAACCACTGATATATCATCAAAACCCTTCAAAGTCACAGTGATGAGCCATTATATAGTTCTGATTTTTTGTTTTTGTTTCTAAAGGTTTCCATATTACATTGAAACTATAAATGATATGTGGTATAGGAGAATTGCATTTTCCCCTTTCCAAATTATGCTTTAATAGCAAAAAATTGAAAATGTATTGCACGCAATAATGGCATTTAAAATTGAAACAATTAAACATAAGCCTTCATTCCCTTTTCTGAGATACCAAAATATTTATCTTGAAATGGACGCTTAGGAATAATTAGAATTACATAAGAAATGTTTTGTGGTTTGAGGTTATATTTCAATTTTAAATTGACCTAGATTTTTGACAATAAAATGAAAACACGTTCAGTAAAGTCGTATAGTCACTGGTGCCTATAGCTGGCTTATTAGTAAGATACCTAATATAACCAAACCTAAGATAATGAAGAAATTAAGATTTAAATAAAAACTAAAAACAACTATGAAATTAAGAAAACCAACTTAGGTCTAAAGCTTTATACGATGGACACCGGCGATGGGAATAAATTAGTTACCTCCGTATTAAAATTTTCCGACACACGGCATGATTCTATTCCATAATGTTTGCTCTTGGTTTATGAATATTTCCGTAGCAAGCTTCCAGAGGATATTGGTTGGTAAGTAGGAATGGTTACGTGCGTGTGGTGGTGCCCTGCCAAAACAAAAGTTTGTTAAGAGTTTTCCTCCCCTAGCCCCACCCCCTCCCCACTCACTTCCTCCCGCCACCCCTCTTCACTGTGTAACCTATTTTTCTTGGAAGATGATCCGGTTGAATGGATTCGTTCAATGGCAAGCGATCGCTTCCGTACTTTTGTGTATTTTTCGCATGACGTACATCTATGTTGGAAATGTGTACGATATTCTAACAATGTATCGGTATTATACCATATTCTGTAAGAGCGTATTTCCCCACCTGCACTAGAACCAGTTCGACATGATAAATTTATATACATTTATTGATAGGATGCATCGTATAAACATTTCAGAAATAACGGAAAATCTTTTATGTATTTATTCAATTTGTATTTTTGAAAGTAAAACTTATTCCAGTTAAATAGTTTAAACATATTTTTTAAGTAACACATTTTCACCAGTCGTATTTTTTTTGACCGTTCAAGGTTAAGAAGCAATTAGTGGGGTACGGTAGTGACTTAAGTAACATTATTTAACGAAATCATAACTTAGGGAGTAATTGCTGAAAGCATTGAAGCTACGGCAGGATTTTCTGGTATAACCTTCTAACTTTCAAACCCTCGAAAGAAATCCTAGTTGCATTTAAGCTTGATTAATAGAATAAAGATAATTGCTGTAAAAAAGACAACACTTTACACGGTTCATAAATATACATGTAAGTATGAACAAAAAGAGAATAATATTAAAATATTAAAAGTAAAAAAGTAAGAAGTACCCGTAAATCAATAATTTGTGGGTTATTTATGAAACAAAGACATTTGACATTTTAATAAAAAAAAATAAAATATTTCAAAAAACGTTTCAGTCATCGCTTAGGTAAAATAATAAGCAGCATTGCAAATGGCATCGTTTTGAAAATCATCACTCATACCAGAGATCTACCTAAATCTAGAAGAGAAGAACAGCCTCCTCACGTAGAGGAAAGAGAAAGAGAGCCGAAAGACAGTGGGGTGAAACTTTTAAAGATATTATCCGAGGAAAGGATGAATTCTCCTCGAGACAAACCTGCGTAACTTTGTTTGCCGCCGTAGCATCATCTACGCGAGATATCTTCTACGGAGTTCGTTTCTACGCCAAAGAACTGTTTGTCCTCTTGCTAACGAGTGCTTGAAACAAAGACGTTTGAGTGAATTAGCAATAAA
Organism: Drusus annulatus; assembly: GCA_022651775.1. Classification (NCBI taxonomy): domain Eukaryota; kingdom Metazoa; phylum Arthropoda; class Insecta; order Trichoptera; family Limnephilidae; genus Drusus; species Drusus annulatus. The sequence goes on from JAGWCC010000218.1 coordinate 1,206,824, forward strand.
GGTAATTGCGTTTAAGTCAGCCTTCCTTTGATAAGGTAATTTAATCACTTTATGAAACGCTTCGATCGAATAATTTATCTTAACCATGAAGTAAAAACCCGGTGGTATTAAGTAGTGAGAATTCTTGAACGGTGTGTTCTAGTATCATGAAACGTATTGTCATGAATTCATTGTCATTTTAATTCATTTTAAAAGCTTTGAAATATCCGGTTACTGGCAAAATATAAGACAAGATTCCAAATATTATATTTTGAATAATGTTTTAAAATTTTCTAAAGGTGAATAAAAATCGAATAATTGTGTTGAAATATATTAAATCTGATTAGTACCGGGTTTTTCCTTCTCTGTAAGCCACAGTCATTTTTAAGCGTTTTTAGTGAAAAAATGAAGGGAATTGAATATGAACATATTCATTATCAAAATCGTGCCGTAAAACAAGAAGTCTAAAATATGTATCATCTTTAGGCGAGTTTTAAAAAAATATCAACTGATGTGTGATTTATTTTTTTCGGTCACCCAATATTATTTTTTTCTTCTTCGGGAAATATAACAAGACAAATTCTAGAGGACAGGTCGCCATAAAAATGCCTCCTGTTTATGTAAATCAACTCAAATAAAGGGGAAAGGCTGGAATAAAGAAATCAGCGCCGCCATAATATCATTTGTCACCATGGCGGATGACCAAAACAATTTGAATAAAATATCTCAAGATGTATTCATACATTTATGGGGTGATAGAAGGGTATTAAAATAAGGGACAAAAAGCGAGAAAGCTATAAAAATATACGAAACGGACACGCATTTAAAATTCTCTTTGTGGAAACAATGTTAAGATTTATTGATTCTAAACAAAATATGATTTTTGCGGTCTACAATATTACGATTAATTTATATTAAAAATATTTAATTTGCTTCAATATTACTTTTTAACTCCATCACTCATGATGTAAATTACGATGCGAGCTGAAAATAAACGCGTTGAGCTATCATTTTCAAGCAGAAAAAGCTGTGCAAATTTCACGCTGTCAGGACTCAATATTTAAGAGTTTAAGACAGCCTCCATGGTCGAGTTGCAAGACGCTCGACTACGAATCCAAAGATCACGGCTTAGACCCGAAATAAATTTTATTTAATCAATATGTGTCATAACACATTTAATTCATGTAAAATAATATAAAGTATATTTGCGGCACGTTCCAGAGTGGTAGATACTCTAAGTATCGCCCTGGTGAAAGACCACTATTCAGAATCGAAAAGTTGCTTGATTGAAATGGCTTTAGCCGTTTGTGACCAGATCTGAATAGCCAGCTACTTCCCAACCTTCCTCTTCCTCATCTACTTTGTCAGACTCTCACTGGCTCTAGACGGTTGGGAGCAGTTGTGACTCGTGTGTTCTATTCCGTATAAAAAATAATTTTAAAAAGCCACTCTGAAAACAAAAATCTTTACAAAGAAAGTAAGTTAAGAACATTTCCGACAGATTTTCGGGAAATGTTGGGTTCTACTTTCTTTATATAACCAAATTAAAATTTTAGTAATTATTGTAAGGAAATTTCATTTTCTAATTAGAATTAAATAAAGCAATAAAAGGGAGGAAAAAACAAAGTGCTTTCGTACATGTAGCCAAATAAGTACTTTACTTGTAGCAACTTTGTTGCGGCATTTCAAAAGTTTGTTGGTTACAGATCACGTCCGGTGACAATACGCATTCCCCGCTATTCATCCCCTCTCTCAGGGTTGATTGATTCTGATTCTCAATATTTTCATCCCCCCTTTTGCTTTCTAATAATTCCAAAGTTAAAATGGCACATTTGTCCGAAAAGGGAGAAGTGTTTTTTTCAAATCAAACTTTGGCATTGTTTGGTGCCAAGACCCATTCTGAAATCTTTTTTCGATGCTACATTAAATTGGTATTTATTTATGAAATGCAATAGTTTCAAATGGAAGGGCCGACATTTTTTTCTAGTTAATATTGTTGACATTGATGTAAAAAAATGTATCTTATGATGAATCCTGTGATTAGAATCATGCCCAAATGTCGAGAGATTATTTTTTTTATTTTTTATGTGAATACCACACAAGATTCTCAACTGCTCCCAACCGACTAGAGCTAGTGAGACTATGGTATCTCCAACAGGGGTATGTTGTGAGGCTAAAGGTAGTGGGAAAGTGAAAAAGATGCGGAAGGGGAAGGTTTGGAAGTAGCTGACTTTTCAGATTTGGTCACCAAACACGACGGGTAAAGTCATTTCAAGCAACGTTTCTATTCTGAATGGTGATCTTTCACCAGGGTGACACTTAGAGTATCTACCACTCTGGAACGTGCCAAAAATATACCATATTTTATTTTTATATCAATTGAATGTGTTATGACACATATTAATTAAATAAAATGTATTTGCGCACGCCGAGTTCGAGCCCTCGACCTTTAAATTCGTAGTCGAGCGTCTTACCACGTGTTATTTATTTATTTTCCGAAATCTCCGCTTCATTGAGAAAAAGTAGAAAAAATTTTGCACTAGCCAAAATCTACCATCCATAATTATCAAAGTGTCGTTTAAAATCACTTAATATACATTTGGTAACTAGATGTGAATAACATTCACATTTCCTTATGCCAATCTAATTTATAATTTCGGGGTACCATAGTCTCATTTGCTTTAGGCAGCGGAATTTTTATATAATGTTCAAATTAATTGGCGTTCCAATAGATAGTTACCTACCTATAAAGTTATTACAATCATCATTCTTTTATAGTTCTTCCCATGATTGTACGATGTTGATTATAAACATGAATACCGTGTTTGGTTACTAGATCTAAATAGTCAGGTACTTTTTAACCTTCCCCTTTCTCACTTCCTTCACTTCCCACTGCCTTCTGCCCGACAACATACCCCGATTGGGGAAGTAATAATCCCACTGGTTCCAGACAGCCAGTAGCAGTTGGGACTCTTGGTATACACATACACATCTTAAACGGCAAAAAAAAAAAATATATATTCGTAAAAAGCATTAACTTTGTGGCTTGCCATATTTATAAATAGAACACATACACTTTGTTTTTAACCACTTTTTATTTAATATTTTGTCTACCGGTTTCGGAAGTACCCTTTCATCATCAGGATAATATTAAATTAATCTTTAGATAATAACTTCGTCTCTTCTGGAAGAAACATATGTGGAGATAAATTCTGCACACGATCAAAAAATGTATGTTTTGAAGTATCTGGAGAATGTATATATATACATATATAGAATGTATATATATACATGTATGTTTTGATCGTGTGCAGAATTTATCTCCACATATGTTTCTTCCAGAAGAGATGAAGTTATTATCTAAAGATTAATTTAATATTGTCCTGATGATGGAAGGGTACTTCCGAAACCGGTAGACAAAATATTAAATAAAAAGTGGTTAAAAAAAAAGTGTATGTGTTCTATTTATAAATAAAAAAATATGTTTGATTGACTAAAACATGTAATGATGAATTTTAATGGGCAATTTTATCAAATTCTCTCTTTCATCTGACTGATTTAAATTAATCTAATTAAATTTTATCATATAATAATATGTTTAAACTTGACTTTTAAAAAAAAACTAAGGAGATACTCACAATTGAAATTAAATTAAAAGTCACCCATTAACTGTAGCAATTCCAGTAAAACAATGTAGGACATCTTATGCCCCTAACTATATAATTCCACCTTAAATAAATAATACAGAAGTAAGTTTAATAACATCCAATATGCAGGGGTATCCAACACACATGCCAGGGGCGCACTTTGATTATTCAAGTCGTGGAATAAAGTTTTGTTTGCGACCGCGTCCTAAGACGGATCGCGCCGGGCTCCGTCCTCTTTACACGCCCTGAAGGCGGGCGGTTGGTGAACCATGTCGACTGTTTGTCAACATTTGACCCCCGTCCGACAAATCTACCCCTTTACAACCCTACCCCCTTCCCCCTACTTGCAATGTTAAGGTGAGGTTACATCCCTTTCGGGGGCACATGCGATGCGCATTTGTGGATTTATTTGCCGGCAAATGAAACATTACATAAAGAAAAACGGGTGAATTTAATATTTTACTCAAATGCTTAATCTTCTTACTTTTGTTACCGATCAAATTCATAATGTGTGATTTTATTATTTGCTTGTCTATAAATATTTATTTTTTTTTCCTCACATTCATGCAATAAAAACCACTCAAGTGAGAGAAAAAAGAGGTCAGCGACCTCCCAAAAAAGAAATGGCACAATCAGGTGAAACAAATACTTAATGAGAGTCATTGTTCCCTTCGGCACCAATGTATAACCGGGAAACTCGAAGAACGTTTGTATATTTTTATATACGAGGCCTGTTCAAAACAAAAGGTTAATTTTACATTCTATTATCGTTTTTTTTGTTATGTTGGTACACATATGTTTATCATATGTTAGCATTATCAGTCATTTTGGATTGATGGTTTGTTTTTGACAACTGGAAAGGTAAGTCACGTTTTTGTGTGTTCTTCGATTTTTTACTTTTGAAAAAAATGGATCAAAGAATAAAATCCATGATTTGTTTTTCCACAACTTCAGGATGCTCATCGCTCTAACCAACCATCATGCCGTTTATCCGCAGGGGTAGGCATAGAAGATGGACCACTACACAACTCTGTCTTGGCACACACTATTCGCTTCATTCACATGCATGCATCGTCTCACACATACTCTTCTGTTATTCTGACTCTTCATAAAGCCCGACTCAATTATGTAGTTTATTCGCCTGATTATGCAATGTTGCAACATGTTCTACCATTCACTAAACATTGATGAAATAACAGATTCTTCATTTTTCACACCAGTTTTCTTAAATTTCGTGTAAAATTCCGTTTATCAGTTAGATCTTTTTCGAGACAACACTTAATTTTGAACAGAAAAAATGAACTTGAATTAATTCATAGAAACCACAATTCTTCGTTACACGTCACTTTCATTACACGGTTCGTTACTCTGTCAAGTAGTATACCTATACATAATTGATTAAAATTTAACTTGTATATTACACTACCCCCCTGAATCTTATTCCATCGGTCGCCACCCCCCCCCCCCTACTCCACCCGCTTTCCGTCAATCCGGGAATATATTTCTGCGAATCGGAATGAAGTTTCTCATTTGTATGTGGCCGCCGGCCGCCGCAAGAAGTTTGCCAGCGTCTTGTAGCAGCTAGTCTCGTGTGATGTGGTCTGGCGGGCCACGGCGTTGGGCGGCCGCGGCCGGACGGATGACGTGCCGCATTGATAAAGTTTCTGGTAGACGCGTATCAACCCTGCGTTGCTCGACTCGACATTTCGGCGGAGGGACACATTGTAGCGAAACGAAGCGGAGTTCGCTGAGATCCAAACGTGTAGAAGGCAAGGTAGGCACGTCGAAAACTTTATTCAAATCGGTCACTTCCACGTGAATTTGAAGCATGTATGGGTAACGGTATTACTGTTAAAGGTTAAATGCCCTGCCACCAGTAGTGTTTTTGCCTTAGAGCAATAATACACAGGAGCGAGCGCTTCTGTAGTCGGTATTGATGATTTTTGCCTGACTCGGCTAGACCTGGGCGTGGCTAGGACTAGGGCTAGGGTATTTATACATCCATTCATAGCACATATCGACATAATGTTTTTGTTTATTTGTACAACCACTTTTTTAAAGTATTGTTATAAACAAAAGTATAGCACATAACCTAAAAAAAACGTTCAGTTACGTCCGGTTATGTCGCATTTCAAAACGTGTGGGCAGAGACGCGGGAGACGGAGAACATTCTTACATACCTAAAAGCAGTATGATATTTTGCGAAATTTTTGTTGTTTCTTTCTCTCTCATGGTGTACGATGTAAAAACCCGGAGAAAGTGATTTATCCCAATTTTGTATAGGTTGGGTAAAAATTATTTGCTCTCTCTTCATATATTGTTACTCCAAGGTTTTTGCGGAGAGAGTTAACCCTACTTACTAGCGTTACGTGAATTTGATCGCTAGTGGGGAGGGCCGTTAATAAAGTAATCGTAAATCACTCATCTTTACAACGTTCATTCCTTAAGAACTAGTCAACGCTACCGAAAATTCGTGAACACTCTCGTCCAGGCTGTCGCACAGTGGCACAGCGCGCCCCTACGTCATGGATTTACAGTGTCCTTCCGACACCGCAATGCAAGTGCTTAATGTATATTTATTGGTAAATATCATTTTGCATTCTTATTGATATTTGATATAATCATGTTCTGCTGTAGTTAAACGATGCTGGCCAATCTGCGGTAGAGATGTATCTCAATCTTCGACTTTCTAGAGGCATACAATAGAATTAAACTGTATTCTGTAGTCTTGGAAGGCTACCACTATATGTATGCTTCGTCCTGTATATAAAAGTATAACATTTTCATAATGTTTCTATATTTATATATAGTTATGTGTTTCAAGTATTTGATATACAATGATACTTACACTATCTATTTCCATGTTCACTTTTTAGGTTTATAAATATATTAATGTAATTGTAATTGGAATTAACTTAAAATCATTAATGCTTGCCAATGGCAGAATTGTTTAAAGAATTTCTCCCGGACAGAGTAGAGGATCCGAGTTCGAGTCTCGGTTATGACCATTGTCTTTTTATTTTATGGCTAAGCTGTTTCATATTTGTGTTGTTGATTATTGACATTATTTAAATATTTATATAAATATATTATCGTATGTTTCAATATTCACCCTGAGAGGGTTAAGATAGAGGGGTTAAATAACTCATATAGCCAGTATTAACCCAACAATTTTGTTTACCGCGGTTACGAAGACAGTCACTCTCATCTTCGAGATAATTTATTTAGTTTCAGTGTAACTGGTATAAGCTCCAATAATCATTTTAATTCGCAGTTCTATGTAGCCTCCGTAGCTACCTACCTTGAATATCTGGGAAGACGTCTTTGCACTAACAGGAGCTCGTAGATTTACTCGAGAAGTTAAATTATTATCAATGCTTTTAAGCTACTATGGCACTTTAATGAGAATTTTTAATAAATCTTGTGATTTTATTTCAATGTAAATTTTATCAATATTCGGTCTGGCAGAAAACATTGAGTACTACTGCAAAACTCTTTCATTCAAGGTACAAAGAGTACAAGTCAAAAATAGAAACTTCTGTACACCTAGATTTTGATACTTATGCCGATAAGGAAAATAACTACTTGAAAATACATATTTTAAGGTTAGGTCTAAAATTCTTGAATATATGCATGTATGTATTATTTTTATCTCTATTATATATTGAATCCCGATGCATACAAAATAATATCTTTTTTTTATTTATTTCATGAAATTAAAGAAGAGAGCCTTCTTTGAACTGTTTTTAATAAAAAACCTGGACCTAGCCAACTCAGTTTTGAATAAATGTTTTACTCAATAATAATACTAATATTTGAATAATATGTCTATCGCCGTTTTTGTGAAAAATCACATTAAGGGCAATTTACCCCAATGCATGAATCGTGAACGAATTTATTTTTTGTTTATTTATTCATAACTAGGATTTTTGCGTTATTATTGTTTGCCAGAATAGGAAAGATATTATATGGATTGATCTTCCAACCATGAAACTGGAAAAGATTTGTGATTTAAAATTAATTTCAAGTAGATTAACAAATCAAAGGTAGCAATTTCCAGAATTCGAAACAATGGACCATTCGAAAATAGTCCAAGCTTAAATCTAGGAGCGCAGAAGTGAGAAGCGTCCACCCGGACATTTCCTTTACTATCTTGAGGGCACATTAGGCGGGCGATAATTGCATTACTGGGATCTTACTGGTCAGTCTTAAGTACGAAATATTTACCCCTACGGTCCTCTTAAACTCCATTTTTCAAACGGACTAAAAATTCAACAAGCAAAACTACGACTCATAGTCAAAATATTGCGACGTTCAATGTGATGGAATCGGTTGTCGTTGGTAATGTCTTGACCTTTTCGAATATGGGGTGGTGCTTTGTTGTAAAGTTGTTTCAGGTGTCTTAAATTCCTTTAAGTTTAAGGGTCGGGGAGGAATGCGTGTTGACACCAGAAATTGTCGCAATCGTAATAAGAAAACGTAGAAGTTTGCAGACAATCACAGTTAACAGTGGATGGAGGAACATGGACCCTTGAGAGAATATCTAACAATATTTGCATACATTAGATTCATAAGCTACAGGATAAGGAGGAGTTTGAACAGCTTAGCGAGTCATCATTCAGCAGGCGATTGACAACAGATTATGATTATTATAGCGGTACGAAATGACTGGAAAACATTCGCAGTCCTCGATACTTTAAAAAAATCCTTTTAAATTCTTCGTTGTTTTGTCATATATATACAACCTTGGAGTAAGAATATATATGGAGAGAGAGCTAAATATTTTTACTCAACCTATACAAATTTACGATAAATTACTTTCTCCGGGTTTTTTCGTCGTAAACCGTGAAAGAGAAAGAGACAAGAAAAATTGACACATAACATCGCACCCCATTTTAAGGTATGTGAGCATGTTTTCCGTCTCCCGCGTTTTCAGTGACTCTGCCTACTACGTTTTGTCATGTGACATAACTCAACGGTTATTGAGGTTATATCCTATATTCTTGTTGATAACAATACTGTGAAAAAGTGGTTATACAAATCAATAAAACATTATGTCGACATGTAATATGAATGGGTGTAAAAAGGTGTGTCCATAAAAACTCTGGCCACGCCCGAGTCAGGAAAAAATCAACAACCCTGACTACACTGTTTCGCAAAGCTATCCCTCCTGGTATATTATCGCTATTATGTACCAACACACACATATTTCATCTTAACAGGTGTGGAATATACTAGTAAGGTGAAAAGGTATTAAACTCGAGAAATAATTGGATTGAATCAAAGCCATTTAAATAAAAATTTCATAAAACGCTAAAAAAAACAGTATTCTCACTCTACATAAGAGTAGTTCAATATTTTTGCGATAAGAAAAAGTGAAAATATAGAAATCTTTTTATCATTTTTTAATTTTTATTTACTAGTAATTACCTTCTTTTCCACGGTTGACAGAGATAGAAACTCGCTGTTAAAGAAGTTTTTTTCCCAAAAAGCTTACGAATGAAAGCTGCGCTTTCTTCAGATTTAAAAGATGTTATTAAATTATCTGTTTTCAGTGAAGACGTAATCAGATAAGTAAATCAGACCCAGGAATCCCGCCCACCTTCGAAGGGCGGCAAGTCATCGTCACTCCTTGTAAACACCAATGGAGACGTAAATAATTAATTCCGGATGTAAGACATTGTCTAAGACGCCGCCTGAATTATTCATGGTGATAATGCCAGAGCGGGGGCGGGGCGGGGAGAGGCGGCTGGACCCTCGGCCCGGACGAGAACGGGAGTCCATTAGAATGGGCTGTTGTTAAGTTACGTAGATTAAAAGAATTGAGTCTCATGTAATTATTTTGAATACACAACAAATATATGATAACAAGAACGCATTGTCTATCATTAATTGATTAATATTCACAATTCAAACCTGGACGCATCGTAATTTTTAAAATTATTTTGATCGATAGAAAACAAATAGTATACTTCTGGTTAATGAATTCTTTCGTGTAACTTTTCACGTTTTTAGGGTGTGATTTTGAAAAATTTATCTTATTAGCCGCAACAGCTATTTTGACCTTCGAATATATCATCACACTGTCCGCATCACGCTGTGTTTTAGCCGTCACAAATAAATATAACTTAATTATTTAGCAGAAAATCTCTAGGCTAAAGCATCAACTACTCGGCGACTACTGACATCGTGAATTTTTAACAGATTTTTCTTGATCATATATCTTACTTCAACATATATAGTTACAATAATTTTGTTACTAAAATATTTTTCAATTGTTAAACATGAAAAATAAATGGTTAAAAGAGCGCTGAAGCCTTTAGCGAAGCCTGGTAGTTACCACAAATTAAATAATTAAAGCCGCAAATATATTATTAATGACATATTTCTTGTCACGTTATGAGATTGCAAGGGAAAAAGTTTATTTTTGTATTTACAAATGTACCATGTTCATGATTCGTTTCTAAATATTACCGGAATTAATTCAATCAGCCTTTAAGTAACAGGAATCGCGCTTAATTCGCGGATGTGTTTCTAAGTTGCTACTCTACAGAATTAAAGCGAAGTTGAATATTGCGATATCAAGTTTAGCCAACTAATGTAGAGCAGCGCCAACTCCGAATTGTGGAATAACATCTTCCCGCCAATAACAGTGACAGTTTAAAGTGACATTACGAAAATAGCACGTCTTCTCGAATTACGACAGAATGCTGGAAAATGTGCAGGTCTTTGCGACATATGAGAAAAAGGTCCTGGCTGTAACAGAATATGGCAACACAATTTTATTCAATGAAATGAATAAATCACTTTGTATAAGACCAAATAATAAATTTTATTTTTTATGACCAACCGGTAATAAAAAAATAGTCTAAGCATTATTAGAGTAAAAAATAAAACCAAACAAAAATACAAGGTGTGCAGTTGTATATGCATACAGAGGGAGAACACCATATAACATAAAATAGAGAACAGTGAGAAAACAAAATAATAACATTTAAATTAAAATAAAGGAACAGAGAGAAAGAGACAGATAGTTTGAATTAAAAGAGGCAAAACTTGATAGTTGATTAAGTAATAATGATAAATTTTATGAATTTTCAGGAAATATACCTAACATTGGACTACTGCACAAATTAATCAAACCACAGAGTAATTACTTTCTATGAAAGTTCAATTTTTTCAGTAACTTATATCACTCATTCAAATTGTGTGAGGATTTGGTAAGAACTGATAATCAAACGATTTAAATTTAAGACCCTTCACTCAAAGGTTCTATTTAACAGGAGCCAATGAAAAAATATCTTCTGTCAAAAGATTTTTGGCTTTATTTATGAATGTGTATTAGATGTTGAGGCAATTTATCGAATACTATCTGTAGCCAGTCTGAGAATGGGAAATGGTAAAATGAAGTGTGGTGAGGAGACAACAAAGAGGAAGATCGTGAAATACCTGTTTAGTGTAGTAATTCCAAAAGAGTCTTGTACATTGGAACGAGATGCAAATTAACAAACGAAAAATATATTAGGCAAGCGAGTGAAAATCCTAAATAAAAATATTAACATTTTTTGCCCTAGTCGGGATTTTAGCCATCACAGAGGTCGTTAATAATTGAATAATATTAATTGCAAACTTTAATAATAGATAGGTATTTAAAAAAAGGTACGCTAAAATAGAGACTTTAAAAAAATAACGCTTATATTGTTTTGGAGTCCACTCAACTTTTATTTTTGCTAAGTTGATGCATTTTTATTCCTGTCCCCTCCTACTTGTAGCCGCATCATAAAGCACAAGGATGCTGTTTTATCTGAGAGCGGAGATCTCTATTGCATGGCGGTCAGATCGCTTTGTTTACGAGGGTCCTTATCGTAATCTTACCCGCAATAAAACTGTTTGGCGGAGGTCAGCGCTGGTTTCCGCTTCCGACGGAGATAGCCCGAAAGACGAAAAATAAACAAATTGAAATTTCATTGTGAAAACTGAAAGGGGGTTAAATTGTGGCATTGAAATCATTATTTATATTTCATATTTTGCGGGAACAAAAAATATCGTTTTCATGTTTATTTCGTGCTACAAAAGAGGCTTTATAAATACAAGATAGGTTTATTTTTATGTTTACATATAATGTATGGTTTAGTTTTATTTGTGGATATTATGTTATGACATTAAACTATTGTGGTAAATTATCATAGTTTATGTCGATGACCTTTGTCACAAAGCGGTATTTTTTTGGTTCTGAATAATTAATAATGAATAAACTAGTTATTTTATAAATAAAAAAGTAGAACATCTGTACCTTGCTTCTAGTAAAACTTACTTTCGAAATCCCTATGACAGACCATAAATTGAAATGCAAAGGTTATGTAATATGCTTTTTTAGTCACTAGATCTGAATAGCCAGGTGTTTTCTTATCATACTCTTGGGTCTCTTTTCCTTTTTCCGTTATTATTCCTTTTATCAACCTAATATAACCAATAAAATATATTATAATGCTTCAATATATCGTCGCTGGAAAAGCATAAGGGCTTAAGCGACATTTTGGTCAAAAATGAGTAGAACGTGCAGTTTTGATCAGTTATTTTTCTGCATAGAATGCTCTGACTCTTGTTTGATTATTAAGACTTCTGTGGCCTTTCAGCCTTCTAAAATATATTTACCATTTGGGAGAAGGCTTGAATTAGGCGACACAAGTTTGGTCCTTTTTTTTAGCCTTTCGTCACTTCAGGTAACTCAGTGAGAGCATTAAGTTACCTGAGTTAAATATTTTTTTTAATATCCAACTAGGTACTGAAGACTTCGAAGAAAATTTTATTGTAAAACAAAAAATACATTAAAGTGCTCTGGTGTAAGCTTCCCACAATGGCGTTTCAGCCCTTTAGCCTTTCCGGCGGCGATATTATGTTGATAGTCGTAAATTATGTTCAAATTTGGGTCAATTTTAATGTAAGGGAGACTTTATCTGCGTGCCAAATCATTTGGTGATTTAGTAAGATGTCTAGGTCAACATAAAATACGAAAAACGTAAGCAATTTAACCAACTGGAATACAATGTTCTAAAGAAATTGCCATGGCGCACTTAGCCAGCGGTAGGCGTCCGCCATTTACGACGCCCGGAGGAATTTCCGTCATGCCGTCCGTTTTTCCCGCGTCATTAGCGGCGGGAGATAAGTTCTGCGAAACTCATCCGTCCGATGTTTATGTCCGTCTTGCACAGATTGCTCGGCGATAAAGCCTAATGATGAGCCATCAGAAAAGATGGAGCCCATATTGCCTGGCCGCCCGTGGGACTTATAATCTGGGAGGATCTACGGATGGGGGCACCTTTATTTATGTTATAACTCGGGTTGTATGTTGTGTGACGTCAAGGATTAATCTCAAAATGTGCTATTTTATTGAAATAATAAGCTTTTACTTTTATTTTTAAGATGGCAGTAGGAGTTTTTCAAATATTGTCAGGTTATTCTTAACCCGGGAATGTTTGTCTTTCTTTTTATAAATTAATAAAAAATAAAAATATGTTAATACGTTTATTCACATTTATATGGTAAACTACATACCGAGACAGCGTTATTGGGAAAATAACAAGATTTGGATAGGTTTTCTTTAACACACTTAAGCATATCCTTAAAAATTATGAAATACCACACGATCAACCATCGCGCCATGGAAAGATCATGGCAGGTAACTCCATGAGAGAAAATGAGTGGATTAGGAATATCTAAAATTATTCCGACACTACCGTCACAATTTACACACTCAAGTGAGATACCGCCACACACGCAGAACGACTAACAGATGACTTTTTGAAAGCAAATATCATCCGACGACATTCTTGATTTAAAAAAAAACCATGGGTGGCCCACAGATGAGATAAGCTAATGAGTTAAAGATAACTGCCGGCTTTGGATGGGTGAGAATTTCTAATTCCTACAGGAAAAAACATCAGAGATTTGAGGGAAACCTATGTCCAGATCATGTCTAACTTACTAACTAACCATCACGCCATTTTACTGCAGGGGTAGGCAGAGAGAACGAACCGCCATACAACTCTGTCTTGTATTTTATCTTTTGTTTACATCCTTACCCTTCAAATCAATATTTTACCATACAGCTTGCCAACGTAGTAGGCTACTAGCCCCAAGGTTTCCACATTCCATGAGTGACCCTTTATTTTTGTACGAACGCATGATCATACCCCTTCTCCGATCTAATGGCGTGTAACTGGTTAAAAAGTTTACACAACCATGTGAAAACTACACGGCTATATTTTTTAAAGTATTCAGCTGCGAGATTGTCGAAGCCAACAGCTTTACCATTCTTCATATCTTTCACCTATTTTATTTTTATTTCATCCACGCTTATTTTGGAAAAAATCGCTAGATCGTGCAAATGAACCGAAAAATGTCGTATTGACTTAAGAATAATTTAGCTACACACTGCTAGCAAGTTTCCAAGAAAAGGTGATTAAAAGTCAAGAAAAAATACACGAAGAACACGAACATAGAATCAAAATACCAAAACCAAAAACCGTCCCTATAATTGTTGGAAGTATTTGCAGGTAATATTCAGTACTGTATGAAAATCGATATAAGACTCAATCAAAATATACAGTTTTGAAAGTATTGTGCATGGTAGATATGACATTGAATGTAAGTTTGCACAAAATCCAGTAACTTCCCGGCGAGCTTTCGCGGAACAATGATATTATTATTAAGGTCAATCCACTTCTGTGTTGTTAATTGTTTCAATATCATGGTTGTCTATAAAGTTTGGCGGGCGCATAAGTTAACTTGTTCCCGAGATGTAAATATTGGGCGGGCGGGGGCGCAGGGAAAATGGGCTAAGTTGTGTCATCGCTGATCCGCTAACTTCCCGCCAAAGGATGCTGAGCAAATCTGATGATCATTTTGTTGGGAAAGTGAAAACTGGCTATGTGATACTTTGTGTACAAGGAAAATTAATACTTTTGCTTTATTAGTGGCGCAAGCAACTACTTCCCGAAGTATCAACATGTGTTTCGATTCACATATTTGTCTTGCCACACACTTTTTGCTTGATTTACATTCATATTCATATTCTCGTTCATGCAGTATCTGATGCACGCCTGTTATTTCAATATTTCGTTTAAATGTATGCATTACAATTAATCCCTAATAATAAACAAATAACATTATATTAACCTTTTTGATTGATACAAATATTGCATTAAATCAGGTTGCGGCAATAACGGAAGTATTATTTCTACCAACATATTGAAAAAAAGTAATGAGCATATTAACGTGTGTTAAAGCAGTTTTATACGTATCTGAACTATACAACAGTTACATTTTTATCTGTAGATTAGGTTATTATAACTTTGTTCACATTTATCAGCATAACTATTGTAAACTTAAAACTTTCTTAAAGTGAGCATAAATAGACTAGTTCTTAAACAACCTATCATTGGTCCATATAGGCACAAGAGTTAAACAAATATTTTTTCAAGTTTCCACGCTTGTTTTTCATGAATAAAAATGACATATAATAATTAAACAGTGCTTTTAATTGGATCTTACATAATTTGTAAAAGTTAAAATAAAAATTTGTCTTCAAATTTTGAAGGTTGCTAAAAATGTTAAAGTGCAGATGTCTGGGCATAAACAAAGCGAGTCGCTCATCTTGTCGACAAAAATATATTTAGGCATCTGCCGAGACGTTCACAAAAATACTCGAATGGTTGTTCACAACCAAACTTGGGGAAGACATCAAAATTAAACTCGTCTCGAATTAAAATTGTTAAAGTTAGTTTGGCAGGCCACGGCTGAGAAAGGCAGGGTAAGGCAGGGTAAGGCAGGGGAAGTTGGCCGATGTGGACCAAGGGCACCGGGGAAAGTTGGCGGTCGGCGAACTTTGGTTTGTTTGTGACAAAAACCATAAAAAAACTTTGACGAAGGTCATTTTTGTGCGGAAGTTAGAAAAAGTTCCCGAGACGTGATTTTATTGCTATTTTCATTTTTGATTGGGCTTTAAATTATTTTGGTTGATTAGTGATGAAACGACCATAATACAATCTTAGTAGAAACTTTCATGTATCTGTTTTTGCATGTCGCTGTTGTTCAAAAACCCCTGCGTTTTATGTCATCTCGCTTTCAAATGGGTGTTTAATATTTAAAAAATGATCTGTGACTAAAAACAAAGTATATGAGTATTTGTAATGTCTTGTTTGAAAGCATAAATGAGAAAATAAGGATGATACCGTAGCGGCGTGAAGCATTGCAACGAGCACAAATAGCAGGCAAGGCTTAAATTAAATTCCACCTAAAAGGTATATTCTCTAAAGCGCTATTCGCTGAGAGCTAAAAAAAGGAGGAAAGAAAAAAAAGGCTTTCAAGGAGATCGCCTTTGCGCGGTGGACGAGGGGCGTGGGGCCACGGCAGCGCCAGGGGGGGGGCGGTCACAGCCACCCGAGCCTTTCCATTGGCCGGCCCACTGCCGCACCACGCCCAGCCGTAAAGATTACCACGCCTCCTCCCACACAGCCTTGCGCCCGGAGGTGGGACGTGTACACACGAGCTACGCCGTAGAGGTGTTGGTGTAGGAGGTCTACGCTATATATAGAGAACTTTGAAAAAGTTTTACGGTTGTATTGACTGCGAAAAATTGAAATTCTTCGCCGACGGAAGTGGAACGAAAGCGGAAACTGCTTGGATGTGATAAATTAGTTGGTTGTAGATAATCAACGTAGGTTGCTTTTAATGAGAAATCATGAATTAGCCGCTCAATAGACCGTCCGCCTTGCAAAATAAAACCGCTGAAAAGAATATCGTTTTAGGTATTCTTGTCTATTTTGCAGTTGTGGTACTTCTTGATTTATTTTTATTTATTAAAAAACACAAAAGAAATTGAAATACGATTTTGTTTGAAATGATTTGATCTGTTAGAACTTTCTTGGTAGATAGGTAGGTACTTACCACAATTGTCGAAAATGTGTTGTTTTATCACAATATCTATGAAAATACACAGTATTGACATTTTTGTTGACGATAACTTTATCGTTTTAGTTTACTAAAACGAATTTCTAGAATAAACATGGACCTAACTATTTACAAATGAAAAGGTGGGTTGATTTGTATAAAGAGAACCGTTTATGTCTTTTTTTTATTGATTACATAAATAAAGATGGTTTACCGATGCAATCAAGTATTTAAATTATGTCTAAATGCAAATACTTAATTTTCGGGTGAAAACACATTTTAACACCCAACGGCTATGATGATTGTTAATTATTTTATTTTTGGTTTTGAATATCGTCTAGACACAAAATAAAACATTTTAGAATAGGAAGGCATTAGCATATTTTAAAGTTAATTAATTTCTTAACTTTCGGTAGTTAATTAATATTTTCCCAGGAATTTTTGGTCCACCCGCTAATATCTTCATAATTAACGAATAACTTTTTTGAAAATACATTCAGTTATGGAATAATCGGCTAGCAATCGGATAGGTTAGGTTCAAACCCACGGCGGGTTCCAAATAAATCATCTTTCAACACGATGATGTTTACACAAATGGTGTGTTAAGCATTTAAAATCTTAGAGATTACCATTGTTAAAACAAGAAGGCTTCCATATTTCATATTTCAAAGGCCGTTATGATCTTTTGCGGAATCCTTAGATTTATTTTAAGTTTAAATTTATTTGAAATTTTTATTTTAAATTAAATGTTCAATTTACACAGAAAAAAAATTATAAATTTTTTCTTTTTCGGAATTCGAAGCCAAGACCATCGGCCTAGAAAAAAAGTTCTAAAACCTATGCTTGAGCGGTCGTTAGTTATTATGGTAACTATAATTAACTGTAATGCAAGAAATAAAGAAATAGTGTCTTCAACCTGTAATTCAATAATAAATTCAGTCGAATAAATTTCGGTTTATTATTTTAAGAATCGTTATTTCGATTAGACATATAATCAAATCCTTCTGAAAAAAAACTTCTTTCAAAAATAATTCAGTTCATATCGTATGATTTGTGTTCATAAACATAAAAGCAGTCGTCAAAGCCTCCGTTCTCAGACTTCCCTCACTCCCAACTCTTCACTCCTCACTCCTCCGGGCACCTACTTAGTCCATAATGTGTTCGGCGTTTAAGACCTCCCACCTGCGACTGGCAACGACGCACAAAGAGGCAATCACTCATTATTTTCCACAACATTTAGCACAGCATTCGGCGGTGAAGCCTCCACTTTCCGAGGTTAGCTCAACCTCATCCGGGGGGAGGGTGGCGGCAACCAGGAGACAATGTGTGAAAGGAGGTTGAAGATTGGCAAGACATGACTGGGAGCTTCTTCCGCTTGGATGCTGCGATTGTCACGGCCGGATTATTGCAATAATTACAAGAGATAACGAAATTAAACGCCTATACATTCCTAATAGAAGGAGCATTCTTCTCGGCGCGGATCGCAGCAGACGAGAGGAGGTGACGTAATTGATGGGATTAATTATCGCGGTTCGAGGGTTTCGTGGATGATGTGTTGTACTTTGTGAAGGTTTCAATATTGTCAATTTTACTAGTCAATGATAGGTAACATAAAGCATTTAATTTGCTTAATAACAACAATGCATAAACTGAAACTCGTTGTTTATTTGTTCCCTTTGATTTATGTTAGGTTAGGCCTAAAACGTTAGGTGAGATCAGGTTTGAATACCCGATATAGTTTATTATTGGAGTTTTCAACTTCAGTATTAAAACTATCATTTGTATTGTGAATACCCATTTTACATACATAGATCACAAATTAAAAAGTTAAAGCGGTGAAAAACCACAAAGTGTGTTAATACAGAATAAAAATACATTAAAAACAGTTAACTAACAGTTTGGAAAAAAGCGTGCTCATATGAAATAACTAAAAATTAATAGGTAAAAAGAGAAAATCTGTATGATGAATTGTAAAACACAAAATATACTCAACAACAGTAGAGTAGTACAATCAATAATAATAATAATTCTCTCTTCAATAAAGTACTATCAATTGTATGAGTAATGCAAAAATTTCAAATTATACGAATTTTCTGGTCAAATTATAATGGAAAGTTAAACCAATGCGAAAGTATAATATGAAAATATTTAAACATAAACAAAAAAGGTTTCAACATTTGTGATTCTTTTAAATAAAGTGGTATTTTGTTAGTCCTTTGAATTTGTTTTGATATAAGATTAAACGTGAGAGGACCAATAAAGCCGCCGTGTAATTTGCATTCATTTTTGTTGGTTTGGGAGGCATAAAATACGTTGTTTTCTTTCGCTAGTATATATTCATTAATTTGGAAATATTTTTAAACTTAAAAATATATACGAACTCATAGATATATATACATATTGCACGGAATTAATTCGCAAACACTAAAAAATTAGTTATTCGAGAGAAAGAAAATATTAAATGGTACTTGTTTGTAGGTTAGTAAGTATTATATACAATTTCATTGGTGTTAAGTGTTTGTCATATTGTGAGTTAAAAGATGTAAGTTAAAAATAATAACTCAATAGTAAGATATAATTGGTTATGATTTAATTTCTAAATTTTAAAGTTTTATGCGTCTTTTTTTCTAGTGCCCTCTGCTATCAGAGGTTAGCCACTATCGAGGAAATCTTCAGCGATCTCGAAACGTATCTATGGAACTGATTTCGTACCAGTCACATGGATTTCGATGCTATGAAGTGCGGCGTATTCCCATGTTTCGTCTTCCATAAAAAATATCCTGGATTATCAATTGGGTAATCTTTGCGTTATTCGAATGAAACCAGAACGCGGTTAAAATGATTTTTCACAAATTAGATTTCTGTAAAACAATGTCTTTTTTTCTTAAATAATCACCATTTTGAAGAGCTCTTTTCGAAAAAGATCATAGAAGCATTTGAATGAAGGCATTCAGCGAAAAATCTTGAAGTGTTTTGAATAAACCCACGTTCAATTACATAATAAGTACAGATTAATGAAATACACGAGTCCGACAAACCCCTCGATTAAGTTCGCGCCTCCGAGTACCGCCGACTGGGGATGGTAAATGCGGACCGGAGCGGTAACAGTGTCGAGTGGAGCGGGCCTGAGCCGGAACGCAGTCGGTGCCGGAGCGGACGGCCAGCACTTAGCATTAAAGGTCCGGTTCGGTCCGGTCCCCTTAAGAAGGATTGAATAATTGCTTTCGCAGCATTTAGCCCGGCAGGGAGGAACCCACACGTAGGTACCGCTGTCGTTAAGGGATGGATTGCTCAGCTTTGATTCAGAATGGAACGGCATCCATGTTTTCGTAATAAATTAATAAATACATCCTTATCATTACATACAACAGCTACGAAACCAAATTTTGTAAAATTTATGTGACAATCTACGTTACAGCACTCTTGACTGGTAGCGTGTGTATATAAAATGAAACAATATATTTTGCGCCACGTGGAAATCGGAAAGCCGCAAAAGTCAATGACTTTTAAGGTTCGTGATAACACCACTCTTTAATAATAATAATAATTGGCTGATTTATAAAGGACCGTTTTCGCGACAGCAATATCACCGCAAGGGCGCTTTACAGCGTAATCAACAAAATATTAAAATTAAGACTTAATATTAACTTCTGCCTAATACTTATAACTAGTAAATCACAACTAACATATTCACATTAACAAATATATATAATGGTTGTCGCCTGTGCTATTGGACCTAGGGTTCAAAAATTGGAGTGAGTAATAGTAAACTATACATATAAACTATGTATAGCACTCGGACTTGGTGATCAAAACTCTAGTGAAGCAAATTGACGTTATTGTAGGTATGATAATTTGAAAAGGTTTAGTCTTGCTTTAAACTCAGTTGGGCTACCGATCTTTCGCAAATGTAAAAGGAGGTTATTCCAAACTGTGGGGCCTGCTACGGCAAAAGTATATACACTTTATGTTCTGTTGTCTGTTGAAAACCTTTCCAGATAATATTAACGAGAGGGCTCTACGCCAGTCCTTTCTTTCATGTTTTTCACCTCCTTTAACTGCATGACGGCCATGCCAGCTTGATGATGTGATTTAGGACATTTGTCTCATCTGTCAAAACAGTTATGCACATAAATATTCGTCTATAATTTCTATGCAGATAGACAATAATATATTACAGAGTGTTAGATACTGTCAGAATCACTCTGGTAGAATGGTGAATCACTCACCATTTAGAATTGAAACTTTTATCTAATGGGCTTTGCTATGTGTAGTGACCAGATCTGAATATCTAGGTATTTACAAAACCTCATTTTACCACTATAGTTTCGTTCTTCTACCTTCCCGCTTCACAAATACCCCAAATTGTGGATCACATAGTAAATTACACTGGCTCTGAGACGTTGAAACTTTTTTCGTGTATCACTATAAAAAAAACGAGTTGTTCAAAAATCAATCTTCAAAATATGGTTGATGTTTCATCCCTCCCATCCGTCCTCTGGGGCCTTCGGTGATTAACGGGCAAGTTAGCACATTGCCGGCAGATGGCGGTAGTCCGGCCGCTGGCCCCAGTCAGCCGGGACTCAAACCCGATTTATGGAGATTATGTGCTACCGTGGATGGCAAGTCGTTAGTCGTTAGCCGTTAGCCGTTACCCGCTAGCCGTTAGTGCTGACCTTCTCAGCCTTTAGCGTAAGAAATACAAGGAAAAACGTGTTGTTCTATGTAAATCTATGTTTAAAGACAACAAGTTGAGGGTATTTAAATCATCCCTAATGCCTAGCACAATACAAGTTCCTATTCCTACCCCTCCCTAGCTATAAGTTCATCTACTATATAGCCCATTACACTTCCAATCAAATAATATTATGTTTTACGAGCGTAAGCAGTTATATTTGAATAAAAAAATTTTTAGAAAAAAAAAATTACTGAAATAATAATGTTCCAATACCATGAAATTATTACTTTAAAACAAATCAATGGTTTAAAATTAAAAATTCTTTAAATTTTTTCACTATTCTTGCTGAAAATAAGTATAAAACTAAAAAGAGTATAATATTTCACTACTTAAAACGCAATAACCCATAAATTAACCATAATACCTACAATCAGTAAGTGAATCAGGTGTAAAATTAAAGGAACCGTGCGTCAAAGAACCCGAGTACACATCATCTTATTTTCTACGTAGTAAAAATAAATACAAAAAATAGTTTAAAAAAACAACTTAAATGAGGCAAATAATACTTTTTTTACTAACCGGTGATCAGTAGCATCTTCTTGTACATCTTAATTGTTTTAGTTTGTATCAGGAATATGGGTACTAACCTGAAAAAAACAGAAAATATTGTCAATATGTTAGCCTGAAGATATATGATTTGTATTGAGCCTAAGGCCAAAATAATGCGTTTTTAAATTCAATATTACTACCGTTGCCCGTACCCCGTTTTCAAAATGTGATACACTGAATATGGATGACAATGGAGGGTCAAATGGTGATTCTGGGGAGTAAAAAATCCCTCTGAGGAATACGTAATACTCAAAAAAAATTGATTTAAAAAATAATGTATTGGCAACAACTTTTGAGAAAACGGATTCTTACTCAATCCATTTCAGTAAGTGAATTTAATAAAAAAATAGGTATGTATAAAATGATTGCGAAATTATTTATTAAAAAAAAACAATATGCAATATTTAGATACCTGTGGAAAGAAAGAAGATTATTTTCCGAAAAGGAGAACTATTTAATTATTTCAGGAAATATAGAAAGTGAACATAAAGAATGTAAAAAAAGAATGAAATAATTTAAAAAAAAAAGATGTAAAATAAAATTTAAAAGAAATCATAGTGAAAAAAAACCTCATTTACTTTCTGTCAATAACACAGATTCAGTTAAAATTAGTTTAATTTGGGAAAACTCGTCTACCTGTACGTCAAATGAACAATGCACATTAACATAAAGCATTTTTTAAAAAGGCAAATTAACAAAAGTTTTTTCTAGACCTAGAGTAATTGATGAATGACACAATTTCGATAACGTCGAAAGACGGTTTTCAAAAAAAAAGTTGCACTTTTGTCTTTTATTTTGTTAGCATAATTTTGATCCACCACCAATATTTACCACAAAATAAACTACTTGTGGTTTAACTGCTACTCCGGGACATAGTCTAACAGAAGAAATGAAAGATGTAGAAGACACGAATATTCTCAAGGCAATTCTTCCACTGTAGCGACGCTGTCAGGAAACTGCTTTTTAAAACGTACTGCATATACATCTGATCTGTGTACAGAATAAAATGAAATAAAATAATCTATGTTCGTACAATACTGTGTTAATCATGATTTTTTTTCTGAAAAGTCTATTAAACTGTAGTAAATATCAAGGCAATAATAACCGATTTCAGAGAGTAGGCACAGGGTTTTCAGAAAATGACCGCATTAACCAACCAATTCATTCACCGTCATTTTGAACAATCTCATTCTTTTAGAAGACTATTACTGCTCTTATTTCAATTTATTTTTTCGAAATTTGGCATACATCTTTATAATCACTAGCAAAGTTCTATCCAAACTCAACTACAAACATAGACGGCTTCACGAATAGAAATACGCATTTTCATTTTACGGAAAAATAGAAGAAGAAATAAATCAAAATTATTTTAAATTAAACACAATCTAATAAATGCTTTAAATGCATATTAAAAAGGAGAACTTGTTGTTTATAACACTCAATTTGCCGAAACGTGTTTGAATATTAGATTGTTATTGTCACACTATAAAGCCGGGGGTATAATGACCTGGAGATGAATTATCCAGCCCGGGCCCACTTGAATATTTAATTGCCTCCGAACAAAACGCGTCCAAGAAATCCAATTATGAAGAACTACTGTGTGATTATTACTGCGACTCCTTTATTGCGCTGTTTATTGTTATGGCCGCCGGAGGAGAGATGATATGCCATCACTTTTTAATTTAAGAAAAGTTGAATCCAGAATTATTTTTACTTTCATTCCGCTTCACGAGCGGAAAAACGTACTGCTGCAGCTGGGATTTGGACACATAGAATCTTACGCTTTCCAAGCGACTACTGCACCAGAGTGTCAAGTGCCTGGAGCCAGTAAGTCTATGGCATCCCCATTTTAGGGAAATCTATGTTGCTGAAGGTGTTGGATTTCAAAGTGATAATTTTTCAGGCTCTTACCATCATATTTTTCATGCATTTCCTACCTAATTCAACAATTTCGCAATATCGAATTCCGTGTGGAACAACATGGTGTTCTAAACAAGTCACAATTGAAACAGAAGAATTTAGTGTGAAATAAGTGTTATTCGTTGGTCTCTCGCTTGTTTTTTTGGATTTTTTGTTGTTCTCCAAGTAATATAAAATGAAGTGTGGTGTTTTGTTGTGAATCGTTTCGTTAACAATATAGCTGTGGAAGAAGAATAAAAAACTTCCACTTCAATTACATCGGTGAGTGAATTGTTTCTATTTTCCTTTTACTTCCAATAATCTTTCCACGTCCATAATTAGATGCTACCATCAAGCAGTATAGTTTATCGTTTAGAGTCCACTATTTTCTAAATTCCTTTGAAGCTGAAAACACATTCGGTGTTTTATCGCAGCTTCGGATCCAACAAAAGGAATACAAGGGGATGAATAAATGTCCCTCACATCACAGGTGAACTCCTAGTGAGGAGGGCAATATATGTACAATATTGTAAAAACATGAAACTAAATAAATAAAATAAAAAAAGGAAACTGGTCTTTTGTGAAATCCTAGAAATTCAGATATTTTACTCGATATAATAAACAACCGATATTGACTCACCTACAAAAATGAGTTTTTTTTTTGGCCTGGCCAGGTTTTGAACCTACGATCCTTGAATCCAGAGTCTAGAGCCAACGAGCTTACCGTTTGTCGCTAAATCCATAAAAAATGTCGTCTTTCAAATAATAGAGAGTTTTATGTTTACCAGTAGGCAGAGCCGGGACATGGTATTTTAGCGCCTGGGGCACCCTTCACAAACCGACCCCCGACAACAAAGTGACAATATTTTTTTACACTTTCGATTATGAAAAACATGGCGATAATATTTTATCTTTCTCTGAAATAGAGGAGTTTTACGCTGTGAAAACGCAGGCATATTTGTTTTTTTTAGGTGATTACCGCACAACCTTCTTCTACAAAATCCTCAACTGCTCCCAAAAGTAGAGGATCCATTCGGACTACGGCATTCTTAACTGGAACATGTTTTGAAGTTGAAAAAGGTGAAAAGGGAAAGCAGATATGGTAGGGGAAGGTTAAGCAGTACTTGGCTAATCAGATCTTGCCACCAAACACGGCTGAAACCATTTCATGCAACGTGTCGATTCTGAATGGTGATCTGTCACCAGGGTGATACTGAAAGTATTTACCACTCTGGCATACATCGTGACGTGTGGTCGATATATAAATATGTGTGTGTATTTTAAACTCTACGCGTTACATTGTTTTATACATAGCACGTGCTTTCTCTGAATAGTTTTTATTTGTTAACTAAGTGGTAAAAAAAGGTACCTCTCTCGTCCATTTTCAAAACAAAAAGTCCATTTCTTATATTTTCGATGGTTAAGCAACAAATACATAACACTCTTTTTCAGATAAGTGTAAGAGATATATCACCTTGAAAAGGGAGTTTAGTGACAAGACTCCTTTTGATTCTTTGTAATAATTAAATGTAACATTGAGACATTTGAAATGTGCATTGACTGATTCACCTTAAATTACAGAACATAACCCGCTTTATTTAAAACAGTTTTTTAAATTTAAATTTTATAGATATATTTAATACCTAATTCAAGACACTGACAAGTATTTCACGAAACAAAGATAATCTTTTAATTTAAATGAAAAATGTTTTTGTTTTAAGCCACTTTATTTTATTTATATATATTTCTGCATTCGACCGGTTTCGGTTGGACTCGACCTCCTTCAGGAATGTACGCATATAACCTAAAAAAGTCTTGCAGAGAATATATATAATTTTTAATTACTTTATTTTATTTATATATATATATACAAATAAAAAAAAGTAACTTAAAACAAAAACATTTTTCATTTAAATTATTATGTTAAACCACAAAGTGATTGCTTCCTTCGATAAGATAATCTTTTACCTAAAAGTGTCCCCTGTGATTTTTTTGACTGCGTAAATAAATATTATTCTTATGAGCCTGCATAATTTTTGTCATAAAAACAGTATCCATAAAATAGTCAATTTTCCTGTGATATTTATTACTGCAGAGTGCCTCCTCACGTTATAAAAAAAAAACACCACGGTGCTGTGAAAGCGCGGAAGATGTAATAACCGAATAACCGGATTCGTGTTCTCGTTTCGTGTCAAGTCTCAATAACTAAATGCTGCATGCTCGGGTCGTATCAAGTATCGGGGTATCAGGATATCATGTGCGAGGAACCTGACAAAATTGAGCAATGCAATCAGGCACAGTGACGGAATGAATGGCCTGGGCAAATTAGCTACTAACCTCGCGGCACGAACCTGCTGATGTATGCCATCTTGGCACGCCAGGATGAAATGCGATTTTATTTGTCGATTTCTTTATTATCTTCGAAGCGTGACATGCTTGAAGAAAATCAATCGTTTTTTTAACAATTTTATGGGTAGGCATTTTCTATCATCGGGAGGGGTAAAATCATTTTATACGTGTTTCGAAACATCAGCTTGACTAACAAGGGCATGGTGAATGAACGCACGACATCATATAAACATTATGTTCGTTTGATACGGATTTTAGTAAGACTTATCGTG
This sequence comes from Drusus annulatus, assembly GCA_022651775.1. Lineage (NCBI taxonomy): Eukaryota > Metazoa > Arthropoda > Insecta > Trichoptera > Limnephilidae > Drusus > Drusus annulatus. The sequence continues at coordinate 1,233,208 of JAGWCC010000218.1, forward strand.
AATATGAATCAATCGTTTTGAATGCTACAAGATCTTGAAAATAAAATCTACACCAGGTAGAAAACATATTCAGTGTTGGATCCGAAGCTGCAATAAGACACCGAATGTGTTTTCAGCTTCAAATGAATTTGTAAAATAGTGGACTTTAAAATGATGAACTATACTACTTGATGAAAATGTTTTATTATGGATGTGGAAAGATTATTGGAATGAAATGTAAAATGGAAAACTATTCACTCATCGATGTAGTTGAAGTAAAAGTTCTTGATTATTCTTAAACATTGTATTACTAAAGAATACAAATCACAACAAAACACCAAACTTAATATTATATTACTTAAAGAACAACAACAAACCGACGACCAAACGAGACACCAATGAACCAGCAATTTTTTCACACAAAACTCTTCTGTTTCGATTGCCACTTGTTTCGAATACCATGTTGTTCCAAAGGGAATTCGATATTGCGAAATGGTTGGATTAGGTAGGAACTGGATGAAAAATATGAAGGTAAGAACCTATCAAATTATCACTTTGAAATCAAACATTAAGAATTGTTTTTATTTTATTTATGTTTGTGACAACTTCGCATACTTAAAACCTTTGATACTCATTAAAGCGAACATTGCATTTTTTGTTAAATATGATAATTAATGAAAAGGTGAAAAAGGAATTGCTGGAATAGAAAAATATATCACACTCCAACTCTATAGGTTTTGGAATATGAAATGAAATCCTGGACTCAAACAAACCCTAGCTCACACAAAATTAACAGAGAAAAGATGAAACTCATTAATCGTGGATATATCGATAGTTGATAATAATTTCCTGGACAGATTGCATGACCAAGAAAGAGGTTTCAAAGGTTGTGAAATCATCAAGTGAATCAAAAATCACCAAACTAGTACTTTGTCTACGCGAATAGAAAATGTAAAATACTTGCAACAATATAGGTGCTACCACAAGATTAACCTCTTAACTGAAGGATTAGAGTGATTTAGCCCAAGCACAATATTTCTAATAAAAGTGGCTATCCGTGTTTCTAAAACAGTGACATCTTTTCAAATTCTTAAGCACGTAAAAGTCCATTTAATCCGATGGCTATTTGGAGTTACCTGTCGAACCAGTCCGCGCAGGAGAAGTTGATAATTCTTCTCAGCGCGTCGTCCCCATCCGAATTAACACGATATAACCCTCCGCCAGCCTTACGACACCTAAGAGGGCTATAGTCATAACCCACCCCTCACTATAGGGCTAGTCCTTCGCTATACTCTTCGATACTCGAGTTCGTATCATCAAAGAGATTTTCTTTTTACTTCCTTTTAAAAAAAGGAAGAAAGGAAAGTCATTCGGATGATTAATACGAACTAATAAATGTGTAATAATCAAAAAAAAAAAAATTTAAATTATGTATTGTGATGTTTCAATATAAAAATTACACTTGTCCGGAGTCAGTTAGCAGGAACTATGGAATTTTCGTTTGTGGAATGACATAAGACTACGGGAAGTGGAGGAGGAAAACATGAAGGTTAAAGGTAACGTTGGAGATTACCTAGCTATTCAGATCTGGTCACTAAATATGAGTTAATACAATTGACAACTGAGTCAATTTCAAATTGCGATTCTGAATATAAACTTCTTAGCCGAGGAAAGTGAAGGTATCTTCCATTCTGGACCGAGATGTAGTCGAAGTATATTAGTCTAATTTTAGATGAATAGGATTTGTAAATACAATATATTGACTTATGACATATTGTCTTCAGAGTTTGGCAAAGCGGCCAAATTTTTTTTTGAAATGTGTCCCAAAATCTTTAATATAACAATCCATCGATTCTAAAAAAACTGTAGAACATTTTTGTTCTGCGGGTTTCCGCGTTACTTTCTCTCGGGAGATGGCTTAGCCACGTGGACACAATTTAGAAGTCTGCAAACACCTTGAAAACGGGGATTATTCCTGGAAATAAATCTCCGGTAGTAACGCGTGAGGGAAGCGGTGGCGCGAGGGCCGCGGGCGGGGGCAGGGCCAGACGGCACCCCAGGGGCAGATTGTCTCCGAGAGCGGGGCTGCCCCCGAAATTAAGGAACCCCACATTTCAGGAGCCCCGGACCCCGCCGGGACCTCCATCTAATCCACGGACACGGACGCCAAAGCATTTGTGACGAGAACCGGAAAGGAAAATTATGTATAATGTAGTCCAGATACGAATTATGGTACGAGGGTCAGTGAGGGAAACGCCTTTCTGCGAGACCTGTGACCAGGAGGGCATCGTTAAAGTAAATGAGAGTCGGCCTAATGTATTTTTAAAGAGAACGGATTGTACAAGTGGCTGGTAATGGGATGCATTATTATTAATACATTTCTTAGATTGAAAATTTACACAACAATGGTAAAATAACGATGTGAAGGTACATAATAAAAGCGTAAAAAAATTGTAGCACATTTTATTACTTTACAGAAAACATTAATTTGCATCGTGTTTTGTTTGAAAGCAGCAAAAACTCTCCAACGGTAAGTATGGCGTCATGAAATTTACACGACCGTTTCTGTTTGTAAAGTCAACGCAACTATTTTTTAGCTATCAACGGCACTTTTATTACGAGCTATGGAGCTTTTAAATAGCAAATAAGGTCTCGTAAAAGAAGAATCGACATTCTTCATTTCAACTTCTTCGATTAAACTTTTGTAAAAAAACACCACTTAACTTCGGGCGAAGCCGGTTACTAACTACATGCTTCTCATAATTTTGTGTTTTACTGTTGTGATAATTGTAGGTACCTACAAAACCGTAGAAGCCAAAACTATTTTTTTCTTGTTGTACTTATTGCCCCCTCCCCACTAGCGGCGAAGTTCAAGTAAAAATTTAAGGAAATACATTATATGACTTGGTCAAAGATTTAAGCTATTAAATTTATAAAAAAATAAATACAAATCTGTCACCCTAAAATAATTATGTTTTTTAATTTGTAATTTTTTTCGCTCAATATCTTGTAACGAAAATCTTAGCTGACTAAATAAGATCAAATTAAGATCAAATATTAAGATCAAATTATAATTAACTTTATAGCTTCTGTGATTATTGTTTTTTATGTTAATTATTGAAATAATATCAATAATCTTCAACGTCAATATGAAATAACGGTCGCAAACAAATAATAATAATGTACAAAGTAGGCAGAGAAAAGGTGATATTAACAATTTTCAAATGAAGAATGAGATCGATTAAAATGCCGTTTATGAAACCAATCCACTGAGACGTTATAAGAATAAGGTCTCGGTGGCTCTATTGGTAGAAGCGTTACTCCCAGATAGAGTAGAGGTTCCGAATTCGAGTTTCGGTCGCGACCGTTATTTTTTCTGTTTTATATTTACGTTGAAGATTATTGATATTATTTCAATAATTTTAATCATAAGGTATTAAGCCTATAATTTAGATATTAGAACATTGAAATCGGTAGAAAAAAAAGTTGTTGAGGTGGCAGAGTTGAATTTCATATTTATGACGATTTACTCATATTTAATACAATACTTTTTGAGTGAATTTCACCGCTGGTAAGGAGGGCCGTTAAATCATTTAGAAAATAAATTCTAACGCTGAAATTCAATCAAGCCCATTGCGGATAAAATAAATGCCTAACGATCGGATTAATCTTTCGTTACCAAACACAACAGTCTACTCCGTGAAGCATCCGGTCTTCAGCAGTCAGTACCCGGGTAGCAGGATCTGTAGGGTTGGTTGCGGTTGAGAGATTTGGGAGTAGGTTTTCCGAAGGGGTTGGTACAGGGGGGTAGCCTGCACCGTAATGTAAAATTAAAGTCGTAAAATAATAAAAGGAGCCGCATCCATCTCGCTACTCCCCTGGCGGCCAGTGTAATGATAAAACCATTTTATAACTCAAATTAAGCTTTGTTTTCGAAGGAGTTATATTATGAAAGCCACAGATTATCCCAGGGATGGCGCAATTATTTTTTTGTGTCTTTGTCATAAATATATGTGATTTTATAATTATGTTTCATTTTCATTACTTTATTGAATTTTAAAATATGTTTCAATTCAAAGTTAATTGCAACAATTCAAAAGTGCGTATGATAAAAAAAAGTTAATTAAATCTTTAAGGGTCAGCACTCAATAATGGAGCTAAACGTTACTTTGTGGCATTATAATACAAGTAATACTACAAATTATTTATCTGTATTTTTTTTAAATGTAGCTAGAAAAAGGTTTCCAGTGAATACAATTTGTTCACTGAAATATTTTAAATTTTCGTCCTTTTAATTTCTATGGAAAACATACTTAAATGTCGGTTAAAGATGCAGTTTGAAAACCAGCAAAGGCATTTTTAATGTTTTACCCAAAATTCCATTATGCATTTCATGAAAAATTTAAAATATTACAGTTTGAGAATTGTATTCACTGGAAACCTTAGACATTCTTTAACCACCTGTTAGAATTAACAGTTAAATAATTTGTAGATTTGCTCGTACTAAAGCCAAAAAGTGTGTATTTTTAGGTGCTGACTCTTAGGCACCCGAAAAGTAATCAACTAATTAACAATCATAAAATTTCACCACGTGAGTAGACTCAGAGGATATAACGCTACATAATTCCATCTTATCACACACTCCTTGTTTCATTCACATGCATACATTGTTGCATACACATTCTTTTGTTATGCTGACTCCTGACATAACGTATTTTAGTCACGGATAAGCTTATCTGATCTGGATAATTATTTTACAAATACAAAAACTGCAAATTTGTAACATGTAAATATACATGGCCTGTTCAAAAGAAAAGGTGAATTTTGAATTTTCGCGGGCTGTGTACATTCGACTATCGTTTTTTTGTTGTTGTTATGTTGGTACACACATGTCTATCATATGTTAGCATTATCAGCAATTTCGGATTAGTGGTTTGTTTTTGACAACTGGAAAGGTTGGTCACGTTTTTGTGTGTTCTTCGATTTTTTACTTTTGAAAAAAATTCGAAAATGCATCTCCCGTAGCAAATTATAATAAATTCCACAACAAATAACGGTTTAACGGGTTGAATTTTAAAATTGCTATTTCGTGTCTCAAAACATCTTTAAACCATTGATTACCTAGACTATGAATCCAGAAGTTGCGGGCTCAAATCCCGGCTTGCGCAAATAAACTGACTTACTGAAAATATGGTACTTTACATTTAATTGATTGAAAATAATTTATATTATAATTTTCAACATGTTCCAGACTGGTAAATATTCTCAGTATCACCCTTAAATCAAAAAATTGCATGGAATTTCCGTAGCCGTGGTTGGCGACCAGATCTGAAAAGCCAGGTTCTTTTCACTATCAGCCATAGTCCCACTGGCTCCAGACAGTTGGAAGCAGTTGTAACTCTTGTGCGACATTTACATAAAAAAACCGAAATTCCTCTCTGCTTCACCACGAATAATAACAGGGCCATAAAAGAGCCATTGAGAAAAACACGGAAGGGTTAAAGAAAGAAATGGCTGAAAACATCACGTAGAAATAGTTTAATTCGTTCTTCCCCTTTATTCGTGGCCTGCATTAAACATTCAGTTGAATGTCTGATTTATAATTTATAGCAACCGGGACACTATTATCTGTTATCTAAATCACCATTTGAACATTTATAATTATAGAAATATACTAAAAATAAATAATGACGACAGCTTGACACGCTCAGCTTTGTAGTAGTTGGCGTCATTAGTATAGGTTTTGTGGATACAAAAAAAATGAAATTAATGAATAGTTTTTTCGTTCAATAGTTCCTAGAATGGCTGACTGCGAAGTTAAGTATATCAAGAATGTATTTATAAGCAAATACGGCCAGGTAGGTACTTCGTCGATTTTAATATTCACCGTGTTCATAAATGCTTCCAATAAAAAAATACAATAGAGCTGGATTCACAACAACGTCCGGTTATTATTAAAAATATTATTTAGTGATAAAAAATGGTTAAAAAAATAAATCTGCGATGAAAGTATTTTTACACTTCAAAATAATTATTTAACTAACTAAGTAGTTAAATATCAAAAGGGTGGGCAGAAGGATATACTGCCACACAACTTTGTCTTGGTACATACTCCTTGATTGATATTCATACCATATCAGTAAGCTCTCTTGCGGAACAATATCGTCACTGAGCGGATCCGGACGTTGGTGTGAATCTACCATAAAGCAGAAATCTGTTTTTTTGTACAATTTAAAAAAAAAGCAAAACTGGATGAGCATGGTGTTAAGAGATTTGAAAAATGTTACTTGTCTAAGAATATACATATCGACGTTTATTGTTTCCAAAGTCATTTCAACAAGTATGTACGTATCATGGGCGATGGAACTAACTAAGCATCACACTGTTTCTCCCGCAGAGTAGATAAACCATCACACACCTCTGTATTGGCATTGCTCCTTATTTCATTCAAATTCGTGCATCGAGCTTTGGAATATTGATCAAATGCACAATTAAGAAAATGCGCTTAAATATGTTTTTTTAATATTTTCCAATGTGCCTTTTCAATAAGACAAAAACATTTCGGAAAAAATATTATTAAAATCTACAATAAAATATATTTCTTACTGGATAATCTGAATCACGGGTAGAAAGAACCTGATCGTCAAGGTGCTTATTTAAAAATCCAAAGAAAACACCATATTTTATTTGTGTTAAGTTTAGATTGAAAATCTTGAGGATTTGAGTTCAGCTTGAAACCTTCAAATAATATGAACATAATTATGTAAGTGCACTTTGTTAACATTAAAAATTAACCATACAAAACTCTCTCGAAACAAAAGGGAAGGAAGAATAAAGTTGGAGTAATTTGTGAAGCTCTCGTAACTCGATGCCAGCGGGAATAATAGAATTACAAGAAAATATCCCAGCCGCTTTGAACTGAATATAAAATAAATTATCGTTCTATGTGAGTACAGATGAAGATACTCGTAATTTTGGATAATTTGATTTCGTGGGTTGAGAATGATTTAAATTCTTCTAGCGGATCTACTGAAAAGAATTTATATTTAATTAGAAGGCTTAAATTAAACATTAAATGTAAAAATGATTGTATATTTTTGTTAAGACTTATAAGGTACATCTCTTTTTTATGATTTTCGTGATCTTATTACTGGGGATAAACTTCCTTTCTATCTTTCCCCATATTGATTATTTTGAGACTAGGGCATACATTTGAACTCTGCTACTCTTTGGGTCATTGTTTCATATCTGCTGTAATGATTTAAGTAAATAAAAGGTTTTCTGGTTTTCATTTTATTCATATTGAACTTAAATAATGTTATAACATTATTATCTATCTATTCCCAATTAAATTGAAGTTTTGGGAACGTCAATGAGGAAGGAATTTTGATTTACCATACGGTCAAGTTTTGTTATTATATCTCCATGTTGCGTTGAGTCACATTGTTTAACCTTTTAACTGCGGACTTTGGAGCATGCGATCTTACTCCCTGTGCGGGGTTTATTTTAGAATCGACGATTTGTGTTAAAATAAATATAAATAATGTCTTACCTTCATATAAGAAGCACAAACATTTTTTTATGATATAAGCTGAAATGTCAACAATGCTTTAAAACAATTAAACTCTCACCAACGCATTTATTTCTTACGTAAATAAATAATAAACTACACCAAGTCAATATTTTCATACTACGTAACATAATGTATAGTCTGTTTTACTTTTGTTTGCGTCACTTTACACAAAAAATATTATTAATTTTATTGAAACTAATTGACAATAACGTTGTCGTGTATATTAATATCACTTCATTATAAATTGTTATTTAAGTGTTAGGTGTTTTTCCATGTATTTATTCACTATCAACAATGAGTTCGTTCATAAGTTTCAACATAACAAATTATATGTGGCATATTCTAATACCTAGAAGAGGTGTGATATTCTTCAAAGCAAGGCGTTGAGCATAATGGAATATTGCATTCTATCCACATTATTCTTGTTTCCTTGCGTTTTTTTTTGACGTCGTTGCGACTGTGAGCAAACATGACAAGCTCGATATGGGGTTTTTTTACTTTTTTGTTGTGAATTTTAGGGAGTGTCTTCCACTTAATCGCAGCGGATGATCTGATGACGTTGTTGGACGCCCAGTTTTAGACTGTTTCAGTTTGAATTTATGAAGGATTTGTGTAATGACTTGTAATTGAAAGTCTGCTAAAGATGGTTTTTTTCCAGTTACTGTTAAAAATATGGCATGAGAATTTAATAATATCATATCAATCATATGAAAAGCAACTTGTGGATGGTTGCGGAAAGGTTAACAATGTTGGAATAAATAGGTTCACACCCATTTTCGGATAATAATTCAACTTCAGAATCTGATCCACTCTCACTGTTATTATCCTCTGAATCACTGTTCATTATAAAGTTCATTATTTCATCATCTTTCCCAAACAAATTATTATCTCTAGTTTGATCCATAATAAAATAGTTAAATGTCCACTTAATATTACAATAAAATAACAAGTAATACTTTATGAACGTCAAGATAAACTAATGTAAGAAACGCACTTCTCAAAACACAAAAGATATTAAAATAATTATTTAATCACTTCAAAGACGTAATGAATACGGTCCACTGTGTCAAAACTGTTTAGATAACAGAATAAACAAACATATATCCAACGCCGATGATTAATTTGATTGTTAATCCCTAATGTTTACTTTATTTCGAGTTAATGTAAACAATCTCAAATACGAGCAATAAGTTCTAAAACAGACTATACACGGCGCTACGTCAAGTGCGCATCGCGACAAATTCCGACTGCGGCCGCCTGAGAGATGGAAAAATGATCAGGACATGACTTTATAATAATAATATTTATATTTGAAAAATTCCCCTTTCTAGAGGACAAATGTGTCTATCGAATGAACCAAAAAAAGTTTCAAAAACATGCATAGAGATGTCACTGTAAGAGAGAAAACATTGAAAACGTCTATGCTCGGGACCCGCAGTGGTGGCATCGCGTCCGTTCCCGTCTATGCTCGGTATCCGCAGTTAAAGGATTAAGAAAAAGTCTAAGAATTGACTGGTCAAATATTTAAATTTCCCTTTTGCGTGGTTAGGTAGCTTTCTCTTACACGAATTTGAGAATCGGATGACCAAAACGTAGTACCGTAACTTTATTGTTATTTCTTCAGTGGAAATGAAATAAATGAATACCCTTCATACTACAGAGTCCCAAGTGAAAGCGTGCCATGGTTTCGTACTTGTTATTAGGGAATGCTTTTAAAGTGCAGATGTTCTCCGCCCATCAAGTAATTCCAATAAACAGCTCTTCCATTTAGGCAAATTAGATATTCCGATTCGCTTTTCATCCAGTTCCAGAAGCGTTAATTATTTTTTGTTCCCAACTTGAATGGAGACTTTAACAATGAAGCCTCCCCCGGCGGCCGGGAGAGGGTAGATACCTTTATAACAAAATAATTTGTTGCTTTCCAATGGCGGTCACTTCAGAGTAAGAACAAAAGATTCGGAGGCTGCATGTAATGAAGACGAAGGAACGAGATGGCTTCGGGGGGCGCCGAGTGACGAAAGAGGGAACCGTTGTTTGTAAAGTCGCGAAGGCGAGAATCTTTTATGTACAAATATTGATTTATTTCCAAAAGGAATACTCACAATGAATCCGGGCTTGGTGATTAATGCTTAGGCGCCTGAAAGTCTTTCAAGTGATTAAGGATTGTGATTTAAGAAATGCGACGATTCAATGAAAGTGCTAGAAGACGTATACGAATATATTTTATTTTGAGTATTTAGTTCAAAGGTGCAACTTATATGACATTTAAAAAAAAATTGATGAAGATTTTTTAAAATACTCATAATTTAAGGAACGATATTAAAATAATGCTTACATCTGCCCTGATTATGAACACTACGTAGTTATCCAAAATTTAACACGGATTATTTTCTCAAAAATCAATCAACACATATATATTTGTTGTTAAGGAAAGACAAAAATTCCCGGGTTGCAAATAACTCCTACTATCATAAAAAATAACGTAAAATTTTGCTTGTGCAATGATGGAGAGCTTAGCTAGAAGAATAAACGAATCCACGTCGCCCAGGTTTGTTCGTCTTCAAACCGGTATGTTGTCTAAGATTGTACTCTTTTGAGTGAAATATCAAAAAATGCATGAATCTTCTAAGAAAAAATCTATTTACGGTCAAGGCTGGTGGAAATTAACAAAACAACGATATTTCACATCACTAAATTAAATTAAATGTTACCGACGTATGTGAGACCATTTAACATTTGGATCCCACCGACAAAGGGAGTTTATATATCGATGTTGGGTACAAAAAATAATAAAAATAAAATCATCCTTCAGTGCTTTGGAAATGTAGCACCACAATTAAACTTTAACTTGAAAATACACATTAAAAAAGATAGTATTATTCACGCTTTGAAATTGTATTAATATTTCCTTTTAATACTTACAAAACGCATGCGGATATAAAATCTCGACGCATCAGAATAAAAAGAGAAGAAAAACAAAACAGCCACATTCAACAAGTTTACCCCAAGGGTCAGGCGATAATAGGGGTCGTAACCTTTCCTGCGAGAAAGAATGGACAAATATGCTGTTAATCAGGACCCTTCCTTCCGGATCAAGGGGGCCTGGCTATCCCGTTCTAGCCTTTTTACGACCGCCAGTTCATTGCTCGTTAAGTCCACTTTACGTCCATAATTACCGTGGGTCCGTTGCCTGGAAAATCCGGGTAAATAAAACGGGAAAAATTCTGGAATGCCACTAAGTAGGTTCTCAATTTTACGAGTGCCCACGGTTTTACAAGTTAATAAAATCTGCATGCAGGCGCAGAGTGGTTCTTCCTTTATAAAACAGATAAAAATAAACGAAATCATAAAATTTCAAAAAATATATGCAACCACTTTCAAATTTTAAGGAAATATGCACGTACATCCTGGAAGTATAATTACATATTTTTTGTGTAATCATATCCTCTAAAAGGCTTTATAAATAAAGATGTGAATTTTTTTGTCGTTTTTTTTATTTTGTCTTTCAATGTAACAATCAATGGAAGAATCTACTTTCAGATTTAATTTCGGTTTTGTTTTCTATTTTATTTTGAAAATATATTTTGATATATTATTTGAATATTTTCGTAGAAAGCAATCACTTTGTGGTTTGAAATATTTAGTGAAAATGAAAAAGTAACTTAGTAAAATATTTTTTAATAACATTACTGTTCTTGCTATATTCCAACTTGCTTGGAAGTATATTATTTTCAAAATTTTATTATTCCTGTATCTGTATAGAAATATTCAATTCATATTTGTAAAATAATTAATAAATGTATATGGCGCTGTGTCTATCAGTACCAAATATGATATACAGGGACATAGACAATGCGATGGTTGTCGTCAGAAAAGCCACAGCAAAACTGTAAGTCCCTTAAGTAAAAATGCAAAAAATACCCCTGATATTTATTTATCTCGTCTATTTAACACGTCATGTCTCTCTGTCGTCTATTTACCATTTGACGACACATTCGCTCATTTGTTAGCCTCGATAGGGGGAGAAGACTCGAGGCAATTCCCAGCCTGACTTAAAATGCAATGTTTTCACACAACCCTCATTCATATGCATGAAGAAAAAACCCACGGAGCGGGGTAAAGAAATCGCATCGGGCACAAATTGATGCAGGTGACACGACTTACAGAAACACAGTGACGTTTCTCTCTGACTTGTGCAAGTAATAGATCTAATGTGTAAATATGTATTTTTTAGAATTGAGTCCCAACCGTATGGAGCCAGTTAGACTATGGAATTCCCAATCGGGTTATGTTGTAAGGTTGAAGGAGATGAGAAAGAGAAAGGTTGGGAAGTACCTGGCTATTTGGTCACCAAATACGGCCAAAGCCATTTCAAGCAAAGTTTCGATTCTGAATGGTGGTCTTTCACCGGGACGATATTTAGAGTATCTACCACTATGACTCGTTGGTTTGGTTTTAATATAAATCTTTTATATATTTTTTTGTAGAAAGCAATCATTTTGTGGTTTGACATATCTAATGACAATGAAATAATAACTTTGTATAAAACCGATTTAATTTTTTTTTATGATCGACCGGTTTCGCTTAGCCTAAGCATCATCAATTTAATTTTGAACCCTGATGATGCTTAAGCTAAGCGAAACCGGTCGGTATAAAAATTAAAATAAAATCTTTGGTCTTGTACAAAGTTATTATTTCATTTTCATAAAACTATTGTGTCAAGCAAAAATTAAAACTGATTCTAGTGGTAATATTGCCGAAGACCGATACAAATCTTAACAAACATAAAAAGAAAATGATCACACATCTTGAATTATTTACTAATTTTTTCTCATCATTATTAGGGTTTTTTTTTAGTTCGTCATACTTTTTGCCTTCCGAGGAGCATTGTGAATTATCTATAAAAATAAATTAAATAAAAAATAAATTATTATTATTATATATATGACTGTGAAATGATATCAATAATATTCAATACATTTCCGATACTGTGACCAAAGCCGCCTCACGACCTAAGCCCACCCTTCCTGCGGCGGCCGCATTATGCATAACTGATGGGGTCATTTGCTATGCATGCGATCCTGAGACGGGGCCGCGCCAAGGAGGCCCCGGACACCGGCCGAAGAGGAAACATACGGATAATTCAACACTTGGCAGTCATAACGGTGGCTATGATTGAAGCTCCTGGGATTAATAGCATATTTAATTAATAATTTTATAATGATGCCTTGATTAGGATTTCAGGTTGCATGAAAAATGTTGTCATTTATTTTAAACAATTCTCTAATTTAATTTTTCAACTCTTTTTAGACGAGTTTTAGAAACTCATGTATTTGTATTATTATTTATCTTGACGGCCTCCGTGGTCGAGTGGTAAGACGCTCGACTACAGGGCCGGAAGTCGCGGGTTCAAAACCGGCATGTGCAAATAAATTAAATTCAATTGATATTAATATGTGCCATAACACATTTTAATTCAAATAAAATAATATAAAGCATATTTGCGGCACGTTCCAGAGTGGTAGATACTTTGGAGTATCTCCCTGGTGAAAGATCACCATTCAGAATCGAAACGTTGCTTAAAATGGCTTTAATCGTGTTTGGTGACCAGATCTGAATAGCCAAATATTTCCCAAATCTTCTTATTCCCTATCTCATTTTCCCCTCTCCACTACCTTCAACCTCACAACATACCCCGATTGGGGATGCTATAGTCTCACTGGCTCTAAGCGGTTAGCAAAAGTAGGGACTCTTGTGCAGTATTCACTATAAAAATATGGTATACAACGTCAGTATAGAAGCTTCTATGAGTTCTTAAGTGAAGTTTATGTTTTAACTTAATCTATTATCACTAATTATATACTAGCTAATTTAAAAAAAAAATTGCTAAAAAAACGAGGCGAAACGAAATCTAAAAGGGTTAACATTTGATGAATTAATGGCTTCAAATAATTGTAAAAAAAAAAAAAATTTAAAAATAACTATAAGTAGATTTCATTGATAGAAAATTACGGAAAAATTACTGGTCCATCTAGTGTTTAATAAAACCCACAGAAGCTCAAACCAGACTCACTAAATATTTGTGTAAGTGTACGCAAATTTGAATATTTTTTACCAAAATTTAACATGATTTCTTGGTATCAGCCGCCATAGGTGCTGCTGGTAGCTACACATTTTATATAGGAGGTAGTGATTGAGTACTAATACATTGATGGCTTGGGTAAATTAACGCCACTGGTCAAAAGAAAAGAAAAATGTATTTTCGTAGAAAGTAATCACACTGTTATTTGACATGTTTAATGAAAATGAAATAATAACTTTGTTTAAGACCACAGATTTTATTTGAATTTTTACGACCGACTGGTTTCACTTAGCCTAAGAATCGTCAGGGCACCAAATTAAACGAAGCAAAAACACAAAGTGCGAAGTTATATACATACAGAGGGAGAACACAATATAAAATAAAATAAGAGAACAGTGAGAAAGAATAAAATAACATTTAAATTATAACAGAGATAAAGAGACATTTTATTATGACAGTCGGTCATAAAAATTAAAATTAAATCTGTGGTCTCATACAAAGTTATTATTTCATTTTCACGAGTAAAAATGTGTTTCATGAAAACTGTTTCTATCAAACTGTAAAATTTTTCGGTTGTAAATAAATATTGTGACAAATCGCATCTATTAAAAAAAAACTCATTCATGAAGGGTATCGTAAAATTTGCATGCATATTTGATACATTGTTATGCATTCGCCATTTTAATTTCATCCGCCGAAGAAGTGGAGCCCATTTGAGTTTATATATTGCTGTTTGTCAGAAAAACTTTAATTTTACACTTTTTCATTTTTTCTATAAAGAAACGTTGTAAGAGTCAAACATTTCAAATCACCCCAGCTGCGTGAATACCAAAATTGAATAAATATTTTTAGGTATGCAAAATAATCACATATCGCATGCCAAACGCACACATTGTTCCCTTGTTCGGAAACTGGCAAGGGTCGAAGGCTTTTCGCATTTGAATTTGTTTTCATCCCCCGAGAAAACTGGACCGGACGGACGGATGTCAAACCTACCCCCGTTTCCTAGGCACAGGGCACAGGGGTAGGACGTTCCGTGGGAAGTGTAAAAAAGGGCAACAACCCAAATTTATAAGGGTGGAGGGTTTCAAAAATGACGAACCCCGATAAGGAGACAAAATTGCCAGCAAGGTTGTGGTATATAATTACTAAATTAAGTGAGAATCAAGGCAGAATAAAATATTATGCACTGCATATTTGCCTCAAATCTCAGAAAGCATATGGCATGAAATACAAAAAGCATGTTGAATTATTTATACAGTACAGACAAATGTTTTCTAAAAATACTATTTTAAGTCATAACACTCTGCTATTATTGTGTAGTCGTCAGTATTGTAAATTCAAAGTTTTGTTTTAAATGACAGTTATAAGATGGGTAAAGCTTGGATTATATTTCTCAGGGTCTTTGAGTCACTTAAATATTCAGAATCACAGAAACGACTAAATTATATAAAATAAAATCTATTTTTTAATCCTTAAAGTTTTTTCCTAGTGTGGAAGATATCGACAGCTTAAAATAATCTGAAGATTTCTAACCAAGTTAATAAAATGTAAGTATGTTTTTTTTTGTCATTTGGGTTTATTTTAATTTTTGAGTATTTTTTACGTTTAAGATTTTTATGTACTTGAAAACTATTTTTTTAAACATCAATACATTTTCTTTTAAAACAAAAGCCTTAATAATGTATGCGCGCAACACTGGGGGCACGGATAATTGGAGCATTACATTATACAAAAATCAATCAGAAAAATATTCAACCCTGAGTTATTGAAAAAGAAAACTAAAGACACAACCGAGGGGGTTTGCATTGGTAGTGCACCCCCCTCTACTTCCTTATGACATCAGGGTAGGTTCTCACCCCCATAAATATACCCACTACTCCGATTCCTCCTTGACCCCCCCCCCAGCGGTCTGCGGGCTGCGGGCTGATATGTCGCCTGTCACATTAGGCCCAACACTCGGAGGAATATCTGCCAATATCCATTTTTTCGGACACAAAACAAAAACAATATCTTAACCCGCTGGTGGAGGCCGCACGGGAAACTGGGCGCCGGACAGCGGCTGGCGGTGGGCGGATAGAGGAGGGCGGCATATACCGTACGGAAATATTAAACAGATATTGTCATAACTTCAAAACATGTGAAAATAATCATACATTTATAAATACTGGCCAGATAATTTACAGGCTCTTAGTTACTCCCAATAAAAAATATGAAAATAAATAAGTGTATTTATCACACGTGTATTATGTACATATAAACTCAACAGTTTGACCATGAGTTTATAGTGAGAATATTTTTTGCGAGCATAAAAATACCTTAGGCTGAAGTTTTTAAAAGAAAAATTGATTTATGCTACGTATAAGTCTGTCTACAACATTTGTTTAAGTACATTAATTTCACCCCATTACTAAGATAACGTGATTTAGAGGTTTAGATATTATAAAAAACATTATTCTTAGGTTTTTTAAGCAAAACATTTAATCCACAAAACTTATCCAATTCACATTTCATTATTGATCACCCCTTAGAAATTCGCGGCATGTAATAGAAAAGAAGTTATAATGGAGCTTTGGGCGAGAGAAGGACCATGTTACCAATTTACAGTGTCAACTTTGCCGGAAATAACAAGCTACCTTATAGGTAAACTTTGTTCCTCATTACTATAACCTCTTCAGTGGCCCTAATCTCCGTAAGCTCACTTGGCTCGCAGTTTTGAATTAGGCCTCCCAGGGGCAGGGCCCCGCATGATGGATACTAGGGACTACGAGGCCTCACGGACCCATAATTCAATGGGCCTGGCCGGGCCCGGCTGCCCACGCTGGGCCCCCCACACCCCGGGGGCCGTGGTCCGGTCAGCGGGAAGGGGGCCGAGGTAAGGCACGTGACTGGTAAGACGTGATGCTTGGAAATTATCGGCAACTTGCAAGACAATATGCCAGTTTGTATGTTAAAATGGTTTTTCATAATAGTTTGTTTGCGTTATATATTAATTTTGTACCGCGATGAGATGATAGATTTATTTAATTTTTAAAGTTTCTTCTAAAATTATTCTAAATGGTTTTTTTATATGATAAAACACATCGTCCTGCGCTAATGGCTCCGATGTAACCTTTTTAAAAATAGCCATACGTTTTAAGAAGCGCAACTGTTACTGGTACCAATTTTCAAAATTATGCAGTGTAACATATTATGTACCAATGCATAACATTCGAGGACTTTTGAATAATTGATTTCACCAACATTTGTTTTATTATTATGATCCGAAAAACATTATAGCTTCGTTAAGTAACAAATAAAACCTTACGGGCGTTCGAAAATTCTATTTTGACATTTTACTAATTGTATCGGTTTGCTTACTGAAATAAGTAGTTGTTTTTACATAACTAAAATTTTTCATGACCACAACACATCAATATTTTATGAAAAATAGCTTAAGGGTATTTTTAGTAGGGCCATAATGTTATTTCCGATATAAAATACTCGACTACATTCACTATAAGCAAACATTGTATAAAGTAGATTGTAGAACTTTATATCCGTTCTGGAGAATTGTGTCAATGGCATGTGAAATATAACCCAATGTCAGCTCAGTAATTTTATACAAAATTTAAAATATCGTATTATTTTGAGAAAACTATAATTAAAAAAGTAAGTATCATAATTCCTTTTTTTCTATTTGCAGTAAAGATCATGAAATATGTGAAAGGAAAAGTTTAACGAAATAATGATGTCAGCAAAAAAACAAGTCTCACCCATTTGTCATCATTTCTTCATAATTCATTCACTTCACCCACGATATTTTTCTTACTTCATCCGTGCAAAGTAGTTGTCTCTTGGATTAACCAGGTGTAACTAACACTAACAAATGAATGCCGCTTTTCATACAATAAGTGAGGAAAAAATCTCGCAGGAGCATAGAAGAGGTGGGGAGGCGTTCAAAGGCGGTGAGAGGGCCCCGTCACCATCTGTGGTAAATCGCTTTCTAATGATGTCATCATGAGCACAAAGCTACCTCACTATGTTGGTTATATTATGGTGAATATTTCACGGAGGGCTATACTTTATATTGTCTTGTAGAATAAAGGTAATTTTAAAAAAAGTCAGAACGTATTTAATAGATAGGTACTAACTAATCACTGTCAACTGAGAGGGAATCTTGACTAAAAAACACTCCCTAATAATTTGCATCTAAATGGGATTCTCGTAGTAACCTCCAGGGTTGATTTTTTTTATTTGACCGTTAAAAATAAATACATAGGTACCCAACTTTTAAGACCCCCAAGAGAAAGATTTCCCGAAAAAATCCTCCATACGTTGATCTTAATACATCAGGTGCGCATATATCCATAATTCATCAAGGTATCTTGTTTCTTATTTGCATGATTCAGAAACTTGTTTTTCCACACCACAGCCAATATTATGTAAACATTACATTAAGATACTACAGCAGGTCTCAAGGGTTGGAGAAATTCAAAAGTGGTAGATACTGATTAATATGGTCAGTAACTAGAAATCAAAATGATTTAAATACATTTGGTTTCATCGAAGGCTTTAAGGGTCAGCACCCAAAAATACACACTTTTTGGTTTTCTAGTACAAGCTTCACTACAAATTCTTTACCCGTCAATTTTATACGGTAGTTAGAAAAATGTCTAAGGTTTCCAGTGAATACAATTCTTAAACAGTAATATTTTAAACTGTTTTTAAAATGCGTACTAGAATTTTAAGTAAAACGTTCGAAAATGCCTTTGTTGGTTTTAAACTGCACTTTTTAGTAGTATTTCAGTATTTTTTCATGGAGTTTAAAGGATTTCAGTTAAAATATTGTATTCACTTGAAACCTCGAATATTTTTACCACCTATATTTTTACTACCTATAGAAAATTTGCAGCTAAATCCTTTATAGTATTGCTTTTATTAATTTCTTACATTAATGTTGGTATGATAAAAATGTAATCATTTTAAAGGTCAAACGAAATCTAGCCATCTTTGAAACAGCGCCAAGACAGGTCGCGAAGTTGGGTAAGAGTATTCGTCAAAAGAGACGGGCCTGAAGAATGATGGGGCAAGTTACACCATCAGTCTTGGCGGCAGTTGTGTCAAGCGCACCGCGCGTCACGAGGAACAAATAGGCCAAGACCAACATAACCCCGCTGTTGTAGATGCGGCATGTTGGTGGGGGTCATTTGTCAGCGATTGTTTACGCAGGGTAATGATGACGATCTTCAAAAGTTTATGTTACCAACGACTATGTATTGTTAATAACAAATATTAGTAATCGCTATTTTTTCACGTAGTGCGTTTAGTGAAACCGCATAAGGGAAAGGTTTAACGTTTCCATCTTTTTTTACATGTTTTAATAATAGTACCAATTATTGTTTTTTTTTCTGAAAAAATCATTCGCTGTGTCAAAATAAGTTAAAGTCTAGGTCGCGACGTAATTAATTTTATTTTCTGTTTGTTCTTCTGTTTCATATTTCGTTGAAAATCATTGAAATTGTTTTAATTATTAATTTCAAAATAAGCTTAAATAAGTAAATTCTAATTTTTTTAAAATATTTCTTACTTGTTGATTTCACTGAAACAGTGACGTGACAAACAAACCTTTATCATTTTTTTAATACAAAAATAATGTTGAAAAAAATTCAACTCTACTTAAAAAAATATGATTCGTACAAAAATACAGAAAACTGTTGTTAAAAAACCTTATTACTAAAACCAGTGGCGGTTCCTGGTCTATATCATTGGGGGTTCAACAACAAAGCGAAAAAAAACCTTACATTGTTAAAACCAGTGACAGTTCCTGGTCTATATCATTAAGGGTTCAACAAAAAAGCGAAAAAAAACCTTACAAAATAAATCGCTTACCGAATGGCCATGTTTAGAAATTATCTACATATGTCATTGTTTGAAAGTTATTTTTTTACAATAATTAATAACATAACGGTGCGTGAAACTTTATAAAAGAAAATAATTTTTCGCACATATTATATTAAATAATACATACGCATCCTTTGTATTTGATTACGCTTAAATTACAAAGTCGATTTCGAAAAGTATTCGCGCATTTTTTTAATTATTTATAATTGTAATTTTTTTTAAAATTAGTGCCTATCATCTACACTACAAAAAACAATTCGTCAACTGGCCAATAAATTTGTGGCTTAGAAATATAACGTGTTACGTTAAATAAAGTAATTTTAAATACGAAAATCACAGTTTACTCAAAACTACGTCGTTTTAGACGATTGTAAGTGCTGATAAAAACCCAATAGTTCTTGAAATTCAGAAACAAGTAACCTGTAATCATTTACTTTAAAACAAGATGGAAAAAACTTTATTTTCACATTTTATTTTCTGCTCACACCGTTCAATTTTCATTACTGCAATAAAATTTCGAAAAAAGTGATAAAATATACTGAAACCGGATTTTTTCCTGATTTATTGCCATCATTTTTTACAAAAATTTATAATCCTACAATAATCAAAATCCACGTTGTAAATTTAAAATTAAAAATTTGAAAAAATTGACTATCTTTTAGCTGCGTTTAAGCCAATAAACAAAAGCGAGAAAAGTAGCAAATCGCTTGAAAATTATCAGTATTTACTCGTAATTTTTTTCAAAGCATTTTTCTCATATGGATAAGGTTGTTGTAGAGTAACTGCCACGAATAATGTATACAATACTCGTATGTGATAGCCTTTGAAACAACAAAATAATAACTTGAGTAGAACGAGACAAGACGATGAAAGTTTGTGGCATCACTTAATAACCTTACTGTCTACTCTTCTGCGAATCCCTTCTACGAACTGAACAAATAAATCAATAGAAGTGTGTTGTGTTTGTGTCCCTATACTCGAAGTAAGCTCAATTTTTCCTTGGTATTTCTTTTTTATATTTTCGTAGAAAGCAATCACTTAAATTAAACGGTCATTAAAAATAAAATAATATCCGTGGTCTCATACGAAGTTATTTTTAATTTATTCTAACTTTACTAATAAATAAAAATAGAATACACAACGCTAACAAATATGAAATTTGAAAAAAAAGTTTAAAAAAAAAAAATCGAAATTTAAAGCAGTTTTCCATGAAAGTATTGTGTATTTGTTTATTATTAATTTTAAATTTGCAACTTAAAACCTTTTACGTGTAATTTGCGAAAATATGAATTTAGAGCCCCATGACCAAACAAAAATACAGTAAATCGTAATAAACACATGGTTTTGATTCAAGTTAGTTTCATTTAAATATTTACTCCAGCACTTCCCCGCAAAATAAACAGGATTCAACTTCAGAAATCAAATACTAGATTTCATCCGCGTAATTACGATTCCGTTTACTTTTGAAAGAACTGAAAATACATCCGCTGCTGGCAGGTGAGGAGGGGCGAATACGTGCTGTTTTGCAGGTAGTTATTTAAATACATTATTCATTGCAAAGTTTCTTTAAAAACCATCAGTCTATTTGGACTTTATCATTGCAGTAGAATTTCATCGTTACTAATTGCCGAGAATCATTTTTAAAAGCTTGCCTATTGTATGCTAATGATGCGGTGCTGATTTCTGAAAGTATGGAAGATCTACAGTTTGCCGTGTCTTAAATGAACCAAGTATGTGTGCAGAATGAGTTGATGATGAATGCAAGAAAATCCAAAGTCGTGGTGTTTAAAAGAGAGAGTACGAGAACAGCGTGTAAAATAGTTGTGAATGTAGAATATAGTTAGTTAGATAAAATTAGGTTTTCAAAATTATTCTATATAATACGAAAGTACCATATGACAAAACCAAAACCCTTCATATTTTTTCCAGACAATACGTAAGTACCGTTTTTTTTATGATTCTGGATGGTACCTACTTACGTAAGTATTTAAATTTAAAAAAGGTCTTTTGATGAATACCTTGCGTTAGTAAAATTAAATAACTTAAGGGTCAGTACCCAAAAAAACACATTTTCCGGCTTTCGAGTAAAATTAAAACTACAAATTATTCATCTGGTAACTCTTTATGGGTAGTTAAGAACATGTCTAAGGTTTCCAGTGAATACAATTCTTAAATAATAATCTTTAAAATTCTTTATGAAATGCATACTTGAATTTTAGATAAGACGTTTAAAAGTTCCTTTTATTATATTCATTCATTATAGTATTGCTTGGATTATAATGCAAAAAAGTGACGTTTAGCGTTATTCTAGGGTGCTGACCCTTAACTACATTGGCTTAATGTCTTGGAAAACGCTAAATGAGCTCCGTTTAACCGTCAAAAGAAGACACTATTACATCAGTAATAAAATAAATCATTCATTCCAAGAATAATTCGGTTTTATTTTAGAAATTTATAATAAACTATCACGAAGGAAGTCTTCCTGATACTGTGGCTAGGTTTCAACGCGCGTTTTTAGAACCTCTAACTGCAAGACCTTACAGACTTATTCGCATGACCTTACAGACTTATTCGTAATGTGGCGAGATAAATTTAAAACGTATCAACGGTTTTTTTACGACGGAAAATAATCTGTCATTTATCTTAATCTCTGAAGATCGCTCCCAGAAGGTAACTCCTTTTAAACCGGCCGAAAATAATTATTTTTTTACATCAAAAACAGAAAAGTTTTTCTTTTTAACATAATCTCTTCTTTGAAAGAGGGTAGTTTCCTCGCAAATTGATTAAAATCACAGCCAGGTGCTAGGTACCAAGTGCCAGGAGCACAGTGCACGGCAGAGGTAAACCAATATAGATAATGTATGGAGGAGATTAGGGGATGGCGGGGGAAATATCAATCTAAGATATAGAGACATCGAAATATCAGATTCCAACGATGTTTACTTCGCATTATTATTGAGGAAACTGCGCTGATGGAAGATTAAATAAGTTAATTTCCTGATAAAACGCAATTATTCGCGATCATAACGAACATCCTTCAAAACTACATCTTCCTTCTTAAAACATGGTGACATTACCAGTAATAATCTAAAAATATTCTTGCTAACTGTTGTATGATTAGTATGTGGATAAAATTACTAAAAATGTGAACTTCTACATGCATAAATATTTAAAAAAATATACGTTACACCTTACTAGGTGTATATTTCATAATAAAAGTCAGCTCTGCATTTTTTTATTAAGATAGGTTCAAGGATATATATTATTAGTGTAATAACAAAAAATAACCTAGCATTCAAAACTAAGCATTTGATTAAATGACATGTATTAAATTTCAATTACTATCAAATCAACAAAAAAACATAAAAATGAGAAATGCAAAAACCATAATTGTCGTGACTGTGAGTTAAAAATTTGAACTGAAGACCTTTCAAAATACGCATGTATTTCTCCCATACAAAATATTGAATTGTTTTTTTTCGATAAAGTGAAAACAAATATGCTACATTAACATGGCCTTTTTTTGCCGATGAACTGGTTCTAGTTCTTTTTGTTACCCCTCCCCCCTCACATTAAATATTTTTGCTGGCGACGAGGAATCATTTAAAATCTTAATTTAATTCTTCTTCGTGGAATTTTTTTGGCGCCAGGAACCAGTTCCAAAACTACCTGGAAAATAGCCGGTTCTTCGCCAGTGGAACCGCAGTTGAACCCAATTTCCGATATCACTAATTACGATATGTTTTTTCAATTTAGCCCCATGAATTATTTCCTGCAGTGTTGGCGCACGGGTCCGATAAGCGCGCGCCGGTATACGTACCAAAGCTATTTACCGCTAATAAGATACGATGATGTTTACCGTCTTGTTTTCGCGTGTGTGTAACATGTCGGGAGTTTAACTTTAAATTTATCTAATTTCATCCTAACTTCCATCTTCGTTGGGGAGAGTTCCCTCCCAGCTTCCCCGCTATCTCAGAGATGGGTACCGTATACCACTTTTTAGTACTTGCGTTTCAAGTTGCGAGGATGCTCTCTGATACGAATCGGTTTCTTGCATTAATTATTATTCATTTTGGAAAGGTTTTAAATAATTTTGTTGAATCGCTTGTAAATAATTTTTTGTATTGTTGTGAGTATGAACAAAGTGAAAATGTGAAGGAGATGGGGAATAAAAACGTTAGGAAGTATATTGTTACTCAATCAGATCTTATAGCATAACGCAATCAAAGTGATAGAGCAATGATGAGAGTATATTCACTTCTGGAACGAAAGAATGGTTAGTGGTAAATATTTTAATGTAAAAGGGAAATCGTAAGGATATAATTATTTAAATAAATTACAGTAAACTGGTTATACCCCCCGGAGTTTCAATGTGAAGCTTAAACTTATCAAGTGGTATATTATGGGTACAGTTGGAGGCATCTCTATATTAAAGAGGCTGACCCAAAATAAAATGAAAAAACTTTCACCCGAATCCCGTTTGTGTGGATTCTGGATATTTCAATAAGGTGGATTCGAATTAAGTTTCGTGAAATTACCTTCTCTGCACAATGTTAACCTTTGGCCCGAGATTTCAACGTTTCAACTAGAGGCGGCGGAATGCCTGCGTTTGACAACAGATTCGGTATTCGCTACAATTTTCCTTGGCTGAAATGAGTTGGGAAGTTTTGGATACCTTTCTATGTGAGCGACTGAGCGCGATTACCCGGCTGAATTCGCTACTACTTTGTACTTCTGTGCTCCTGATCCCTACGTATGTCAAAAACGAAAGCATTTATATTATGTATGTAACTTTGGGAAGAGTGATTAAATTAATAATATAAGAAGTTGGATTGAATTCAACTGTAAGAAGCAGATGTCTGATGTACTGAGTAAATCCTACATACAAGTACATTAACATTATGAGTATTGGTGTAGGCAGGAAATCAAGATTTATAAAAGGATGTCGTTCTAGATAATACGTTTTTGAAATTCAAAGGGATGCAGTATATTAGGACAAGACAACCTCCATGGCTGAGTGGTGAGCTACATGATTCTGGACTTCATTTACTACATTTAAATATTATGAGCTTAAGAAACTATGTGAAAGTAACATTTTTAAAGCAAAACCCAGCCCACTGGGCTCTAATTTTTTGCTGTGGCTTGTTATTTCTATTATTTAAACCTTCTAGTAAGGGTGGACATAGCAAACCAACGAAAGAGTAGGGGATTGAAGGCACCTCGGGCGACGGGAAGGGGAGGGGGTGGGAAAGGGCTACCCGTCAATCCAGAACGGGGTAGCGTTTAATTACATCCTCGAATTAATTTTCTAATTTCAAAAATGATTGAGCCCATTATTAGCGAACCCCGATATATGGAAGAATTAATGGAGAACACTTTTTGGAAATGCATGTAATACTCGTATATACGTTATACTCGTATATGTAAGCTTTCGATTAATAACCGAGTTTGGATTTTCAGTATTAGTTCATCTATCCATGTTTTTTGCAAGGGCGTTGATTCCACTACCTAAAAAGTTTATTAAAGCTACACTCAGTTTAGGGTGACTGATAGGAGAGGAGATATATTCAAGTAAAATCGTTGTCCAAGAACAGTGTCGATTCGTAAGCATCACGGAGACAGTAAAAAGGGATTATTTTTATGGAGTGATGGAGGTTATGATGGAAGTACTGGAATAAATCACCCTTTTTTACGGATGTAGTGAAGTTGAAGAATCTTAATAATATATTACTTACATAGAACCTAACGCGATTTGCTTCTATTGAAATTAATATGGTATTAATGATATTATGTTAATTTAAAATCAATTATTTTTAAGTTCTGCTTTATGGTTATTTTTACGCGTGATAGCTATTTTTCCTTCCGATGCAATTGTAAAAGTAATTATATCTGTGGTTAAACTAGCTCACAACATCATCGTAAGAACATTGTAGCTTTAGGATATCATGGACGCCTTTCAATATTTGGCATTAAGTTTTACAACTTACCCACCTTTATGCAGAACGACAATTGCATAATTCATCAATATACCATGATGCATAAATCTGCGTGATCCATACAAATGTAAGCGGGCGTTGCTAAATGCTGGATTTTGATCAAATTTATAAATATGGACGCCACGCCGGACGAAGTTAATTCAAATGACCATTAAGCATTAAGCAGTACAGCGTAATAATTAGTAATTACTCTGACGAAATCACTCCGGGGTAGGGACGGGGTGGGAGCGGCGAGGCTTTGCATAAATCTTCCCAAACATCAGTTTCTATTCAACAGCTGGAGGGTACGTTAGCAGCAAAAACAGAATCACTCACGCAAAAACACTTACGCATTCACTGTTAACCCTCAACTAATAAGACAAACTATACACAGGCCGGCCAAGAAAGCCCGAGGCCTGTGCTCCTTACAGCCAGCCGAACAGCCTTACGGGGTCCGAGAGGCCCCGCAATGTAATTAATGAATAACCCCGCTGAAGCCTTCCACCCTTAAACACTCGACTACTCGTGTGGGGTGGATTACACCTCTTTACTCCGTTGGGGAGGAGAGGGGTGTTATTTGTAATGTTATTTTTGTATGAGGTTTCTTACGAGCTTTTGTGTTACTTATTGCGCAATTATGGCGTTATTGAAAGCACTCTCGGATACCATATAATAAATTGATTATTGCGAGGTAGTTTTCTCGTAATGGAAATCAATAAACTTCGTACGGTATGAGTTAGTTTGTTCTTCTTTGAAATATTAGAGAAAACTATTTATGTTTGTATGACATACATATTTTATATCCGTCAATAATTTGATGAATGCTTTGAAAAAATCAGTCTTTGTGTGTAGAAATTTTACCACTCTACGCTAATTAGTGGTCGAGTGTTACTGGTGTTCTAGTAATAAATAATTTGCAGATAATTATCAAAAAAAAATTTGGATAATACTCACTTAACGAAAAAATAAATATATATACGAGTATATTCAGTGATAGGTTGTTGAGGAAAAAATCGAAACCAGTCCTTTTATATTGTCCGTGTAGCCTTTTTGTATTATCTCTTAAATATATGTTAAAAACTGCTTTATTAATTAAGGAGAAAATTCGTATCATTTTAGAGACTTAAAATAAATGAAAGCGCAGTATTTCTGCACCCGGTTCTAGAATACAATATACCTACCAAATACAGTATAGACCTCCTGGGAGACTGCTTTCAGGATCGAAGCGTTCCTTACAGTGGATATAGCATTGTTTAGTAATCAGATCTGAATTGCCTGGTATTTTACGACCTTCCTCTTCAAATCTAATAGTTCTTAGACATCAAAGAGTAGCATTTGTTCCAAATAATAAGGGATTTGAGTGTGATATCACAAAAAAGGATTAATTCGTGTAAAATATTATCTTTGGGAAAATTAATTTTAATTGATTCAACAACTGACTGTCGCTCAATTAAAAAAAAAAAACATTTTGATGTGTGTGTCAAAAATTTTTCTTTCTTTTGAATTTATTTTACTTGCCCTGAATATGTCATGAACATGTGATGAAACTAGTTGGCAACGAATAAAAAAATGTCTTTAAATAAATTTTTTTAAAAATGAAAAAATCTTAACGAAACTAAGCTATTTAATAACCAATTAAGTAATAATTCTTTCAATTATACCTACTCTTTTTCTATTTTCTTCTCCTATCGGAAAATGGTTGATCATCTAGGCTTAAATTGTACCAAATGTATATGTACGAGTAATTTTAAATAATAATTTTAAATACAAGAAAATTTAGTACTCACTAGAGCGGATAAAGATTAATTTAATATTGTCCTGATGATGGAAGGGTACTTCCGAAACCGGTAGACAAAATATTAAATAAAAAAGTGGTTAAAAACAAAGTATATATGTTCTATTTATAAATATGTATATTTATTTATTTTCGTAGAAAGCAATCACTTTGTGGTTTGACATATTCAATGAAAATGAAATAATAACTTTGTAAAAGACCACAGATTTAATTTTTATGACCGACCGGTTTCGTTTAGGCTAAGCATCATTAAGGGTCAGCACCCAAAAATACTATTTTTTTGCTTTTCTAGTTCAAGCAATACCATAAATGTTTCATCTGTCAATTCTATACGGGTAGTTAGGAAAATTTCTAAGGTTTCTAGTGAATACAATTCTTAAACAGTAATCTTTCAAATTCCTTATGAAATAAATACTAGAACTTAACGTTCAAAAATGCCTTCGCTGGTTTTAAAACTGCACCTTTCACTGACGTTTTAGTGTGTTTTTCGAAGAATTTTAAGGATTACAGTTAAAAAATTGCATTCACTGGAAACCTCGGACATTTTTCTAACTACTTATAGAAAATTACATTTAAATCATTTGTAGTATTGCATATATCAGAATGCTAGAAAGTAAAATTTTTCTTCATTATTGAGTGCTTACACTTAAAGTACAAAATTAAACTAAAATGATTGGTCTTATACAAAGTTATTTTTTCATTTTCATTGATAATATTTTTTTATAGGTAGGTAGGTACATTTACATTATTTAATCCCTCTAGTATAAATATATTTCTTTCCCACTGGGTAATAATAATAATTTGTCATAAAACGAATGAACTAGCAAGAAATGCAGCTATTAAATCATAATTAAAATATATGTACTTTCCCTGGCGTATTATTCAAATGTGTTTCGCCATTCATTTAAAACTTCCACGGTGCGGGGCTGGCATTCGACTAAAATGGCTAAACCGTATTCTTAATTACCTAATAATTCTCGCATGATTTATCGTTCGACTAGGAAAACGACGGAGGAATAGAGAAAGGTGGGTTTCTTTTAAGAATGTCATAATTTACGGCCGTGTAAATGCAAACGGGCAGAATATCTTCCTTTCTTAAACTATTGTAGTCGTGATGCTAAATCCACGCGGAGGACACGCGACGGTGTGGCGGGCGGGGGCGGGGCGGAAGGGGTACCTGGTACGGTGGGCAAATTATCGAGGACTTATGCAACCATCTACGATTATATTTTAGAGTAGATTTAGCACTCCGATTTTCCCATGTTTAAAACAAATTTTCCTCTCTTTGAAGCTTTTTTTAAGTAATTTTTCTTTTAGTATTTTTGATATGTATGTATATTTTTTAAATGTATTAGTTTGATACTAAAGGCCTGTTTCACACGCTCTCATAACGAGTAGTTACTAACCGGTTTCACTCGCAAACTATGGAAAAAGCAATTTGCCTTTCTGCCCCATTTACTGACATTTAAAGAGATTTTTTAAATTTCCTTATCTCGTGATGGAAATGACCTTTCGAGGAGAAAATTATAGTAATAACCTTAAAATTAAAAAAAAAACTATAAAAATTAATCACAAGAACTCACTATTCAAGAACTGTTTTTTTTTGGACAGGCATTTTTTCTCTGTGTGATTTATTAAATCAAATACAATTTTTTTAACTTCATTCCCCTATTTTATACAAAAATAGTGGAATAAAGTTAAAATGTTTGTATTATTAAATCTTTAGAATAGAGTTCCACCGTGAATTAACACAGTTCAGAATAAAATTAAAAATCAGAAAAGATTTTTATTTCTGTTTTTTTTATTATTTATTTGCCACGTTTAAGATTATATATATATATATATATATATATATATATATATATATATAAATATACATTTTCTATTCCAAGGAGTTTTGTGGTCATACTTAATAAAATTTAATAAGCCGCCTTTCGATATGATAACACATAATAGCATTTTGCTCGCTCCATTCCTTTAATACATCCACTTATCTCCACTGTTAAGGGCTTGTTCCTGCGCTGTAACCACCTCTGGCCCTGGAAGGGTTGCTCTTCGGATGAGCACAAGGGCGCCCTAAGACAGAGGGGGTTGATCCTAAAGGAGTAGGGTAATATATTGGATTAAATCTATACGGGATGCTAAGGACGGATGTTGAATACGGCTCTAAATAGGTTAGCCATGGTTGACTTTATAAAATATACATAATTTACTTGTTTTAAATGGTTGAGTTCATAAAATCATAAGCATTAAGGAGAAAAAAATGTTATTCCGGGCCCTTCCACTATCCAGATGTTGGCGCGATAGCTCTGTGGTTAGCGTAGTCGATCTGACGACGGAAAGTCAAGAGTATTAACTATCCACTGACGTATCGTAGTTTTGGATGCAACCACGCAACCATCTTTCAGGGCAGTTAAAAATTTATTTTTTTCAATTATCATAACTTTATTTATTAACTGGTTTTGTCTGAGTAATCTTTGTGAGCTGATACATATTGTAAAGTTTAACTAAGTGTTACACGTGAAAAATAAACACAGAATGTGACTTGTTTTACCAAAATGAACGCTGAAAAAAAAAATTCTACGGAATCAAAAAATATTGCTTGCTTTAATCGGCCGTATTTTTTCAAATATATAAAAAAATGATCACCTGTTGAAAAAAATAATAGTTAGGTACTTTGTCACTTGTCTGGATTAGGAAAGATTCGAAGTATTATTATTGTATTAGATTTATTAATTTTTTTAACAAATAAATTAGTTCCACTTTTGAAAATGTCACACTCGTACGTACTGCTAGTACGCTGGTTATTTTATTGCTTGATTAACTACAATTTTTCGCATTATTTTGATTATTTCCCATTCAAATAGTATTAAATATAAATTTGTTTTCCCTTTTCCATATATCCAAACGATGGCCAAGAATACCTTTGAAGGGTGCAACCAGAAGCAGTATTAAAAAAAGTTTTACTTAAAAACATTAAAGAGAGTTTTATATTCTTTTTCTGCTTTCTAAGTTCCTCTTGAGGGGATTTGCCACAAAAAATATCACCATGAAAAAAATATTACTGCTCTAAAAAATAATGCGTCTAAAACTAGATGACTTAAATGTGTCCTGGAACGTTTGAACAAGGTACGTTTGATGATTTAATTCTTCTGTAAAAAAAATATTAATATAAAATCGTTTTTACTGTAATCAAATATATTCAGATATATTTTTTTAAATGCCAGGGTTTTAAAAGTGTTATTAAGTATTTTAATGCATCAAAAACATTTTTCGAATTGTTTTCAATATCGTTAACTCGTAATTTCCATATCACGACGATATGAAAGCGTAAATCAAACCGTTAAGACATTATTAGAATTGAATACGCGCCCATGTGACAAAATCCAGAAGGGGTCGGCTGGCCCCCTCCCCACTACTAATCTACAAGCTGTTATTTCATTTGGGCCCCCTATATCGACAATGGGGTGCCCCCTAAGTCGTGGGGACAAATAAGAAAGTAAAGGATTGTACAGAAAACGTGAAATGAAGTGGAATTTGACTTATCTTTACAAAGTATATTCAGTATAACAAATAGCCATTTCTAAAAAAAAAACATTTTGTAGAAGTGTTCCGATGTAATTGTCTTTAAAAATTGATTGATCATTTCTGCTCAATTTGTATTAATGTTTCTGTTATTTGCAGTTCATTGGATGTACATATATAGAGTTCTGTCACTATCTCTTAAAGTACGTACACGAGTAACTGTTAGGTACATAACGATCTACATTCTATTAAATTAAATATTTTATCACACTCGCCAATTCGACGATTATCTCATAACATGTATACAAAAGTAAGCCTCTCTCATATCTTATCTTTTTTTTCATTGCTCACATTATTTGAGTTATTATATCATATATAATTCGTTACACTACTTCAGTTTGTGCTCATACCGTTGTGCTAGTTTAATACTATAACAAGTGAACAAAAAAATGGACTTGTGGGTGTCTTTCGATTATTTATTTTACAAGCAAACGGAAAACACCAATAAGTAAAAAAAAAAAATTTTTTTTGTCTTGTTATAGTATCAAACTAGCACAGCGATATATAATATCTTGTCTTTATGTGGGGTGTAAGCAAATATTTAGTTTTTTATTACACTATGCATGTATCAACAATATTTTTATATCATTCATCTCTTAACGTATTTGGTGAACAACTATTTTTTTTTGAGATCTCTGTTAAATAAATCAAAAAAGAAATCTTACGCAAAAAATCGGCAACAAGCATCTATCAAAAAATAGTTTGCAATAGTTGGAACACAGATGACATGTGGGAATGCAGCAATTCTTCAGATAAACGGATAGTCGGACACAAAAAAAAGGTTTCTTAATACCCGTATACGGTTGACATATTCCGCATTAGAGCTGGTCGTTTTTGGGGGCACTTTTTATACGAGTAGCTCGATTATAGAACGACCCGATAGCCCTTGAATATATTCCGTAAGACAAAATGGGTATTTCCAAGTCCAAGGATTTCTTCTTGCCCTCTTTAAAATATCCGCATAGTTTTTTTTTTAATATTTAAAGACTGATTTATATCAAAGTTGGGAAATTAATGTTTTTCTATGCTTAGTGTTTAAGAAAATTGAATCGTTAATTGAAAAAACAGATAACATTGCTTAAACTAGTACTTTTTCCGAGAAAACAAGCCACAGGAACAGGACAAGGATTTGAACCCAGAAATTAATGTTCTCCGGATAACTGCTCTACTAATTGAACTAATCCAACTATCCGATTTTTGTGGAAAATACTGTATTTTAAAAATTATTTATGATAATAAATTACATTTTCTTGGTGGGTCAAAAATATTGTCAAAAAGGTACTGTTGAATTTGAGTAGAGCACCTTCTTACATCCTTCCTTGCATTGGATTACCCTTATCTTGGTGAGCTAAGCCTCTCTGCGTGTCTCACTGTTCCCTGTTCCCTGTTCCTGTGCACTGTACCATTGTGCCTCGCCTCCGGAGTGAACCTTTTGATCTCCTCTCGCCCACATCTCCCGCTGGTTTCTTCCCGGCGCGTCTAGGATATTGGGATGCTGGGATGCAGTGAACACGATGATTTCGTGCGGTAAGTGGTACCAACCCGCACGATAAAAAAATGAAAATTTAAAATAGTGTCAATACAGTTATGAATTTTAAGGAAATGAGTGGAAAATATTTTTTTTAATGCAGCATTTTCGCAAAAAACATAATATACATCATAAGTTTCACGATGATTGTTTTTTTTTATATTTAGCTGTGTTGTGCTTCCTCTTTTTTTACGTAACGTCTCAGACAACTTTGCAGTGTCCATCGTCACATCGGCCCTGATCATGGACACTGCAAGTCTGTTTGAAACGTTAGCTCAAGGAGGAGGAAACGCAACACAACTTAGTACCTCAAAAATCAAATCACCATAATATTTGAAGGAATGTTTGCACTTCTAGGAATACAATATAACAAACCCTAAGTCAGTGAACTGAACTCAGAATGGTGTTATCAAAGGACTGATATTCTTCATCAGCTATTAAATTCTTTAATTTATTATAAATTTTATATTTTGACCAAACAGATGGTTAGAATAACCATCTTTTTACCAATCTTTACATGATGGATTAAAAAAAAGTTTATTTAACAATAGATCTACAACAACCAAAAAAATAAGAAATCATATTAAAAGGCTGTCTAAATCCTGGCACACTGGACGACGTTTCTTTGCACCTAGTAGCTTTTAAAAATTTGAATAGCATTTTGTAAAATTTTGAACTTCTTAGTTTTCTTTTTCAGTATCTTAACATGCTCATGTAAGTTGACAGTTTACAGAAAGTGAAAATCACCAATTAATGTTTGTGCGAAAATTTTATGGACGGTCACAATAATCACAATAACCAAAACAATCGTTGGGTAGAGATATACGCTAGAATAAAACCAGAGGTTCCAGCTATGTTTACTGGAGAAACTTTAACGCTTATTTGCGTCATTTCAAAATATTTTCATGTTATTTTACAGACTCAGATATCGAAAAGTAAAGTTCGGATTAAAACAAATCGAAAAATTCTCGGAAATCGAAGCACACCTAACGAGATTCGCAGCGTACTTTATTTGCTAAAATTCCTTCAGTTTAAAGAGGAAATTGTAATATCAAATACACGCATATCCAAACCGGGGCTAAATTATCAAAAGGAATATTCAGAAAGTCGGCCATATTTGAAAGTGGAGGACTCAGAATTGGATTGGGACATGTTAATTTTTATTTATTTTTTATTCGCCTATGCAAGCCATACGATATATTTATACTATGTTAATTATGTATTCGTGAAGTTGAAATAAACTTTTTTTACATATTGAAATTAGAATTAACTTGAAAGCATTAATGCTTATTTTTTAAATATCTAAATAATATCAATAATCAACAAACAACACAAATATGAAACAGAAAAAGCCAGAAAATAACAAGACAATAGTCACAACCGTGATTCGAACTTGGATCCTCTACTCTATCCGTAAGTAACGTTTCAACCAATTCAGCCATTGGGACTTTATTAGAAACCGACATTTTTAATCAGTCTCATACTTTTCACTGAAGATTATTGATGTTTTTTTAAATTTTCAATCACCTTGTACGAAAGCATAGTTAAAATAAGTATGGAAACAAGTGGATAATATTAAATTCTAACTCTTATTTCACAATAACTACCCCATAGCAAACAAAGACTGAAGACGTGAACAGACATTTTTTTTAATACATTATTATTGCTGTGCCTTTATTCTATATCAAATAATGTAGTAACAGAACGATGTTATTTTTAAAAAATTACAATTGCGTACGTTAGCCGTTATTATTGTGCCGTTGCGATTATTTATTTCTACGAGGAAATAAATAGATACAAAACTATACTTAAACTGAACAACGTTTGGAGATTAATTAATCTATCTATACAGATGGCCGCAATAAAAAAACCAGATGAAGTAATGCTTAGTTTTTTGTATTTAAAATCCACTGTTTTAAGCATAGATACTTTTTCACTGCAAATTTTAGTATTTGTTTTGACCATTTATTTATTAAATCAAAAAAGAAAAAAAAAGCGTAACTGCTGCATCACCAGTTAAACAAAGGTTTCAATACTAAACATAAATTTACACCAGTTTCTGTCGGCTAAGAAGATACTTCTACATCAGATGTTTTTTGATATGATCCATTTCGATTCTGAACCCTCCATATAAATATAATATGCCCACGACTCGCAGAAACCATCGCTGTCCAAAAGCAAAACACATTACCAAAGTATTGAATTTAATTTCCTCGCTGGTAACCTATGTACGTGTACGTGATCTAGGTAGGACTGATATAACATTATAACGTAATACAGCAAAGGTTACATACATTATTTACATCCGTTCGCAAGATGAGAAGTCACCCGGAATTTTAGCAAAGAGCATTTAAATTTCAGTCCTACCCCCTTGATGTGATATTATCTGTGATCGCTTTTACATGTCGAGGGGGTCCTTGTTACAGGGAAGCTGAAATCGCATTTGCCAATATAAATATTTGTAAATAAACTGAATGATTTAAAAAAAATGTTAGGGTAAAAACCGCTAAATTCACATCCAGCCAATGTGTGTTCAATCCTCTGAAAGCCAAATCCTTAAACATAGCATAATACCGTGTCGAAAATTGACAGGTTGACCGTGACTCGGAATTTTTCGATAAAAAAATCGTATAATATGCCAAACTGTAAATGCGCACAGTTCTAGAGTTTTCGCCTTTTCAGATTGTTACTTTATAATTTAGATTGTGCTTATGTTTATAGTACATAATTTGAAAAATAATTCATTGATGATTGTACACCTAGAATAATGGTTTAGTATGTCTAAAATTAAGCATGAAAAATCACCGCCAGTAAAGTAATTAATCAACCCTGAATTCAAATTAGTATCTTTAAAAAACAGTCGAAACAAAATATTGTCTTTTAAAGCGGGATGTTTAACGTTTTAGTCATTAAAATAAAAAAAAACTAATTAAAATATAAACGATTCAAATCACCTAGGTTTTTATTGGAAGGACAACAATGATGGCTAGCAGCACCAGCAAATTTAAAAAAAAGTTAGGGACACTTATTTATCGATTTTCAAAAGTGTGAGCATGTGACATTGGTTTCCTCGTCACCCTGTGCAAAGTTCAGAAAGATCCTGGAAGACAACTTGCCTGGCCTGTATTTAATGCGTGCATGATCTTGCCGATAGCATCTCCCCTCACGCGGCGGAAGAACTCCGAAAAGTTTAATTTCATTTTGATGGCTGGATGATTAGAATCATGCAAAATATCACTCCACCTTATTTAAATCTACATATGTAGTTCGCAAAGGGAATATCCACTTTACCTGGAATGTAAGTCTGGGAAAACATCATGGGCGTGCCGGTACTTTTTAGGATTTTATGAAAATCACGAGAAAAGTTTTGATTGGTGTTTTTATACCGGAAAAGACGTATTGAGAAAGCTTTCTCCTTCTGCAGACAGCACTTTTGACAAACATTTCTAAGAATTTGATATTGGTCTTAGAATAAATCTAAAAGCCATAAAGTTTTATTTATTTCCTACTTAACACAAAAGTAGTTCATCGGGACACGCATGTTATAGAGGTGTTTTGAGTTTTCTTTCAAATTTATTTATAATTAGTTTTAGATTGGTTTTTTGTTAACAGAAATAAATA
This sequence comes from Drusus annulatus, assembly GCA_022651775.1. NCBI lineage: Eukaryota > Metazoa > Arthropoda > Insecta > Trichoptera > Limnephilidae > Drusus > Drusus annulatus. The sequence goes on from JAGWCC010000218.1 coordinate 1,269,229, forward strand.
TTTTCGACTTGGTAAGAAGTCAAAAGATCTTCCGTATTTGAAAAAATGCATATTTATCCAAGACACCGTCTATATATTAAATATGTGTTTGGGTAGAACTATGAATATCATCAAAAGATGGCAGCCTAGAATCGGAAAAATTCAATTATTAATAATTATCAATAGAAGTATGAGATCATTTAAAAATGCCGCTTTCTAATGGGGTATTGGTGGTTTAATTGGCAGAGTTTTACAGTGTGTAGAGATTCCGAGTTCAACTCTCGGTCATGACCATCGTTCTTTTTAGTTTCTGGCTTTTTCTGTTTAATATGATATATGATTTTAATGATCTACTCTAAGGCGAATACGCAGACTAGTCTATACTTCTTTTTGATCACTGTGTTTATTATATATATTATGTTTCCAATGTATCGATCTCTAGTTCAAATATATTCATCTTTGTACATACACCTTTACACAACCTTATATTATGTTTATCCTTTTTTATCGTTATTACTGTAAACTATAATTAAATAAAGATTATTATTATTATTATTAATATATGTGTTTAAGATTTTAAGTATTATTTAAATGTTTAATAATAAATAAGCTTTAATGCCTTAAACTTAATTCCAAGTTAAAGAAATAAATATATTTGCATGCAAAAACTATCACTCTATTGACCCTTAATTGGATTTTTCTCATTTGTAAATTAAATGTCAGTTTAGGTTACACTATAGAATTATAACATTTTTATCTGACACTACAAGTAAATTATAACTATCTGGTGCCAGTGGAACTATGGCATCCTCATTGTGATGAAAAATGTTGCCTAGGAGAAAAAGTAAGGGGAAGAAGGTAAGTGTAATGTACCATTAAAATCTGGTTACTAAACACAGCTATTGCCACTTAAAGCAACGTTTCTGTTCTGAATGGAAGTTTCTAATATTCTGTAAATGCTGCCTTTAAACATTTTATTCTATGGTCTTAACCTTATGGCAATACAGATTTTGCCAATATTATTTAGATAGCTTCCACCAAACGAAATTTCAGAAAAAAAATCGAAGTGATTTTCCAATGGGATAAAAAAATGGGGCTCTTGTGTTTGATGTTTAAGTCACGAGAACAAGAAAATAGCTTGATAAAATGCATAATATATAATGTATAATGAAGATTCGTGTTGAACCGCTTATTAAACTGCTTAAATATATAATCAATAACAGGCAGAGTTTGTCAAGACTCAAGACGGTGATTCTTCATCTCTCAGCGCGATTAGCATATTTCATCAAAGCAGATCAGCCCTCCGTGCTCCAAAGTACTTGACCAAATTGGGTTACCGTCCCTCAAGAAGGGATCGCTTCTCAGCCCTTACTGCCGTCGTCTCTGACGATGTCATCTGAATGACGAGAGACTGAGACTTGAGCCGAAAGTGGAGATCATGATAATTATTTGTGATTGATTTTTATTTATCATTCCAAGATTCAGAAGAGTGATAGGTCTGAAAGATCTCCATAACATAACAATTGTTCAAATATTCTGCTAAAAAAGCCATAGAACATCTAGATTGAAAAAAAATATTTAAATACATTTGGAATTTCTAAAACTTGCATGTGCTAGTGCATTATAACACCTCATGACCTGTATTAAAAAAAATGCGTTAAAAAAACAATCGGAAATTGTTTATGTTTTACCATATGTATATCTCTAATAGTTTTATTAAAATACGTAAATTGATATTCCAAAGCATAATTTTTTGCGTGTTAAAGGATTTCAATAGCATTAAAAAATTAGTGCTTGACACATAAAACCATTGTTTATATACTGAGAATAATAGATATTATTATTTTTTAAGTTGTAGTGGTCTTCTTGAATTGTGTTAATAATGTATTTTTTTCCCATTGTTGAATTCCTCTCAAAGTGCATTTATGCGCCTTTCCCATTTTCTATAATTTCTTATTTATGTTCCGATCTCGTATGTGATATATGGGGGTTTGAATTTTTGATTATAAAATATAATTAATGCTCTTAATTATATTTTCCGTTAATTAGTTTTAAATTTATCATTCTATCTCTATTTTAATTAAGGAAGGACCATTATCATTATCATTCTTGGGATCTCACTTGCACTGCCGCGCCGTGCGATTATAAAAACAATACGCGGCCATTAGAGTTAGGTTTTATTGTTTGCGAGACAATCCCGCATGTAAGATAATGCGTCCGGTGGAAACTTAGTCAAAGAGAAGATCTCGGGTTAACTCTCGCGGGGGGATGGGGGTGCACTGTACAGTACAGAGTACACGATAGAGGTACAAATCTACAAGAATATGGGATGGTAAACCATTCTTTCATTGCGACACAGATGAAAAATATTTAAAATATATTAATAATCTAAAACACAAATATGAAACAGACAAAAGTCAGAAACTAAAAAGAACAATGGTCACGACCGAGATTCGAACTCGGAACCTCTACTCTATCTGGGAGAAACACTCAGCCAATTAAACCATTAATAACTCTTTAGAAATCGGCATTTTTAAGCGATTTTATACTTCTATTGAAAATTATAAATATTTGAATTCCTTCCGATTTTAGGCTACCATCTTTTGATGGATTAAAACATTTAAATTAAATTCAATTTTGAAAAATATTTTTACAAAGCATGCCATGTGAATAAGTTAATAATTAAGATGTCATGCAGTTTGTTTTGGACAGTCGATTGTCAATTTTGGTCCTGTTGCTGAGAGTTCCGTTGTAACTTCTTTTTCTAAGAATCTGCCTGATGCTTATACCTATGTAACGACTTATTGTTTTGTTATTCTAGTAATCGTAAAAAAGACTGGCTTCGATCTGGGGCCCTAGCACAAAACATCGAAATAGATTTTATCGAAAATGTCGGTAATTTAGAATCATTCCCAAGCCCGACTGCAGATCACCAACGAGAAAACGACAACTCATATCACTCACGTTTAATTTAGTCGATGTAAACATTCGTTTTCAGTTAAAAATTGATATTTAAGTTGTAACAAAATTTGCAGTTGACATGTTCAACTCTTTGATTTTCCATGTTCGTGCCATTTTCATGATCTGAAAGTGTGTTCATTGGATATAACGTACCAGAATTAGTTAGGTGAGAATATAAACTCATTTTTGAGAATAAAGTTAGTTCAGGTAGTAACAGGTTCTTATATATGGGTGTTCAATTGTTTTGTAACACATATTAATATAATTTCATAAAAGATGAAGAAGGTGGAGAGTTATTTTTAAACAACTCAGTAATAATCTAAGAGAATTCATTTTCCTCCCTCATAATTTTAAAGATAGTAAAAAAACGCTTTTTCCCATCTGCTTTGCGGAAACTGATTGTTTTATATCTGACACGTGACAGTGAAAATTGAAGTTTTTTATCTACCTGTCTTTTATCACCCTGTTATTAATCTAGTGGTTTGATATTATGTTAATGTATTTTTCCACAGAAAATTTTAAGGTCTTTTAAGGATAAAAACTAATAGAAAATGCGTGTTTTACAAAAGGGAACGTAATAAGTTGAACAACGATTTTCGCAAAACCTTGCGGTTATTTCGTAGTCTTTTCACAATAAATATTTATATACTAGTTAATAAGTTTGTGTAGATTAACCAATTGTAGTAATTAGTAATTGTTTGAAAAAATATGAAAATTTTTAAAGTATCGTAAGGATTACAATTGTTGTCGATCGCTGATATAAAGTATGGACAGAAGACGATGTTAGGAGAGGGGCTTCTTGGATCTAAGACGCGGTTACTACAAGGCGGTAGGAAGGAAAGGGGGGGAGAAAAGGGTGATGGGGCAGAAGGGGTGGTTGGCTAATTTCGGCGTTAGTAATATGATCACGTGACAGGACGCCAGGTGGTCACGTGTGACACCTGCCGAGATCCTCGGGAACTTTGCCGCCGAGAGATGCCTCCTGCATTCACGTTACTCCGGGACAGCGAGGCGCGGGGTAGCTTCAGCAGCGAGGGCCCGGGGTAGGTTGGCGCACAGCGCAGACAGGACTGCGGAGCCTCACCCTCGAGGGAGTGGGGACAAGCCCAAGGAGGTGTGCACTGCCTCGCATATTAAGACAATGACTGGGGCAAATTAAAGATGCAGGTTTTGATGGAAGACGATGCGGTGTGACTACTAGCTACACACACTTGTATAATTATGAACATTAAGAGACAAAAAGTATCTACAACCATAACGTTTTTCTGAAAATTCTTGTGCGTTTGAATGATTGATTACCCTGTGGTCAGGGCTCTTATCGAGATTCCTCTAATTTTAACACAATATTTTATGATGTCATGTCCTGTCTGATTTTGTTTTTATATAAACTATACATATAACAAATAATACAGTACGATGACAATTGTGATCTACGCTAAGAATTTACCTGTGTTGTAGAGGACATTTTTCAAGGGGTAAATTTAAGCTGGAAAACAGCTAAAAAAATTATTTTTTTAAATGATCACATTTAAGGAGGATTGCAACCAGTTCAAATATGTATTTTGAATTGTGAAAGTGAAATTAAATGCTTGGATGACAATATTAAGACGCCCTTTATGGTCGGTGGTAAGATGCTCGACTACGAATCTAAAGGTCGCGGGTTCAAACCCGGCATGTGCCAAAAACTTTTATTCAATTAATATGTGTTATAACACATTTAATTCATATAAAATAATAAATAGTAAATTGGCGGCACGTTCCAGAGTGGTAGATATTTTAAGAGTCGCGCTGGCGAAAGACCACCATTCAGAATCGAAACGTTGCTTGAAATGGTTTAGTCGTATTTGGTGGCCAGATTTGAATAGACAGTTACTTCCTAACCTTACACTTAACCATCTCCTTCCCCTCCGCACTGCTTTCAGCCTCACAACATACCCCAATAATTGGAGATGCCAAAGTCTTACGGTTGGGAGCAATTGGAACTCTTGTACCGTATTCACTATGAATAAAAAAATTAAAGTAAGTTGGACCATAAATTTCAGAAGGAAAGAGTTTTTTTACTTTTCATGACGCAAATGCTCATCGTTCAAGATTTTTGCTGAAAAACATTACTTTTCAGATATCAAGGTAAAAAATTTCAAAAAAGTAACTTAAAATTTAATACGAACAATTTTCCGTCAAGCTGATTAAAAATCAAGCCTCCAGATCCTTAAAATTGGATAATATCTCCAAGCTGCCAGGGAAGCATAATATGATATTAATAAGCGTTATTCCCTATGAAGTAGTTAAGATCCCTCTCAAGGTCTAGGCTCCTTTGACCCCCGGCCGCAGAAACTTGCAGCCGACCCCAGGACTTGCTTCCGCCATGCGGGCTGCAGATACCGAATCTTGGAATATCTCGGGCCCCCGGGGTGGCCGGCCAAGTATGCTGCTACCTTTTAGTCGAGTTTAAAGTTTTTGAATCTTAAGGAAGCTACGGTTTTGACAAGTACCTACCGGAAAACCACTCTTCTGTTGGTTGAACATCATGTTTCATTAATCACCTGGACCATGGATTAATCACCATTTTATGGACACGAATAAACCAGCTAAGGTTTTTTTAAAATACAAACTGACCTTATGAGTTTTGATTAAGCATATTATGTATTATCTTATTGAAATAACCAAAATTATAAGATACAGGAGTAGATTTTTAGATCTTAAATTAAAAAAAATTGTATAAAATTAGATGAGATTCATAGTGTGAAAATAAAAAAAATTGTGGCACCTTCTAGAGTTGTAGATACTCTCGGTATTATCGCCACGGTGAAATGGCAATAATCGTCTATTAGTGACCAGATTTGAATAGTCAGGTGCTTTCCAACCTTCATCTTCCCCATATCCTTCCTTTCTCACTCCATTCAGCCTCACAACATATTCCGATTAGGAATTATATAGTTTTATTGACATTGGAGAGTTGGCACCCTTGTGCAGTATACACTTATTTTTCTTTTTTTAAATGACTTGAAAGCATTCGAAATCAAGTAATACCAATATAAGTGTTACAGTTTAATTAATAATCATTTGATTCAACGAATTAGTATATTATTCTAATGTTCCAAACAACTCAGTTTTCTCTCTCATTTCCCAAACTCATCTATTCTTTTTCAGAAATTTGTAGCATTTAACAAGTGTGGTTTTAAAATTTGTATATTTAGAAAAATATGTTTGCCAATAAAAGTAAATGAAATATCTTGATATAAGATATTATGATAACATCTCATACATCAACACCATATAAGTAATAGATGTTCCTTAAGTTTGAATCTTCAACTTATTTTGATGAAGGTATATATTTATTTAAAGTAAAACGTCAGCCTTCAGCCAGGCTGTGTTTCACATCATAAAATCAATTTTGAGTGAATAAATCTTTAATAAGAAGACCGTTATTCCCCCCTTCTTGAAATCTTGGACCAGGGGGGCTTTCCACGCCAAGGGGGTGAAGTCAAAGAAGGAGGGAGGTGCCGTGGGTAGGTCGGGGGGAAGGGGGGATACTTTTGTTTTGGTTCCCAGAACACGTCGTGGACATCGGGAACACATCTTGGGGGAATTAATAATAAGCCGAGATGGTGGATGTGGTTTACTTTAAGATTTCAATGGACTTTGTTCGTGTGCTACCATTATTTATTAAGACGCCGAGATTGGAGGGGAAATAATTACTTCTGTTTTAAGGGAAAAATCGTTTGAAAAGTTTTTAAGTGTTTTTATACTACGTGTATGGCGACGCGACCGCGACGGTTGGAATATCTCAATATAGCAGAAGACTTGTAACTGATATGTGAATGTCGGATAATACAAACAAAATTAATAATAGTATAAATATCAAATTATGAATAACTTTTTTATAATATTGTGACATTTTTTAAAAACATATTAATAGTTATTCTTTTAATACTCCGTTCGGGGAAAAAAAGTTACACGTGGTGTAAATGTGAAGTTACATGAAGCCTTTACATGTCAGTATAATATCAAGAATAATTATGAACATTACTTTGGTATTGATGTGATATATCACAGTAAACTAAAATTTAAAGATTAAAAAAAAAAAAAAACTTGACAATGAACAATAATATACCTATTAATCTTTTAGAAAGTACGTGAGTAGCTTTATGAGCAAAACAAAAAAAATGAGGGCTAAATAACGTATATGTTTGGCGTTGAGGTGATAATTTTTTTCATTTAAAAGAAAATTAAATTTGTTTTAACCATAGATCGGGGCAAAAAGAACCACCGCCGCATCACGGATTCATAAATCGTTGCGACATGCGATAGAATAAGCATTAATCATACTTCCACATGCCGCTCGTCCGCACGTTCATTTATAAAATGTATTCAATGACACCGCACCCTGCTCCAACCCGCCTCACCCACCGCCCCACCTCCCGGAAGTGGCGAGGGGTCCTTCCGGCCTCGCGAGGAACAAGACGGGACCAATGGGGAAGACGGGCGCGAGGGATGCTGCAGCCCAATATGTCTCAGAAACGGAGACTGTCCGGAATTACAGATGAGATGGTCCGGGCTAATGTACATTTGAATGGTGTTGATAGATTCTCAAACTATCGGTTTCGCTATGAGTTGCGGAGGCACGTGACACTTGGTGCGATGTTTGGTGGGTGAATAAGATGAATTATTTCTGGGAGCTAAAAATGGACTTATCGAAGATTTAAATTATGTTCAAGAATTACTATTAATTTAAAACATATCAATACATTTTTGACTTCTATTTAAGGATCAGCACCCAAGAAGACACACTTTTTGGGTTTTAAATACAAACAATACTACAAATCGTGTGTTTGAAAAATTATATATGAGTAGTTAGGAAAATGTAAAAGGTTTCCATTGAATACAATTCTTTTACTGTAATCTTTTAAATTCTTTATGAAATGCAAACCAGAATTTTAGGTAAAACGTTCAAAAGTGCCTTTGCTGATTTTAAAACTGCACCTTTTAGTGACATTTTGTTACGTTTTTTTATAGATTAAATTTTAAATAAGTTTTTCACTAGATTCCTTGACTGTTTTATTAGATATATTAGATACTTAGACTGCCTATAGAAAAAATACAGATAAATCATTTGAAGTGTTGCTTGTATTAGAATGCTTCAAAGTGACGTTTAGCGCCATTTTGAATGCTGAGACTGAATCAAGAACGAAAATAATAGGAATGTGAGCACCAAAAAATTAGCAGCTATTTATAGATTATTATTCCCACGAGAAAAATATCTTATTGAATCGAAATATAAACTTGACCATTCGAAAAACATCATAAAATTTTGCACTGGTAGGTAAGTATATAAATTATTAGTAAAAAACAATGGTTTTCTTCTATTTAAAAAGTTTATCACTTGATGCTAATTACAAGAGTTTTTCCTGTGTCCAAACAATTAACGAAATTTAATACAATCTATAGATATTTTGGGTTTAGGAGGAAGCCTCGTAACGGTATCAGAAAACAGTGTGTATAGCTTACGGCGTTGCGATAAAGAAGCTGATGGGGTTTCGTTAATCTTCAGGGGTGTCCAAAGTGCCCCGCTGACATCAATAAAACCGCTTTAAACGACGATGAGTCTTCCAGTCAGGTGCGGTACCTTCGCCGGGAGGCCGTACCGTTATCGTTATTGCCTCGGCGGTACGTTATTGAAACGCCGGACTAAAAATCCCTACGTGCCAACAAATTGAGGCCGTTACTCCTCAAAGTTGTCCAATAAATCCCGGGAATATTCCCAACTAGGTGTTTTAGTGCCGTCGCCTGACGCACTGGACGGGTTAATCATCTAACGATTGAGACAACTTTGTCTCTTTTGGGTCCAACTTGGAATTAAATTGAAATTTGGACCCAGGTGGTCCCGTTGTTTTTCTGCCCCAAAGGTGAGTTTGTACAATTGTTTTGAATTGTGGTGTTTATTTGTTCACGACTTAACAATTATTGCCTATCAACAACAACAATTTGGGAACGGATAAAATGGCGATAGTTTTTGCACGTAAGGTTTTCAGATTTGAAGGTAAGAACTGTAATATTCTACAAGCAATATTTTGCAAAGAAAATAAAAGTAGAAAATTACGAGAATTTTTTATTAGAGGAAAATCTACCGAAAGTTTAAGAGAATCGATAAAATAATAACTCATAATTTTACTCTTTGATACGGTACCTATATTTTTTTATAAAAATCCTTAAGTCGAAATGATTTTCTGCACAAACAAATAAGAGTGTAAGTCAAAATTGAAGTTATTGAGCAAACATATTTCAAAACCATAAATTTAGCCTTTCAACAGATCTATCACTAATCATCCATCGAGCTAACTATATACAGAATGCAACTTTTTAAAGCGATGCAACTTATATTTCTTAATTTTTTCGAAGGAAGCAAAAACTTGGGGGTGTGACTTTGTTTATTAAATAAAACAATAAACTTTGTAAAACACCACTTTATTAGAGTTAATCACCAACCAGGTTTCGCTTTTCTCAAGCTTCTTCAGGGCTTTTACATCAACTAAACAACATTACATACAGACAGGATATATATAGGAAAGTGATGAAAGAGAGAGATACAAGACATAGTAGAGAGAGACACCATTACATATAGAGAGGTACATATAAGACAGTAATGAATGGGATGTATGGAATGTATGTAATGTATGGAATATATATATATATATATATATATATATATATATATATATATATATATATATATATCCTGTCTTCATGTAATGTTGTTTAGTTTATGTAAAAGCCCTAAAGAAGCTTGAGAAAAGCGAAACCTGGTTGGTGATTAACTCTAATAAAGTAATGTTTTACAAAGTTTATTGTTTTATTTAAAATATTATATTTCTTGGCAAAATACCCATGAAGTTCACCATTGTAAAATATGAATAACCTTGATTTTACAAAAAAATGTTTTTATAGTTGTTTGGATAAAACCCTAAAGAAAACCCCCTTTTCAAGTCTCATAGCGAGAGCAAAAAAACCATTTTCAAATAGGGTTTTAAAAAAAATTATGAATTCTTCTTGTTCGCTTCAAAATACGATGTATTATTTACGACGATTACCCAAGAAAGCACTGTGTACACCGTCTTTGAATTGTAGTATCATCTCAAAGAATTCCCTTCAAAGTTTACCTAGAGCAGTGTCCAAAGTGGCAGCCGAGGGCCCTCACCGCCAGGACCTCGGAAGCTGCTGAACTCGCCCCGGCTTCCAGACTAGCCCCCCCTCTCTCATGTGACCAAGTCGCTCCCACACGGCCCCCTCGCCCCGTGCACCCCTACTAAAGTTGGGCGAGGCGAGGCGGTGGTCAGAAGCCAAGAATGCGGGCTGCGTCCTCACAATAACCGGCGGGGGGCGGCGGATGGCGCTAAGGAAGTGGTTGAATATTGTATGGATCCCGAGAACAAACAAAGCAAATAGCGAGCGTATGCGGGTGCTCGTGTTTTGGGTGTCTTGCAAGTAAGCGAACTAAACATTTCGTTCGACTTAATTGTTTTAATTTAATTTACAACGATTAAGATCTAATGTTTTGATTTGAATGCTGTCTGCTGCAATAAACCTACAAATGCTGGGATACAACCAAGTTATACATTTATTCATATGAAGGCTTTTGAAGAATAATGGAGAAAAAATCACTAGTTCTTCGGTACGAGGGAAAACTGAACAAACACGTTGTTGCCTGAAATTATAATTTAAATAGTAATGTGTTTGGTTTTAAACTACTTTATTGTTATACATATACACGTGTCAGCTAGTTTCAGTTAGAGCCCACCCTTTTTAGAAAAATATAATTTAAACTAATATACAAAATAAAAAAACTTTAAATTATATTGTCCCAAAGAAATGTTTATAATAATAAAGTGAGAAAAAATATACTAAGTATAACATTTCAATTATTTTTAAGTGCTTCTCATTTTAAAGAGAACTGTTTTATAAGTTATCAGCTATAAAATAAAAGTAATATGCTTTACGAAATAAACATTTCAAGAATTTTTATTTGGCTATACTTATCCATGTGATGACCGTTACCAATGTCGCAGCATTTTGATTACGAATGATTACTTAGTAAAAATATGTGCTTTCTTAAACCTAAATATTTTGCTGCATGTTAGTGAGCGTATCAATGGGAAAAAAATAAAGCTTATTACTCATACGTTATTGGAGCCGCACATCAAGATGTTAATATCGGTATTGGCATAATCCAAATCAAGCAAAAGTTTTAAAAATGGTTACGTGTGTAAATAGCCCCAGTGTATTTTCAGTCATTTACGAATTAACCAGAATGTTTTCATTACTTAACACTTTCCCAAACAATTTATTACCGCACTAACTCCCGCGTTAACTCCTCAGCATGACCTTATTATTAAGGCGTCCATTAGAAAAGTGGGGTTTATCTGGGCGTGAATTATAACCGAGTTAGCAATAAAACACCTCGGCACAATCCATTCCCGATGAAACCTTTGCTCCCCCAAAGCGCTAAACAATTTCCCGTGGGCGGAAAGGTACGGAAGGAGGCAGGAGGCAGGAAGGTGCCTGGGTAGCAGAGAGCACAGGCAGGTAGGTGTTTGTCACAGCCCATCCGGAAAGAGCCTGGCAAGAGTGCGGCCGACCAAAACTACACCGCACTTTATTGCCCCTCCTACTGAGTGTAACGGAAATAAATAACTAGGGATGGGAGGCACCCGATGTTGGCTACTGCTTGAACGTTACTGTTGTTACCAAATCGGCTGCAAATTAAAAAATAATATACATCTTCATTAAATGGAACAACTGAAAACTTTAGCTTATCAAAGCAGTTAGGTGACATCACGAAACACAAATGACAACGCCATCAACATCATCATCACTTTCAATCTCCTTCTTATTCAAAAACCATCGTTTCTTATATTTCAATGCGCGTTACCATGATTATACTAATTGTTACCGCATATCTCGACTTTGTCTGTGATTTCTGTCGAGATATGCGAGGCTGAGGGCTTCTTAATGGCTCTATTCCTTGGAAACGGTGAACATACTCGTATCTTGCGTTTATCTTGGCACAGCTTTTACATTTGTTAAAATGTAAACGTACATTTTTTTTGTCTTTAAGTTACAAATATTGTAGTTTCTGATATCACAGCGAGATGTCACTCGGTGGCCTTGAGAGAGTGAACGTACTTGCTTTAACGTTAGTTGTTAAGTTATTTGGAAAAGTTCTATTGTCTCTGTAATCGTTGCCTTGAAAGAGAAATCTTTGGAAGATATAATTACCTCATTTGATTATGTTCCTTCAATATCAAGGGTTCATGTATTTAATTAAAAACACATATGAACCGTCTACAACTTGGCATTACTATTAGACAATAACGACTGTTGTCAATCAGACAAAGTAGCCGTTGAGCCGAAGGGAATCCAATCACCCAAATTGAATCACAAATAATAAGATGTGAATAGTTGAACTTGGCGATATTTAGTTAATATCAGAATAGGCAGTTGAAATACACAATAATATCGGTATATCTGTGGTAAAAAACTTCTTGGTTTACTCGTGTAATTTAGTCGTTAGAAGATTTTTTTAACTCCGGGTGTTCCGGATAAATCTCACTGTCCATATTCAGAGGCTTTACGTCTTGAGTTTTATTTTTAAATAACCGCCTACGCGTGTGCGCTTAATCCAAAAAAATCATTAATTACGTCTAGAACGAAATTTGCGTGTTGATTTGGGTGGACCAACCCATATTATACTCGTGAAAACCATAATCATAACATAGGTATATATAGAGAAAAAAAGCGTACATTTTTTAAAAACTATTACCGTTTTCAGGGGTCTTAGTGCACATTTCCAGGAAAATTAAATTCAAGGGACGAGATCGAACTGACGTCAAGATGTTAATTTATAAAAAGATATTTGTTTTAAAAATATACAATGTGTGTATATGTTTTTAAATTTGTAAAATTAACTTTTTTTCATAATGAAAACGAAAACATTTGGTTAGTGATGAAATAATTTATTTCCTTTCCACAAAAATTATCATTTTTTTTTAAAGAAAAACAAAAGCATTGCGAAAAATTTTATGAAAGAAAATAAAAAGGAATATTGAATAACAGGTGCAAAAATATTCTAAATGAAAAGAACAAATAAAATTAAATAAATAGCAGCATCAAAAATATTACAATAGAAATGAAAATAAAAAAAAAAAATAATATTAAATAACAGGTCCAGAGTTAAATACTTTCAACAATTAGTTTAGCTCTGCCAGATGAAAAAAAAACTACTAAGTTTTACATTTAGTGTAATATTGATATGCTGAATATATCAACGACATCGGAGTATGTGTTTCCCACGTGTTGAATTCGTCGCATAGGTGTGTTAAATTGTGAGGTTAAAGCACAATTGTTACAATAGTATAAACTATATTAATTAAGCAATAAAAAGCTTTACTATCGATTTTTTTTCTATGGGATGCCGAGGACAGAGACGGAGCAATTTAGAATAGGGGCGGAATCGCACAAGCTAAGCAAATATTTGGAACAAACAAACAAACGATAATGTTGTTTTATGTTTATGCCGTTTCTTAGCTGCGGCTAAGTAAAAAAAATGAAAGAACGACCGTTAACCTTAAATTAACAACTTATTTTTTTTAATTTTACAATATCATATAAGACACTTGTCAATTCTTCCAATAACATGCTTCTATTAAGGAAATTAGATTGGACAACCCTCTCTCTCTCCTGTGATAGAGACCAGGTTTTCAAGGATGGGGTAGTGGTCGAACACCCGCCCCAGGTCCGGCTGCTTCCGCTCTACCAGCAGATGGGAGACGGTGTGGTCGAAGCGATTTAAATTCGATTACGCTCGTTGCAAAATATCTATTGTAGTTTGTAGTTTGTTCTACAAAAGTGTAGATATTTCGGGCACGATAATGAAGGTGTCCAGGTCACTGTGTTTGTGTGTAATTCAATATAGCCAACGTAAATAGGTGTTTAATATGGAATTATATAACAGGGTACAAATTTATACCGACATGTTTAAATTAAAATTCCCCGTTAACTGTTCGAGAAATTGTAATCCATCGAAATCCTTCAATGCAATAATTCAGTGTAGTTCGAACAGTAACCAGTGCAGTGTTTCAATTCTGTGTTTTTTAGCTATCGACATATTTTAAGGTTTTTTTTGTTTGTTAACTAATTAGTGGTATTTTTTTGAGATTGCAACATTTCTCTGAAATTTTAACGGTTTTAGTTATACACTGCGAAATCGTACTAATTGTTGCCATTATAAAAACCAAAAAATATATCGTGCAATGTAATTGTTAAATTTCTAAAAAAAAATGAAAACAAAACAAAAATGTCAAACGGAGGATGTCATCAAATGTTAAATGACTTACCAATCTTAATCTGTTGAAAATAGTTCGAGATGCAGGCGAATTATCTTCTTTTTTTTACGTGAATACCGCACAAGAGTTTCAACTGCTCCTAACCGTCTAGAGCCAGTGAGACTATGGCATCCCGAATAGGGGTATGTTGTGAAGCTGAAGGGTAGTGGGGAGGAGAAGGAGATGATGAAGGGGAAGTTGGGAAGTACTTTGCTATTCAAAACTGCTTACCGAACACGGCTAAAGCCATTTCAAGCAACGTTTCAATTCCGAATGGTGGTCTTTCACCAGGGCGATACTTAGAGTATCTATTACTCTGGAACATGCCGCAAATATACTGTATTTTTTTTTACATCAATTCAGTGTTTTATGACATATATTAATGAAATAAATTTTATATGCGCATGCCGGGTTCGAACCCGCGACCTCTGAATTTGTAGTCGAGCGTCTTACCACTCGACCATCTAGGCCGTCTATACTTCTCCTAAAAAAATAATTTTAAAATGCATGTCGCCATACAGCATACTGTGTGCTTAAATATTTAAAGCATAGTATTTTATGTAAGATACGATTATTGAAGAAAAAATAAATACTGATTTTTTTTAATGTTTAAAAAAAAAAAGAGTTTGACAGTGACCGTAAATGCCGTAATAGCTGTCACTGAAACTAGCACAATTATATAATAAATTCAGTTGAATTATATAATAACTAAATGGAGTTCTACAAGCATTTGAGACTGTAGCCTCCATTGCGTAGCTTACGTAGTTGTCACGTACATTTTGACGGGATAAACATGGATTCACATATAATAATCTGAAATATTTTCCCTTTATAGTAAAATTATTTCATTATTTAATTTTTAACTTTTATTCGCTATTAATTTTTCAAAACTTTTTTCTATTTACTGCATTAATTCACATATATCTTTTTTAAACTGCATTATTTTCTGTACTCATGGACTAACTTATGTATTATGTAAAAGCCCACCAGGGCGTTAAAAAATAGCAAAAAAAATAATAGAATTTAAAAATAAGGCTGAAAGACTATAGTGCGTTCAAATACAAATATGTACATAGGTACGTTTTGAAGTTATTTACAGAATACAGATGAAAGCATCATGTTATTTCATGAAAAGAAACCTCCAAGCATTTCGGTTATTATTTATGAAGTCGTCACTTTTTGTAAATAAACCCCACATCTCACCGTTTCCGATACCGCTACGCCATAGACTTCCGGAATTTATATTTTCCCCGACATTTATTCCCTTTCAAAGAGGCACTCTCACCGAAATCAAGGCTGTATACCATCCCCGCGAACGTCCAAATAAAAAACGGCACCCCGTTTACTATCTCGTCTTCGGGACACCGACCCCCCCCCCTCACCCTGCCGCTGTAAGGGCAACTCAACCACCCTCACATGCCAATACTGATAATAGGATGGACGGAAAATGAATACATTAAAAAACTACATTACAAAAATCTTTTCGTTTGTCAAATTTCAGTTTACCACGAAAATAACGTGCAGTGATTTTATAAATTTTAAAATGTTGTAATTAAAAATGGCCTTTCTTGTTTTTTTTTTTGCGTTCCCGCCTAATTTTGATGAAATTGGCTACCCTTGTCTGCTCTTGTCTAATTCTGATGTTGTTGAATTTTGTTTTTAAACCGTAGATAATATACAAACATGTTTGTTTATCTATAGTCCAAAATAGCAAATCCCCTCGTACGGTGAGCTACGGCTTTTTAATTTTTTTTATTCGTATACTTATATATTAAAACATGCAATATATCATGTACAGTTGTTTTCTGCAATTTCAAGATGAATAAATTTTTCAATTTTGATAGTCTCTCCATTTAGTTTCACAACCTTCTTCAATTTTTACAGAGTCATTCAACAACTCAAACCATTTTTTTAGGATTTTGTCTATTATTTTAACAACTAAGGTAACCTCATTTCTAAACAAGAAATACGCAAGGCAATTGTCGAAATCTTCGACAAAGGTCTCTCCGGATAGACGTTCATAACTCAGGACCTCGTATCTACACATTCTTTGTAAAATAAACCTCATGACGTGTTCACAAGTGGTTGAACATCACCAAGTACTTATTTGACAACAAGAACAAAACCGACAAGAAATTTGTTAAGAATGAGTTATTCAATACCACCCTGTGCTGCAGTGGATCGTTTATATTTATTTTATTTTTCCACTCGCCCCCTTATCCGTGCGGCGGTAATTTCATATGTAACCAATAAAACGATACATCACAAAAGTTTACGATATCTCCCGAAAAGCCGGGAATCTCGCAAACAGGATGAGCCGCGGGAGGCTGCCTGGACCGTGAAATTTATGTGCCAGGGTTGCTGGGCCCGCTGGAGACACTCGCAGATTAACTCTCGTGTTATCGTTCCGCATCACACTTAATTATGCCATAATTTAAGAGGTCAATAAAATATTGCCACCCTGGATATTGCTGCCAGTTCAAAATGCACTAAGTTGCAAAGTTTCGGGGGAGGGAAATCAATTCGATCGTGATTTATTAACTTGGCCAACTATTTCTGCTTTTGAGATTCTCTTATTTTACAATAATTGGTGAATTTCATTATTGTTTAGAGCTTTATAATTTTTTTAACAGATTTAGTTTACACTTATAAATGGAGATAATGTAGAATGTTGAAAACCAAATATTCTGCTTAAATTTGAGACGAAAATAGGGTGTGTTAACTTTTTATTTATTACCTTAAAACCGTGAGTGTTTTTTTGTGATTTGATTAAAGATATGATAAAACACCTTAATAATTTAATGACAGCAGGTTTCAACTTAAATAAAAAAAAAAATTATAAGAAGACATCTTCGATTACATAAAATATATTTACCGATTGCCCAATTCCATTCAGAATCTTTTGAAAATGCGCAATGTAGAATTGGATTATTGTCATTATTTAATAAAAAGTCAAAGTGTACATTTCTTAAATAAATTGCAAAAACAAAAAAATCACTGTGTTTCCCCCTTTAACATTTTCTTAAATGAAAATATTTTTAACGGTATGTATGGTGGATTGAATTTCCGAAAATATTACCTTTGGCTATCGGGTTAGACCGATCATATAATAAGGGATTGATTCCATTTCGGGTTTCCGTAAACGTGCGTTTAGGGCTCATCTAAATTCTGGCAGCGGCAATATGCGGACAGGCGCACATTATTACGGTCTCGAGTGGTACAGTAAGTGGATACACCGGTCAATTGATTTCAATTGCCTTTGAGCATTATTGCCGGTGTTTATCTGACCGCCGGACCTAACCTGAGAATTCCAATAAAGCGTCGAGCCACCCTCCTCGCTCGTCCTGTGCCCCTGTACCCGGTACCGGGAACCGGGAACCGGCTAACAGGTACCGCCCAACCCTTTCGGAGCAGCGCGGTCATCTGTTTGTGTTTGCCGGCCCGAGGTGGAAATAACGGATATAACCAAATGGGTATCTGTTTGAAATAACTGCCCGGAATCCTGGTCTCCTGGTAGCGGTGACCGAGTTATGTGGAATATTGGGATTAATAAATAGCACGGATTCCGAAAGGCTGTTGGAATTTCGGCGACTATTGGAATCAAAGTTGTTTCATGAATGTAATACCAATTTTGAAATGGTTCAAGTAAAACTAATCACTCTTTTCCATTTGTTCTTATTTTTATATTATTAGTTGCGGTTATAGGTAGGTACTGTAAAAATTGTGTTAATTCTGCTTCTGGAAGATAACCTTTTCGGTGCTACTTATTCAAAATTAGATTCTCGTACTTTGCCGTAAGTAATCGTAATCAATCAGGTAATAATAAGAGAAAATCAATAAAAAATCAAAACTTACAATGGCATGTGCGGCGTTTGAATAAATTTGCTGTGTTTATGTTTATCTTTAATGCGTTTCTTCAAAATTAGGTTTCAGTGAATTATTTTAACAAGAGCTAAAGATATGAAAAATGCATAGCAAACCAAACGTTCAAACAGGTATGGAAAATAATTTATTTTATTGAAGTCCAGCGCATTTAATCACAACATGTAAGTACATTCCTTGGAAGAAAAGGCCTTTGAGCATCCGTTAACTTGTGATCTGTTTGTTTAAGCAATTCATTCAATTACGATTGGCAAAGAGTGAAAGGGTATCCGGCGTAACGTTTGATCGGCAGGAATCTGACCTGTTCTCCAAAGCAAATATCTTCCCTTCAAAAGGTTTGATTTCAATGACCAATCTCCCAGTTACAGTCTGATCGGAGAAAAAACGGAGCAAATAAAAAATAAGACAGCCTTTTAGACGACTCGGGTTTTTATGAGCGAGGGTAGCAGGTATTGACAGAGGAATTGGGGGAGAAAAGAGATCTCCTGTAATGGAAATCCTGCATTGAAATAATGTTGTAAAAGTCGCGGAATAAATGTTGTGTGAACTAATTTTATATTCACGTCAATAAAAACTGCATTTGCATATCGAAGTTTTATTGGTCCCAGTTATTTTGAGAATACAAAACGTTTGATGAAACACAACAATGAACCAGTTACTTTAGTGGGAGCTCAAAGCAGACATCTAATCCTTTCTCTTCTCATTTCTATTTTCCCTTCCATTATTTTTCATCTCACACTGGCTCCGAGTAGGTACATGGAATCATAAATAGAATTTACTTTTTTTTGTGATCTCAGTCATACTGCCATGTACAAATTCATTCTTTTAAATATATCAAGTACTCTGGTTTTAAAACTAAAAAAATGTTAGAATTAGAAAAAGAATTTGAAAAAAATATAAGCCTTGTGATTTTTTTCAAGTGACCGTAATTAAAGATAAAGTGTGAGATGAGTCCAGTATCTTAACCGTAAGGCACTTTCGCTGACGGAGCAACTAAAAAAAAGTTTGCAACTCTAGTTTCCCTCCTGTTTATTTACACAACCAGTTTTCAACGCCGACGCAACCAATCTCTCGCAACTCGCCATGCTGGTCGTTCGCGCATTGCAGTTTCCAGTTGCGCCGTATTCGCGAACTGTTTTCGAGAAATTTGCAACATGTCCAAGCTAGAAAAAAATTAATTTGTTCAGGAGGTTGAAAAATACCCTTGTATTTACGATTATAGACATTTTTGACGCAATACGACAATGACACCGTGCACTGCGAGATTTCAACTTTAACATTAAAATGAAAGACAAAATCGTGACTGAATATGACCAAAACAGCGACTGAAATTGTAGCAACTTTAGTACCATCGTGAGCGAATCTCGGTCACCAACTAATTTGCAGATGCTATCGCCAACCAGTTTTAATTGGGTTTGAGTTGCCCCGTGTGCGAAGAGCATTATAATGCTGAGAGTCAATTGCATAATAGATGGTACAAAAATATGTATTTTTTTCATTTACCTCTAATACTTACTTGAATTTTTTTGTTAAATTATCAAAGAGGTGATGAAATCGGAAAATATTTGGGTGAGTTGAAGTTATTTCTTTAAATACATAATACTTTATATTTTTGGTACAATTATTTTCCTCGCCATTTCAAACATAGCATTTAAAAAAATTACCAGAACTAAAACGCTGAAAATCAGTACCTACATTATAGTTATGAGACTGTTACTGTTGTCTTTGTTTGCCAACGATATATACATATGAATATTGTCGCTGGAAGTACAAAAGGATTTAAGCGACACTTTGGTCAAAAATGAGTTAAATGTGCAGTTTTGATCAGGCTTTTTTTCTGTATCGAATGCTCTGACTCTCGTTTGATTCTAAAGACTCCAGTGGCCCTTCAGCCAACTAAAATATAATGTATTTATCATGTAGAAGAAGGCTTCACTCAAGCGTCACAAGTTTGGGACGTTTTTTTTTGTATTTTGTCGCTTCAGGTAACTCAGTGAGAGCATTGAGTTACCTTAGTTAATTTTTTTAGATGAAAAAAAAACTTCAAAGTGCTCTGGTGTAAACTTCCCAAAATGGCACGTCAACCCTTTTGCCTTTCCGGCGACGATATGAATATGACAAAAATTTTGAAATCCCGTAAAACAATTTGAGATTATTCTTAGCGACAGATCCACGAACCATCTTCAAACAGTAAACGCATCTCGGCTCAGTAATTAATGCCAGCCCAATATTTACCTGTTCTTTCATTTTAATAAGCAGAGGATCGGATTAGGATCAAGTTAACTGTGGGCCGCCCTACTCCTTGCTAGGGCGAGGGCGGCGGTGGCCATGGGCGGATTGTTTGCACCGCTCAAAGCCTAATTGTGAATCGTAAGAGATAAGACTAATGCAAATTTTATAAATCGATTTCGAAGAGCCCTCCACAAAGAGTTAAATAGGGTTTGCTGGCAATTTTGAATGCCAAATATTGAAGGATTTAGTTCTGGTTGTCTTCATTAATTATTATTTTATTCTCAATTATTTATTCTATCTATTTACCCGAATAATGAAGGATTTGAAACTGGTGGTTTTAATCAACGACTGTTTTCTTCTACAAATATATATTTTTATTCTTATTAAAACGTACCCAAAATTTTCACGATTTATTGCTATTTCGCGTCAATAAAATATATACGAGGCCTGTTCAAAAGAAAAGGTGAATTTTGAATTTGCGCGGGCTGTGTACATTCGATTATCGATTTCCAAACCTTTCCAGTTGTCAAAAACAAACCACTAATCCAAAATGGCTGATAATGCTAACATATGATAAACATATGTGTACCAACATAACAACAAAAAAATCTATAATCGAATGTACACAGCCCGCGAAAATTCAAAATTCACCTTTTCTTTTGAACAGGCTATGTATGTACCTACTATACATTTACTCCTGTGAGGAACTCTAGCCTTTTTTTTATTATACATTTTTCACTTTCAAACTGTAATGCCAAAATTTTTCATATACTTTTTATTGAAGTTTTACTTAATATTACCGAATTGTCTATGGAATTTTTTTAAACATTGATATTACGAACACGACGCCATTTTTGTTACATGTTTCAACAGTTTTAACAGCGGTTTCTTGATTGCAGTGCGATACTACCGCCATCTAGTGAGCCCGTAGGTAAATCGTTATGATGCATTTTTAAACTTATTCGCTTAAGAGCTCCATACGACTTTGAATCAGATTTTTTTATTACGTTTTAATAATATATGTACTTCTTTAGGGAAGAGAGAAGGTCAGAAACGGCTCATTTTACGATGGATTTAATGCTGGGGAGTTATTTTTGTTTTTGATTTCTATTTTTATTTAATTGAACTACTAATTGCATATGTGGATTTTAAAGTGATAATTTGTTAGGTTCTTACCTACATATTTTTCATCTAGTTCCTACCTTTCCCGCTCTTTCGTTATTCGATTTCCGTAATAAAAAAAAACTGTGTTTGAAACAACCAAAAACAATCAAAAACAGAAAATTCTTAAAGTGAAAAAAAAAACGTTGTTCGTCGGTTTTGTTGTTGTTCTCAAAATGATATTAAATAATGTGGTTTTTATCAATTAAGAGGATTTAAATCAGTGTGGTATATTCGTGTTCATCAATAATACAATCATTTAAGAAGATTTCAATAACTTATAACTTCAACTACATCGGTGAGTGAATGGTTTCCCATTTTTCCTTTCATTCCAATAATCTTAATCAATCTCAATCCACAATCAGTAACAAAACACATTTCCATCAAGTAGTATCGTGTTTATCGTTTTTTTATCGCAACTTCGGATCCAACGGCTACTTTATAATAAAATACGATTTTCCTTTCGTTATTTGTTGACTACTTTTTAATTGTCTTATATGTACATGCATATTTATATTTACTTATTCTACAAACTTTGTTTCTTTTGTAAATTGACTACTTTGGGTCTGTGCTTATTATTATCTAACTTCTTTGATATTTTCTTTTTTTCGATTTATACTTTTTTAGTTTGTATTTTTTCTAATATAAATTAGTTCACTTAGTGTACCGAATTAAATTTCACTCATATTATGTAAATTCCAATAATACAAAAAAATGAAGAAAAAAACTTAAATATTCGCTGATGGTTGGTCTACTTAAAAATATACAAATTTAAGTTTTTTTTTGTTACTGGAGTTGCTTGTTTAGAAGTTAGGACATGGTATATAGTAATGTGTATATTTTATTAAATAAGATTTTTTAATGTTTTCCGCACACCATTTCCGCAAAAAAAAGGATTTAGTCCGGCCTGTCTTCACGAGTATTCATTTCCATTATAGTCAATATCTAAGTATTGACGGAGATAATAAATAATGAAGTTGATGCTAAGCATAAATGATAATCAGCAGAAGGCGATTTAAATAAAGAATTATAGTAAGCAAAAAAATGTTTATGAATGAGAATTATACTTGGGCGAAATAGATACTCAAAAGTAGCTAAAATGTCAGAGGAACTAAATTGGCTGACAGTTAAACAGATGCTGACATTGAACATAATAAAATGAAAAACAACTTGTTACCAGAGTATTTTTCTGACAAAATTATCTACAATGTTGATATTCACAAGTATAATACAAGGGCATGCAAAGAAATTAGACTACCAGAAAAGAATAAAGCCAACACCCAAAACAGCTTACTATATAAAGGAATGAAATCGTATAATGCGCTGCCGGAAACCATCAAAATTATGCCTATCAATAAATTTAAAAAAGCCTGTAAAAATTATTTAAAATGCATGTAAATCAAAATAAT
Organism: Drusus annulatus; assembly: GCA_022651775.1. Taxonomy (NCBI): domain Eukaryota; kingdom Metazoa; phylum Arthropoda; class Insecta; order Trichoptera; family Limnephilidae; genus Drusus; species Drusus annulatus. The sequence continues at coordinate 1,292,231 of JAGWCC010000218.1, forward strand.
AAGTAGTGTTAAGTTAAAATATTATTAGTCAAAAAGAAAATGAAATAATTAGAACCTTGTAAACTTAAATATACAAAGTAACTAATATAAAAAAAAAAAAAAATTAAAAAAATCTTTCAATAGATGTACTCGTATATTAAGTCCACGAAAAAAAAAATTAATTATAGAATAAGATTGCCCTAATGACAATCAACCTCCAATAAGGGCAGGTACCAGAATAAAAATGAGAAGGATAAAAAAAAAAAACTTCATTATTACTATCGTTTATAGTTATTTTTTTATTTCAATTATTTATTTTAATTTTTAAGTTAACACCAGAGTACTTTAAGTTCTTGTGTGTTACAATATAAGTCATAGTACCTGGTAGGCTTTGAAAAAAAAGTTTAATCAGATAAGTCAATACTCTCACTGAGTTACCTGAAGCGACTAAAACCAAAAAAGTCGTAACTTGTTTCGCTTGAGTCAAGCTTTCTCCCAAATGGCAAATATATTTTAGACGGCTGAAGGGCCACAGAAGTCTTCAGAATCAAACGAGAGTCAAAGCATTCGATGCAGAAAAAAAACTGATCAAAACTGCATATTTAACTCATTTTTGACCAATGTATCGCTTAAGGCCTTTTGACTTTCCATCGACGATATGTATATATCATTGGAATACAAAGACAAAGCCCTTTTACCTTTCCAGTGAGGATATCTAGATTCCTAGGGTATCCTAGGAATCCGAGGCATGAACAAAAATAATTACCCAACTTTTATAAATGTATTTAAGTACCTATTATGTGTTACGACTGAGTTTTGTAGTATTGAGGTCTCTGGCCCTACGCCATTAATTTGTGCAAATTAAAACATTGCCAAGACATACTTCTGAATTTAAGATAAAGGAAAACGAGTTCTTATAAAATATTGTAGTAAATTAAATGCTTATAATTTTATCTCAGCACCGCCATCTCTCGAACGTTAGGCGAAGCGACATCTCCCAGCATCCAGGAACACAACCTTATTCCAATAATACTAACTATTATTCGCCCGTTCATTTCGTAAGTTCTCGGGGAACGGGAATGTATTCTCCGATGATCAATTTGGAAGCATTTAGAAGGAACATTGGGGAACATTGCTAGGAATAGCTCAACGATTAATGACCGATGTTATTTGTGTACAAATTTGGGCCATTAAACTTGGCATTGTTGACTGGTTCCAATTAAGTGCTAGGGAAAATAAGTCTTGAAGATCATTTTAACAAATAATTATGAAACGTTTTCATAATAATTTCAGTATTTTTTTAAGCCTTTAGCATTTTTTAAACATTTTTATACCTGCCTAAAGTTAGTAGCATTTTTTGTAAAGCAGGAAGTGAACTTTTTGTCGATTTTTTGTATTTTCAGTAGAAAAATCTAATCTATTTCCATGATTTTTCTAAATCAAACAAAAATGTATGCGAATAGTTCATTGTAACTATTTTCGAAAAAAATCGTGTGCGGGGTAGTGATTGGGCACAATAAATTTTATTCGTTAACCGTTTTATGATTGTTAATAATATATTCGATTTTTAAACGTTAAGTAAAGAGGGTTCCAAAATCGCGTAAGAGTTATAGGCCTTTAAGGTCTTAATCCAGAACTGTTATCAGTACGTCAGTTCATTTATTTTGTGAGTGACTCCTGATTCTCTTAAAAAACCAAGATCATTGGATGATCCTCGTGTTTCATCTGTCACCCGTTAGTAGACTATATGACCTGATTTATTTACTGACCCAAAATGAAGTGGGTCAACTAATAAATAACTTGAGATAACTGACGTCGTACCACGAAGGTACAATAAATTTATAATTTTTTTGAAGTCACATCTTGACAGCCTATACAGGTATACATTATAAATCAAAGCTTGAAACAGAAGAATAATAGAAAAATCTTCTTTAATGGTACAGACACAAAGAGAACAATGCGAGAAAGGATACCGTGTCGGACATTTTACTTTTAATCATCCTAATGCGCCCTCACAGACAATTTATTGCTACAATTTGTTCTTTGTGTTGTGGAGTATAGTGTCTGCTTATCGTTAGCCATTGTAAAATGACACAATATCGTAGACATGTTACTTAAAAAAACATAGTTCATGGAAGTAAATTCAAAATATTGTTTTTTTTTTAAATATTTAATAACGAAGTTAAGTAAACCGGTAAGTGTTTGTGTTTTAATTCTGTTTATTAAAGTGCTTTTGAATACAGAATATTTTTTTATTTTCCCGTCTGGTATGTATATGAGTAAATCAAAAAGTTTTCCGACGCGTGATCAAGCCACATACAGCTGTCCACGTGAGAAGCACGGATTTCCAAATTTAGTCTACACACTAAAAAAATCGAATATAAAATAACTCACTCCCCATATAAGATATATATGTATATATATATATATATATATATATATATATATATATATATATATATATATATATATATATATATATATAACTCACTCCCATATGACGTTAAGCTTTAGGCTTTTTAAGCTTTAAGATTTGAGCTTTTAACTTTATTATTTTGAGTTTTGAGATTTTTAAGCTTTAAACTTTGAAACCATTAATCTTTGGGCTTTGTGCTTTTAAAGCTTTAAGCTTTGAGGTTTTTCATCTTTGAAATTTTCATAATTTGAGCTTTGAGATTTTTAAGCCCTGAGCTTTGAGCTTTTTTTTAAGCTTTGAGCTTTGAGCTTTTTAAGCTTTGAGCTTTGGGCTTTGGGTTTTGGGCTTTTTTCATGCTTGAGGTGTACATGGACCTGTAGCTTTTCTTATTAGTGCCATAATTAATTTGACACTGAAAGTAATGCCTTTTCACGACTCTCTTAACAAAGAAACATTAATTTGTAAATGTTATTTAATTCCAAACATTTATTTTTAAAAAGTTCTTAAATAAGTACCTCATTGCGTTTTCCATTTTGAAAATATTCTAACCAAGCAAACCTTCGTGTGTTAAATAACAACCACTTTAATACAACATAGCGGATTCAATGTTTTTCATACTAATTTTAAAACATTATAGCAATAGTTTTACATATTGGATTTCATTCAACTACTATCGAAACCTTCAACTGTGCTATTTTCAGCGAAATCGGTCGAGTAATTTTGAAAAAAATCTAACACAGACAACAGACAAACATTAATGTTATGAATAGAGATTTTCCAGATTACCACGATGATAGTCAACCTCCAATAAGAGAGGGCACTTTAAAAAAAATCTTTAAAAAAACTTGTCTTTATTATGCTTGTTAATATCAAATATAATTATCAATGATTTTAAAAATAAACAGTTTAGAATGTCTTTCGAAGGCGAAACAGCAATCACGAGTACACATATATTTTTCAAGAAGAACTTTAAAATAGAGTGTTGTATTATAACAAACACATAATGTAAAACCTTTATCTGTTTTCGGTGAGTCGAAAATATGCCAGATTTTAATTTAAATATGTCTTATATTATTACACTGAATAAAATATTATTATTTCATATAAAACCATTAAAAAAATTGTGATTTAAATATTTTAATAATTTATTAGTCAAACATTGCAGAAAAAAATCCCTCCCGCCACCCCCTGTTGCTTTTAATACCTACGCCTACGCCACCTACCGCCCGCAGAACGTACTTCCACTTCATTCTCGCAATTCTCAGTAGCAGCGCTAGCTACCAGCTACTACTAGCTACCAGCTACCAGCTACTAGCTACCAGCTACCAGCTACTAGCTACCAGCTACCAGCTACTAGCTACCAGTCTCAGCCACCATCTACCATTATGCCTACATCAGGACTCGGCTGAACCGTCCGGGCGGAGGGGGCAGAACGGGGCGCGGGGGAAAAGTTTTTAACTTGCCCGGAAAAAGTTTTGAAAATCGTTATTTTCCCCGGATCCGTGTGCGAGTGTTTCGGCTCCCAGCCGGCTTTGTTGGTCCCGGTCGTATATTTTACAGGTTATAATGCGAAAATTATGCAATTACGACATTTTTTCAGATTTATTTTATTCGTTGAATTTTTTTTTTCACCTTAAAATATATATTTCACAGTAAGTGACGTTCTTTCATCTATAAGTATATGATTTATTTTTAAACTAGAAATTATTCAATCTAATCGTATTTAATCATATATCAGAGTGGTAGATACACTAAGTATCGCCCTGGTAAGATACTGGCGTTCGGATTCGAAATGTTGCTTGAAATGGCTTTAGCCGTGTTTGGTGACCAGATCTGAATAGTCAGGTACTTCCTAACCTTTATCTTTCCCATCACCTTCCCCTCCCCACTACCTCCAACCTCGCAACATACTCCCGATTCGGGATGCCGTATTCCCACTGGCCCTAGACGGTTGGAAGTAGTTGATAATTTTGTGCGGTATTAACGATAAAAAATAAAATAAAAACTCGTAGAAAGTAACCAATTTTGTGGTTTGACATATTTTAGGGAAATGAAATAATAACTTTGTAAAAATAACTTAGTTTGATTTTGTACCCTGATGATGCTTAGGCTAAGCGAAACCGGTCGGTCATAAAAATAAAAATAAATTCTGTGGTCTTATACAAAGTTATTTATTATTTCATTTCCATTTAATAATTAATAATGTTCACAAACCTTGGAGCTTAAATCGGATGTAAAATTATAAATTACGACCATATTTTTTTTTTGTTGTCGACCACTGTGGCCGATTGGTTAAGGTCCTCGGCCACGAATCTAGAGGTTGCGGGTTCGAGTCGAGGGTTTTATTTAATTTATTTGCATAATTTGATCTACTATTTAAATAAAATAATGGATAGTATATTTACGGCACGTTCCATAGTTAGTAAATACTTTAAGTGTCGCCCTGGTGAGAGGGCTATCATTTAGAATCGAAGCGCTGCTTGAAATGGCAGTAGACGTATTTAGTGACCGTATCTAAATAGCTAATTACTACCCGACCTTTCTCTCCCTCATCCATTTTCTTAACTCTCCGTCCATTCAGCCTCACAACATACCCTAATCGGGAATGCCATAGTCCCTCTGGCTCCGGACATTTGAGAATCTTCTGTGGTAAGCTTGGTGGGGGTTGTTTTAAACATTTGACTTCGTCACAATTCATTGATTAGCGCCATTTCATATTTTTATACTTGGACGGTTCTTTATTTATTTATATAAGGCTTCCCACCTGATATTTATGATATTATTTTTTGTGCGAATATTTGATGGTCTTTAAAAAATTATAACTAAAGCTGTGAAAAAATTTGGGCTGGGTTTTTTTTTATTTTTAAAAGCGATGAATTATTTTCTTTTTGAAATCCACTCTCAGCATAACTTCTATTAAAACATTGTTTATCTGCCTTACGATAGCTGCGATGTCATTCACATAAGTCATGTACGTCTTATTTAAAAAAAAATAACCTATAAACCCATGAACAATAAATATACCATAATATTGTAAATTTATTTTTACAGTTAAATCGATATTTGCAAAGATACATGACGTATGGCGGAATCAAAGTTCAAAACTGAAAATTCTAGATAGAAAAAGAAGAGGGAATTTCATAATTCAAGAGCACACTATTCGAAAGTTTTAACTGCGACAAGCAAAAATATTTTCCGTTAAGTATATAGTTTAGATGTAAAACGGTCATTTAAAAGGTAGGCTTGGTTTATTTAAGAAAATATCTTATCTTTACTTTTGCGCGTGCCTTAAAAAGAATAAAGGTAAACCTTTACAATAAAAGCTCTGCAAACTTGATGAAAAAAAGTTTCCAGCGGGCTACACCCACAAAATTATGTTGGTACTTACACAAAACTGACTGTTCTTTATTCAGTTGTCATGGCAACAGCTCGCAGACTCTTTCCCGTGTACATTTACGATGGCAAAAGTTTGTTATTCATGGACCAAGGCACCGATAAATAATATGAAGAGAGCGTTCCAGACAATTTCCTAGCAATAATAAACCATAAGTTGAAAGTTTTCAGGCAGTTTGATGAATCAAAAGTATTTTAATTACACGGCTTTGGTCTACACGACGCGTAACGTGTCACTTCAATGATTTGTGAAATTATTTAATTACGCGGCTTTGGGCAACACGACGCGCAACGTGACACTTGTATAATTTGTGAAATTATTTAATTACGCGGCTTTGGGCAACACGACGCGCAACGTGACACTTCAATGATTTGTGAAATTATTTAATTACACGGCTTTGGTCTACACGACGCGTAACGTGTCACTTCAATGATTTGTAAAATTATTTGATTACACCGCTTTGATCTACACGACGCGCGACGAGACACTTAAATGATTTGTGAAATTATTTTATTACACGGCTTTGGTCTACACGACGCGCTACGTGTCACTTGAATGATGTGTGATATTGTTTCATTACACGGCTTTGGTCTACACGACGCGTAACGTGACCTTTGAAAATTTGTGAAATTATTTAATTACACGGCTTTGGTCAACACGACACGTGACGTGACACCCGAATGATTTGAAAATTATTTAATGAAACAGCTTACGTGTATACGACGCACGATGTGACACTTGAATGATTTGTGAAATTATTTTATTACACGGCTTTGAAGAATAAAATCTTGTTCATTTTTTAAGAATAACAACACCGTCTAACGGAGACCTTTTTATGATCAAGACCAGTCGGTAGCTGAGTGGACAAACGCCTCGACGGGCGTCGCGACCCTGGTTAAGTCCTCCATCATTGCACAAGCGACATCTTCCGCTTCTTATGATGGCAGAAGGAGTTTTTTTTTTTAATATTGTGAGGTTATTCGTAACCCGGGAATTTTGGCCTTTCTTTAAAAAATATATACGAGTATATTTGTATTTGCACAGCTTTTAAATATAAATTTTATGGGCTAACGCAACTATTCTTAACTCATAACGCTCGATTCTGACTGTGAGCACATGAGACCTATTTTTTAATTTAATTTTTCAATTTTTTAACGATGACTAATGGTGTTAAAAGTCAGACAGTAAAGTTGTTGATAAAATATTGCTATTTAAATACTTTCCTGTTCTTGCCTTTAATTTAAAAAAAAGTTTTGTACCTTTTGTCTTTTATGTGTATATATAAAAGACAAACGGCAAAATAATTTTTTTTTAGTAACAATTTTTATTATATTTTTTTATACACGTATTAGTAAAAACATTTTTAGTGAAAATATGGGCCGACCACGGAATCACCTTTATTAGGAAATAGTTTGGTGCTCGTTTGTAAAGTTCGTTTCTTGGAACGAAACCAAATACATTTTATTATTTTTTAATGTCATCAATGTGATGAACATTTCCAAAAGGGCTTCCTTTTACTTAACTGGAGCAGTGATTTCTTAAAATATTCCACACTTCGAAAGAAAAACTTTATTCTTACCTCCGATGGAGAGTATTTTCATATTACTTGAGTGACCTAGCTATTGTACAAACAGCGAATTAATTACGTTACTGGACACGACGTTTCATTTTCTGCCTCGGTAAGCAAATGTGCTACCATGAAACTAAAATTAGTCTCTATTAGAGTTATGTTAATAAATACCTGAGTAATGGTAAGGTAAGTATGATATTTTTTGTAAATAAAGAGTCATGATAACAAAACTTAAGTAAAACGGATGTCTACGGCATCCCCAATTAGGGTATGACGTGAGGCTATAGATAGTGGAGAAGGTAGATGGGGAAGAGAAAAGTTAAGAAGTACCTGGCTATTTAGATCTGATCGCCAAACTCTCTGAACTGATAGTACCTGTCACTCTTATTTATAGAAAAATGATCATTAATAGTTTTATTGTTGTTTTGTTTCAGGAATCTAGGAATATCTAAGCTAGTAGACCCATCAGCGGAATAAGAAGCGATTTCTCCTTAAAATTACAAAGAGAACTGCCATCGACTAGACTATCTTGTGGATAAGCAGTAGCAACTGGTATGCGGACTATCGGAAAAGATTTTAGCGGTGAGCCAATAAATTCTTTTTACTTTTGGAACAAAGTAAAGGGTGCATTTTGATCGATATGTAGAGATAAGTTTTAACATTGATATTATATATTCTTAAATAAGTTGGCACTCGGATACGTTAGTGAACTTGTATTTTTATATTTTTGTCGTTTTATTATATTTTTGTAAAGCTGAATATATTTCCTTCCTAAATAAAAAATAAAATTGCATGTGATGTTCTTGTAAACATAAACTGTAATGTCGACTTTTAAAATATCGATTTTTTTCTACCGCACTAAACGAAAGTAACTTCAAATATTAATTACTCGGCTTGTACCAAACTGAACGCGATGGAAATTATCTCTATGACTTGATTATTTTATTGCCAGCGATTAAAATTCATTTGAATATGTAAACAACTTGCTTTAAAGGATAAAAACTCCTAAAAAGATAATGCCGGTGACTGTTGGCACCTCCGGCACACTAGAGGTTAAAAACATGTCGCTGTGCTAGTTCAATATTATAATAAGTTTTTGAAAAATATGTATTTTACCTATTGGTGTTTTTTTTATTCCTTGTAACACGAAGAATCAAAAGACACCAATGAGTAAAAAAAACATTTTTTACTTGTTATCATATTGAACACACAGTGATGCATTTATTATTCTTTTTTTATAAAATACCCCTGGGTTACAAATAACCTAACAGTATTTTTAAAACTTTTACTATCATAATAATAAGTGAAGAATTTTGCTTGAGCAATCTAAAAGACTGAGCTAGCAAAGGAATCGAACCCACAACGCCTGTTAATTTTTTTTTTAAAAATAGAAATTTTATGATATATTCCTTGTAATAAATATTTACAGGTTGCATTAGAACATAATATACATGAAATATGTTTGAACTAAATTATGAATATGAAGTAAATAATATTTAATTTCTTACCTTCATAGATGGTCCAGGGATGGCAACATCGTGCGAGGAGGAGCTCCCAGCCGCCGAGGGGAGCTGCAGCAGGTGACGGATGCTGTAACTGGTCTTATTGCCCTTTCGCCCTGACATCCTGGAAATAGAGGTAGAATCACCGATTAACCACAAAATGAAAATATATATTTTCTGGAAAACATGTTTATCATATTTATTACGCTTACATTAGCCTTGCATTCTTTCCAGATGTCCACATTATTAAGACGGTCATACGTAGTGTTATGGTACATACGCCTCAAGGATCTTATATTTACAGCTATCAATCTACTTTCATCCTTCTTCTGTCGGTTGGTATATTAGTATTCTGATTTCCAAAATTACTATTTTCCATATTCTGAAGTTCAGGAAGCAGACGAATATTGAATAAAAAGTTTAAAAAATAAGTTAAATAAAACGTTTTCAAAAATACTAAATGAAAAGTGTATTCTAAGGAAAAAGACAAACGACATGCTTCAATCGAACTAACATTTTTTTTCCTAAAATACGTTTTTTTCAAACTATATATCTGTGTGAGAAAGGAAAAGAGGGATAAGTCCATAAACGCATATATTCAGGAGAGGCCAAACAAAATTGAGAAATTTCGTTTTTTGTAAGAAATTATATCATTTGTCACATGTCTTTAAAAAAAAAAATGATACCACATCATTTTATTTTCTGACTCAACTAATTTTTCCTTTTGGAAGATATGTATCTAAAGAACAACACTGCATGCTTAAAACTCGATTTTAACTCTTTGACTCTGCATTCTCAAAACTGGATTTTATGGACTTATCTCCCTTTTCTTTCGCACACAGATGTTAAGTGTTATAGATGCTTTATTTTATAATATTGCAAATCATCAAATACGCTAGATAATAAACATATCCTTAATAATTTTTAATGTTGATGTTTTTAAACCAGGGGCGATTTGTTCTAGAATAACAAATAAAATTCATCGTGAATTTCTGAATTGTTGTTGAAATTTATATGCTAGTTCTAGTTACACATACCAATTTTAAAACATTTCACGTCAAATGAAAATTGAAAAAAGAGTGTTACCCGTTTTGTAAATTACCTTTTGTACTCTTTAGAAAGTTTAGATAGCAAAATGAATTAAATGTCACGTATGTTGGGATCTCGTAGACGTAAGCCTCGTGGAATCTTCAGGAGGAAAGCGGTGCACGTAATTTTTCATTTTACGTAGACAAAACGTAGCATTTGAGATCCCACGAGCACACTGCTCACAGATGTAGAACATTAGTTCGACTATTTATAGAATCATTTGTAGCGGAAACTTCAGTTGCTAATGTAACAATTTACAAATTTATTACATCATTGCATTTTTAATGAACTCCGCACAGAAGGTAGTGAAGAAAACAACTTTCTACAGGCAAGACTATGCGTATTTCTCGGGGAAAAAAACAATCGAGCGCCATTTTAATGTTTGATTGTGTTTATTGAATGGATAGAAATAAGCAAAGTCCTCAATGTTTTTTTCTTGTGTGCTCACTTTTACCATATCTCATGAAATATTCGATATTAGTTTACAATTAAGGGTCAGCACCCAAAAATATACACTTTTTGGCTTTCTAACATAAGTAATACTACAAATGTTTGTTATTTCTAATTTTGTAACTGTTAATTCATGGTGAAATTCCATTTTAATTATTAAATAAAAACAAATTTATAAATTTACTCCACTTTTTTTTTTTTTTGACTGGACCGGTTTCAGCCTATAACGGCCATCTTCAGACTAGTACACGCAGATATAACTAAATATTTGTTGAAAAAACAAATTATAGCAAAGTGTTATTAAAAAAGTATCAACGTTATTATTGCCTGTCTCACTGGGAGAATTCCTCGTGTCGAGTCTTGAACATCGTATATATAGGGTCCGCCAAATAACTTTTTTTTTTCAACTAGTGCTTATTTCGTGAATGGTAACACTTAGCTCATGTCTGATTTGACAGATAATTAGTTTTATCTTTCCGCTGAGCGAATATGGTTGTGTATACGCTTGAACAACGCTGGGAAATATTGCGACATTACTTTGAAAATCATGGTAATGTTGCAGAATGTGTGCGAAAATTGCGTACGGTTTTTGGAAGAAGAGAAGCACCGTCAGCTCCGTATGTTCGTTATCTTGTGAAAAAAGTGAAAGAAACTGGCATCCTCATCGATAAACCAAAGCGTGAAAAGCCAAAAACAGTGCGTACACCCGAGAATATCGATGCTGTGGCAGAAAGTGTGCGTGAAGCGCCATCAACATCAATTCACCGTCGTTCTCAACAATTGAACATTTCGGAGACATCATTGAGACGAATTTTGCATAAAGACCTTGGTATGACGCCATACAAAGTCCAATTGGTTCAGGAGTTGAAGCCAACTGACCATCCAATGCGTTTTTCGCTTCGCTGAGTGGGCCTGCGATCGACTTACAGAAGATGCCGATTTTGCCAAAAAAATCATCTTTTCGGATGAAGCTCATTTTGATCTTGGCGGGTATGTAAACAAGCAAAATTGTCGTATTTGGGGCACAGAAAAACCCGCACGCATACATTGAAAGCCGGTACACCCAAAACGAGTCACTGTTTGGTGCGGATTTTGGTCCAGAGGCATAATTGGGCCATTTTTCTTTGAAAATGAGCAAGGAGTGGCCGTTACAGTCAATGGCGATCGTTATCGGGCCATGTTGAACGAATTTTTGTTCACAAAAATTGAAGAGGAGGATATTGGCAACATTTGGTTTCAACAGGACGGCGCTACGTGCCACACAGCCGAAGCTACACTCGATGTTTTGCGCCCTTTTTTCAACAAAAAAAAGTTATTTGGCGGACCCTTTATAATAAAATACGATCAAAAAAACGTACGGAATTCTGCGTGTGAAATACTCACGTTGACCTTAACATATATGGGCGCTGCCAAGTCTAAGTATTGTGATGTCTAGTGTTTTATTCGGTTAAACTTATAAAATTACTGTTGTAAGAATGTTTGATAAAGTAATAGCTATCCAGTTCTAATAGCTAAGTCATTGCACAAACAATGTTTTCCGCTTATAATAATGGTAGTGGAAAGTATTCTAATACTGTCAGGTTTTTCGTAACCTGGGAATGTTTCTTTCTTTATTTTATTTTTTAATTAATATGATTTTTTTCTTCTAGAACATTTTGTTTTTGTGTTTCTTCTTTTTAATCCAGTTGAGACGTGAAATAGCTGTCAAATTTATTTAATAAAATTAAACTATTGTTATAGTTTTAATCTTTATATTGACGTAGATACTAAGACATAGGAGGAATATGTCATATTCGGGAAGCTGTGTGAGGGGTATTTTATGAAAAAAGTTAACCTTTTGTTGAGTTTGAGGAGCTTTAAAAAAATGGCTCTACAACTTTTCGAACAGAGCATTTATGTAAAAAATATTTAAAAAGAATAAAAATATAAAAAAATCATTTTACAAATTATTCAATACTATTGTGTAATACACAATCAATTTTTTCTTACCCCAGATGCAGTTGTTATTACATATCCTTTGCTTTTAAGTTAATATTAATCTGGTTTGAAAACGCCCATAGCAGCTGAAACCAGTCTGGTTGAAAATAAATAAATGAAAATAGTTGTAGAGTTCAGAGTTTCCCAAAAGGTGGGTCACGAACCAGTTCCGGGACACAAAACAAAAATGTTTATCACCTAAAAAATCTTTTAAATCTAGGTTTTATGGTTAAGGTTTTCATTTTATCTCATGTAAATAGAAAATGTAACGCCTTTTAACATGATTTATAGAGTATGGAACAAGCTTCACATAAGTTTTCCTAAAAAAACTGTTTTTTTTACCGATTGGTAGGATAAGAAGTTAGGAAGATGTAAGAATAAAGATATTACCTTTTTTTCGTAGAAAGCAACCACTTCGTGGCTTAATACATTTAATAAAAATCAAATGATAACTTTGTGTGAATATATTTATTTATTTCATGTTCGCTGTTCTCTTATTTTATTTGATATTGTGTTCTCCTTTGTTTGTATATATAACCGTACCCTTTGTATTTTTTGTATAGTTTAATTTTATAATTAAATTATTTACAAAGTTATTATTTCATTTTCATATTATCTTTTCTCCAAACCGTATCGCATATGTCATTATTAATGAATTGGTTTATATTTAATTAACGTATATTACAATAGTACATTAATCTCTTACGATGTACGAACATTCAGTTGAAATTCAAATCCGGTGAAATTTACCAATAAGTTAGTATAGGCCAATAAAAAGTAGTTTATCACACATGTATAAAAATTATCACGCAAGCAAAAAAAGTTTGGGAAACGTATATCTTGTGTGTATTTTTATAAATAAGGGATATTAACCTATTGGAATGGTAACATATTGCCATTCAATAAAAAAACTATCATCACAAAAAATATTTGACGTTAAATTGAAGTACACTGATAAATATTTCTGTGTCGATGAAAATAATGTAATAATTTGTAAAATCTTCAAAATGATTGTATTTCAATGAACAACATAGCGAATTAAAATTAAAATAAAAACATGTTTCTCTATTCAGACGAAAGCAGGTGGGGTGTTTGCCCCCATCAACCCCTAGCACAAGTACGAGCGAGACGGAATCATATCTGATACAACCCCACCAAATCAAATAGTGAGCTGTAACAAGTCAAAGGGTATATTTTATTGACCTCGCGCAGATCCTTCAAAAGGAGAAATGAAAAGGTTTTTTTGTGAAGCGTTTATATTTTAGTGGTTGGTGTATTTTTTTTTCGCTGAAAGCAATTCTATCCCGTTCCATCAACTCTCGGCTATTTAAAGAACAAAATACAACGAAACAAGCATATTAAGTAAGAATGTATTTTCGTTATAAGGTTTTGTGTTTGAATAAATTTATGCTTACGTTGCAGAGTTAATGAAATAACCCTTTTCATGAGGCGTTTTTCTTTAACTACTATGAACGAGATTGTAAAAATTGCTGTTGGAAGAGTATAAAATACGAAATATTTGTACTTACCGAGTAGAGAAGGTTTGTAAAGCCATTTAGAATTAGGAAGTTTGACACATTGAATTGTATAAAATATATCTATCAAAAAGTAATATCAACATCAGCATTTAAAAAAAACCATCAGGGCTGTCTTCGAATTCTAAACGTAAAATAAAGATATCTCCAAAAATTTTTTTTCTAAATGTCAACATGTTTGAAGGGTAGTAATAAATATGTTATTATTTAAAATTAGGGTACTTAATAATTATTTACTACTTTACTAATTACTTCCTTTGTTTTCTCGATTCATCACAAAAGTTTTTTTTTTTGGAAAATAATTATTGTCAACAATAAAATATTATGATTACAATGCTTTTTTTATCTAGATTTTTTGGCTGGGGTAAGAAGAAATGACTATGGAACTCCCTTAGGCGCGAGCACCCCTCTCCTTACCCCAAACCTTCTCTTCCTCATTCCTCTTTCCTTCTTCCTCCTCTTTCCTTCCCTGCCTTTTCCCCTTGTATAGCACAGATTTCCTTCTCCCGCCTTTTACACAACTTTCTTCTACTGCAATCAATGTTATTACGCAAAAGAAAAGTTATGTTCAGAAGTACAAATACATAAATTAACCCAAGACATATATTGAACCTTTTGGTTAGGTGGCAACATTAACTAGATGCCTTTCGTTATTATTTGTTTCTCTGCATCTCGACTCTAGGGTGGAAATTCGGTTAGTAAACTTCTAAGTTATGAAAGTAAGCTTTCATTGATATCATATCTTAACTGCGGAGGGAAGTTGAATCGTGTTTTTCTTCCCGGTTGCGTTATTTTGCGCTCAGATTTCTTAATCTGAACCGTTTTGCGAGAAGAGTCGATAATTTGTGTAAACGCAGAGCAGATAAAATACACTTCTGAAAGTCACTCATATTGTCATCTCTTTCACCCGCATTGCAACTTTAATGAAACTACGTAACTTGGTAAAAATTTAGTTTTTTGTAATATAACATAACATGTAACATAAAAATAATATTTTGAACTGGATGAAAAAAAATATAACTTCACCAGCTAGTAGAGTAAAATATCGTTATTCTCGTATCGTCAAATAAATTATAATTTTTAAATTAATATACTCGTTCTTTTAAATAAAATCCAATTTTATGTGCAATATGTATAAAACTTTTCGTTTATCAAACATAAGAATAAATTCAGCACTACATACATGTTTACACCACTACATCTGTAACTGAAACAGTATTCGCGCATCGGAAGTACCTACCTGTCATCCCCGCTTTTCCAACACAACCAAAACATAACCTCCAAACGTCAAAGAGTAAGAGAAATAGCCAGCTAACCTGTCTTTGAAGGTCTTTATCATGTTTCCACTGGTCACTAGAGTTACTTTTCAACAGTCACGGGGATTTATAAGGCCTCCCAAGTCCTCAAAACATAAGTAAACATAAAAAGTCTTGAGCGATACTTTGCTTCTGTCAAACTATCGCCAAGACATAAAACACCGGCAAACACGCACCAAACGGGCTCAAAGCTCTACGAACGGCTGCACAATGTGAATCCGGCGGATATATCGCGACGGAATAACCTCAAAACATCTCACCGACACTGCATGGCCAACGCGAATTAATAAAAAGTTTCTTTGTAAAACAAGTGGCTTGTGAGCATGTACCAAAATGGCGGAACTTTGGATAACTTCGCAACGAAGTGCGGCGCAAAGTTGGGGGATGAGACTCCCTCCTCCCGCCGGCCCCAGCCGCCCCCGCCCCCGCCCCCGCCCGTGGCGTCACGAGGGAGCCGCGCGCAAAGCAGACCTTAACCTCCGTCCAAATCAAAACAACCCGACACATACGCGTCCAAACCTCGCCAAAAGTTGGAAAGATCTAAAAAAGTGATTGTTTGTCGGTTCGATAAACTTTTAAAACTTGTACAATGTAGTTTGAACGTGTTTGTAGCGCGTCTAAACTAGTTTGAAAGCTCCGCGTCGCGTTACGCGCCAGCGAGCCGTTAGCCGCTAGCTGCGAGGGTTAGCGTGGCGAAAATCAATAACTTACTGCCGGGCCGCGCTCTGTTCTTTGCTTTATCATTCACTCATATTATAATACCGCGAATTAACTTCTCCGCTTCTACAAACAATTACGACACTTGTCTTTAAACTTGGGCTTAGTTTGGCTGTTCTGGCTTTCTTTGGGTCACTTTGACGGATGCAGTTGTTGAAAAGTGAGCCGAAACGCACGGAGTGTTGTTCCGAACAAACTTGCCCAAAGTTTTGTGACGTGCCTCACAAAGAAGTTGGCGCGTCCGGCGGGGCGTTGGGGAGGGGGGTGAGGTCGTCATCCCCAATGTGAGGTAGGACAGGAGGGATACATTTTTAAGGGGTGGAAGAGGAGAAACTCCACGGGAAGAGTTTTAATATTAAAAAGTATATGAAGCAACAGGGCGCGGCGTTCACTAATATTAATTCATTGATTGTTGCTTTTATGAGCGCGAAGATAAGTTACTCGAAATAATATTTGAATAGACTTGTTTAAGCAAAAAAAGTTTCTCATTTACTGAATTAGGGAGTGAATTAACTAAGAGAAGTCGATTTTTATGAAACATAAAATTATATATATGTATATATATATTTTTTTATTTATTTACAAAATAAGAAAAAAAAAGTTTACATATATATAGAAATTATATCAATGTTACACAATATGGATAGTTACTTAAATATATAAAAAATAATATTGAAGAAAAGTAATTCGATTAAATAATAAAAGCATATATATATATATATATATATATATATATATATATATATATATTAAACATAATACATATTGTAATTTAGCGATATAAAGGTTGATAGTACATTTGATATGTTTATAACTTCTTTTTTTTGTATTACTACGCCAAAGAAGAGAACTAGCTCTTGAGCTTGGCGTAGGAGTTTTAAAAAAAAAAGGATATTTTTAGAAAAATGCGTCTTTAATAGTCGTTGGAGGTTACATTGTTAATAATTCAACTTGGTAATTAGTTTCCAATAGAAACAAGTTATTGCTTTCTAGTTTAATAAATTGTTAGAAAAAATAGATTTTAGTTTTTTTTTTAATGTTGGTGAATTTTTTATTTTTTTTATTTCGTCGGGAAGGCTATTAAAATTCTTTATCCCCTTGAAAAGATAGTTATTATGCATTTGTTGAGTGGCAAAAAAAGGAATTTTTATGTTATATTTATACCTTAAAGATGAATTTACTTTTAGATTATTAGAAAGATTGTCTTTGATAGTTTGTAGTATTGACTGTTTCTTGTAGATGTCCTCTATTTTAGGAACTTTAAATATTTTGAAAAGTGTTTCTGTTGAGAATATAGATGGCTTTTTTAGTATTACTTTAATAATCAATCTTTGAACCACCTTTACAGGATTAACAATGTTATCATATGCACCACCCCATCCGATAATTCCATAGTGGATTAAATTGTGGACTAATGCGTAATAAACTTTTTTTAAGTTTTCTAACTTTAGAGTATTTCTTAATCTAATGAATATATAAATACATTTCCTGATTCGATTGACAAGTTCACATACATGTCTATTCCATTTCATGTGTTGGTCAACTATTACACCCAGGTATTTTATTTCCATCGTTTTGTTTATAATGTTACATGTGTTGGTACAGGCAGTTTTCTTACAGTTTCTGTTGTGTATAATTATGTTAATGCTCGGAATATATTTTAATTTATTAATTGAGAATGGAATATAAAAGGTTTTTTTTACATTTATTGAAAGTAGGTTATTATCAAACCAATATTTTAGGATTTCCATGTCATTATTTGCATTTACATTTACAATCTACATCTACATCATATATCTAAATCTTTTTTTTTCAGATAACCTGATGATAAATTAATTTAATAAATTCAAAAAAATCAAATAGCGTTTCTTTCCTATGACCTAATAAAAGTATATTTTTGTCACAGACTAAATTAAGTTTCAACATCATATTGCTTCGATTCCTAAAATTGTGGGTTTGATTTTTAAAGAGAAAAAAATGGGACCATGGCACCTCTATTTTGGAGATATTTGTGAGGCGGAAGGATACGGAGAGGAGGAATTAAATGGTTAAGAAATACATGGCAGTTCAAAATTCAGTTTTAGTGACACTTTTACGTACCTCATTAAAAATATTATAAAATCGTAACATGTTCTATTAGACCTTCGTCCGGTTTTGAATCCGTGACTCCAGTAACGAGTGCAATGGATCTTATTTATTTATAAAAGAAATCAGCAGTGTGTGATCAAATGTGACTTTAAAAATACCTATTTAATTAAATATGTACTGTTAATAAACATGTGATGGAACATACACATTGAACTCCCAGGAAATTGTTGATAAACGCTTTCTTTTATTTGATAATAAAATAAATTGCTTTTTATAAATAAATTTCATAAATGGTCGATGGTCTAAAAAGTAGGGCAGTTACGTGGCCAAATTAAAATAATCCTAAAAAAAAATTTATGGCCTTCAGAACTTTTATTTGAACAAGTTAAAGTCAGAAAATTAAAAACCCTTTATTTGTACCATATTAAAAATATATAAAGAATAAAATTTTAAATAAAACCGAACCATTCAAAAATACAAAAAATCTTAGACAAAAATGCACATTACCGATTCCGATATGTAAAAAAACAATAGGTCAGCAAAGTTACAAATATCTAGAAAAAAATTCTTTAATGGTTTAACGGAAAAAATAAGATTGATTAATGATGATCTCAAAGAATTTAAAATACAATCAAAAAAACTACACTGAAAACTTAAAATAAATATTTTTGAAAAAAATTACAGCAAATTATTAGTAACTAAATAAATAACACCCCCTCATACACACAAAGCACAGCTTTTTTATGAGGGTACACCTTCATAATTTATTATGAAATGTTAGATTTAAAATTAAAAAAATAAAAATAAAAAATAAATATAAATATTAATATAACACTTTACATTATAATGTATAATCTCTGTTTATATTATCTACTATTTATTATGTTTGATAATAAAAAAAATAAAATGATTTATTAAAAAAATGCCTTCAACTAAGTTTATTGACGAGATACGTACAGCTAAGGTTTATCCAACCTTGCTCTTCCTAACAATAAAATGGGGATGCCATATTGCCACCGACTTAAGAAAGTTAAGAAAATGGTTTCACGTAAGATGTTTTCTTTCTATTTCTATCTGGCTCATGGTGATATTTGATTGACAAAACAGTCGATTCCCTGAATTAATAATATGGTCAGGTTGGTGTGCAGGCAGCATTACGGTGGAATCGGGTCAGGGACGCATTGAACACGGGGATGCAAAGTAATTATATCATCCTTCACCTGATAACCTGAAAACCAGACACATCATCTAATAATGTAATACGGGCACATATTCAGTGGTATTGAATAATGTTTTAGTATATTATACAATCGACAGCTCTGAATAATCGTGTTTTATATTCAGAACAAGGTATTGATAGCATAACTTTGAAATTTTTAGTTGCCAACTGATAAATCTTTCTACCTTTCCTACGTTATTTTGTTCCATTAATTTTACTTTGGATTCCAATAAAACTTGTTCACTTAAGGGCCAGCACCCAGTAATGATACGTTTAACGTCAATTTGTAGCATTCTAATACAAGCAATACAACAAATGATTTATCAGGAAATTTTCTATAAGTAGTTAGATATATGTCTAAGGTTTCCAGTGAATACATTTTTTTTTACTGTAATCCTATAAATTCTATAGAAAATATACTGGCAAATCAGTAAAAGGTGTAGTTTTAAAACCAAGTACTTTTAAACGTTTTACCTTAAACTCCAATTTGCATTTAATAAAAAAATTAAAAGATTACTATTTAAGAATTGTATTCACTGGAAACCTTAAGCATTTTTTTAACTACCCGTATAAAATTGACAAATAGAGAATTTGTAGTTTTGCTTGTAATAGAAAACCAAGAAGTGTGTATTTTTGGGTGTATCTGCTATGCAACCCACTTGCTGACTATGTGTTTATTTAAATAAATTTCTGTGATCTCGGAAGTTCGTGGTCCCATTTCAGAGTTTTTTCAAGTTTAAAAAAAATATTGGAAAGGAAAAACGTCGGTGTTAAAAGGTTTACCATATTTGAACATTGTGTTTATTTAATAATGAAAGAAAATTTTACCTAGTAAAATAGATTTACTTCGTTAAATGTTGTCGTAGGCACTACGTAATTAAGGATTGGTTCGAATGATATTTTCAGAACAACAAGTATGACATGTTCAAAGGATAATATAGACCCAGTTACAAGATGGATATAACATTGTATATTTTTAAACAATATTAATTTAATGTAATCAAATACTATTTTTTACTTCTTTACAATTAAAAAAAAATGTTTGTGATAATAATTTTCATTTTCTTACTTTTGATCATAAACGTAAATATAAAAGCCCCATCGAATACAAAAAATAAAATATATAGTATTTTGACACATGAGACTTCTTGATGAATAATACTCGTACAATAATGATAATTCATAAAGTACGTGAAGGATTCATCTTTCTTCCAAAAGAAAATAATTCCATTATTGCAGCTCACCATCGCCGGAGAACTATCGGTAATTATTGCTGATATCTTTTCTTAAAGTATATTCATTTCTTTCGCGTAATTATTAAACATATTCAACAAACTTCGCTTTTTATACGCTTTTGAATTGATAGTAATTTCAATAGTTAATTTTTCACTAGTGTCACTAAATACCGTATTTATGCATTCTGACAATGCGTTTTATTAGATAGATCTTTTGACTCGTTAAGTTGCAGTGAAAACCATTCAAATTTTTCCATATCATTTTTCAATTGACTGAATCTGTTATCATCGCTTGGATTATTTTTGCAGTTGTGTCGTTGGTTGACTGCACACCTTGTATTACCGAAATAACTTCCTGCTTGTTAGAAAACCCCCCAAACAGCGAATCGGCTCCAGTGATAAATGTTTCCTCAATCAATTCGCTGTCCAAAATTGTTTTTTTTTTTTTTGCCAACAAATGATAAACTTTAAATGAAACAAGGGTGGCAATATTTTTGTTCACAATATTATTAAAAAACGTTTGCCGAGTGGATAGTCTTGCTTTTCGTTAATCTTTTTTTTCTCAACTGTAATTTTGGCGAACAATCAACGTCAAAAGAGCTGTGATTGAACTTGAAATGTCGTTCGAGGTTATGTTTCTTTATTAATGTCACAACATTGTTGCATATTAAGCAAACACATTTATCGTTGGTTTTGATAAAACAGTAGTCTCCTTCCCAATCGCTGTTGAAATGATACGTTGGAATTTTTTATTAATCTCAGAATGGGCATCTTAAGAAAATGTATATGATTCCCTTGTTTGTTCCCTTTAATTTTTTAAATTATATGAACGTAGAATGATTACCGACTTAATTTGCTTATATGTAATTAATTCAATGATTAACAGTCCTGAACTATTATATTTATTTGCATTTCATGTTCCTGGCAGGACAGTTACAAGACAGTGCCTACCATATTTTGTGACAATTCTACATCAACCTCACAATAGACTTCTATGCGACGAACATCTGGGAAACAAATATTCCGATGTTGTTGATATATTTAGTACGTCAATATCACAATATTAGTATATCCAGAGCCAGTTCTGTGCAGGCGCAATTGGAGCAGTTCGCTCCTGGCGGGATATTCCCAAGGCGCTTATTTTTTTTAAGCAATACACGACTCATAATATTAGTCAACATTTAATAAAACAAAACATTTACCCTTTAAACAAATAGTTTGTTAGATCGGTTTAAATTTTGTTATTTTCAGATGGAAAACTTGCCAAAAACGAGTGGTTAACAGTGATGAAATTTTGTATAAAAGTGATGCTTTTTATATAATACTCATGTGTCCTATAGTGAAGATACATAATATTACAATTATACAGTGAGCTATTTTATTGAACGTAGTGAAAAAGTTTTTCGGAAATGTTGGTGTTTAAATGAATTAATTTTGCAAAAAAATTACCTGCGCCAGATGCCGTTTGGCTCAGGGCCGAGCCTGAGTACATATTTTTTTTCATCTAGTAGAGCTAAATTAATTGTAGAAACTATTTAACTCTGAATTCACCTGTTATTCAATACTATTGTTTCCTTCTTGTACAATATTTTTTGCACTCTTTATGAGTATATTGTTTTTTTTTAAATATTTGTGTAAAAAGTCTTTAACGGGCGTAAATAAATAAATTGATTGAAATTGGAAATAACCTTAAAGCATTATTTTTTATGTTTTTTTTTAATATTTAAATTATACCAATAATCTACAACATAAATATGAAACAAAAAAGCCTGAAAATAAAAAGAAAATGTCTCGGTTTTGACAATTGTATTTTTATTTTCTGGCCTTTTCTGTTTCATGTTTGTGTTTTAAATTATTGATATTATTTAAAAATGTAAAAATTAGATTATTCTAGAAACTAAGTATTATTGTATAAATACGTACATAAAGCTTCATAGCGTGCTTCAGAACTGTGGAATAGTGATTTGTAACTACATCAACGGTGCTTGCTCAGCAGTCTAAACAATTGGAAGGTAACAGGACATCGCAGGTAATAGAGGCGGTGGGGTTTATCTGCGCCCAATAAACTACGACTGCCGGGTTTTCCCGCCGATTTATATGACGGCGTATGATTGGTTCGCGGTCGTTTGCGCCAAGAAGTTGCCCGGAAAATGCTAACCTCTACAAATGGAAAATTTAGTACGGAAAAACGCTGAGAATGCGAGAAAAATTGTAAAAATAAGTTGGTAAACGGTAAAAATATACTTTTGTCTTTTCTAGAATGTGACCCGTTTATTTTTTACGCTATTAATTATCATATAAAATAACAATTGGCTAATTTCCAGAGCGCCGTTTTAGTGAAAGAATATCACCTCAAGGGCGCTTTACAAATTATTTTACCAAACCTACAACTCAATCACTAAGACCAATAACCAGTGTTGAATAAATTATAACTTATAACTATGAACAAACGGCTAAGACTTACGATTAATGACTTACAATTTAGACCTATAACTAAAACAGGGTCTCTTCGAGACACAGTTGCTCTACTTCCTACCCTTAAAAAGATTCTTCACACGAATCTCAAAACCACTTGCATAAGGTGAAATTGAATAATATTTAAAAATTTATAATTAAATAAAAACACACGTTGTTTTAATCCACTTTATTTTTGCATAAGTCGACTAGTTTCGATTCTGCTGAATCTTCATCGGGACTTAAAAATATACTTATCACTAAGATATATTTTTAAGAAAATATTTATTTTTCAAAGTACCTGCTTTTTTTCTATATTTAAGGCAATAAGGTCACCCCAGATTTTTGCTGACACTACTATTATAATAGAAAAATTATTGCATTTATTGGCTTTTTTATTTATTTGGATGTCAATATTGAAAATAATATACCGTAAAAAGTTAGTTATACTTAGCAAATTGGCTCAACTCAAATTGCTCGTTATTATTATTATTTCTCATTACGTCCATCGTTAGTTTAGCTTAGTAACATCTTGTCTTATAAACTGGAATAAAGACTAAAAAAATGGAGAAAAACTTTGTACGCATTTTAACTATTTCTTAAAATACGAACACTTTTATACCTCTCTTACAAAATGGGTCTCTTTAAGATAAAGATCCACTTTCTCACTGTCTATACAACATCCTCAAACTTCTGGACCTGCGCGAAGCATGTGTTAAATTAAAAAAAAAATGAATATAAATGAAATAATAACTTTAAAATTATGATAATTTTTAGAAGCCTACGGAAAATATCCCGTATATTGCACTACTGAACAACTTTAATTGATTATTAAGAATATGTCTATTCATTTTACTGACTTTCTTTATTTCTAGCGCTTCTAATTTAATTATTATTTATTAAATTGAAACCGCACGGTCATAAAAAATAAATATAAATCTGTGATATTCTAAAAAGTTATTATTTCATTTTCATCAAATATGTCAAACCACAAAATAATTTCTTTTACGAAAACATAAAAAAAAACTAGTTTTTATACATATATTCTAATACAATAAAAATATATCACTAATCAATCATCAAAAGGTTCCAAGAAATAATTTAGAATTTCTTACAATGTTAACAAAAATTATGAAGACAAAAGATGGTTATGTTTTTATTGACACAATAATAAAAAAAATAAGCTTCACACGTAAAAATAACAAATACTTACCATGATTTGATCTATTTCCTGAATAGTTTCGCTTTTTATAGTAACATTTTCACTTTTAATAAAAATAAAAATGTTTGTAAAATGTTCAGACTCTGTGGCATATTCATTCGAAATGCTTTCACAAATAATCAACCCTCACTGACATAATCTGTACAATTCACAATTTGAAATAATGCGTCTGCTGTGAAACAAGATCACCAATAAACTGGATATCATATCTTGTTTGCAGAACACACACCTTAACAAGTTGTTATAACGAGGGAACGGGCATGTCCGTACGCGGAGCTCCCAACTGACAGTATTAAATGACACCTTCCATCGACAGGGCTAAGAAGATACTTTGCTGGAAATCACGTTACAAATTGACAATGTGTCAGACAATTTGCAGGAGTAAAATATCTTCCAGGGACTTTATTCTAAGCTTTCATTGTTAATTAATTTTTCATTATTTATTTACTTTTCATAATAAATAATTAATATATTCTTGTAGAAAGCAATAACTTTATGGTTTGTAATTTTTTTATGAAAATGAAATAATAACTTTGTATAAGACCACAGATTTTATTTTAATTTATATGACCGGCCGGTTTCGCTTAGCCTAAGGATCATCAGGGTACAAAATTAAACTAAACAAAAATACAAAGTGTGCGGTTATATATACACATATACAGAAAAGAACACAATATAAAATAAAATAAGAGAACAGTGAGAAAACAATAGGATAATATTTAAAATTATAACAAAAGAACAAAGAGAAAGAGATAGACAATATGAAATTAAAGAGGCAAAATGTCAACTGAAAAGGTGATTAAAAAATAATGAGAAAGATTATTAGCTTACAGGAAATATACCTAATATTGGACTACTGGACAGATTCATTATACGATACATAGTTTACATACTTCATAATATAATATAATAATACATATTATAGGAAGACTTATTGCCTAGTAGCAACTTTTACCAACTAACAGGTTGATAAAGTGGGAAAAAGAATAGGTACTAATATTGTAGCGTTTTCGGAATAAGAATTTATACAAATATTATGTGAAAACAATAGATTTAATAAAAATCTTTAAAAAAATAAGCTAAATCAAATTGTACATATTTGTAAAATAAACAAAGTAAATCTTTTCAAGTAAAAATGGGCTGGGGGGGGGGAAGGTGAGTTAGTAATATTATTGGAATTTATTAAATTTTATTAATGTGCTAATAAGGATAAAGAGATAAAAACACTAATCACTTTAGCCTCGAAAATTGGTTTTGATGAAGCACCACGTGCGTCAGAAAACAGCTCATTCTAGATACGTGATACTTGTATCGAAAAATAATAATTAATAATTGAATGAGCTTTGTGGGTGGGGATAGCAAGGGCCCTCTCATTCCCTAAACGGAGAGAGAGCCTAAGTTCGAATAAATAATGGAAATTCACGTTCAAATAACTTTGTGATTTATAGTGTTAAAGTGAAGGTGAAGGAAAGTTAATGTATTTTGCATTGGGTTTTGATAGGAAACCAGTGGAGTTATGTGCAGTATTCGGATATGCGATTGAATTTGCAAATTTTACAGAGTGGTAGATACTTTGAGTTTCGTCCTGGTGAAAGACCACCATTCGGAATCAAAACGTCGCTTGATTGAAATGGCTTTAGCCGTTTGTGACCAGATCTGAATATTATCTTGATAATTTTTTTTTGACAACTGGAAAGGTTAGTCATGTTTTTGTGTGCTCTTCGATTTTTTACTTTTGAAAAAAAAATGGAACAAAGAATATGTATTAAATTTTGCGTTAAAAATGGAATAAAGTGCTCCAACGCACTTAAAATGTTGACTGTGGCATTCGGCGAGTCTACTTTGTCTGAAAAAAGTGTTTATAAGTGGTACAAGCGCTTTACAGAAGGCCGAGAAGATGTTAATGACGATGAGCGTCCTGGATTTGTGGAAAAACAAATCATGGATTTTATTCTTTGATTTATTTTTTTCAAAAGTAAAAAATCGAAGAACACACAAAAACGTGGCTAACCTTTCCAGTTGTCAAAAACAAACCACTAATCCAAAATGGCTGATAATGTTAACATATGATAAACATATGTGTACCAACATAACAAAAAAAAATCGATAATCGAATGTACACAACCCGCGAAAATTCAAAATTCACCTTTTCTTTTGAACAGGCCATGTATATTTGTAATCGTTCTAATTAATTTAATGTAAAGAATATGTACAACAAAAATGTTAACTAAGTGTATTTTAATTTAGTGGCTCTGGTAGTACTTTTGTATAGCCTTTAGATTATGACATATAACATAGATAGGCAGACGAAATCACTATGAAAAATACAGTATTTATTCAATGTCCTATGTGAGTTGGCCTAAATGTGTTTTTCAAAACGTACGAGTATCAAGGAAAATAAAAACCAATCTCATGTTTCACTTTTTATTTATGTATTAATTACATTTTTACAACGTAGTTTGCGTTTTGAAATGAACAGCAGTGAGAAGTGCTTGTGTTTAATAGAATCCGCATGGCTTTTTCTTTTTAAATGGAAATATACGATTTTAACCTTGCAAAGCGTTCTTCTGTGATTATATATTTCTTCCGCATATGTGAAGTAATAATCTTTTATGTTTATCTCCTCTTCTCGATCACGTTGTAAAGAGAAAGCGATCAGATATGTTCCTCTATGAGAGATGAAATGGTCCCCTAACAAAGGCCAACCCCGACTGGCGTATGTATGAACTAACGAAGACAATTATAAGATGAACGGGATTGGGGAGTTAAGAGCTCTCGAGCGGCGTACGACGTATTGACGATCTCGCTCTAATTCTGCTACCCTGTTCTGTATTTTATTTAAACACCTTTATTTCATAGATAGGGGAAAATAGTCTTAAAAGGTTGACTTTAATAATGACTTCTATTCACGGCTTAAAAAATACGTCAACCTGTATTATAAAATATGATTGCGGACTAGTGTAAAAAGGTGTTTAATAGTGTAATTATCTTAGCATTTGAAAATTAGTTTCAACACAGTTACGCATGTATGTAAAACATGAAAGCATCCAATATTTTTTACAATTATATAGTTAGAATTTTTAATTGGTTTGTAGTGATTGTTCTGCGTTTTATACTGGTAAAACTACCCGTAATGTCAATATTAGAATCAAAGAACATCTTAGATGTTTAAATAACCACGGTTTTTATGAATTCGCCAATCATCTTCTTGATAAAGATCATAACTTCAATAAAAGCACCGGTTCTCGTATTCTTCACAAAAATAATCATGGCATCAGATTAAATAACTTAGAAGCACTAGAAATAAAGAAAGCCATTAAAATAAATAGTCATATTCTTAATAATAAGGTAAATTTGTCCAGTAGTCCAATATTAGGAAAATTTCCTGTAAACTCATAACATTTATCATTAATCTTTAATCTCTTTAATAGTTGACGTTTTGTCTCTTTCAATTCATATTATCAACCTCTTTCTCTCTGTTCCTTTGTTTCAATTTAAATGTTATTTTATCGTTTTCTCATTGTTTATGTTGTTTTATATTATATTTTGTTCTTTATGTTTATACAACCGCATACTTCGTATTTTTGTTTAGTTTAAGCTTGTACCCTGATGATGCTTAGGCTAAGCAAAACCGGTCGGTCATAAAAATTAAAATAATATCCGTGGTCTTATACAAAGTTATTTTTAAATTTCTTTAATTATGTAGTTATTTATATTTAATGGATGTTTTAATAGGATTTTTTAGCTTTTGTTTAACTTTACGTTATTTTCTTTCTTTGTTTTTGATATTGCACTCCTTTGGTTTCTTTTTTAAAATATATTTGAATTTACATGTACTGCACTTTTCAATATGGTACGCTCTAGATTGCACGTAACCATGCTGTAAAAAATGTAATTTTTAGATTTAATCCTCGAACGAAGTAAAAACTTTTACCAGTGCAGGGGTACATTTTGAATTCGGAGACATATTTTTAAATGACATTAATTTACCATTCATTGTCCCTGAGAAATCATTTTGTTTTCGTATTCAGCTCGTGTTCTCAGCCCCCACCGCTGGTGCCAATGACGGGGAGGAAGTATTTTTTATTCAGAGGGTAAGTTGAAAAATTAGAGTTTTTTTAAATGCCAACCGACGTTTTGTGACAGAAGCTTAATTAGAAAACGTTTTTGGTGGCGAGACTCTAAATCACGACGGCCAGCTTCAGCCCCCAGCCACCCCGAAGGCCTCACGGGGATGAAATAGCGACCCCTTGAATTGACACGCCACCCTTTGGTATGAGCATAAAAAACACAGAATAATGTCTGCATTTTTGTCGATGAAATACGGCATCGAAATTGAGTTTGAACACGTTTTATTGATATGGTTGAAGATTAATGGGGAAATGATAAGTCTAATAAACGATAGCTACAATAAACGTTGCTGTAATATGATGGGATTTTTGAGAATTTGTTTCTAACAACTGTTTGTTGAGCTTTGTGATTTTAACTCTGATGTCAACCATCGCCCTGTAACACGGCGTTGTATAAATTATTTCATTTTTATTATCGTAGAGTTAAATATCATATATTCGGCTAAATAAAAATAATGTTTTTTTCTTCAAATAATTCGAAGTCTTGTTATCCGTTGATATTACTAATCAGAATTAATGGAAGGTGGCTGACGAGGTTTATTTTTACTTTTATTTTATTATTAAAACCAATTATTTCAGCAAAGAAATGAAATAAACACAATGCTATCATTTCTGCCCAGGTCAAAATGCAGTAAAAGGTTTTTTTTTATATTTCGTAGAACTTGAAAATACGTATTGTAATTTTTTTTTTTGAGAATATAGCCATCTCGTTTCGGATAAATTCTTGACTTTGTCAGTTATTAAAATTGTTCTTAATTTAAACATCACTATTATCGAGGGAAGCTATTTACAGACATGATTTTAAATATTATTCCATCACAAACTTAAACTAATTCAGAATTTTTTTTTTTACAGCTTACGTGAATGAATGATAAAGGTATAAATTAAAAAAAAGTCAGAATACTAAGGTTGTAGAATGAGAGATGCCCTATTTCTTGAACAAAATGTCTATTTCATCTTTTCAAGTCAACATGAACGATGTTATGTTGTAAAATATACGTTTTTGCACACGCTAGCCAAAGTATAAGTTGAAGAAAATCAAATCAATATTCCTCTTTTTAAATAATGTACATAATTTTTTCTCGGTTGTTCGCATTGTTCAGCGCTAGGTACGTTGTTTCTTGGAGTCGGTTCAAGAAATTACTTTAAAGTCTTCTGTTTATTTGGGAAGAGTTTCGAGTTGTTTCAAATACTTTTGTTGTTGTTGAACAAAATGTGTTTTAATGATGCTCTTCAGCGCGGAGAGGAGTCGTTCGCGCAGATACTCAGGAACGTCCATTTATCTTTAAAACGTCACTCTTCTGTCAGTAGTTACGTATCTTCCGTGATGCTTTGACTACTGCCTGAAAAGCAGGCACACGAAATAACTGAAAGTAGGCCGAAGTTAAACTAATTATTCTAAGGTGTCCAGAACCTAATGATTGTAATCTCTCTCACATTTTTGAATATTTTTTTATTTTATCTTATATTTACATGTCGTCGCTGGAAAGGCAAAAAGGCTTAAGCGACACTTCAGTCTAAAATGAGTTAAATATACAGTTTTAATTAGTTTTTTTTCTGCATCGAAAGCTCTGACTCTCGTTTGATTCTGAAGACTTTTGTGGCTCTTCAGCTATCTATTATAAAATATATTTACCATTTGGGAAAAGGCTTGACTCAAGCGACACAAGTTTGGGAATTTTATAGCTTTTTGTAGCTTTAAGTAAATCAGCAAGAGTATTGAGTTATGTGAGTTAGCTTTTTTTTTCAAAATCAATCTGGTACTGAAGACTTGAATGAATTTTATTGTAAAACAACAAAACAACTTTAAAATGCTCTGGTGTAAACTTCCCAAATTAGGGTTTCAGCTCGTTTGCCTTTCCGTCGACGATATGTCAGACAGGATGGGAAGTTAATTCATAGTAGTACTGTTTATCTTTTTTATACGATACTGCACAAGACTTATATCAGGCCAGAGGAAGTGGAACTATAGAAATTTTACTGGGTAATGTTTAGAATGTCGATTAGAGGATGTTCCATTGGATAAAGATTTGCAAATATATATATATTTTTTATTATTTAATTTCTCAACACATGGAATTTTATTTGCTCAAGTCGGGTTCCAGGTTAGTTGCCGTTCTGCCGCGAAGGTCATCAATAATATGTTTCCAAGAAAAAACAAGAAATCTTTAACTTTCGTCGGATATGGACAAACTTTTCAAGATGAGTTTTGATACGTTATGAACTTACGTATTAATTCCTTCCATAGAAACCGAATATATTTACCATCTTGTAATGATAATGGAAATGCTGGATAGTGGATGGAATCTAGCGTTTGCAGAACTGCCGGCCTAACCGCACAGCCGAGGACAGGCCAAGTTTTCGACTAATGAATGCCCGAGGCCCTTGAACCTAGCTGTCTCACATCCCTCCTCGGTCAGGCTCTTAGCCCATCCAAAGTAGAGGCATGTACCGAGGGCCATTTTAAGACTTTCGTGGGCCGGGGGCACTTTTATTTCGCTGATCGAACGATGAGGTCTCTACCCAATTTTTTAGATCATTTAATGCATTTTTTTCTCGTTTGTTTAAGTGCTCAGTTTGAAAGCTTTATTATTTTTCTTGTTCGAATATTTCGGTGTTTATGACGCTAATTTTCATGTTACATAGTCATGTTTAAGAATTTTTTATAGTAACTAGAAACAGAAATAGTGTGAAGTCTTGATAATGTGTCCAAACTGCCAAAAGTATAACAACATTAGCCCTTTTATGGCCAAGAGATCTTTCAGTCTTCGGCCCCTCGTGTGGTTTGCCTAATAATAATAATATTGTATCTACATGGCGCAGTTTTGTGATATTTCTCCTCAAGTGCGTCTGATTTAGATTGCCGAGATATAAATAATTTATGAAATAATATTGAACATTAGATTATTTAAATAATAAAGTGCATAGTAAGAATAGTAGTAAAAAAATATTAATAATCAAATACAAGAAACGTATTAAAATAAATTGATACAATTTTTAACTTATAATTTGAAAAATCTAGATAAGACACATATAAATGCCGTCACTGCAGTGAAAATGAGTTTATATCGTTGACATGTGAGTTACATGTTCATGACGTATCAAATTTCTTAAAGCAAGGCAACAGTTTACCTCCCCTTTTTCCAGTACTTACCTCTAAACCTCTTTGAATACTCTTTTATCATTGATACTTCTTCCGTATTCTTAGATTCATACATTTTATATGAAGCTTGAACAAGAACTGCCACCCCTAACAAACGTCCCGATAAATCACATCAGATTTGACAAATACAACCTGTCCAAGTTCCAACCCTTCACTTTGCCGAATGTGGAGAATAATGAATTATTATTAGCATAATGCGAGACATATGCAGCACCGTCCACCCGTATAGGTAGGAGCCTTTCTTCCGGGACAATTTGAATGAGTGCGGTCTATGGGACGGAACCAAGACATGATGCATATCGGGGTCAGCGTGACCCCGTGGGGCGCTGCAGGGTTAGCGAAAAGCAGAGAATATTGAAGCAGAACAATTTTGTTCCATTTTTCTTTAAATTAATATAAAATATGTTTTTTTATTCATTTTTTGCTGTGTGGAAGGTGCCTGCTTGTATTGTCTAGTGTATGACAACTATTCGTAAGTAATACTTTGCTTTAAATGGTAAAAATCAGTGGCTAAGTAACAAACTACCAGACTCTTGGGTGAGCCATTACATCGGGTCCCTTCACATGTTTTTTTTTTGCTTGCAAAATTATTCGTCTGACAAAGAAACCTTTTCGACACAATTCGAATTTTAAACAAATCATTTATGAAGACACCTTTAAGGGTCAGCATCCAATAATACATACTTTCTTGGTTATCTAATACAAACATTACACACACTATTGTAGCGTAATGGATAGGATCAAGAAAGGGACGCTTAGATGGTTTGGGCATGTAGAGCGAATGAACGAAGACAGGAGTGTGAAAAGAATATATGATGCGAAAGTGAATGGAAGAAGAAGTCGAGGACGCCCGAGAAAGACATGGCACGATCAAGTAAATCAAATACTTGAATCGGGTCATGTGAAGAGTCAGAATAACAGAAGAGTATGTATGAGACGATGTATGAATGTAAATGAAGCAAGAAGTGTGTGCCAAGACAGAGTTGTATGGCGGTCCGTCTTCTCTGCCTACCCCTGCGGGGAAACGGCGTGATGGTTAGTTAGTTAGTTAGTTAATACAAACAACACTACAAACGATTTAATAATTACGAACGAATACAATACAAACGAATATCTAAGGTTTCTTGTAAATACAATTCTTGAACAGCAATTTTTGAAATGCTTTATGAAATGCATATTCAAATTTTAGGTAAAACGTTTAAATATACCTTCGCTGGTTTTCAAAACTACACCTTTTACTGACATTTAAGTAATTTTTACAAGGAATGCTACAAAGTAACGTTTGATGCCATTTTTGGGTGCTGAAGCTTAAAGCCCTTATTATTGAAGGACTGGGATCTTCAATTCAATACCACATACTCTCAAATCTAACCGACTAATATTGTAGCTTATGCAACACGCTATTGTTATTTATATTTTGCTATCGCTAAACCCATTCCTCGCCCTTATTCCTTACCGCATCGAACCTCACGCCTTAAAATTGTTCGTTATTTTGAGTTATATTTCGAAAAAACTAAAAAAACTTTCAAGATTTCTTTAATATTTTTAATACTATTAACAAAATGCCTGAGAATAATTTAAAAAATTAATAGCAGAAGTAAAAAAAAATCTAATAATGTGTATTTGCACGCAAATAATTTAAACTGATTTCAGTGAAACGTTTTGCTTATCTTTTACACATAAGCAATTAACATTTTTTTACTTCAACTGTCTCAGCTCGTAGATTGTTTAAGCCGTTACATGTTTAAATAATGAGTTTATTTTTAATAAATAAAAAGTTGTAGACTATAATAGATTACGTGATTAGGTGTACAACTTTGCTTCCGCCGTTTTCCTAAAGATGGCTTTAGCAGTAAGTAGTGGTCGAAATAAATAAATCATAGATATCAAGCAATAAACTTAGGCGTTTTTAAACATAACCTCGTACAAATATTATTCTATTTGTGTCTGCACCATGAATTTATTCTCCATTGAAAATGTCAGTTTACCAGCCAAATTCTCGTAATTTGCGGGAGGTGCAGCATGACAATGCTCGACCTCATGTTTCAAAAGTGGTCAAGACATACTTGGAAACGTTAAAATGGAAAGTCCTACCCCACTCGCCGTATTTTTCAGATGTTGTTCTCTCTGACTAATACTTGTTTCGATCAATGGCACACGACCTGGCTGACCAGCACTTCGGTTTTATGAAAAAGTAAAAAATTAGATCGATTCGTGGATCGTTCAAAATATGATGACAGTTTTTCAACGCGGGATTCGTACGCTGCCCGAAAGATGGACAAAAGTAGTGGCCAGCGATGGACAATACTTTGAATCATTAGCGTATAACCATTTTTTTTACATTAAGCTTCGAATTGCGGAAAAAAACGGTGGAAGCAAAGTTGTACACATAATATATTATCACCTGAAAAACCTTTTTTTTTATTCAACGGTTTTTTATTTTATTTTAATGAATTTAAAAAGAGTGCTTTAATTTTAAAAGAGTTCTCCTCTAAGATATCAAAATAATTTTAAGTAAATGGTTTTTTTTAATAAATCCGAAAAAAATATAAACCATACATAATAATAATTTTTCCATGAGTCGAATGGTTCGCAAGAACTCGTACAGTGGATTGAATATCGGGCTCCGTCCCCTGACCCTCAAAGGAGAGGAGAAATATTAGCCGGGTCGCCCCGGGCCCCGCAGGGAACATCCATCTGCTTTCAATATTACTTAGAGTGAGGCGGGCAGATCTGTCTTAGTGGAGACATTTGGTTATACTCGTACCTTGTACCCAGACGAGAACGTATATCTAGCTTACAGCAATGGCATGCTTGTATTACTATCTTGTATTAATCGATACCTTTAACAATTGTTTTTCTTCACTTTCCGTAAAAAATTTAAAATTTTTTCGGCTAATTATAGTGAATATATATATTTTTAAATAAATATGATTAAGTATTATAAAACCAACGTATAATGACGAGACCTTTTTTTCGTCGTACTTAACTGAAATATATAAGGAGTACATTTTTCAAATAATTCAATTGGATTAAATTTAGTATTATTATTATTTAGTTCTTGTGGTTTTAGTTTTTGACAGTTTGATTATGGCTTTAATCACCGAAAAAGGTTTCACTAAAAATAAAAACTAAAACAAGCAGAACTAAATAATATTACATTTAATTCAATTGATTTATATAAAAAACAAAAAAATGGATTTCTATAAATTGGAAAAAACTTAAAGGGAATATAGAGAGTAGATGCTTTAGTTAAACATCGTCGCAAGACAGCAATGCAACCATAACTGCTACTAGCTGGGAGAAAAAAAATTGTAAATTATCTCCGACAGCAAAACAGAAAATGTGCTAAAGCTACCATAGCTCTCGAGCGGTGAGCTTTAGCGTCGTGAAATAAGCATCCATTTTTCTATCTTGATTTATAGGTCAACGCAATTTTAAGCTTTCAATTTCATTTCCACTATGTACTTTGAAATATCATACTTTTCAAATGTTCAATTGGAAAAAATATCTAAAAAACGGTATTTAAACCTGGACACAGCTGAGTTTTTAATAATAGTGAAGAGAGAAAGAAAGATTCTCCACACTCTTGAGTAAGACGCAGGACCGTGGGGTAAGTAAGCGTAAGTTTGGCCGAAGTTCAGAGCAAACACACAGCGCGCGGAGTCCCCGAAGATCCCCCCGCGGTGTATTATTTGTCCTGTCATATTTATAATCCTGATTTGTTGACTAACTTTGTTTGTCTGGTCAAGTGATAATAAATATCCCGCATTGAAAAGGGTATTTGATTTGTTTTCTCATTGAGTGAGTTATTATGGAAATGGAGAATTATTTAAGATGGTGTCAGTATTATGTTATTTGACAAAAAATATGTGTATATCAAACGACACAGCTGTAGAGTGATTTGAAAGGCTGTCAAACTTTAAAAATTACCCTTTTGTATTTTAGAGTTTCATGCTATGTTTCAAATTTGTATTTTTCGAAATCAATTTATTTCCTTATTTATGAATACATACGAACTCTAGAGTGGTTGATACTCTTAGTATCGCCCTGGTGAAAGACCGCCATTCAGAATTGAAACTTTGCTTGAAATGGCTACAGCCGTGTTTGGTGACCAGATCTGAATAGCCAGGTGCTTTCCTAAACCTTTCTCTTCCCCATCTCTTTCCCTTTCCCACTACCTTCAGCCTCACAACATACCCTATTTGAGGATGCCATAGTCTCACTGGCTCTAAACGATTGAGAGCAGTTGAGACTCTTGGGCGGTATTCATATAAAAATAAAAAATAAAGTACTGACAAAATAAAAACACTTTTGATTTCATTTCAAATTATTAAACTTTTACTTTTTTTTAATTTTTGCAAAAAAAAAATTGCACTGACGAGTAGTAGTACGCTCGACTACGAATCCAGAGGTTGCGGGTTCAAACCCGTCGTGCGCAAATAAATTTGATCAAAATAGTATGTGTCATAACATATTTAATGAATATTTAGTATATTTGTGGCACGTTCCAGAGCGATAGAAATTATTCCCGAAGATCACGATTCAGAATTGAAACGTTGTTTGAAGTGCCTTTAGCCGTGTGTGGTTACCAGATTTGAATAGCCAGGTACTTTCAAACTTTCCTCTTCCCATATACTTCCCCCCCCCACTACCTTCAACCTCACAACATATGCTCTAGGCGGTTGGGAGCAGTTGGGACTCTTGTGCGGTACTCACTATAAAAAAATGTAAGAAATAATACTTCGATTTGTCAAACTAAAACATTTTGTTAAATTTATGCAAGTATGTGAGAATTCTAAAAACCGGCTCTGTGTAATATATAGCTAGGTGTTATATTAAAGTAATATTGATCAAGAAGCCTCTGGTTTAATAAATAAAACAATTAATTTAAGGCACCAACAATACATTTTATTTAGGTCAAGAAAAATCTGATCGCAAGTTTCTTAATAATTATTTTCATGTTCAAGCAAGTGAGTCAAAGTGTACTTTGAAAATCTTGGAGAACAGAGTAATAAGTTTGTTTTTTTTCAGAAGTTTTTTCTAAAACAGCTAAACATCTAAATTGTAGTGGTCATATTAAGAAAAAATACTCACAATTTATACGTTACTATTTGGAACAAAAAAAGGTTTGTTCTACGGCGAAACAAACTTTCGTCCAACTTTCAAGTAGTGTAAAAGCATTTAAATCTGTAGTTTACGACGCGTACATACTCGTAAATTAGGCAGAGTCCATTAGCGTGTCCCTTGTGTTGTGTGCTGAAACTGGTGATGAAAATGTCGACAACGAATTGGAAAATGTTGGAAGAGGAAAATCTACCCGTCGTTCATCATGTTAGAGCCTAGGCCCCGGGCAGCCACCAACTTCAGGGACATCTCTGTGAAGCCATACATTAGCTGGTTACTGGACAGCCGTGGATGGGGACGATAAGTAGGAAACTTGTAGTAAAATAATGTACTCTTATGCGGTTCTAGCTATTCTTCTTAGTTGAGGGTTGCCCCTTTTAAAAAAAATAAACGAAAACAACTTTCTCAGATCTGCGATTGAAAAAATGTTACTCTGACTTAGCCAGAATAGACAGCGTAGACAGCAGCTCATTTGATATGGTGATGTTATACACGATGTAATTTATCAAATACAATACAAATCTCGAACATGAAAAACATACGTTTTCTTGGAGAGCAATCACTTTGTGGTTTGACAAATTTAATGAAAATTAAAAAATAATTTTGTTTGTTCTGCATTTTATTTGATAAAACAACCCGTAATGTCAATGTTTTCATCAAATAACATCTTAGATGTTTAAATTATGACGGTTTTGCAAAATTCGCCAATCATCTTATTGAAAAAGATCACACCTTCAATAAAAGCACCGTTGCTCATATTTTACATAAAAATGGTCATGGCAACAGATTAAATAATTTAGAAGCACTAGAAATAAAGGAATGCATTCAAATTAATAGTCACATTCGTAATAATTAGTTAAATTTGTCCAGTAGTTAAATATTAGTTTTATGTCCATACTAGTAAAATTTCTCATTATTCTTTTATCACCTTCTCAGTTGACGTTTTGCCTCTTTAAATTTATATTATATGTCTCTTTCTCTCTGCTCCATTGTTAAAATTGAAATATTCTTCTTTTTTTCTCACTGTTCTCTTTTTTTAATTTTATAATGTGTTATCCCTCTGTATGTAGGTATATATAACCGCACACCATGCTTTTTTGTTAAGTTTAATTTTGTATCCTGATGATGCTTAGACTTAGCGAAACCGGTTGGTCATAAAATTTAATTTAAACCATAGTCTTACATAAAGTTTTTTTCAATTTACTTTTTTTTTTCCACGAAATTATAAAAGAAAACAACTTTATCTAACCTTCAATGAAAAGAATAAATAAGACAAATATACGAGTATTGCTCTAACTTCGTAGACAGTTGCTAAAAAATAAAGTGTTGTATACAATGTGATGGTTTTCTTTATGGAAAAATAGCAATCTCACAATAATTACATCATCAGAAAACAATCAGTAGTATTCTGCAAAAATTAAAAACAACGCGACAAAATAATACGTTTACGGTTACCCAGTTATTTAATCCTCCTTTCTTTTTCGTATCACAAATGAAGTAAATTACTTTAAATCCGTGCATTAGCCCCCGACAAATTTCTTAATAGAATTAGCATCATCGCGCGCCCTGACAAGATGACTGATCCCAGCGACTGGTTCGGCTGGCGGTGTATAAAACCTGGAATCTAGCGCAGTACCTCCTACCCAGTCGGTATATTGTACTTACGCCCGTAGTGTATCGGGTCTCCAACGTAACTCTTACAAATGGAAAGCTTTTAGTCTCCGCATCGGGCCGCGGAAGCTCCAGAAACTTTTTGTTTTACATGATTATTTCATTAACAAGGAGGACCGGGGGTGGGGTGGTTGGTTGAGAAGGCTCTACTCTCCGGGAGGATTAACCCCTTCGCTGGCGACTTAGCTGCTCCGGGCTACAGGCTACGGGCTCTGGGCTACGCTCTGCTACTCGCGCTACGCTCCTATACATAGTGATTGCAAAGGGAATTAAAACTAACGTGCATCATCGTAGACTACATCAACATACAATAGAACATATAACATTATTATTATAATAGAACATAATCTTACATTTTCGTAGAAAGCAATTACTTTGTGGTTTGACGTATTTAAAGAAATAAAAAAATTACTTTGTATAAGACCACATTTGTGTGAAAAATCTGTTGTCTTAAACAAAGTTTTTTTTTTCATTTGAATATATTTTTAATACTATTATATTTTAAAAAAATACATACATAAATATTTTATTGAAGCTTGCAAAAAATGCTGTAATAACAATTACGTTTTATATCGTGAGAGTAAGAGTAATATCAGATGTAAGAAAAGTGTACATAAAATTTATTTTTAATAAAAAATATTATTACTTAAAAAAAAAAAAACGGTAATATTTTTAATTGATGATTATAAAATCGTTTAGATCAACGTTGTTGGACGGGTGTTTTAAAATATAAGGCAAACCTACAAGCTAAACCTTTTACACATTTTTTTTTAATGAACAGTAATTAGTATTTTTGAAGGCAGGGAAACAGAAAAGTGAGAAGTCATGGAATGTGAGAACCAATTTTCTTTAAATATCAAAAAACATCCATGGAAGAAGTGCTCTACAATATCATAGGAAGTGGATGGACGACATCAAAGCATGGGCTAGGATTCAATGAATCAGCAGAAGTGTACTGCATATGAGTCAAATTGTCGTTCAAACAACCTCAGCGTAAATATGTTCACCTGGTGGTGATAGTGCCTTTAACAGTTTTTCAAACTAGCAACCAAATTCTTGTAAAAATCTCACGAAATCTGAAATTAAGTCGGAAATGTCGATCACAAATGAAAAATAAAAAAATGCAGCTCTCTTACCGTAACATATATTTATTAGTCTCTTTATTTCCTCATTGTAATTTTTAATTAGCCCTCGCTAAATTCCGAAAAAATTGTATTTTAACATTCTCCGGCTACCTCAAAGAACTGAAAAAATTAGAAGAATCGGGGTCCGTTTAATTTTTTTTTAAATAATTATCTTCGCATGGAGTATGAAAATAGCTAATATTAACCGAATATCTTCAAAAAATAAAGTATTGTGGCTTTCTTTACCGGAAAATGAATAATGTTAAATATGATTAACGGGCGGATTAAGCTAATTATATATTTTCAAAAAAGTTTAAAAAAGTATATTTCGATGGTTTTATATCAATTAACGCAGCGTGTTACTGATTTATCACACCAGTTGATGAAATGACGTTTGAAAGGATTTAAAATATTTATAATTTAATGTACATAATTCAGAGGATATGTTGATCATCCAATGGTAATATGTAAACATTACTTCATTACCCACCCTGAATATAAAGCCACCAAACCACCCCATAGAGGGTTAACTAGCCCTTAGAAGGAGATTGTGATGTTGGCTTCATCTGCGAGTTAATCCTCTTAATAGATTCCGCAGGAGTCGCTACTAAAGCAATCCTTCAGTTTCAGCTCTAGACGACAGTGGGGAGGAGGTGGGATGGGAGGGTGGAAAGAGAGAGATATTGTTGGTAGGCGGGGAAAAATCATTTTAAATGATTTAATGTACGTTTAGTTCGATTATAGTGTTCACCTAATTAGGTCGACCTGTGTTGAATTTGAATACAACCGTGCTTTCTTTAAGGCAAGTAAAGTATGTACCTACATACATGCTTCATGTTAATTTACTGTATGCGCAGAGGGTTCAATAGATGATTTTTTTTGTAAAAGAGGTTCACTCAATGATTGTTTATTTTTTATGAATTTATTTTCCTGGAAGAATTATTTTTACAAAAATTAAATATTAGTCACCAGTTACAACGCAGAATATAAACTGTTGGCCTCGGGTTCACGTGAAACTGATAGGAGGTAGATGTTTTAATTATTTCGTGGTTCACACAATACTGGTTTTATTTCAAATATGTTGTTAAACTTGAGTTGGTGCTTAAAGCAAACAAAAAAAGTGTTTTTCCACGCACTTATGTATATATAAGCACGTTTTGAACCGGCATCCTACACATTTATACTCAAGTATATCCAAGCATGACAAACGTATTTCTTTTAGACCTCTTTACGCGTTAACTAACTACAAATTCATAAAAACGTACATGTTTTTACACGTGCATATTTCAAACACATCTCACATATTTCGTAATATAAGCCCACGCACACCGTATGGCCAAAATATTCGAAATGAGAAGTTGCTTATTTCCAGTAAACTTCATAATTCTAATTTCCTGGAATGGATACCGCCTTCCGTTTGACGTACGAGTTTAAATTACAAAATGTTTCCTCTTATATATTTCTTATCTCCTTCAGTTTATTGCAAACGCTGTTCAGGTGGAAACAATCTTTGATCAAATTGAAACATATACTCTCATATTTGTATTTAATTTAGGACGACAGCAAAAAATCCAGTGGACTTTTTATTTATTGGTTAACACATCTAGGATCCTAATATAAGAATATTGTTATTCAATTCCAGAGTGTTAAAACTACGTATTTAAATATGCCTCAAGCTTTAGCACTCAAAATGGCGCTAATCGTCACTTTGTAGCATTCTAAAGTAAGCAATACTACAAAATATTTATTTTTAAACTTTCTATAGCTAGTAAGGAAAATGTCTAAGTTTTTCAGTGAATGAAGTATTTAAATTGTAATGTTTGAAATTCTATAAAAAAAACATAACAAAATGTAACTAAAGATGCAGTTTGAAAACCAATGAAAGCATTTTTGAACATTTTACTTCAAATTCCAGTATGAATTGTATTAATACTTTAAAAGATTACAGTAAATAATTTAAATTCACTGGACACACTCAGTAAAATAATTGAATTCACCTAACCTAACCTTACCATGTAGAATTAACAGATACATTTGTAGTATTGCTTTTATTAGAAAGCCAAAAAGTGTGTATTTTTGGGTTCTTAACCTTGCGGCTGTTTCAATGTTTTATTTATTTAAATGCTAAAAAAAAACTGAAATAATTTAGTCTTACTTAACTTTAAAAAAATTAAACAAAAACATAAAACACACTCGATACAATTACAAAAATAACTATTAACAAAGCAACATCTTTTTAGGTATTATCATAATTAAAATAAAGCTGTACGTGGAACAATGGTGTTATTAAAATATTTCGAAACAATTTATAAAGAATTCATTTTGCAATTTAATCGAGAATATTTTCACTAATTACGCAAGTTAAACATGTTACAAAAATAATATGTATTTGTACTACTAAACATAAAGTACATACAAGTTAGATAACATTGTATAAAGCAAGGGTTTTTCGAATGGTTGTCAAGCCCTACTTTGCGCAGAAGTAATATCGTAAATTGAAAAGGCACTTTAAAATATACAAGTAATTCGGGACGTCTGTCTCGGAAGGCTGAATTATTTGGTGTTAAAAATAGAAGAGAAGGGTTGCCGTAAGATCGCTTGAATTACTTATGCTATGTGTGCCAGACGCGGCTATATAGGCACAGTAAATATAATACCTACACATGAGCACTCATCAGGTTACGTTTTCAAACTGATTATGTTTTAAACCAAGATTTTTTTTTGCAGATCTTGTATTTTTTAACACAACGACTAAATTTTTGCCTCTAAATATTTATTTTGACTTTGATTCACAAAATAAATACTTCTTTGAATTTTTCGTTTTATTTTTCAAACATTTAAATTCGTTATAACGGTCTTGAAGAAAGAGCAACGTTTAATTAAATACTCCATTTTCTACTTAAAAGCCCTCCAAGTGGTAGAGCGCGAAAAGTAAAAAATGACAAATATTTTCCAACTGAACAATTCTACGGCCTGCGTAGTCGAGTGGTAAGATGCTCGGCTACGAATCCAAAAGTCGCGGATTCAAACTCAGCGTGTGCAAATAAATTTTATTCAATTAATAAGTCTCATACCACATTTAATTCATATGAAATAATAAATAATATATTTGCGACACGTTCCAGAGTGGTAGATACTCTTAATATCGCCCTGGTGAAAGACCACCATTCAGAATCGAAACGTTGCTTGAAATGGCTTTAGCCGTGTTTGGTGACCAGATCTGATTAAAAAGGTACTTCTTAACCTTCCTCTTCCCATATTCTTCCCTCCCCACCACCTTCAACCTCAAAACATAGTCCAATTAGGGGTACCCTAGTCTAACTGGCTCTAGATGTTTGGGACTCTTCTAAAATAATAATAATTTAAAATATAGAACAAAAAAAGCATTTTTTTCAAATAGATATTTCAAAGCTCTACTGCTCGCGGTGGATAAGATTTTGGTATTTTATACAGAAAAGGCCGTGAATATCTCATGACGTCATAGTAAGCCATCAGAATTCTGTCGTGTAGTTAAGATGAATGGAAATTGAATTTGAATCAAGACTTAAGCAATTGTCTAAAAATAAAAACTTCAAC
Organism: Drusus annulatus; assembly: GCA_022651775.1. NCBI lineage: Eukaryota > Metazoa > Arthropoda > Insecta > Trichoptera > Limnephilidae > Drusus > Drusus annulatus. The sequence continues at coordinate 1,335,185 of JAGWCC010000218.1, forward strand.
TTCTGTGACAGGGCATTCATCGCTGCTGAATAGCTTTCTCTGATACGTTAATTGCCAAAAATGAAAGCACAGAAGTTAAAGTTGTAATATATTCTCCAATAGTCAGGTGTGCATAAAAGGCCACACCTTTTCAACCCCTTCTGAACAAGACGTACGCACCCCTACTTTATTATTCGTCTCTGGCACCTCCGCACATAAAACACAAAAGATATTTATCTCCCGGAATATTTGTAGGGCGAACTCCTTTATCTTTTGTTAGAGATAAAACTTATTTTACAATTTGTTTACAAAATATTATTGTACCGATGGAAATTGAATAAATTCGTTTTTTAAGTATTATATTTATTTGTATTAATAACTTAATGGGACTGTCTTAAAATGGGAAAATATTCGTGATTGAACAGTGAAAAATTGCCATTTTTACTGATTTCCGTACTAATTCCTTATATAGATAATAAATATATTAGATAAAATTATAAACTTAATAAGTTGTTTGTACTTTAGAAAAACCACCGGATTACTCAAATTTAGTTAAATTTAGAGTTTTTATCAAGATAAAAATAGAGTTTGAAAGTACTATGCGGGCAAAAAATTCTGGTTAGGATAAACGTTTTTGAAATTTAAAAAAAATTAAACCTTACATCGTTTATAGCCGCTTTCACCAACTAAAGCTTAGCAAACGCTTAGTAATTAACGGACCATCCGACTATTTGAAATAACATTATTATTCCTACTCCTAGTGAAATCTAAGAGTCGTAAAACAAAGAACTTGATGATTGGCAGATGTGTACTGATAGGTGTATGAAATATGATGTAAGTATGAATGTAATATGGTAAAATTATTGCAAAAATATTAACAATCTTCAAAGAATAAACAAATAGAAAAGACACAGAAAATAAAAATATTGGGTTGTCATTTTGACTCGATTAGTCTATGTTTTCAAATGTGTTTCATATTTTTAAACAATTTTTTTTTCTCGTATTACGATTATAAAAGATGGATGCCAAATATCGAAAAAATGAAAATTGAAAAAAATAATTTTAATAGCTTTCAGGAAGAATGAAATTTCCAACAATGACGGTGAATGGATAGGTCGAGGTAGCTCAGTTTGTAAAAAGGTAACCCAAAGTTTAACTCAAACAATTGGAGAAGGTTATTTTTTTCCATTACTTTCCATTCATGGCACGTTAATGTAATTAACATTTTTTTTATTAACTGTCCAAAAATATGAGACATAAAGTACCGCACTATTTTAGTTACCGGAAAAAAAACGTTCAGGATATGAAACGAAAATAAGAAAAGGTGGACTACGAAAGTTTTAAGCGCCCCCTAACATTGTTAATAAACAATAAATCGAAAGGGGGCAGGGGATAGGGACTTGGGGTGGTGGCAGCAGAAGAAGACTCCTAACGAAGGGGGTGCGGTGAAAAACCACCCCCAAAAAGTAAGAAACCAAAGCACCTGGCTTTGAATTATACAGGCTGTTCCTCGCAGAGGCCTCACCCCTCGCTACAGGGATGCAACCAAAACATCGAGTTACGAAAACATTGAAAACATCGAAAAAGTTTTTGACAGTACATTTTAAAACGAAATGTTATTTATTATTGACGAAATGCATATTAAAACCTTGACTTTCAAACGTGATATTAGCAAATCATACTTAACACATATTTTGATTAGGTGTCGATGTTTTTAAAGAGCTTTTTCGTGTTTTTTTTAAATTCCTTTCTTTTTATATTAGTAACTTTGTGATGTGACAATATTAAATGAAACACTGTAACTTTGTGTACATTTCTTTGTTTATACAAACACATATCTTGTATATTGTGCCAAAACCGGTTGGCATGTTCGTGGTAACAAAATTTAAAATGCACTATGTTACTGTTATTTTATTACTTCAGAATGTTTTGACATGGAGTAATGTACGCGTCAATATGGGGTCAACCCGGAACCTTGCAACATTTTGACATTAGGTACAGTTAAAACTAGAGAGATGTTTTTGTCACTATCGATGAATTTCGATGTTTCGATTCCGCCAATGTAATACGAAACATCGCTGTTTGTGAAAAAAATGCAACCCTGATCATCGAGGGTTTGTAAAAGCCTCCCACCGGAACTTCCTGAAGACTAACATATCCCTCTGTATTGTTTCCGGAAAACTTTGCGCGGGAGTTGTTCTTCTCCATTCTTCCTCCCGCTGGGGTGGCGGGTGAATTTAATAGGTGTTAAACGGATATTATGCAAATATGTTGCGGAACGGTTACCTACCGTGGCCCGCGCCACCTTCCGAGCTTTGATGCAGGAGACTTACTTTAATGCTTGCATATTAAATCAAGTGTATCTTAGCTCGAAAATCTTTGTTTGTTAAAAATGCAAGAATTATACACAGTTACTAAAATTATTCAAAGTTATAACACTTTATGAATTATTGTATATTTTAATTTGTTCCTATTTTTTATAAAAAATATTGAAAAATCTAAGTTCTTGAATTTGAAAAAAAAAATTTGACTTGAACCAGATTTGTTTTTTTTTTTATGAAGTGAATGATTTTTTTGACACTATATGAATGATACAGTAATGAATCATTGTATTTTTGAACTATCAATATCTGTCCCGTTAATAAGTTTTTTTCTTCTTAAATTGTGAATACGATAGGCCGTTAGTTAAGGTACCAATGGTGTTTTTTATATCTTCTAAAAAGCAAATACGATTAAAATAACATGTTATTATAATTTCTTTAATTTGCGTGTTTCCATCTCAGGACGTCATTTCCTATGAATATATCAATTTATATATCGTGAGCTATGAAGCTTTCGAATATCAGTTTAACTATCAAAACTTAGACGTGGCGCCATAGTAACAAATTGTAAATAACTGTTTTGCTTATCCACAAAAAGTGTTCAAATACGAGGCAAGGCCGGGTTGTACTATTAGTAAATAACAATATGGAGAAAAAATCACATATTGAATACCACGATAACCAAAAAAAACACCCTTGAATACTATAAATATTTTAATAAGGCTTCTAAACATAATTTTGAGACCAGGTTCAGAAATGAACATACCGCCATGAATAAATTTAAGTATCCCGTATCTTAATATAAAGATCGAAACCGCGATATATTTAACCTCTATTTATAGGTAATAATTAACTTGACGAAGAAGCCTTATCTCCTCCCACCCTATCTTATTTCCTTCCTCTTCTACCCTTGACTTGTTAACTTCCCCCAACTTCCCGAACCCCCCTTCACCATCCCAACTTCCTCCGTATAAGTATTTATTATGATAATGTGGTACCTGATATTGATATCTGTTTTTGTCTGAGAACGCCCTCCCAATCGAAAGTTCCAGAATCATTATAAATTAACGCGAGTCTTCTATGCCGCGGCTTTTACCGATTATTATTATTATTTCAGAGTCTTATTGTGTTTTCTATTGTTTTGTAAAGCAAAGGAATTATCAGAGACCTGTTAACTTATCACAAAGGGAAAAGGGACAAGGGGATATAATCATAGGAAAATTATTTATTAGGTCTCGCACTGTTTTTCTTCATTTTTTGTGTGGTACTTACCAACTAACATTTTGTTTGTCTACTTTCATATGAGATTTTGGTTTTTTTTTCCACAAGTCTGCGGAATTTTAAACCGCCACACACCAACAAGTGGACAGCTTATGGAACGTATTTGAAGAATATTTTAGATATTGACGGCCTCCATATTGGCTACGAATCCAAAGGTCGCGGGTTCAAACCCGGCGTGCGCTAATAACTTTTATTGAACACATTTAATTCATATAAAAATAATAAAAAAGTAAATTTGCGGCACGTTCCAGAGTGGTGAAAGACCACCATTCAGAATTGAAACGTTGCTTGAAATGGCTTTAGCCGTGTTTGGTGACCAGATCTGAATAGCCAGGTACTTCCCAACCTTCCTCTTCCCAATCTCCTTCCCCTCCCCAGTACCTTCAGCCTCACAACATACCCTATTTAGGGATGCCATAGTCTCAAAAGGTTGAGAGCAGTTGAGACTCTTGTGCGGTATTCATATAAAAAAATAAAAAAAAAGATAATATAAAATTATTGCAAGTTTTCACTTTTTATTAAATTAGTAATTTTACGTTAAATGTTTGACCACGGCAATATAGACAATTTCCTAGTTTGTTGGGTAGGAAAATTTTATAATTTAAATTTTGTCATACATTAACAATTTTGTGTTGAACCAAGAAATAAAATAAATAATTTACATTCCCTTTATAAACTATTTCATTTACAAACGAAAGATATTCTCGGTATAGTTCTAGTGAGCAACTACTATTCAAAATATAAACTTTGCTTGAAATGTCTTTAGCTCTGTTTAATGACCAGATTTGAATAGTAAAATACTTCCCAAACTTCTAATTTCATTTTTCCGTCTTCTCCCCTACTTTCTTCAGCCTTACATTCCCCTTAAAAATAACATAGTTTTACTGACTCCGTTTGGTTGGTATTCTTTTGCAAAATCACACATCACAAAGAAATAACTAATCTCCCCATTATTATATTTTTGGAATAAATTATAAGGTTAAAAGAATTTAATTTTGTATGATAAAAATGCTTTGTCAAAATAGGCAAGACTATCAGGTTGTCCTCAGTGGTGCAATATTTCTCTTTGAACTTAGGAAAAGAAGTAGTCTTAAAGTAGAGGGTGGTACCTTTATCTCCTTGCGTAATAATTATGAAACGAATTCTTAAAACTTTTGGGTTTTTTATATTGCAATATTACCTCAAAAGATTTCGCTACTTGAGACTGCTGGCTGAAGCATAGACAATATTTCGTTCCAAAAGACAAACAATAGACCTATTTACCTTTTTGTGATTTTGCAATAGTTTATAAGAATGCAGTTGGAGGAAGTTATTAGTAGGAAAAATAACAAAAACCTGCTATTATACCAACTAAGTATGTTATGAGTCAGGTTTAATATACCAGCAGAAGCACAAATAATGTACGACCCGTTACTAGCTGAGTGAACAAACGCGTCGAATAGCCACCCGGGTGTCGTGAGTTCAAATCCTTTGCTAGCCAAGATCTCCATCATTGCACAAGCAACATTTTTCGATTATTATGATGGTAGAAGGAGTTTTTTTTAATATTGTCAGATTATTCGTAATCCGGGAACGTTTGTCTTTATTTTTTGAAAATAAAAAATTCTTTAATGATTTAAATTATTATTGACAGTAAATCAATGCCTCTTTCTAACCACCCATTTATTCAAACTTGACTGAATTTATTTCTTTTGACTGATACGAATTGGAAAGATTTCAGAAAAAATAAGTTTTTTTACATAACATTTTAGTATTTCGCTTTTTTAACAAATTGTTTCTCTAATCTCACTTAACAAAAGTGGATTGATACACATACTTACCTTCAAATAAAATGATAAAGTATGGTGATCGCAATTCGTCGAGTATAGACAAGTCCACCTTCAGAAACTTAGTTCCGTTTCCGTTCAAAAAAGGCTTTGTCGAGTGAAGTTTGCTACCTGCACGGCGGGGAATTCGTTATTTTATCAGATTTCTATTATACGCGTAAAGTATTCTGGAAATACGCATAAATTACTCCATCGCAAATAGCTTGCTGGCTTTCAACTTTTTACTTAACTCCTTTGTTAAACTTTTGTTTCGCGGATTCCTAATGCCGGGTTTTGAACGTAGAAAGATTTTTTTAATCTTCAAAGGTGAGCATATTATGGTTTGGATTAAATTTGAAAAATGGAATATTTTTGCGATTAACCTGTTATTGTATTTTCTTAAAGACTAGATAGCGTTTTATCGAAAGGAGAAAACATAATTATAACTAACTTTAGAATTTAGAAAACCACCACTAATGTGACGAAAACTCCTGCTCTTGTAAACTAAATACAGAAAAAAACTAACCAAGAAGTTGAAGATAACCTAAACTATTATAATTTCAATGCCGCCATGACTCACCGTTCAATATATGATGCTGCTTTAACTCAAACATTTCTTTCTTTACAGATTAACCTAAAAAAATATTACTTAATCAAAACCCATCTTTCCTATATTGACTCTTTTACATACAGAAGACTGAATACGGGTTGTCATCTTTTTGATATCTGGTATGCAAATAGTAAAGGAAAATTTAGATAAAAACAGCATAATCATTAAATTTGTAAACCAATGAACGTGTGTTTTTGATATGGAAATAACTTTTCAAAAACGAATATGATAATAATTGTTGGTTCGATAAAAATATCGTATAATCTGAAGTATTTTACAGTGGATAAAACTGTCCCCCAGGCAAAACAGGGGAGGGAGACGAGTTCTTTAGGGGTAAGAGTAGATATTGCTTACAGAGATCGTGTTTAAAGAATAGCTTTTTTGGTAAGTAATAGTACTTGACATAGTCATAAGTAATTTATTATTAGAAGTGTTTGGTAAAAATGCATTCATAAAGTACCCACATTCAAATAAAACATAACATTTTTAATATAAAAATTCTTATAATTCACGTAGGTACCTACTCAGAATGTTCTCAAAGTAAAAAAAAATATCGACGGAATATTTATCAAACGTAGACAAGGTAATGAGTAACTTGCAATTTGGTTTAAAAATGCATCAACATTGTACGTGACATCTTTCTTAGCAATCTAATTAAATTAATATTACATCGTATTAACCATTTCCGAATAGGAATTATATCATAGACTAAAGAAGTTTATAATTATGTTCTAGATTTGACCTTCCCTGATTCTCCCTACCACCTCTCGTCCCATAATTATGCGACAGAGACTGCAAGGTACAGTGCGGGAACAAGGTTATTTACTCTAGCAGTGCCCTAGGGGAGGGGGACCGATAACAGGCAGGGGGGAGGGGGCCAGAGGGGCAGAACCGCGACCGGAGGGGTGCGGCGAGAAATCGCATTAAAAATGCCATGCCAAAATATGATAATGTTAATTACGAGTTCCTTGCGCCGTGTTTTTGAGAAATTATTATTTTGAAAAATGCAAATTGCGTTGAAAACGAAATGCAGAAGAACATTGCCCTTTTGACTTGACATTATAATGAGAACATTGACAAAATCATATTTACTACAAATGCTTCATTGTAAGCCTAATAAGTTTTTGAATTTTATAATTATATTTATATACCACGCAAGAGACGGAAAGGCTGATAAGGATATTGAAAGAAGGGTGAATGCAGAAAACTCCATTAATGGAGGACTGAACGCTGTTGGGGCAAATAAGAAATTGTCCAAAGAAGCGAAACTAGCAGTCCACAATGGAGTGCTTATACCAACCCTGATGTATGGCAGTGAGGCATGGAACTGGCAGAGGAAGGATGAAAGTAGACTGAATGCTGTGGAAATGAGATCCTTGAGACGGATGTGCGGTAAAACCATGTATGACCGTATTACAAATGTGGATATCCGGAAAGAATGCAAGGCTGATATGAGCGTAATGGATAGGATTAAGAAAGGGACGCTTAGATGGTTTGGGCATGTAGAGCGAATGAACGAAGAAAGGAGTGTGAAAAGAATATATGATGCGAAAGTGAATGGAAGAAGAAGTCGAGGACGCCCGAGAAAGACATGGCACGATCAAGTAAATCAAATACTTGAATCGGGTCGTGTGAAGAGTCAGAATAACAGAAGAGTATGTATGAGACGATGTATGAATGTAAATGAAGCAAGAAGTGTGTGCCAAGACAGAGTTGTATGGCGGTCCGTCCTCTCTGCCTACCCCTGCGGGGAAACGGCGTGATGGTTAGTTAGTTAGTTACCACGCATAAGATCCACTGCCTGGAGACATTCTGACCATGTGCAGTTAAGTTAATTCGTGAGGCGGAAGGTAATGGAGGATTTTTATCAATTGAAAACAAATTGGCAAAAAAACATGACTAAAGTTAGTATTGTGGTTTTCTAAAAAAAGTTCGATTCTAGGTATAATAATTTAATATGGCGCCTACCATTAAACGTGATAGACTTTAAATTTACTTAAAACATACGCATACAATCATTGGATTAGATTCTGTACGAGATTGCACGCATACAAAGCCAGAAATAAGAAAAATAGTTGCGGGACAATATATATAAGAACCACCGCTGAATGTACCAAATGACACATAAAGCCCACTTCTAATAAACATTCTCCCACGAAAGGCGCTACAAAATTTCATAAAAAACATAAAAATCAGCGCGCCCTCTATTTTACTCATTTTATTAATTCCATCGTCCCTTCGTCCCTTCGCCCGAAGAAACCTTTCGGTGGCGGTTATGGCAGCGGCTACTCTCCCGCCAAACATAAGTATGCAATAAAAATAATACTTCCGAATTGCTTCCTTTTCCTATTTCCATTATTTTTTATTTCCTCCCCTCGGCATTTCGCATTTTTTGTTTTATTTTTGCTTATTCAAGTTCAGAGATTTTTATTTCTCTCGCAAGAATGGGGTTGCCTTCAGTATCGAGATTTAAATTCCACCCTTGGCCTTTAGATTTCCCTCTGCGCCACTTTATGTATTTAATGTATGGTTCTGTTCGATTTGGAAATAATTATTATCGGGGTTTATGATCTGTAAATAATTTTTGAACATTAAGAAATAGGTGCAAAAGTCAAAAAATGGATAGAGCAATAGTTTTGTCGTATAATGAACGCGTTTACACAAAAAGCTGTTATTTTTGTGAAAATATTTCTATATTTCTAATAAATAAGTCCTATTTTTATGTATCCTCAAATAATCTTTTACGTTATATTTAATCTATTGTACTCATATGTATCAAAATAATCAATCTGAATTTCGGAAAAGCCGTTAATAAACATTCTTAAGTTAATATAATATCTAATTTATAATAAATCAAAAAAATAAATTAGTTACCTACTATTAAGTTATCGTAGAGCCTACTTAAAACCTTGTTTATTTTTATTGCAATAATGAACATCAATTTAATTTCATAACAACGAGTATAGCACAAAATATTATTAACTGAAGTTTTTTATATTATAAAATTCTTTCCTAATATCGTTAAAAAATCATCACGCACTGATGTTTCACTCCTAGCGTGATGTTATTATGTTTGCTCATTCTGGAAAATTATGTGAAGTGAGCAAAAGAAAATATTAGCATTACCAGGCTTTTTCTCCCCTGCGAAATAATCTTGGAGGCTTTGCTCCGTGGCAAAGTGATTTTTTTCCCGGTCCAAGATATGTTAGTCAAATATTTTTATTTATTTATTATTCGGGTAAACCACGTGTGTATATTGTTTCTACGTCGAGATTTCATGATCATTTTTACATCCCTGTGTTTTACACAGAACCTTTGAAGATTTTTCTCTTCTCATCTAGATTTATCTCTAGTACATTAAGGCTGAATAGACTTCACAAATTACGGAAGAAGATAAAAAAAATCATACGTAAAATTACTTTATTACGTTATTTCTACAAACCACGCTTTGAATACATAGAACTTCCCCTAAACGTTAGAAATTTTCTTTTTTTATTTTTATTTTTGCAGTTAAATAAATATTTTGAAGCTCCATAATTCATGATGAAAATTATGTTGCAAGATAAAAATAACAACATTAGCAAATAAATTTCAGAAAACAACTATGCAAATTTCAGGTTGTCGGAACTCACCATACGAGAGTTTTAGCTGCTTGGGACAAACAGATTTCTGCTTTGTAAACTATTATAACATCTTTAATACATTAAATTTGATTACTTTTTTGGAAAAATATAAGCTACGCGAGAAACTGGCGTAAGAGTTCGATTTTTTCAGTTTTTCTGCGGGGGTTACATGGTTGTTACAATTAGAAGTACTGCCTTAGTCGGGAAGGGTGGTTTAGGTTTAGTACGGGGAAAGGTACTTGACTGGATGGTTTACGTGGAATGAACAATCCTAATTAGGGCTACACGCTTGTTACCCCCGTCATATGGAACTGCAAAATCCAAAACACATTTAAAAAATAATTTCAACTTATTATACAGGTATATTGTAGTTACCTCGATGGAACTTGTTTATATGCATTGAATTATTTAACCAATTATGAGTGTTAATGTTTTTTTTGTTAAATATTAAATGAAAATATTAAATCTTCATTGTGATCATTTTATTAGAGTAATCTCGAAAATAATCATAAAAAAACATATCCATGGTAACATATTTTATTCAGGACCAAAACATACGTTGTGATACTTTTTATTGGAAGTTCGTATGTTTGACAATCTGCAGCATGCACTTGTTTTTAAATTCATAAAATATATCATATCCTTTCACATATTTGGAAGTAAGACACGATCTACGTGTATTTTAATTGAAAAAATACTTCTTAACTATCACAATAGACCATTTGATGCACCTGTTTTCCAACAAAATAAATTTCAAAATAAACGTAGTCAAATCTTTTTTCTTTATTCTCATTGAACTTTACACATGATGCACATCCGTGACACTTAAACATAATCATTATTTGAATATACTCCATGGTTTATTTTCATTTGTCTCAGTACAGCATCCCCAAAGGATGACATAGACATAGAAAATCTGCAGTAAATTATATATTTAATAAACTAGAGTACCTACAATTAAAACGCGATCTTCTCATTTATTAAAAGGATTACTCACACCTATATGTGTGGAGTCAGTGTAAAAAACTGATATTCCTGCACACAAACACAGCGATGACAGAGAAAGTAACTATTTATTTATTTTCTTCAACTATTTGTATTTTGTTTGATTTTAAAATAAGAGTTTTCACATTTAAAACTATTTCACAATTTCCGCTGTTGCTTAAATAAAGATCTAATAAAACGTACCGTTTGGCACAAATAACTTTGTAGGCGGCCAAAGAAGGAAATAAAAAAACGAACGAACCATTTTTTTTAATTTACAATTTTTTGTATTCACTAAGCCTTCACTGGAGACGCCACTGACTGCAATGTTAAGCATGTTAAGCTATGCAGAAATACGACAAACAGTTTTAAGCTGGTTTGTAGGGCAATAGTGGTTTATAATTCGTTTTCTTTTAACAATAACAATGTTGAAGGTCTATTTGTTAGTTTTATAATAACGATAATATTTTAACTAAAATACAGAAAAACAATACAATCAACCTTAAAATCACTTGCATTACGTGTTATAGTTTTCACCAAAAAAAACCTGAAAACAATAAGAATAAAAATCATTTAACTTACAACGTTTTGATTTTGTGTTGTTTTTTTCTTCCTCCATTGTTATGTAACCAATTTACTACACAGAAAAACTACATTCGTTAGGTTTTTACATCCCTTCTTGTTCTTAACATATTTTTTCTCGCGTCACAAAATACATAACATAAATCTAAATAACGACACCAAAGTTCTCTTCGTATTTATAGAAATTAGATATTTGAAGATAACGAATCGCAGCTCCCATGGGAATAGGGTTTGACAATCAACAGACAGTATGTATTGCATCGAGCAGTGGAATAAAACCTTTATTTCTGAGCCAGCTACCTTCACAAATACTTTGGCTATGTAAGGATGCGATATATTTCTTAATTTGCTCCTGCATTGTAGAGCCATTCAAGCGTTATAAATGTGCAGCCTGTCAGAAAAAATATATTCTGAGCATAATTATGTATGCATGTCATTAAATCATGATTTTACAGCCTTACGGGCGATGAGAATTGGTTAAGAAAAATGTATAATTTCTTTTGTATTATCAATTGTCATCAGGTAAGACAAAAAAAATATGCTCTGCTTAAAAACGTAAATAACAAATTTTCGAGGATATGTATTTTTTGTTATTACGCAACTTCCCGAAGCCGGTGGATCTACAACATCCCCAATTTGAATTATTTTGTGAGGCTGAAAGCAGTGGGGAAGGAATGGACAAAAAACGAACAAGGTCGGACAGCACCCGGCTATTCATATCAGGTCAATTAACACGGCTATTACCATTTTAAGTAACGTTTCGAGTGGTGGTCTTTCACCAAGGCGATACTGAAAGTATTTAGTATCGCCCTGATATACATGTGGGCTAGCTAGTATGAAAACGAAACGTAACAGCTTTTAATGTTCTTCAAATGTACCAATTTCAAGAAATACACTCCAGATATCGATTAAAAACACAATTCTGAAGCCATACTAAAAATTTATATTGCGCATCAATCGTTACCTTTTCAAAAATTCAGAAAAACAATAAGGGAATAAATACAGTTGGAAGCGAAAAAACGAAAGTGTTAATAATTTACTAGGAATAATTTCCTTTAGTGAGTATGTACGTACGTACGAGTGTAAAGTTTTCAAATTTGGAACTGATGTTAATTGAAATTATATATAAATATATATTTTTAAATAATCTTTTCAAATCCCTACCTACGTAATAAACTACCTATAATATATTTTTAAAACACATTATTTTATATTTAAAAGAGTGGATTAAGGCAAATAATATTTTATCTTGGCTAGTCAAGTTACATCCGTGATTTTTCACGGATAACAACTAATAAATTCAATAATAATTTACGTCTAAATTGGCCCAGTATGCAATTACTTACTTAAAGTCACATTTTTCAACAATTATGTACACAGTTTCATAAATTATTAAATGTTTTCTTAAGAAATTTACTAATTTTTCTGTTAAAACGTGACATTTAATTATCATAATTAACTCTTTTAACTCAATTAAAGCATCAATCAAAAAATCTTAAGCACTGCGCGTTTAAGGAAGCTTACGCCATTAGATAATAGATTACCCCATCTTCGTGATAATGAGTGGAGACTTCAGGAGTGCTTGTGTTTTAATTATGGCCATTATGTTAATCCGACCCCCGGCCAGTGGCTGCTGAGATCAGAGGGCAAGGAAGATTGATTAAGCCCGAGGAAAGTAATTGCAGAGCCTCCCGACAACCCTTGTGCCCAGGGATGTATTGGAGAACCGTGTTTGTCCTTCAAAACACTATTGAGTTACACGTATTGAATGACAAACTTTTTCGTGGAACCAATTTAATTTATTTTTAATTTTTTAGTATTCGAGGTTTAGCACATTTCACTTGGCGAAAAATAACCAAAAAAAAAATTCTTTGATTTACCTATGCAAGTATTATAAACTCGCTCACCAAAAGCAACATCAGGTGGAGTAAAAAGTTTTGTAAAGTTGTAAAATTTAAAAAAATCTAATAAAAAAATTCTGCAATTACAAAACAATCTAGATTTACTTTACCAATTTCCGTGTTTACTGTGAATTGTCTCATGATCTATAATAATTTTATCTTGGGCATGTTTGATGAAAAATGAATAAAACATAATCATTCAGCTAGATTTCCGGATGATAAACCACCATACAGAATAAAAACGGGTTTATGTAGTTCTGAATCTTCAGGTACTGTTTAACCTTCATCTTCTCTTCTCATTACTCATCTTTATTCAACATCACAAAGGTGCAACATCCCCACTATCCAGATTCAGTGGAAGTTTTTTGTATGTGTGTACATAACACAAATCGTTTTTTGAGTTAAGCAAATATAAACAATTATTTTTTCTCAAAATCCCCAATCCTTCTCCGCGTTACGACTGAGGACCTAAAAGCACAACCAAGGCAACTATGTGTCACCCTTCTTAGTGTAAGGGTAAACTGGGCAGTAAATACAGCCTCTTTTTCCCTTCCTTTCTTCTATACACACTACCCAGTCTACCAACTGCTTCTAACCTACCCTAGCAGCTACTAGCGCCGCTTTCCTCCCGGGCCCATATGCAATCTGACTGAGATTAAATGAGGTTTCCGATTGAAAATCCATGATAAAGCTGAACAAATGACAAAATAAAATCACGTTATTTGTACGAGTGAAAAATGAATCCTGTAGGTAAAACATCTGAGATATTTTGTCTTCAGCAACTGAAATGACTCAATTATTTTCTTATGATTTATTTTTTACAAAATGTGGCGCTACGCGATAATAGCACTGTCTAGAGCTAGTGGAACTGTCAACATATATATTATAAGGTGAAAAGACAGATGAATGATAATATTTGTTTGCATCACCCCCGCTGAAGGCGGAATTGGAGGATGATAGTGGAAAACAATTAAAAAGTTCTCAGCAGCCATTTTAAGTAATGATAAATAATCACAGTTATATCAGCACCTCAAGGGAGCTTTACAACTTAATTTGTCTAACGTACAAACTTAACACCAAGACTAATAACTAGTAATTCATAACTTATAAACCATAACTTGTAGCTAAGAGTGACACATTCTCTGAAGCCAGCGAGACTATGACATCCCTGGATGGGAACATTTTGAGACGAATATGTCTATTCGTGGGAAAAAATTAGGGAAAAACGAAGCATGACAAGAACCTCTTTATTCAAATCTTAGCAATAAACTTAGCAAACGTCATTCTAATAAACGATTCTGAATAATTGTCGTGACCAATATGAACGACTAAAAAAACATTATTATTCATATCCAAACATCTACTCATATTAATCTTTACCCGTGATAGCGTGGCAACAGTTTAGTTATATACTCGTATATCCCTTCAACAAAAGGGCACTAAAATAAATCGATGCTTTGTATCGTAACAATCAATCATCATACAATGTTGATATATCATTCACCCTACCACAACCGTTTAGTGAAGCCTCCGATCGCTGCCATTTCATTGACTGCCAATTACCAGGGCAGATGAACAATGATAGGCTTTGTTCAATCCGTGTTTACTCCTTTAGGGCAATTGATTTGCGGTGAATGAGTGTGGTGGGAGGGAGAGGGGGAGGGGATTGAGTCGGATTGCCCACATGCGAGGTGAACACTGTACGGAGTACAGATAACCAGGGATGATGGTATTTATTGCAGTTAACCCTTGATTGACTAGTCAAGGTGGATCAGCAATCAACAGGTTGACCCACAATCACAAGGTCCAATCAGTTCGATTGCGATAATTGACGTTTCTCACCAACTTTGTTTGTGATCATTAGGTGTGTATACGAGTATATATTGTTATTTCGCTATTTTTATAAATGATATACGATATATTGGTAGTGATTAACCTATTTTTAATGTTTGTATATTTGAAGTACTTAGTGCCGCAACATTACAATAAGTGAATGTGGTTTTTAGGTTCATGTCGTTCCGGTAAAAACCACAACGGTATTACCGGTGGTGATTTGTCATGAATACTTTTTTTACCTAATCAACGAGGGTTAATGTTAAGCTAATACTGACTTGAGTGGGTTTAAAAATGCCACGATGCTGATTTTATGAAAACTTATCAACCAGTGATGGATTTAATTGAAATGTGACGATTATTTAAATAATCAATAATAAAAATATTTGGATGATTTGTATAGCGCCGTTTTGGCGTTAAATCATCCTTTATGTATAACACATTCAAAATATTCCATTGATTTTACAATTCATCGGAATTCTGTTCAAATTGTTCACAGCCATCAGCAACACGGGAATCAAAAGCCAAATCGTCACAATATCGCTATCACCCCTTAAATCTTCGGCGCGATACTCACACGTTCAGTCCTTAAATATTAACGCAACCTTCGCAGCGGCAGACAATGACGGCCTCCCCACGGCCCTAATACGGTATCATGTCGGCATTATTTGCCAAAGCTGCTCAAGGTGACAGGTGTTTTCATGTGAATGATACTCACGCGCGTCATATCCGTCTCCCGGCCGGATGGTACTTGGTACTAGGCACTTGGTATTTGGAGTGTGAGTTATTGAATCGAATTTTGAATCATTCGTTTGGAGGGTAAAAAAAAGATTTGTTTGTTACCTAATATTGGCTTTTCACATTCACAGCTATATGTCACTTGAAGTGATCAGGTAGGTTGAAGTATGTTCACGAACAATATATTCATTTTATTATTTGATTTTACTAATTTAGCAGTAAACATTCTTGATCTTGGTATTATTTATTGCTTGGATGTCTGGGAAAATGCATCCTTTGCTTTAGAACATAACTTGAACACGTCAAAATGAGACGGAACAAAAGTCTATTTCTAATATAAATAAATTAAAATTGGAAATAACTTTATTACATTAATGCTAATGTTTTTTTTTTAAATAATAACGGATAGAGTATAGGATCAAAGTTCGAGTCTCAGCAGTCACCACTGTCTTTTTTTATTTTCTGGCTTTTTTCTGTTTCATATTTGTGTTTTAGATTATTGATATTTTTTAAATAAATAAATTCATCACACAACATCTTTGTTTTAACAACAATAAAGAAAGGTGCATTTCCATAACTTCATGGATATTTGTTAAATAAAATATTTTCTTACGCAACCGATCAACGTCCGGTCGAAACTATGGGCAAGGAAAAATATCAGATAAGGGGTGAAATTTGGTTATCAAACAACCGCTATGAAATCGTGACTTGACTGGCATGTGGGAAGATCGAGGGTTTGATTTCAACGCAGTGCTTAAATATGTTAAAGTGGAGTTTTCATTAATTATTATTAAGACGTCTAATTGTCCGTCAGAGACAAAGCTGGGGAATGCATCTCTACAGGCTGCGCGGGGAGACGCTGGACCTACAATGGACGGAGGCCGCTGGAGTAGCACAGAGCAGAGGCCCCTGGTGAGGCCCTGTCGTAGCGATGGGTCCTCGACCCGACTAGGATAAAGAGAGATCTGTCATGGAAGCTGCCAGTTAAAGTTCCCAAATTAACGATTAATCTAGAATTAAAATTTGCATTGCTAGTATATAAAATATTTGTACCTTACTATTTTGACGAGTCGAAGAATTGTGTACTTCCAAATTCTAAATAGCATAAGTGTCGGATTTAGCAAAGTGGTTGCTTTAATCTTATTATAGCTGATGGCTCAATCTCTCAGGGCTGACTGTGGAGCAAACAGTGATGACACAATAAAGAAATCATCACTTCCTACTTCCTTCTCCCCTAGGATCGTTTTACGAAAAATATCCGTGAAAACATCTCAACGTGAAAATCCTTTAAAGAGTGTAAGGATGGAGAGAGGATCTCGAAACTGATACTTGAGATCGGGGATCGGCACAGTGAAGTAGACAGAAAAAAATCATTGAATAAATATTAAGCAATGAACCAAGTCTGATTGTCATCAAGCCGTGATCTTTTTGCCTGGAGGTCGTGAAAATTATATTCCAAACATTGAAAAAATAGTAACCTGTTTTTTTCAAAAATTTAAAAAAGCATTCTTCATTATTTGTTTGTGTTTTTTAATGTTCGACAACTTGATTGAAGGTAATAATGCTCAATCAATGAAGTAAATTTGATTTCCTTTGAAATATGAAATAAGTTTAATTGAAAAAAATTGTTTCTGATGTTCTTTTAAAGACAAAATCGGAAACAGACTGTTAATATTAGATATGTATCTTCGCGCAAAAATCTTTGTAAAGGTTTTTATTTTCTGCTGACGACATAGGACTGCCAAATTTCTAGAATAACAATAAACTGTATTTATATGAAAATTTATTTATATTTATTTATTTATTTTATTTATATATATATATATATGGTATCCCTAATTGGAGTATGTTGTGAGGCTGAAGATAGTAGAAAGAGGAGGAAGATGGGGAAGAGGAAGGTTGAGAAGTACCTGGATATTCAGATCTGGTCACCAAACACGGCTAAAGACATTTCAAGCCACGTTTCGATTCTGAATGGTGGTCTTTCACCAGGGCGATACTTAGAGTATCTACCACTTTGAAACGTGTCGAAAATATACTGTAAATTATTTTATATGAATTTAATGTGTTATGACACATATCAAATTAAATAAAAGTGATTGGGCGCACGCCGAGTTTGAATCCGCGACCTTTGGATTCGTAGTCGAGCGTCTTACCACTCGACCATAAAAGCCGTCAAATATATTATCTTTACTTACCTAGAAGTCTATTAACAAATTTTTGAAATTATCAAATCATCATTTTTCGATTTAAAACATTCGCTGTCACTGCATCAGACATCTCAATATCCCCCCTTCCGTCAAGTGTAAAGCGCAGCCTAACAAAAGAGAAAGAAAAAAATCTGACGATCCTTATCGCATCCCTTCAGCTTTATTTACTGCTGCCTTTATTAAGTCCATCCCCACTGGGGGAGGCGGGGGTCGCTGCAGGCAGTGGGTAAGAAGCCTCTAATCAGGTAATTGACAACCACAACAGTTCCCCGGCTAAAGGATTGCTGCTGGCACTCTGTCGTGATCTCTTCAATCGGATTCTGTTAAAAAAAGAGGAAATTGAAGTCGGCTTGGCGTGAACATAGCAGATATGCAACAGTTGTTACTTAAGTTTAAAAAAAAATGTCGTTAGAAATTGTTAAATTACTAAAACTATCCGTTCATTCATTTGAAAACTGTCAACATTTTGTGACAGTAAAGCAAATATTTAAATATCCATATAGCTTGTGAGAGAAAATATTTTTTGAGTCAAAAACACAAAGTCGCATACCTAACCTTAAAAACAGATTATTTATGTAGAGCTAAGACTGGCAGTTACTACACAGCATTGATCGAGTTTGAAATATTTTTTTCACCGATGATATAAATATCGTGGAAAAAAATATAGCGTCTAGCCTTATTTATTTGCACTTCAATAGATATAGGTTCATAGCTCATGATGAAAATCTTACCTAAAGATTTGTTTTCAAAAAAAATGTTGAAATTCTAAATGAAAAAAAAGCCGTGCAAATGAAACATTGCCATATTTCACGTTTTATGGTTAAGACAACACGGCATAGCATTTGTATAAGGAATATTTTGTGTCGTTTTTACAGGTGAATAAGAATTTTTATGTGTCTCTTTATTTCCTGTCTCTATTCCCAAAACAAATAATCGTTCCACGAATGTGCAATAAAACCGTATCAAATCCCCGTTTGATTTGTTTTTGATGACCCGCAGTAGCCCCAGGGGCCCTTATCCCCGATATCCCCTGACCTCTGGTTGGATAATGTCTCAATTGGTAGGAGGATATTGGATGATGTGATGTAATCTTTTGTAGACTAGGTAATACTGTCCTCTGTTATATTACTAAGTGGTTTTATTGTGGAGTTAATTGCTGTAGACGTGAATTAAACTGATGATATGTTTTAGAGTAGATAATATGAAATTGGATGGGAAAACCATCAATGTAACATATTTGGGCAGTGGTTAAAACTGTTTGTGACTTAATGATCGTCTAATCAGTTGTCTAGATTTGATAAAATAATTTATGACACTCCATATAAAACGGTACTAAATGCAAAACAACTGTATTTGGCATTTTCTCCTTGTATGCATAAAGCTTCCCTACTCATTGCATTACTATAAGATATATTTATATATATATATATATATATATATATATATATATATATATATATATATATATATATATATATATATATATATATATATATATATATATATATATATATATAATACATAACTACGTTTTACTTAATTTCCTGACTTTGTTTTAAAAAAAATCTAAAATGAAGTACATCTTTTAGCGCATAAAGATATTTAAAAAATATGTATCTACATACCATCTGTTAGGTACAATTTATGCTTTGGGAAATAGTTTACTAACAAAAGTGACAAATATAATATTGGCAAAGGTGTCTTAAATAAAAACATAGCTTACATATATACCTTACAGAGAAAGGTTTCATATTATTGTACGAACATTGAGTACACTATATATGACGTATTTAAAAATATATATCTGCATACTCGAATTAGCTTTGCTGGTAAAAAAATGACTATTTTAAGTCCATTATAGTGCGTTTCAACCCTTCACAATTCGAGAGATGAGATTTTCCTGTTCAGCACCACCAATATGACAAACCTTACTTGCACTTCTACCCTATATAATAAATGGATTCAGAACTTTACTTTACAGGTAAAAAAAACAATTAAACTGTTAGGTGTACTCGCACAACCTCAGAGCAATAATATACAAAAGAGAGCGCTGCTGTAGTCAGTTTTTATGAGGTTCACTGGACTCGGCTAAACCTGGGCGTGGCTAGGACTAGGTCTAGGGTATTTATATATATATCCATTCATAGTACATGTCGACATAATGTTTTTGTTTATTTATATTACCACTTTTTTACAGTATTATAAAAAAATATAGTATGTAATCTAACAAACCGTTAATTTATTTCGCGTATCAAAACGTGTGTAAGAAGTCAACGGAGACGCGGGACACGAAGAACATTCTAACAATACTTCAAAGCGGTGCGATAATTTGGGAGTTTTTGTTGTCTATTTCTTTCTCATGGTGTACGACGTAAAACGAGGAGAAAGTTATACATCCCGTATAGGTTGGGTAAAGAGAATTAGCTCTCTCTCCATATATGTTACTTCAAGTGTACAACTTTGCTTCCGTTAAAATAAATAGATCATGACGTGATGCAATCAACTTATCTGTATCTGTCAACATAATCCCATAGAAACATTGGTCGATTTGTGTCTGCATCATAAAGTTATTCTCGATTGAAAATGTTACTTTACGAGCCAAATTTTTGGAAGGTTTTAGTTTTCTGCATCAATATTTTAATAAAAATTTCATTAGCCAAACCTAAACATGTTTTTAGAATAAATATATTGAAATAACATTTTGTTTTTATTTTTTACATATGCTACATATCTTCGCGGCTTCAGCGAAAAAGCTCATTTGGAAAGGAAATCGGAAAATCTCCCAGCGTATGTATTTTATTTCCCACTAAAAGCAAACCCTTGCACAAAGCAAATACTCCGTGTTATCGCACTCAATCCACGATTAGCGGCGCCTGGCGGGTAATGCTCTCACTACTCGGATGACCGACCTCGGAACCCTGCTTGCTACTTGCCTCGCTTTACCCGCTACTGTATACTAGTATATAATAAATTCACTATAAATATATTGAATCTTCTAATTTGCAGACACTTGGCAATATACAATATACAAATATAAATGCTATTTATTAAACCGAATACTTGCAAAACAGGCCTTTTCTTATAACTCAATTTAATCTTAACGAAAGGGAGAGGAGAGAACCAAAAACACACAGCCGAGCAACTCCTTTTTTTTTCTTAGTACATTGTGTATTCATTCATTTTCAATATTTTAGTAAAATAATACTAATCAATAGTAATAAGACGAGAATACCATATTACGATATGGCACCACTGACTGCATCAAATACCTGGGTCTGGTCGTGGTAAGAGTCGGTTTATACAATAGTATATTTGAATCAATGTAAGACTGTGAACAATGTAAGAAGTGTGTGCCAATACAGTCAATTGCTACCTTCGCGTTGGTTCGTGCAATGTGCCTAAAATTATAGAAATAATCACGCAAAAATTTATATTTCGTATCTGCTAATATGCTTTTACGAAACCAAGTATTTTGTTATTAAAAACGCTAATGAGGCATCGTACAACATTTTTGTCGCTGCGCTTACTAGATTCGGCAAATCAATAAGACGAAACAATATCAATAATTTTCAACGTAAATAAACAGAAAACATAATCATCGTGACCGAGACTCGAACTCGGAACCTCTATTCTATCCGGGAATAACGCTTCTGCCAATTGAACCACCAATTCCTTATAAGAAACAGCCATTTATAATCGAAATTTTTCTTCATTAATATGTTTTTTTTCATTTTTTCTTGCGATTTGGCTGCCATATTATTATTGACCGATATTTTTTCTGTTTCATATTAACGTTGAAGATTATTGAAATTATTTCAACAATTAATAAAAAAATAATACGCATAAAAGGCTTTAAAGTTAATTATAATTCAATGAAAAAGTATTTTTTAAATACGAATTTTGATCAAAACGGAGCAAAAAGGTGATGCATTGTGCCTACTTTTTGTATTGATTAAAATAACTAAATAATTCACGTGACTTTTTTGGAGTATGATATTCAATTATACAGTAATTATCTTACGCAGAATGCCACACAGTAAACTTTCTTATCCCTGAGATTTAGGGACGTAATAGCCTCGTCCAAGAATGCGAGAAGGACGTTCCACCGGAGTTGGAAATTCTTTTCGACCCTAGAATTTACCATAATGTCTTGAAGGGTCTGTAACAGGGTCCCTTACATACGCTGTCGTGTCCTCTCACTCGTGTATTCCTAACAACTTTTCTATGTTAGCCGACCCTCTTATTTTTATGCAGCTGGCCGCTTACCCCTGTACTTCAACTGGGTGGTGTTTTCGGCTCAATTAATACTTTCCTTTCTTACACAGCCATTTTGCAAATAGTTTATTTTTTAGTTTTTAACCAAGACAATATTAATATAACTACAAAATCACATCCTTTAAAAAATTTAAATAGCTTGACCTTAAGCTTTTAGATAGAAAACAAAACAAATATTCCGTCTGTTTTATAGTTAATATCATTGTACAGATAATCTCTTGAAGTGTGATCTATATCGAATTGAAATTATGTTGAAAAGATCAATTCGCAAAAGATTTTTCTACTCCAAGGCCCTAGACAGCCAATAAAAGTGAATGTCTATTAAAAATATATATATTGATGCTTGATAAAGTTTGATCAATTTTCAAAGGAAGGGATTTGCAATTGTACTTCGGGTAGACCTTTAGAGTAAGAATATATATGAATAGAGAGCTAAATATTTTTACCTAACCTATACAAATTTACGATAAATCACTTTTTCAAGTTTTTCACGTGGTAAACCGTGAGAGAGAAAGAGACAAGACAAGTTGTCACATAATAACGCACCACTTTTAGGTATGTAAGCATGTTTTCCGTCTCCGGCGTCTCCGCCCATTACGTTTTTTTATGCGACATCCCTCAACGGTTTTGAGGTTATATCCTATATTTTTGTTGATAAAAATACTGAGAAAAGGTGGTTATATGAATAAATAAAACATTGCGTTGACATGTGCTATGAATGAATATAAAAAAAGGTGTGTCCATGAAAACCCTAGCCACGCTCGAGTCAGGAAAATATCAACAATCCTGACTACACTGTTTCGCAAAGCTATCCCTTCTGGTATATTATTGCTCTTAGAATAGACCAGTTACGCCCACAACACTTTTCATCGGTTTATCTCTTCAGTGGTAAAGAAACTATACTAACCCGTTTTAAAAAAAAACAAATAAATACAAAGTTAATTTTGTTACAGTGTAAATTTCGGAAATTTTCGAACACGGGGACTTTTCACAACCCTTACAAAAAAACTGCGTAAATACAGCTTACTTTTCAACCCCCCGAACCTGACAGAGGCTCGGTGGGATGCGGGGTTACGGAAGGCATTTCCCACTGAGTGTGGATTACTATTGCATTATCGCTTTATCACGTGTTGCCGTGAAAATGGACAGCTGGCTTTCAGGCTACTACACCGCTCCGTAACGCCACTCTTTCAGGGTTTCAGCGCTTCAGCCGCTTCACGGGTACTTCTCCATTTCACATATGGTCTGAAAAGGCTTTGCGTCACGTTTTGCTTTGAAAACCGTGCACGGGAAATGTGAAAAGCTAACAGTATTCTAATGGTTTTTTTTTTGTATTTTACAAATTCAAGCAGCGTAATGTGATGATCATTATAAATTCATTACGAGATTTAATATCATTTAATAATTGCTTATTCAAAACTGTTCTAAAAAATAAGAAAGATTAGGATGTAAGATTAAGATTCAGAGTGGTAGATGCTTCAAGTATCGCCCTGGTAAAAGACCACCATGCAGAATTGAAACGTAGCTTGAAATGGCTTTAGTTGTGTTTGGTGACCAGATCTGAATATCCAGATCCTTTCCAACTTTCATCTTTCCCATCTCCTTCTCCTCACCACTACCTTCAACCTCACAACATATTCCATTTAGGGATTCCATAGTCTCACTGGCTCTAGACGGTTGGGAGCAGTTAAGACTCTTGTGCGATATTAACTAAAAATATAAAAATAAAATAACGTTATTTTGCAATGCGTCACAAGAATCCTATTTTGTTGAGCAATCGAAAAACTTTTCACAATAATTTGAGAATATTCTGAAGTGAAAAATAGTGGTACAATATCTACTACTTCAATGATAAGCATCATCAGGATACAAAGTTAAACTAAACAAAAAAATACAAAGTGTAAGCTTATATATACATACAGAGGCAGAAAAAAATATTAAATAAAATAACAAGACAATGAGAAAACAATAAAATTACATTTAAATATATAGCAAAGGAACAGAGAGAAAGAGACAAATATTATGAAGTGAAAAAGATAAAACGTCAACTAAGAGGGTGATAAAGGAATAATGATAAATTTTATGAGTTTACGAGAAACATACCTTATATTGGACTACTGAACAAATTTACCTGATATTTTATTCCGCACACTTATTACGTGTATGAACGTTCAACGCATTAAAATTTTATTTCTTTGGAGTAAGTAACTTTGCCACGTACATTTTCCCCTCCAGGAATAGAATCATTTCCCAATCGTTCAATTGGTATCGCTGCATGGAATCATAATTTTCCATTCAATTATTCCCCATGGCGGAAAATGTCTGGGGTAGGTAGCAAAAGTGTACGTGGGGGTAACTTTGCTCGTACGATACGGTAAAAATATTTACCCCTTACTTGGAGGGTAACGATCAACCTGGCATCTCTTTGTCAAGCGTGTCACTTCGGGGATGCTTGAATATATTATTCGGAAAATCTTAACACAGAAACGTAGAGACATAAGACACTTTATTTAGAAGGCAAGCCTTTTCTCAAACATATGGAGGAATTGCCGGTATTACATCTCATCGAAGCTTTAAGAAGTTGCGAAAATTTTTCACTGCGATGATTATTTAATGGGGAATTAACATATGCCGAAAACCACTAAGGAATCATTAATCTCCGCAGCAGAACTATAAGACCATTTGCGTAGATCCCAGAGGTCACCGGTTAAACTTATGGAGTGGAAAAACATGATAGTTTAGGGAGTTTATTTTACGGAAATTATTGCTTTTTTTTAGAGTGGCATACTTTTACAGCGTATCCGTGGTGTAAAACTCAAATTTATAATTTAGCTGTACGGCTTTCCGAATTCATGAATGTTACTGACGCAATTCGTGTCGGTATTTTTGTTGTCATTTTGGTATCAAAGATTCTTCTAAAATATTTCTCTGATGAAAAAGTGAAAATGGTCAAAGATCTATCTAACTGCGAATTTCCACTAATATTTTGTATTGTTTGCCAAACTTTAATTGCTAGAAGTCAATATCGATCGTCTTATTGACTACTTTTTACCTGAACATTTAGGTACCTGAATTAAAAAAGAAGTAAAATTAAATTTTAATATTGTCCTGATGATGGAAGGGTACTTCCGAAACCGGTAGACACAATATTAAATAATAAAGTGGTTATAAACAAAGTTTATGTTTTATTTATTATTTTTTTGTTTAACTTCTTAATTTCAATGTGATTGCCGACTGATTTTGGAAGCACTCTTCCATCGTCAGGACAATACATTTGAATATAGTCCTGATGATGGAAAGGAACTTCCGGAACCGGTCAAAAATTTAAAAAAAAATAAAGTGGTCAAAACAAAGTTTCTTAATGAAATTGGAATAATAACTTTGTATAAGACCACAAATTTTATTTATTTTTTATGACCGACCGGTTTTGCTTAACCTAAGCATCATCAGTAAACTTATTAAAAAAAAACATTATTCTTTTATTACGTTTTCAATTGTCGTTTTGTCCCTTTCATTTCATATTATCTGTCTCTTTCGCCCTACTTCTTTGTTATAATTTAAATTTTATTATTGTCTTCTTATTGTTCTCTTGCTTCGTTTAATACTGTGTTCTTCTTCCGTATGTTTATATAACCACACACTATGTATTTTTGTTAAGTTTAATTTTGTACCTTGATGATGCTTGGGCTAAGCGAGACCGGTTAAACATAAAAATTAAAATAAAATCTGTGGTCTTATACAAATTGTTATTTCATTTTTTATTTAATATGTCAAACCATAAAGTAATTGCTTTCTATGAAGATATTAAGTAATTTATTTAAATTGATATTGTTATTGCAAGCAGCAGACTGAAATCTTTTACGAATAATAAATAAAAGTATTAAAACATAATAAATCTTAGTGGGTAAATTTGGTTCCAGCAGCCAGCACTGATCTTTGAAACCGGGGACTAATGCAAAATGTATGTGTTTGTACATATTCTAAATTACAATTTCCTTCTTGCTTACTGTAAATTGTCGACAAAGTGCACATCCTGTGAAATGATAAATTTGACTTTATTATTGCTGTAGTGATGATCATACTGAGAGATCAGCCACTACGTTTATATTTTATCTTAGATATTATTGATCGTTGACCGTCGAAGGCTTTTTTTTACTGAAATCACAAAAAAAAATACCATTTGTCTCAATCTTAATAAAATCAGTCCATACAGAAGATACACGGGTTAATTTAAAAAATATTTTTAATAGTATGAAAAAGGGGTTTTAGTACAATTTTTTGAGATTTTTTTTCGCCCAACATGAGGATGTCCCTGTTTTAAGAAAAAAAAATATTTAGACGTTTTGAAATGTCAAAATTAAACCTATTCTTTTGGATAAAAATATTTTATTTTTTTATTTTAAGCATTTCCTTATTGTTTTTTTACCAATAGTCATTAATCATTACCCATAATACCATGCATAACTGTCGAAACTCCGTTTCCCCTAGTTCAAATCAGTCTGCGTTCATTAAAAAGCAGACATTGACGCTGATATCCGCGCGAAATTATAGGCCCTTTGTTTACTAATATTTAAATAAGTTTATCTTGAGACGGATGGGCCTCGCCAAATTAAACAAATTTTAGTCGACGTCGACCGTCAACTGTCGTTGGCGATCTGCGGTCGCACTCGGAAATGTTGATGTATAACCGATACTGTCGAACTTTAATCAAATATAACAAAAAAATCTCCACCTTATTTTAGATTCTTTGCGTAAATGTGTATTTCTCACAATGACAGGATTCTCAATTAGCAAAAATAATAATTCTCAGTGCATTCCAGATTTTCCCCAAGCAAATAAGTTAAACGCTGCGCTTCGCATACCCTCCCTAACCAATAATAATTTCCTGGAGTCACAAGTCGGAGCCGTTCGATCGGAAACTGTTTTAATTTCCTTTAATTTCCGCGGATCGCGCCAGCGTCGCAGTTTCCCCCCAAAATGCGCTTAAATTCCCGCCAAAACGATGCCCTTATCTATGGCAGGAATAATTTATACTATTACGGTATGACTCCCTTGCCCTTCGTCTGGCCGTGATAAGGTTAGCGAATGATAGCTGAGATGAGGATTCGATTTGGTTTTCGTTTCCATGATATTTTCGAACTACGATGGAAATATTTTTAGAATATTTCACAAAACTCAAAAAACGAAAAGCGTTATTAAAAGGGTGTAGAACAAAAACACATATAGCCATAATATAAATATGAGATTTGGGCCTTTTATCCGAAGTAAATATTTTACTTTTACTGGTTACTATTTTCAGAACAGGTACCTTACCTAGCAGAACTTTTGTTTTATTTTATTCTAAATTCAGTTCATGTTTCATAATACGAATGCCTATCTATTTCTGAATTGAGATAACTTTACTGTTCGTTATATTACTCGAATTTTCGGAAATAAACACTTTACCCTTGTTCAAAAAACTTTTTATTATTGAAATAATCTATGATAGTAAAATGTATTTATGTTTGATGGGTGAGATTCAAATATTTCCGATGATTGCATGACATGATCATACGACGTTAAATGAAAAAAATGAAATACTAAAATATACAAAAAAAATTAATACGTAAGTAAAATTAATGTTATCTGATTTTCATTGTTAATATATCAATAACTTATTAATTTAATATTACAAACATTTACTATGAGACATGTTTTGATCCATACCTAACAAAACTATTCATATTTTTTTCTTGTAAGGCATATAAAGGTTTTGTGAAACAAATAGGATCATTGCAAACTGGTCTACAGAACATCTGTGCCACGAAAGTAAGGTGTAGTGTTTAAAAAATAAATTTGGTTTTACACCTTTAATAGTACGTACAATACATTTCTGATTATTTGCTATTTAGGAACGGTTAGCTAGCTTTAAACTTTGGAAATATTTACGGGTTTGTAATCAGTATAAGGAATGCGATAAAACCCTTTGCAAATATGCAGATTTCATGCACAAAACGTAAAAAATCCATAAATATATGATGTCAGAGTAAATTGTCTTCGTATTTTTAAACATTTTTCTGTCTGGTTACCCTAGTTAAGAATCTCTAGCTCAAAATCCAAAATCGGACGCCTAAAACGGACGCGGCGTGTCCGCGTTAATTACACCCTGTCAGCGGCAGCGTCTCTCCTGCCCTCAGCATAATCCTACCCTTAGCAGTCATCAACATAAGCCACCCCCAGTAGCTAGCAGGCTCTACCGACTCTCTACCTGACCAAATGCATGGGCGGACTAATATGTAATTAACAACAAAGCCCCGATTTATGGTCGCCGGCGTAACTTGCTGTTTGACTTCAGATTTGCACACACTACTTCTGGCAGGTGGATATTAGAATTAAGTACAATGCATATTTACTTGCGAGGGATTTCGAGAGGATGCATTTAATAAATTACGTGAAGTAAACTGTGTATAAAGGTTGAAAGGAGGAACTATGAGATTAGAATATTTTTTCCTTGAGAAATTTTATGTAAGGACTCAATGAGTTCAATAATCTGTGGAAAACTGGTGGTTTTGAAGATTTGTGTGATACCAGAACTTCATTATTTAAGTTTATTCAAAACGTTAACTCCTTGAGACACAATACATAATTTTTTGATTCAAAACATTTCCGATGCTCTATTAGACAAATTATCAATTAATGTGTATTTGTTACATAACCATACACTGTTCTTTATATTTCTTCTTATTGTATGAAAAAAAACTTTATAAGACCGTTTTTATTCATAAAAAATACTGCCCGAAAGTGTCAATTGTATTTGGAAATACAGTAAATTATAATTATGTAGGGGGGAGGGGTATGGGAGAGCGCAAAGTTAGAATCCTAGTTACTAAACATGTATAGCTATCGATATTTTAAGCAATTTACGATTATAAACGGTTGTCTCTCACGTAGAGGGTTATTTCAAACGTATTATTTGATTTAATAATTGTAATGTTTTATTTCTCAACATAGTATATCCTACAATAAGGCAAGTCATCAACTAATAAACTTCATGGCTTTATCTACGAGAATTTTTTCAGGACTGCAGCCTGCAAAGTGGAAACTGCTTGAAAGCCATTTTTTTATAGGAGAAGGCACCAGAATAACAATTAAATCAATTCTTTGATTTGAGTAAATGAAACACAAATATAGTCATGATTTTAACAATACCAATTTTTAAATTTTATTCGTCTATTTTTTATTTAAAATCTGACCCGTTTCACCTTATGACGGGCATCTTCAGACTGGTACAATTTTAAGTAAATCTCTGGCATTTATATTATTTAGTGTCCAGAATGGACGCTTATTGAGTCTTATAGTAAACATCTGTGACTTTGGTTTTTGTTTTATTGCTGACAGAGGCGGCTTTGCAATAACATTCAAAAATACATTCGTAGTTTCATTACCTTCTAAGAGACTGGTTACATGTGATGCGTTAGATTCGTTTGTAGGTTTTTAAAAACCATCAATGTAAATTTACCTTCTATAAAATACATTAAAAACAGAGACGGAAAAATCAGAGAGGAAATTCAAAAATGGCCATTTTTTAAAAATAAAGCTGACAACTATAGATATTATTTATATATTAAAACGAAAAAAACTCACAAACGCATCTAACGTATTCCATGTAAGCCGTCTCTCAGAAGGTACTAAAATACCCGAATGTATTTTTGAATGTTTTTAAAGTTTGTTATGTAAAGCCGCCTCTGTCAGCAATAAAACAAAACCCAAAGTCACAGTTGTTCACTATGAGACTCAATAAGCGTCCATTCATGACACTTAATAGTATATATGCCATGGATTTACATAAAATTGTACCAATCTGAAGTTTCCCGTCATAAGATTAAAGCGGGCAGGTCTTAAATAAAAAAAATAGTGGATAAAGTTTAAAATTTGGTATTACTAAAATCATCAAAATGGAGTTCCACCACGAATTAACAGTATCAAAATTGGAAATAACAAATATATTCATTATGTGCTGACAAGAATTGTTATAGAATAATTTTGGTGAAAAACCGATTTGTTTTGAATATGTTCCACAACTGCCCTTTACTCATAGTCACCATAGGTTAGTAAGTGAAATTACACCACTAGTTATCATGTTCACAAATAGTTAACCACCCGGTGGGGCCCGGGGCACTAAATCACCCGGGTAGGCCTCGGCTGGATGTGCTTCCGGTTGATTGATGTGCGGCCCCCCGCGAGGGAACGGGAAGCAGGAAGGACGGCGGCGGACCGGAAGTGCAGGTACCCCGGGGCGGAAGCGCGATGTGTGAAGCCTCCTACCTGTTGAGTAATCTGATTGCGGCGAGTGCAACCGGTGGCAGCGGGGCTGGTGGGGTACGTTACGCCGCGTACCTGATTTAAATCAATTAACAGAACGCCTGACTAGTGAACAGTATTAAAAATGTATGCATGCAATAATAGGTCTAAGATTATTTTATATTGTGTTAATTTTTATCTGATACCGCCCAAGAATCTTCCCAAAAGAAGCGCAACTTTGGCAACCTCATTTTAGGGAATGTTGTGAGACTGAAGTGGAGGAGAAGGAGACGGGGTAAAAGAAGTTTGTGAAGAACCTGAATATTTGAATATGGTCACTAAACATTTTGAAAACATATCTAATTAAAAAGACAACACAAAAAACTTATTTTTATTTTTTATATGAATACCTCACAAGAGTCTCAGCTGCTTCCAACCGTCTAGAGCCAGTAAGACTATGGCATTCCCAAATAGGGTATTTTGTGAGACTAAAGGTAGGGGGAGGGGAAGAAGATGGGAAAGAGGAAGGTGGGGAAGTACCTGGCTATTCGGTTCTGGTCATCAAATACGGCTAAAGCCATTACAAGCAACGTTTTGATTCTGAATGGTGGTCTTTCACCAGGGCGATACTTAGAGTATCTACCACTCTGGGCCAGCTATTAGAAAACAAAAATCCGGCTTTTTAAATAGTTAGGAAAAAAAATCATAAATTAAGTGTTAATTGGACGTAGTAATGCCAAAAGCGTCCAAACCCAAAAGGATGAAACTGAGAAAAAGAGAGTTTGAAAATAACATATAACAATAAAAAAAGCATTATTACAAATAGGTAATTTTTAATCTATCAATGTGTTTATTAAAACAATATATATTTTTCATGTTATCCTGCGTTTTTAAAAATTCAATCAGAGTCCAATATCTGCAATGTGCGTTAGTGAAAAAAATATTAACCAAAAATTGATTGCATTTGAAGCTTAAATGTTTTCAGCAGATATACATCTCGTATCTATCTATGGGAAAACATGTAAAACTCGATTTTGGCAAATTGTGGGTTGGACGCTTTCTGCATAATTACGTCCAATTTAAATTAACGCTGGATTTCAAATGGTAAAAAAACATAATATTTCATTGTTATAATGCATCAATTTATATTTAGTCGTAGTTATAATGTCACTGCTAGTTCTCGATATTAAATTATTAAGTTTGATAAATCTCAACAAAATGACTTTCCGACTATGACATTGATGAAAATCTTTTTTTTTGACAAACTAGAATTTCTAATATGAGAAAATTATGTACTCATTTAAAGAGTTTTCGCTGCTATGGACTTTGTTATTAGATAAAATTATAGTTTAGATTAATCAAATGTTTCTACCAAAACCTATTCATTCGCTCGGTACCATAAAAAGTTGAATAATAAGAATAAAATTAAAAGCAGACACTTTTAAACATCTGTCCGGGCAGGCTTGGAGATATTTTTAATTAAACACGAACTATGTAGTAAAATCTGTCGGTTTATGAACGCCGATGTGAATTTATGATTTTCCTTTGCGTAACACAAGACGCGCACTCAAAAGATCGTAAAGCATTTTTATCTCCCAGAGGCAGCCTGACGATTTCACTTTGTTTCGAAATAATAAAGTCGATACCAGATGTTTCAAAGATATTGGGTTGTAAAAGTGTCTCTTTAATATCACATCCCTCAAACCCTCGCTACGGTGTCAAGGAAAATGTGACTAATTTTGATTTATGTAAGACAAAATAAGATGTTTTCATTTATATCATGGGGAAAGAATCTTACGTACTTTTCATGTTTTCACTTAAATGGAAAAAAACTCATACATACATCAATGTATTTAATAACCTGCATAATTTTATGCGTGTATAATTTTTATTCGAAAATTATTAATTTGAATCTATGACATAACGTTTTATTTAAAATAATAAAGTTACTCAATTATTATTGCACAATTAACTATTTATGTGAGACTTGCTCAATTGGTTGACTATAAAAAATAATATATTTAAATATATGCCCATATAATTATTAAATTCATCATTTCAATCATCTACCTTTATAAATATGAACATATAACGTTTTCTTATAGGACCTTTTTTCTTATGGGTAATAATAAAAATATATTGATAATTTGCACGACGCTACTTTTCTTCTACCTTTATTTTTTATATCTGCTTACGAAATAGTGTAATTATGTACTGGTTGGAAATGTATTTAAGTACATGCTTTTACAAGTTTTGATAAATGATATTGTTATTAACCCGTAGAATAGAAAGGTTATATCAACTATCTGGAATTCCTTGCTGAATAATAATTGGAATTACGAGTTACGAATAACCTGACAATATTTGAAAAACTCCTACTATCATCACAATAAGCGGAAAAATGTTTATTGTGCAATGATGGAGGACTTAGCCAGAAGAGAAATTGAACCCACGACGCCCGGGCGGGAATACGACGCGTTTGTCCACTCAGCTACCGACTGGTCAAAAAATTGATTTTATTTTTCATGTTATTAATTGTATTGTTTGTAACAGTGAAATAAAATGAACAAAAATTTTATTTTTCAAGCACTTTTTTAATCTTATTTATTGTATCTAGATATAAATATTTCAGTTGCATTCGTTACGGAAAAAAATATCGATCGGTCTAATCAGAAACAAAACAAGGGAGACCGGGGATAAAAAAAAACTGGGGTAAACTTTTAGCGGAAACGACCCTCTCCCCCATTTTTATGACGGCATCTCCCGAACTCTTGGTAAGGAGGGAGAAACGGTGCAAGCAGGACCGATGGGCAAAATGGACAAGAGGGGCAAGAGGGGCAAGAGTGTAAGGGCCAAGCCGGCAAATAACAGCTAAATTATTTATTCCGGGAGAGATGAGCGATAGTGGGTCCACTCGGACGGTCCTTGACAAACAATGTATTTACACCCTTGTCCCAAATGGTCGTCTGTCGTCGCTCTCCCCCTAGGAGATCTTGGAAGATTTTTCTAAAATCTCTTTGAATTTTTGGTGGGTTTTGCTTAGCGAAAATAGAAAAATCTTCACCCAACGTTATGTCGCTAATGGTTCTCTTTTCAAGTAGAGACAATGGCACTCTTATCGTGCTGTATTCAAAATACATATTTTGATAAGCCGTTAAATTCCATCTTTTGAAATAATGTTACTTCATTAAATTTCAACTCTAGTAGATCCTATGTTCACAATTAATATAATATTTTTATAAAGTCGCTTTTACGGCCCTCTATACTAGCCTCAATTTATTTCATAAATTTACTGTGCAATCTACTCGTAAGAAATCGATAGAAAATGTAGTTATGCTATAGGAGAGTTGCACTGCCGATTTATAACTTATATTGAATCATAGATCCCAATTCCTTTCACGGGAATTCGGCACCTGGTATGTCCCACTAGAATATTTAGTATACATTTTTCAGATTTCTCCATACATATATGGCATATATTTGTAGGAGTACATTATTTTTTAAATTTTATTTAACACTTTAAATAAAAAAGCGGTATACTAATAAGTTTCTATTTTATTAAATAAACTGTATATTTTTCATTGGAAGTTTGATGTTTTGATCAATATATTAGGTGTAGGGTGTAGTATAAAATTGAACCGATAAATAAAAGATTAAAATAGATATATTTCCTAGCGGCGAAGGACGAAAACGTCTTAGGACAGTATCTGAGTCCTCGAGGGGACAAAGGGAAGTTCCTAGTTCCTAGTTCCTCGGCTCACGTGACCTGTCCCTCTCGACGCGCCCAGGGGACGATGAATATTTAATAGCAGCTGAGCTCTCAGTGGAGGATACTCGAAGATGCCCTCCCGATAAATTCCTCAATAAAATAAGAAACAAAGCGTCGGTAACGTCTCAAAGGTCAGGCGATAGACAATATTACACAACAAGTGGCGTGCCAGGGTTTTGCTGTAAGATAAATAATGTATTAAATATTACGTGTGATTAAGTCCTACAGGTCAAATGGTGATCTGGTAGGTTTTTTTTCGTTTGGCTGAAATCCTATTTGGTACTGCATTTATATTTTATTATCGTAATGACTTGAAACTGAAATAATTACTGTAGCGCCTTTGAGGTTATACTTCTGTCACTGGGAGAGCAATAATATACAAGAAAGAGAGCTGCTCTGTAGTCAGTGTTTATGAGCTTTGCCGGACTTGGCTGGACCTGGGCGTGGCTAGGACTAGGACTAGGGTATTTATAAATCCGTTCATAGCACATGTCGACATAATGTTTTTGTTAATTCGTATAACTACTTTTTCACAGTATTGTTTTAGACAGAAATATAGCATGTAACCTAATTAACCGTTGAGTTATGTTAATTTATTTCGGGTATCAAAACATGTGGGCGGAGTCAACGGAGACGCGGAACACGAAGAACATTCTAACAATACTTTAAAGCGATGTGATGATTTGGAAAATTTTGTAGTCTCTTTCTTTCTCATGGTGTACGAAGTAAAAACCCGGAGAAAGTGATTTATCCCAAATTTGTATAGGTTGGGTAAAAATAATAAGCTCTCTCTTTCCATATATTTTTACTTTAAGGGTAGAACCATAGTTTTTTTTATGGAATACTTCGTAATATTACAGTCACCAATGTTCATGTTTCACACTTTACGCCAATACTAAAAACTGGGCTCGATAACACCGCTGTCAAAATGTACAATCGAGAAGTGTTATCGAACAGAATATGTGTCATTCCCTTGAAACCCACCACCAAACTGTAACTAAACCGTCTGCTGAATCGCTAGGTGTATTTCATTTACGCTACTTTGAGGGTGGACGCTTTGAAAATAAATACGTATTATATAATTTTTTACAGCTTAAATACTTGGATCATTTGTGAATTTTCATTCTAAACAGATTTCCAATAAAACTGAACTTCTCGGAAACCCGTGACACCTGTTAAAAACTATCAACATAAAACTGATTGATCTATTTTTTGAGTCAGGTTTATTTTATTCTAATTTTAAGTTTCGACGTATTTTTACTATTGTTTTGGCTTTGCGCAACGTTTTCGAGGTGAGATTTCACACAAAATCACCCTGAAACAATGCTAAATATTGTTGCTGCTACGCGAATTTAGTAAAACTAGCAGTAATTCAGATTCACAATTGAAACGTTGTTTGAAATGGCTTTAGCCGTGTTTGATGACCAGATCTGAATATCCAGGTACTTCCCAACCTTCCCCTTCCTCATCTCCTTCCCTTCCCCACTACCTTCAGCCTCACAACATACTCCTATTGGGGATGCCATAGTCACACTGGGTCCAGAAGTATAGTATTTTTAATAACTCCACACAGGAGGCCTTGAGGCCCCGGTGCCTTAACTGGACACTAAAGGTTACATCAAGTATTTCAATGGAAGGTTTGTTGGGAAGATTACTTCCGTTGAAGGAGACTACATTGTCATTTGGATCCCTTTTAGTCGTAATCAGACATGATTGGGTCTTTAAAACATTAAATTTGACGAGATATATTATGTATATATGAGTATATTATGTATATGGCGTATATTTTATTATGTATAGGTATGGCGTATATTGTGTACAAATATGGCGTATATTATGTATATGACGTATATTATATTATGTATAGGTAAGGCGTATATTATGTGTATGGCGTATATTACCAATTTTTTTGACGAATTCTTCCCAAAAAAGAGATCTTCTTCCCAATTTTATTTTGTGTATACTCAGCATGCTTGTTAAAGGTTAGCTTTGCATCTAATATAACTCCTAAGTATTTCATATCACATTTTCAATAATGTCACCATCAATTTTAATGTTGCTTTTACTGCATGTTTTCTTAAATCCAATTTTCATACATTTTGTCTTTTTTGTATTTAGTTTAAGTTTATTCATTTTAAGCCATCTTGATACATTATCTAGTTCATTATTCAAAATATTTATTAACTCTTCGTAATTATCTTCAATTATGTATATGAGTGTATCATCTGCAAATAGTCGTACTTTGCTCTTTGAAAATATTTTTTACCATATCGTTAATATAAATAATGAACAACAAAGGTCCGAGGTGCAAAGGTGCATATGGTGTATTTAATATTATGTATAGGTATGATGTATATTATGCAAATGGTGTATTTTGTGTTGTTACTGGCGTTGTGAGGAATCAAGAATGTACATTAAAAAAACTCTTATTTTCCATAATCATTGAAATTAAAATTCTGGGCACTTACAAATTGATTTAGTGGCTTTTGGTTAAACGAGGCTGTCTACCCAGAACTGGACAACGTTAACTCAAATTAACCGATGTGATTTGAAACTATTCTTCGACAAAAATCATTGGCATTGTATAAAAGTATATTTAATAAGCTATACAAGCGTTTTCAATTTAAATATCTATATTAAAAACGACAAAAAAAAAACACTTTAAGACGACTGCTGTAAAATTTCAGTAAATTTGAGTTAGTTTAGTGTATTTCAGAGCATAAAAATAGCAGTTTAATGATTTATATTGCTTATATAACCATAGTTTGACAGAATTTGCCAATCATCTTATTAAAAAAGATCATATCTTCAATAAAAGCACCGGTGCTCATATTCTTCATAAAAATGGTCATGTCAACAGATTAAAAAATTATGAAGCACTAGAAATTAAAAAAAAAAACATTCAAATTAATGGTCGTATTG
This sequence comes from Drusus annulatus, assembly GCA_022651775.1. Taxonomy (NCBI): domain Eukaryota; kingdom Metazoa; phylum Arthropoda; class Insecta; order Trichoptera; family Limnephilidae; genus Drusus; species Drusus annulatus. The sequence continues at coordinate 1,372,298 of JAGWCC010000218.1, forward strand.
TTAATAATCAGTAAAATTCTTCCAGTAGTGCAATATTAAATATATTTCCCGTAAACAAAAAAAAAATCATTATTCTTTAATCACTTTCTCAGTTGACGTTTTTCCTCTTTCATTCCATATTATCTGTCTCTTTCTTTCTGTTTGTCTGCTTTGTTATAATTTAAATTTTATTCTTTTGTTTTCTTACTGTTCTCTTATTTTAGTATGTACGAGTATATATAACCACACAGTATATATTTTTTGTTCAGTTTATTTTTTTTCTCCAATGATGTTTACGCTAAGCGAAACCTGTCGGTCATAAAAATTCAAATAAAATCTGTGGTCTTATACAAAGTTATCATTTCATTTTAATGATTTATATTCTGTAACACGCATATTCATCATGAATCCTAGTTGCCTTTTGCTACATTCGCACGTATCACCTACCGGTTAAATCACGAAGGGAAGTTAATAATTAATCAATGAAACCATTAATACATAAAATCACTCTGGCCGGCGGTTAAAATGTTTCAGCTTTTATTTCCTGTCACCTAAGGCGAGGAAAAGTAATTTAGAATAACACGGGGCTGCAATTGCATTATTAAGTATGTTCCTACAGTGGGCGGGGTAAATTATTTACTACCCTTCTACGAGTATTAGAAGCCTTCTACGTGTCGCATACAATATATATTTATTCCACGAGGTCCGCCAGAGCGCGAACTGAACAATCGTTATTAGCTATTAGCTGCTACCCTTTTTAATGTTGGTACGTTGACATTCAAATTAAAGGTATCGGTTGAAAATTGATACCCTCGTAGAAAATTCACTTTAATGGCATTAGTTATTGATGGTTCGTTCTATGTGTGAAGTGGAAACGTTCAGAACCGGCAATTGCTTACAAATATATACATTTTGCAAAATAAATGCATTGTAATTGTCGTAAAACAATCGCCATAAGGTAGAATATTAAAAATAATTTAACACATACAAATACATATAGAATGTACTAAGTTTCAACTGCAATTAAAATCAACAGATTTCTTACTCGGTAATTGCAAACTTAGAGTTTTATTTTATTTTTTATAGTGAATACCGCACAAGAGCTAATGGAACTATGCAATCTCCGGTTGAGGTATGTTGTGAGGTTAAAGGAAGTAGTAAAAGGAAGGGGAAAAGGAAGGTTGGGAAGAATCTGGCTATTTAGATCTGATCACCAAACATGGCTAAAACCATTTCAAGCAATGTTTCGATTCTGAATGGTAGTCTTTCACTAAGGTAACACTTAGTTAGTATCTACCACTCATATACGTGTTTCTGTTATATTTATACAGTAGTACTCTCAACAAAAAAGAAGTAAAAATAACTTTCAGAAATACGCATGAACATTTTTCTGATTGAGATCCCATTAATAAGACCAAAGTTAAAATAATCATTTTAATGTAAAGTACTTTTTTTGAGCGCTGGATTTCGGATGAAAAAGCTTGGATTCTTTCTGCAAAACATATATGCGGAAACAGTTATAGAACAGGCTTAATTTTCATGAACAATCACGCACTAAAGCTTACAGTTATAAGCACTTTCTTGCCATCTTTATCATCCTTACACATTCTTACGAGGATCCCAAAAAATAATTATATAACCAATGAATATATTCTTACGGTCATCGCTTCAATTAATTTAATAACCCGGTAACATAATTACCACTGACAATTATTACACAACAACCAATTACAGCCCTGTGTTGAAGCTACATTAAGTGGTGACCTATGGCGCCGAGGCACCACCTACGCCCCCCCGATCAAAGGACACACACCCACTCACCAGTCACATCGTCTCCCTCAGGGGGGGAGGGGTGATGGCACTGGTTATACCAGCCAAGCAAGATGGTAAAACATGCATAGGGTTAATTATTAAGGTTAAATAAAGCAAACAGCAGACCAGCAGCTAAAAATACATCTATTAGTTATAGATTATATTGAGCCACGGTCGTATCCCACGTTTTGAACGAAAACCCGTTTACCATTTATTTCACTTAAACACTAAAAAAGTTGATGCACAATGATAATACAAATAATAATTACAACGTTTTTTTTACATCTATGCTCATAGTTCTAGGAATAAATTGAACATACGAGAACATGAATTTTGGTGGCAATATCTTAATATTGGATGATCAAGCTAATGTTCTAATTACCAAAACAGCTTTTTTGTCAAATTGATAACCTATAACTTCCCACCCACTCTTGGTGCATTATTTTTGGTTTAAAATGTCAAGTAGTTTGGCAACAAGTCATTGTTATAGTTCTCGGTTAAAATCAAGTCACTAAATCTTCAACTATGGCAACGGAATGTTATTTATTTTTCGATTTACGTTAAAAAAAACTGTTGTTTTCTCCAATATAAAAATTAGAAAACATGTTAGCTTTTATAAATAACAATAAACATAAAATTGAATTCTAGATAAAATAAAAATCATCACAAAGTCTTTATTAAAAATGTAATAATTTGAAAGTGTGATCAAAACGTAACTAATTTGTCACGAATCTCAAACCTCCGAGGATCCCTGAGCGACGATCGTGCCTTTTCCTGAGATGCATTATTAAAATATTCCTACAATTAAAAAAGGCCGTCGACCGTTCATTTATTTGCACCCTTTTCATCGCAAATGAGAATACTTTCCAAAGCGCTTTTCCTCTTGCCCCGTGCGATCCCTAGCTCGTCTTTTGTTGATCGATGAGGGAAAGAAAATAATTATGTGTAAAAAAAGGTTACATAAATTTTGTAAAAGTAAAAACCCTCCCCTATTTTCAAGAACTTTTCAATTTCGATTTTATTTTATTTGCCAGAGATTCATTTTTAATCTAGGCAATAATCACCTGGGAAAAGAAATACCTGTTGATATCCCCCCTGCGAAGTGTAAAGAGATGGTGAAAACCCCATTAAAGGTCTAAAAGAGATCAAGTAAGTGTTCCCTTTTGTGCTTGAGAGAGATTTATTTCAGTTTCATCCCTGAATAAAAGATTTAAAAAAATGTAACGCATGTACCAGGCGCAGGATTTGCTTTATCTTATTAATTCAAAAGTTTCAAGCTGTGATAAGTCTTTATCTATTTAATTGTCAAAGACAAAGAAATTGTAACCCTGTGGTAAAATAAAAATATTACTTTAAAATACCAACTATTAAAAAAAAACTGTACTTTAAATGTTGCACATATTTAAATTCCGAACGAATCTTTGAAAAAAAAAAATATGATGACAAAAAGGTAGTTATAAAAAAGCATATATTCGTATATTTACAGCATGTTCCAGAATGGTATATACTATCAGTTTCGCTCTGGTGAAAGACAAGCATTCAGAAAACTAATATATTTGGCTTTTTTTACCGTATTTACGTATCTCATGTGTAAACATATGTGTATTGACATCACATTATTGTTTATTTTGTATATTCGTATGGTTTTAGTTCGTAGTAGTTATAGTTTTTCCATTGCATTAAAAATATATACCATGGATTAATTTGGGTGATATTATTGTATTATATAATATGATCTTGTAAGTTTTTTTACAAATTTTATTTCCTATTCTATTAAGAAATTCATTCCTTAATATACTGACTTCATACAAATGTATTGAAATTTATCGCTTTCGTCTGATAATCCTACGATCATTAAACATTTACAGCCCTGTCTCGCTACATGTCAAATGATTCACCGACGTAAATTAGAATTCATACGGTATGCGATATTCAAATCAACACCCCAATACTCCGTCCTCCCAAATTGAATGTTTTACGAGGAATCGTCGATCCCAAATCGCCAGTTTAGCGCGGCGCGTATTCGCGAGCAACGAAAATGAATTATTATGCAAAGTCAACACACAACTAGAGAATTTATCACAACGCTTTATCGTAATATTTTGTACGTGACTTACATGCAAAACGAGCGGTGATAAAAAACATATCTTCGTCGTCATCGTTTCCCCGCTCTTTTTCCGCATTTTCCCGCATTTCCCGGTTCTGTCCTTCGGCCGGAATACAAAAGATGGCGGGGTGAGAGTCGATTCACACTTATTTGCATAACCTACGGAATAAAATGTGGGAATAAATCAAGCGGGGTGTTGAGAGCGGTAAAATAAATACATTATGAGTGGGAAGCTGGGGTCGGAGTGTATCAAAGCGGTTTTAGCGATGTTCTTACGCGGTTTCCACTGCGGTGGCCCCCAGCAGATCTCTGCCGAGTCTGCGAATCAAAGTGTTATTCCATTTTTATTTAAATATGCACTTGACATGTAAAGGAATTCCACGCCACATTGTTGCACGAGTATGAATACATATTACGACTGAACGCGCTGAGAGGGTAATCAGCGAGATCTTTTGAATATTGCTGTGTGAAAAATGCATTTTTTTGTATTTTAAGCGATTTTTCTCAATATGCTATATATTATTTAGAATATAATTTAGAAGTGATCATTATATAGTCTTAGATTTATTTACTATTATTTCAGTTTGTCATTTATAAAGAACATAAACAAAAACAAATACCTATTTTATTTGGACCGGTCGGTAGCTGAGTGGACAAACACGTCGGATTCCCACCCGGCCGTCGTGAGTTCAATTCTTCTGCTGGCTAAGTCCTCCATCATTGCACAAGCAACATCTTCCACTTTTTATGATCGCAACAGAAGTTTATCAAATATTGTAGGGTTTTCCGTAACCCGGGAATGCTTGACTTTATTTTGAAAAAAATTTAAAAATACCTATATTAGAAGAACGGGATGAGTAAAAGAAAAGAGTTTTGGTTAAGTTTGCAGAATTTTTCCTTAGATTTATATCTAGCAAGGAAAAATGAAATAATTCAGAAAATAAAGTAATGTACTATTATTTTTTTGAAAAGGACATGTGACAAATGACATGTTTAGATACGAAAAATAAAATTCCTAAATTTTGTTTTGGGTCTCCTGAACATCTGCGTTCATTGACTCATTCCGTTCTTTCTTGCGCCTAATATTATGTTATAATTAAACTTTAAATATATTCCACATTTATTCCACGTCCTTTACTGATATCTAATTATAGATTGATAGTTGAAATTTGTAAGTTATTGAGTTAGTATTTATAAATCGTTTGTAACCCTTTTTACCCAATCTGTTTTGAGTTATTTTACTGAAACTGACCACTGAAATCAAAGTAGTTTTGATGTAAACTTGTCATGTTTTTGTTTTTGTTTTTATGTTTATTGAGGATATTTAAGTCTTGTTAATGATACATAGAACAATACGAATGCTTTATTTCTGAAATGCGTTTCATAATCCCATATTGGAAGGATTTCAATTATATAATGAATAAATTTAATACCTCTTAAAATGTCTTACATGTTTTATAATTCTGACAGAAAATTTATCTGCTTAGCTCTCACTGTACTAAAAAAGGAAGATGGCAATGAATACCATAATTTGCGTAAAAATAACTTGCTACTGCGATGTGTTAATTGACGATTGAATACGATATTTATTATTTTGATTTATTCCAGGGAGTTACGTTTAGAATCTATCACGATACGCTACCCATTTCAATCCACAATAATAATAATATAATGTACAATACATAATCCGCTATTTCAGCCAAATATAATAATACAGAAATAATATACACATTTTTTACATTACAATAATAAATAAATGATTAAAATTAACATAAATATAAGTAAAAATTAAATATTAACTTTGTATATGACCACCGATTTAATTTTTATGTTTATGACCGAACGATTTTTGTTTTCTTTTACAAAAAAAATAGAAAAATAAATAAAATAAAATGCTTAATTCACCGCAGTTTGGATATTACTTATAATAGAAAGAAGAAAAAAATAATCCTTATTTAAAAAACAAAATAGATAATTTAAAAACTACAGGCATTATTTCCCTGAACTGTTATTGTAGTCAGCCGTAGTCAAGACGTGGTAAAAGAGGGTACTTTTTTTATGTTTTTGAGTAGGTATAACACATAACTACATATTCGTGTTAGTTTTGGAAATTAATATTTCTAAGGAGGTCTATGTAGGTACTTATCTATTTTAATTTATATTCGTTACAAAGTAAATGCTGCTTTTTGTTTTGTTTTTAAAGAAAGACCAACATTCCCGGGTTACGGATAACCTGACAATATTTGAAAAACTCTTACTGTCATCACAATAAGTGGAAGAGGTTGCTTGTGCAATGATGGAGGACTTATCTAACAAAAGAAAAACTACTAACCGGTCTGGGAGAAATGCATAATTTCAGTAAATGGGTTAACCAGGAAATGCTGCAATATATACCATTCCTATACGCCATATACTACCAACAAAAAGTTAGCTTTGACTTACAGTACGCACTACTTGTTTGTGTGAAATCACTATGAATCAATACACACTCACCTTTACAAGCTACATGTCAGACTTATGTCATGCAACCACCCCAGTGTAATTTAGCCATAACAAAACCATGCCACTCTTGCACCAACCGTCGATGACCAAAATGCAAGTGAACTCATAACAAAACCTCAACCACCAGTAGAGCTCCCAGCTGATTAGTTGTTGGAATTAGTTCCCGTTATAAAATCGATGATAAACTTAACTTAAAGTCGGTCAAACTAAACAAAACCGTCGACCTTGAACTCAGGAGTTGGATCCCGCTTACTTGCTGAAGTTTTTTAGGGTACCATTAGCAAGTTGGCACAACTTGGTAGGTAGTGGCCTCAAGTTGGTAGGTTGTGGCTTCAACTTGGCAATTGTGTGTGACTGCGAACTCCAGTCCGCCGAAGTTGCCGCTATCGGGAAACTTATTTATAGTCGCTGCAGCCAACTTAAAAAACTTAGCTGAATAAAAGTCCAAGTCGGTTCGAACTTGAATAACAATATGACCTTGAGACAAAAGACTTGCAAGGCCCCTTAATGCGATGAAGTTATGAAAATATAAATCCTACCAGGAAACTTCCTGGACATTTTGGAGTTCGGATCGTTTGGCATGTTTGACTTTGGCGAAACTTGGACTTTTTCGTCGGACTTTAGACTTTGGACTTTCCGCCGTCGAATGGCGAAAGTTGGGCGTTTTGATGAAGCATGACGCAATCAAACAAAAAATATTGTTATTGGGTTTTGATTTAAGTTGTTAAGATCGAAATTCTTGCGATGGTTGTTTTTTGGGTAATAAAGCCATGCTGCGCTTTCTTCTCGTTATCAGTGTATTGTTTTGGACTTGCATTTTTTAATTATCCCTGATGAAGGATACTGATGGACCGAAACGCTGATTCAAGAAGGAACATGCGCAATGCAGCCCAGTATTAAAAAAAAACACTTGCTAAAATTACTGGTAAGGTATTTTTTTAATGTCATTCAATATTTATTAGATATTATGTATAGAGATACTCGTATTTGTAATATCTCGTAAAATAATCAGAAAATTATCAACACTTAGTCTGTATAAAAAAATAAGATAAAATAATCAAAGGTTCGAATCCACTACTTAAATTGATGATAATGACGTTTAACATTTTGATAAACCGTTTTTAACTATTTAATGAACGATGTACAGTTCGAAGATTGATTTATTAGAGATTTGCACGGTTTTTTTATTGCAACATTTCCATTTTTTGCAGAATATTGATTCTGATTTCAGTTTTGTAATAAATAGCGCATCCTGACATTCTTTCAATAACGCATTTATGAAATTTTTTATGTTAACGTATTTTAAATAATATTTTCATTTGAATTCTTCTTTGTTATTTAAAAATGGTGACGGTAAGAAGGTACAAAAATAAAATAGCATTCAGCATATCATTAGATCAAAGAATCACCCGCATAACCTATTGTGCGGAGTGCCTTTTGCTGAAACCTGTTCCTGGTTCAATGCATTGATTTTACCAGCCCGTATTTCCATATTGCAGTATTTTGCTCAATCACACTGTCAATAGATTTTATGTGATATCTCATCAGTCTTACCGATGAAATCAAAGCTGTCTATTTTTCCATGGAAGCTAAAAAGCCGGATAAAATTTTTGAGCGAAAAGATACGGGGAATGCACGGCTGAATGTAGAAATAATATAAAACGTGTACATTTAATATTTAAAAATAACACCCAAACACAATCATTTTTATTATTGCAGGTACAAAAGAGGTTGAGGTATCATCATAGCAATAGATATGATATATTTTTATGGTCAGAATATTTTTATGATCCATTAATTTATTTATTTTTGGGTTCAATTTGTAGAACTCCATTTCACATTTTTTAAATATAATTCAATGGAATTAAATTTAATAAACCTAAATTTAATAGGCTTCATAACAGTTTGATAGTGGCCTTAAACGCCAAAACAGCTGACACTAAAAACTATAACTAGCAGAACTAAATAACAATAACATTAAATTTAATTCAATTGAATTGTATAAAAAAAACAATAATGCCGCAGCCGTTAATAAATCATTTTTCATCAATATTAAATTTTAAAATCATTTCCATTTTTTAGTTTTTTTAATTTTTCTTAGAAAGCGGTTGCTTTGTTATGTACTTTATTTTTATAGGTACTAGGTTTTTTACAAGTTCAAATTAATCTAATAAAATAGTGTTTTTATAAAGTTTTATGTTTTTCTTTTATTATGACAGCTGTTGCGGCGTTAAAAACCATTTTCAAACTGTTTCAGTTGTAGTTTGATAAAACAGCAGAACTTAAAAATAACCTTATTAAATTTGAATAATTTTGAATAGTGAAAATATAATAATAAAGTTCTACAAATGAAATACCAAAATAATAATTATATTGGTACTAGGTATTTTGTGAAGCAAACTTTTGAGTAATTACCGTTTGTACTGAATTGGCAAATAAGTAATAAAACCAAATATACATACAATGTACAGTATATGATGTGTATATTTTCTCGGAATTGCGTTACTTAGATCCAAACCAATCGTACTTAATATGCATTTATAGGGGATTCAGAAAACGCCTCCAACTTTTCCAATAAACAAAACAACAAACGTAACCTACTTTACGAATTAATAAATTCGGAAACTTTTCATTTCGCTTCAACTGATCCAAGCCCCGTAATACGTGGCGCTATCAGCTATCTTCCTCGTGCAATATCTGGCTGAGAGGCCGATGGTCCCATACCGAAAAATCAAAATCAACAAAAAAATATGTAAAAAAAATGATCTCCAGGTAATCTCTGTTTTTTCTTCTTCTGAAATTTCAAATTGAATGCAACAATTTTCAGCGAGTACATTCATTCTTGTCATGAGTTGACAGAAAAATAAAACAAGACGCATTTATGAAATGTTGTTTAATTATGCTTTAGGTTGACAGCGGTGATAAAGACTGGAGCTGGAAGATGGTTCTCATCAAAACTAAAGTGAATTTCGAATAAGTTCATGTTTTTGAGGATATAAGAATGGAAAAGGAGTATTTTTGAAGAAAATACATTATATCACAAATTATTTTTTTTTAAACAGAGTTGAATCTGCCTAGACACTTGAAAAGTAGAAATTTTATGAAAGGTTATTGACTTTTCGACAGTAATGGTTTAAATTCTAACATATAATTTTCATACGACAGGAACCGATGGAGAGGACGTGGAGAAGAAGCTAAATTCCATCAAATAATGACACACTACGATAAAGATGATGTTCTCTTTAAATCAGAAACTACCAAATTTAAAATAAAAAGCTTTTATAGGTTTCTTAAAAGTGGAAGAAATATATATACTTGGGACTTTTGGCCCCTCTGCTATATCTTCTAAATTCTCCATTCTCACAAGTCATCCCCTTTCATCCTTTAACTCCTTGCCCTTGTTCAACTGCTACGATGTTATTTTGAAAACGTTTAAAAGTTGTTAGTACGGCCATTGTCTCTTTTGCGAATCCGTGTTTAATGAACGGGAAGTAATCCAAACTACGGTAATCGTACACTGGGAGATATACTGACGATATAAAGATGCAAATAACAAGTTTTCAAGTACGAACATCTCATTCCCCGCAGATACTCGCGGATGTATTTTATACACTTCCCTTAACAATCGTATAAGGCTCCGGTTGAAATATACTGCGGAGAACTTTGGCGAGCTTCTTACATTCAATTATTATCTCGTTTCTATAATCTGCAACTGCTTGGTTTAACAACGCAAGATTAGCCTTTCAAATTTATGTTTACCTATCTCACTTCAAAGGTATGTGGAGTGACATAGTAAATCATTTAACTCGATAATCTAAATCTTAATTTTCCTTAATTTCTCTTAGGAACGGCCATGGGTAGGCATAAACGCCGTCGGTCGGGTAACCTCGAAAAAATAATTATAAAAAAAAAGTTAGACTTAAGCCGTGTTTGGTGGCCAGATCTGAATAGCCAGGTACTTGGCGACCTTCCTCTTCCACATCTCTTTCCATTCTCCACTACCTTCAGCATCACAACATACCCCGATTTGGGATGCCATATTCCCATTGGCTTTAGACGGTTGGGACTCTTGTGCGGGTATTGACTATAAAAATACAAAAATTAAACTCAAATTCGAGAAAAACAATGATTTTTTTATTATTATTTACATTACCTATGACTTTATATTGCTTGTCCAAAAAAACATATTTGTTTCCTGAATGAAATATTATTCGCCCAGTACCAGAATTTTCCGTCGAATAAGCACCTTAAATTGCGGAAAAAAATTCCGATGAGATGCGTACCCATCGTGAGTGATTCTTCAAACTTCGACAAGCTGCTAATAATAGGGATAATTGTACATTTTAAATTTACTTTGATAATAAACAGTTCTTTCAACTGGATTAATTGATTGAAATAAATTATTATTCCAATATATTTTTAGTACTTCAATGGGTTTTATTATAATAAAATTTATATAACGTGTTTTGATCCATTAGTAAACATTAAAATAACTTCAATAAATATTTTTTTAAACTCACATCTGCTTCTACAAAATAACATTAAAAATATTCGATTATGTTGAAGAATTGAACTGATTCCAGGAAATCTGTCGAGTGAAGACTTTTAAAGGTGAAGTTTTTGTCTAAAAAATAACTTTTCCTCGACGTGCCCTTGATGTATCGACATATTTTCAAAAAAGTTAACTTTGCCTTGGCATATCGAATTGATATTTGAAGCACGAGGCGGTATGAATTCCTAATCCCTTATAATTATTTCATAATAATATTGATTTTGGTAATAAATCCTCAAAAAATAATGTTAATTATAATTGCCCTCTAGTTATAAGATAATTATTGAAAAAATGAGTATTTACGTTATAATTCCATGAGAATTTTTCAAATGTATTTGTTTGTTGTCCAACATAGTTAACTCGTACTTGATGCAACATACTTATTGACGTCATGGAAAATTCAAACAAAAAAGTTTATGTGATATATTGACCCTTGCAAAATGGAAAAAAGTAAAAAATAAATAAAAATATTATGTCTGAGTAGTTGCTATTCCGCCGAGTGAGTTGGAAATGTATGCACATATTCATATCTTAAATCATTTAGTGAATAACTGTATTTTTTTAGATCTCTGTTGAATAAATAAATAAATATTCTATAAGGGTCTGTTAAGAAATTACACTTTGTTAATTTTTTTAAAATCTTGTATCATATCGGCACGTATGTTTTCAAGGATTGATCAACCGTAATATTTCAAAAAGTTGAAAGTTTAGGTAAATAATCTTGAAACGCTTCAATTATAAGTACTGTGATATTTCAAAAACCTTCTTAGAAAGGTTAGAACGGACTATTTATTTGAAGTTTCTTGTCTCCGAAACTTGTAATTGAATAAATGTTGTTACATCTAAATCAGTGCTTTCATAGATGATGCATAGTAAGTAAATTATTATATAAGGGTAGTTTCAGCTTCCTGGGTATGTATCAGACCTGTGGCCATCATATTTCTAGTGTAGAACCTCCATATAACATTCACAAACACAGCCTGAAAAGTTTTTCGCTTATGTCGTTTTATTACCCTCTCGGAATTGGTTTGCTCTCACTGGAGTCGATCACATAATTTTGAGATTTGCAGGGAATCCCTTCGTAAATATATAAGTATCTACAGAGTATTTTTATATTACGTTTATTACCTACGCAAAACCTAATGATTTTAACAACAATGCCAAGATACTAGTAAAGAATCATTTGATACTTGAATCCGTAAATATATTCCCGTTAAGCGGCAAATCAGATTGTCCGAAATTTAAAGCAGCAAAAACTCTGAAGCTGTTAGCTCTGACATCATGAAATTTGTCTAGTATTTTTGGTCTGGAACTTCTGAAAACACCAAACTACCTTCATATTCGCAGCGTCATTTTCATCGTGAACCTATGAAATAGCAACTTAATTGTTAAACAAATGAACACGACGCAATGCCATATAGAAATCAGTATTTACCAGTTTTATATATGATGCCAACTTTTTTTACATTTTCTCTACATATAAATATGAATATGTTTGTCTGTCGGTCTGCGTGTTTGTTTGTTTTCGATTTTCTCGAAAATTACTCAAGCGAACTGAAAATAGCACAGTTCGCGCTTATTAGCGACGGAAAGGTTAAAAGAGTAGTTTGAATGAAATCCAATATTTAAAACTGTTACTATAATGTTTTAAAATTAGTATGAATAACATTGAACCCGCCATTTTGTATTGAATGTAAAACACAATCAGGTATAAGTTAGAATTTTTTTTTTCAAATAAATGTAATGAAGTAAATTTTTCAAATGAATAGTCCGTGATAACCTTTCTAAAAGATAGTAATAGTCGTCTTTGTTAAGAGATAGTAATAGTCGTAAAAATGCATTACTTTTGCATAAATTATGGCACCAAAAGAAAAAACTATTGATTGACCTACACCCCAATCACAAAAAAGCTCAAAGTTTAAAAAGTAAAAAATTAAAAGCTTAAAGCTTAAATAGATCAACGCTTAAAAAATTCAAAGCCATAATTTAAAAAATAAAAACATTGTAAAACTTCAAAGCTTAAAAAGTTCAAAGCTTAAAAAGCTCAAAGCTTAAAAGCTCAAAGCTTAAAAAGCTCAAAGCTTAAAAAGCTCAAAGCTTAATAAGTTCAAGGCTTAAGAAGCTCAAAGCTTAAAAAGCTCAAAGCTTAAAAAGCACAAAGCTTGAAAAACTCAAAGCGTAAAAAGCTCAAAGCTTAAATAGCTCAAAGCTTAAAAAGTTCAAAGCTTAAAAAGCTCAAAGCTCTTTAACCTCAAACGCTCAAAAATAAATAAATCAAACCTTAAAGTTTAAAAATCTCAAAGCGAAAAAACTCAAAACTTAAAAACTCAAAGTCCAAAGCTTAAAAATCTCAAAGATTTAAAACCTCAAAGCTTTAAAAAGTCAAAGTTCAAAAAGCTTAAAGCTTAAAAATCTAAAACCTCAAATTTCAAAGCTAAAAACATTGAATAGCTCAAATCTCAAAGACGAAAACATCAAAAAGCTCTATGCTAAAAGCTTAACCTCTCGGCGAGTGAGTTTTTGCAAATCAAACTAAAATGCATATATAGGTGAAATATTTTATATTCGATATTTTAGTGTGTGGACTAAATTTGAAAAATCCGTGCTTCTCACTTAGACAGCTGTATGTGGCCTGCTCACGCGTCGGAAAACCTTCTGATATAATTAATATACGCATCAGACGGGAAAACAAAAAATAGCGTGTATTCAAAAGCAGTATTAAAACACAAATATTTTCTTTCTTAGAGTGGCATTTCAAAGCATGCCGGGTACGCGCTAGTTAGTAAATAAATTATAAACATGGAAACACTTAAGTCTAGGTTACTTAGACATAACACGACACTGTTATCTGAATCAGTAGAACTGTTATCAGATAAGGATAAACAATATTCGTAAAAGATTAATTTGAAACAAAATATTTATATAACATACGAATTTCTTACCTGGCTTGATTAATTACATGGAATAGTCAAACCACTAAGTCAGTATTTCGAATAGATTTAGACTAGAGCCTTGAGATTTACAATACCCTCTATAATTTGCTTACACGGAGTAAATAAATGATTCTATTCATGTGACGATCAAGACCGGAGCATACCAAAGATATGCATGTTATATTATGCTGACCCATTGATATACTATACGAAAGATTGGCCTGCAGAGCTACGAAAGTGACCAATTTCGTGTCCTTTCACGGAAGTTCTCGATATGAGACTACAAATTAATATACATACATATTTATCTATCCTAAAAACTTTCGATACTAGGTGTCTCGATCACAAATTTTTCTGCTCGCAGTTATTTTTACTTTAATTTGTATCGACCATAAGAACTCTCGATCACCACTCTTGGAGAGAGAATTTATCATCGTAAGAACTACAGTAAATTTCTTAAAATTTACTCATATTACACAAGGACTCGGTAACAGCTTGATCGATCTCAATATTTCTTCATATCGATTACAAAAACCCTCAGAACCAATGACGTTACAAATATATAGACAAGCAATAATCACGCTAGTTGGTGTGATCGGTGTTTAAGCCGATTTAGTACTAAACGGTCACGCGTCGCTTGAGGTCGTTTCAAGCAAGTATGGAACGCGGTCTGATCTTCGGATCTGTTTCGTTCATACATATATATTCTATGAATGTCCATCTTTGTCATACATGACCGATATTTGAATGATAAATTTAATGGTAACGTGTGAGTTTTGCTTGCCACATTTTGTGTTGATATTCTAAGGCTATAACGTGTATACATATGTAACTTCATTGCTCAGAACGAGATTTTTAGATTATATGAACTCTCATGGCGAGTTTTTTGGGCCATTAATTTTACTCAAATCGATTTCAAAAGGTCTCGGCTGGATGTTTACCGATCACAATTTATACATAAATAGACCACAAGGACTCCTGGTACGAACCAACAAGGCCTATCTACTTTTATTTGTACCTATGATTGCGTCATTCCTCCCCCGACATAGAGAGTCATGTAGCAGGACATAATGCAGTCTGGCTAAAGTTTCTGCAAGTGATTGAATTCGCTGGCCCAACTAGGAAACTAGAAACTGGAGACGTACTTCAAATTGGCAAGCGCCTTCACATGCGGGCTGAGATCTGCTTGATGCTAAATATGTTCTGTCGGGTAATAATATTAAACTGTTTCATCGAAGAAAATAATAAGAAGTAGTCGCCATCAAGCCTTCGGGGTAGAGAAAAAAATGCTTCACTAAACGGGATATTCTAAGACATTTGCTAAGACAGAGAGATTAGAAGGTAAGTAATTTTTTGCGGTTAAAAAAATACAAGATTCATTTTACACTTTTTCTATAAATGTTTCCGAAAACCGCCCTGAAAAACAGCCTGATTTTGTGTTGTGCACAGTTACGACAAAGGAGTGTCGGAATAGAGGATAAAATACGATGAAGATGGAATAAGAAGTCGGGTACGCCACTCTGATGGAATGTCTTAAAGCTGGGAAACTGGGTTAGATTAACAGCAGTTCTGAATGTTAAATAATTATGCCATTTTCTAAATATTGCAACCTTGCCAGACTTATGGCTGATTCACAGCAACGTCCGGTTCCGCTCAGTGCCGATATTGTTCCGCAAGAAAACTTATTGATATGGTATGAATATCAATCAAGGAGTATGTGCCAAGACAAATTTGTGTGGCAGTATATCCTTCTGCTCACCCTTGTGATATTTAACTACTTATTTAGTTAAATAACTATTTTGAAGTGTAAAACTTTAACGCAGATTTTTTTTTTTTTTAAACCATTTAAATTAAAATATTTTTATAATTAATAATTGATAAAAATATTAGTGATAAAAAAATGGTTTAAAAAAAAAAAAATCTGCGTTGTAAGTATTTTTACACTTCAAAATAATTATTTAACTAAATAAGTAGTTAAATATCACAAGGGTGGGCAGAAGGATGTACTGCCACACAAATTTGTCTTGGCACATACTCCTTGATTGATATTCATACCATATCAATAAGTTTTCTTGCGGAACAATATCGGCACTGAGCGGAACCGGACGTTGGTGTGAATCAGCCTTTAGATGCGGTTGAAGCGTGTTACTAACATATGGCGTTTTTCTCACTATACTTCACACATCAAATCATTCACACAGAGGAAGGATGAAAGTAGACGGAATGCTGTAGAAATGAGACCCCTGAGGAGTATGTGCGTAAAACCGTGTATGACCGTGTTAAAAATGTGGATATCCGGAAATAATGAAAGGCTGATGTAAGCTTAATGAACAGGATCAAGAAAGAGACACTTAGATGGTTTGGGCATGTAGAGCGAATTAACGTAGAAAGGAGTGGGAAAATAATTTAAGATGCGAAATTGAATGGAAGACGAAGTCGGGGACGCCTGAAGAAGACATGGCATGATCAAGGTAACAAATATTTAGGGCCTTGTGAAGAGTCAGAATAACAGAAGAGTATGTATAAGACGATGCATTAATGTGAACGAATCAATGAGTGTGTGCCAAGACAGAGTTGTATGGCGGTCCGTCCTCTCTGCCTACCCCTGCGGAGAAACGACGTGATGGTTTGTTAGTTTTTTTTTATAAATTCACACATCAATAAAAAAACTTTGTATGCAAATAAGTAGTAACTAGGTATATTTAAATTAAATTAAAAAATGCATACCTACATAATGATGTGTGTAATTATTAAAAAACGTTAACATAATTACTGTTCCATTGATTATTTGAGATTTATTATTATTTTTACACATTTTTCACTTTTATTCGTATGTGTGTACTATATAGTTTGAAATGGGTGGGATTGCATTAACCTCTCCATATTCCGGAATAAAGAATAAAATGAACATTACGTTACCTCCCTCGATTGAAGTTGGTTTCAATATAAATATATACAAGCACCATCACGTATGTTCATGCCAGTAGATTTATAATGTATCTCAAATTCGCGTTCCTGGCACGTCGAAGCCCCCACCGC
This sequence comes from Drusus annulatus, assembly GCA_022651775.1. Classification (NCBI taxonomy): domain Eukaryota; kingdom Metazoa; phylum Arthropoda; class Insecta; order Trichoptera; family Limnephilidae; genus Drusus; species Drusus annulatus. The sequence continues at coordinate 1,389,222 of JAGWCC010000218.1, forward strand.
CCAATGCCAGTACCCAGGGCCACGACTAATTGCACATAATAACCAACATCGAACAAGATTTTGGTTTCTGTCAAAGTTTCCAAGTCTGTACAAGTCCGAACCTGAGGCGATCGGGGTGGGGTTGGGCGGAGAGGGAGGGCTAGGTGGAATTCCCGAAAGGGGCGCTGGAGGTAAAATGCTTCGGGTTCGCTTTTTGTCCTGTGAATGTTAAGTAACATTGTTGCTTAAATAACATTGTTTTTGGTGCTTGGAATTTGTTGAGGTTTGTTTGTTTAATTAATAGAATTGGAGTAGTTAGTGCCTACAAGGTAATATAATGTTGATAATTTCATGGTTGTCAACATTAATTAGTTACTTGTGTATTTGTTTTGAGTTAAGCGGTTTATAATATATAGCTTTTATAAATCTAAGTAATATTTTCAAGAAATTCAAATATTAACAGACATATCGCAAATATTTCAAAAACTGGAAGTAGAACACTGGGTCAAAAAATCCTAACAACTATAGATTTAATCGAAATAAAAAGTCAATTGAAAGAGTCGCCACACAAAAATATGTTAAAATATTCGTTTCTCGCTGGTCATTTTCTCTAACTGACTAATAATTCAAACTTTTTACAAACTGAACAATTCAAGAGAATAGAAGAATAAAACAATATGGATACCTGTATGTTATATTGTTACCGAAAATCTTCTAGTGCTGTTGCCATGGAAATCGCAAAAACGCTTCAAAGTAATGTTTCAGCCTGTTATTCTAAACATGTAACCGGCTATTTAATTAGGAAAAAAATACACATTGGGAACATTATTTAATGATGAGATGTTTTGTATCTCCTAGTAGTCCTTTATAATAACGTGACAGAGTTTGAACTATCCGCGATAACTTCAGGGCAACATGTAATATTTATTTTGGTCTGTCACGCACCTTCCCGTTTTGAAATTCCGCTCGTATCTCAAGGAAAGTTATATCACGAGTTGCCCACTGCTTAATGTATGCCGGAATATGTTTCAAGACATTGAGCATCTAGGCGCAAGTGTCTTCGTGGACATCGGGGGGACGGGAGACAATGTAGAGCGGGGCAAGTTGTCTCAAAGCGGGCCGAGGCTTTATGACAACTTGATGCCTTCCCACACAATGTAACACACCTACAGACTACAGTCTTAAAGTAACTGGAACCGTACTTAACTGTGTTACCTGTGCAAGAAAACGTGACTGAAATTACATGTTGAACAAAGTAACGGTTTGTTAATAATAATTCATTTAGGAATGTAGCACAATTTTGTGAGAGTTAACCCCAAGTCCACATTCCTCTAATAAAAATAGCGAAGTTATAATTATTATTTTTTTTTACTTACAGACAAATGTCCAATTTACAACATAAGTAGCACAAACTCAGAATAATAATGTAAATTATAAGTATAGGATGCTTTACAGAGGCGTGCACTCCATAAAAGCACATAACCACTGTCTATCCTGCCGCACTCGCATAAAAATGTGTATAATATCGGATTATATAATGTGAAATAATTGCCAAAAATAAATCTACACTTTCAAAAATACGTGCGAAATTTAGCTAATCACACCGCCGCAAGCGCCCCACTAACCCTCCTACTATAACATTTCGAAATCAGTAAGTACATATGCTCAAACGCCGCCAACTTCAGAATAGATTATTCTATGTTCACTAGACTACACAAAGTATGTATGCTGCGAGTTCAAATGGCTCGTTTGTGTTAGTATCTTCGTAAGTGTCTAAGGCAATGCTTTTACAGAACAAATCCAATAGCAATCACTGAAGTTTGTTGGTGCCTATCTCTATTATCAATCGATCCGCTGTTTTTTTCCTACTGCCTACCCTGATCAAAAACCTGCGCGCCACTGATGCAATATGAATGAAGCAAAGACTAAATACAATGACGAGAGTATACATAATGAAGTGGAAGTGGTAAGTCAAGTCTTTGACTGGTCATAACAGGAGTCATATTTTTAAAAACATTTATTTTATTTCCGTGGGTAGCAATCTATACATGAATGCTTTTCTTAATTAAAATTAATCCAACAATTTCGTCTGGGTAACTTTTATGCATAAACTTATAGGGTGGTTTGGTACATGTGTAGTTAAATATTATTCTTCAAACTAACAATGCACAGAACTTTAAACTATGCACAGAATAAATATTTTACATAGATTAAAATAGTTATTTTCTTAAACCTGAATATGTACACGTATTTAAGTACCTAGACTATCTCAGATTAATAAATATTGGAACAAAACTCACAAAAAATTTATTTAGTTTTATCCCTAGCTTTCACAAACTATTTTCCGCAAATATTTTTTTTTCGGGTTGACTTAGCATTCACTTAGTTTGGCGAAAGTGGCTACATCAATTAAAACACGTAAAACCAATACTGCAATTTTTCTGATGGTGAATGTTCCCTCTCAAGTATTATATTGAAACCCATTTTTTTTAATATCGGTATCCGCTGTGAGATTCAAACTCGATTTTGCATCAATCTGTTCTTATTTTATGTTTTGTTCTGACGAATGAGATGTTTTTTTCCGAAAGTGGACAGTTTTAAACTATTATTTTAAAGTGTCTGTTTTAATTTTAAAGCATTTATTTTTATAACGAAGAATTCCCAATCCACCCCTAGTAAAATCTGACAGCCTACATTCAGTTTAATTAGCTCAAGTCTGTTTGTTGCGGTGTCATGGAATCGGTACACGCCGCCGTTTTCCAGGAAGGTTTTAAAGTGAAGGAAAACTCTGATTGGCTTAAGGGTGAGTATTTTCCGCAGCGGAAAATAATAATTGGAGAGATTTTTTCAGGGAGAAAATATTTTTTACTAAGTGATTGGGAGGTTAAGAATACGAAATTCCATATTTACGAAATAATTTATTTTTTTCATTGGATAATCATACAAAGGAATCTCCCTAACGAGTTGATGCTAGGAAGAAAATATTATAAAATGTGATGGGAAAGGGATGGGAAAAGGGTAAGGAAGGGTAAGGAAAAGAATCAATGTGGATGGTGAAGGATTGGGGAATGGATGGGAATGAGACAGATGAAGGAACGTGGAAAGGATAAGAAAAAAATGGGGAAAAGAAAGAGTACATTTTTAGTATGCTATGAGAAAAGGATGGCGATGAAATAAGGAAGGGTTGAGGAAGGATTGGAAAAGTGATGAGAAAAAAACGAAAAAGAGATGGAAAAAATACTAGGAAGGGAAAGGAAACGATAGATACGGGATAAGGAAGGATTGGAGAAGATATGGGGAAATAATTAGAAAGAGATGGGGGCAGGATAAAGACGGGAAACATTACAAAGTAGGTAATGAAGGGGAGTTGGAGGAATATGAAGGTGAAGGGTAAAAGATGAAGAAGTGACGAGGAAAGGATGATGAATTGAAAAGGAAAGGAATGAAGGTGAGTGGAAATGTAAAAATAACCGTATTTTGTTTATTTTTAAACTTGAATAAAGTATATGAGTTACTCGTGAAGATATTTATATTTGGGAATATAAAAAATATTATAACCGATACCGTACTTATTTGTTTATATCTGTTTTATAACTATTCTAGAATTCTAGAAATAAAACGAATGATAGCATTTAAATAAAGGATATAAATTTGCTCACTTCATTTTTTTTCTACGAAAGACAAACATTTCCAGGTTACGAATAACGTTACATTATTTTAAAACCTCCTAAAACTATCACAATTAGCGAAAAAAGTTGCCTGTGCAGTTATGGAGGACTTAACTAACAGAATTGAACTCAAAACCCTAGGGTGGGAAACTGACATATTTGCTCACTTAGCTACTAACCTAAACCTAATTTATATAAAAGGGTATTAACCTTGTACATAAATAAATTATTCTCAACTTTTCCAATAGTATGTGTAGGTAATTACCTACCTTTCCCGAGCAAAAGATTATTCCAATTTTTATCGGGCCACAACCCGCAAAGTGGAAAATTCCAGTCATTCAGACGGGCACTATAAATATACAGGTAACATAATTCTGGAGTATTTCTGCTGAAAAATAGCGGAGTCGCACATCCAGGTACTTTGGGAAAAGTCGTTTTGGCTGAGGCATACATATTTACGATAGGCTGAACCTAAATAAAAGTTTTGGGGGGTTAAGGCAGCGGCGTTTCGTCTTTCTTTTTACATGAACCCTCCTCCTCCCCTTCTCCCTACCACCCTCACGCTAACTACTTGCCAAACTTTTTTATCTCTCTTTGCTCCCTTGTGAGGCCTTCAAATTAACAAGGCTATCTCAAAAACCACTTCGGAGAAGAGAACCTTATAAATTATATATAATTCTTGTAAATAACTCCATTTATAAACACTGTATTATTAAATTTAACTATTTTATGTTAAGTGGTGGAATAGTTATCGGAAAAAAGATTTAAAAAAATTTAAATCCTTCATTGAGCGAAAATAAAATTAACGGGACACAATAAAAAAAATAAGCAATCTGTCTTTAATTAGGAAAGATGGGTTTTGGAACAGAAATTACTTTAGACCAAGATAAATCATAGCACGAATACGAAACATGGCTTATTTGAAAGTGGCGGGCGTCTGCAAGGTTAGTCTTTACAAAGTTAGTAGACTTAGGCACCCTTTATCTTTTTAATTCAGAATAAAGTTAAACAAATAACTTAAATCTAAATATTTTAATTATATTGATAATTTAAAACACAAATATGAAACAGAAAAAAGCCACAAACCAAAAAGAACAATGGTCATGACCGAGGCTCGAACTCGGAACCTCTACTCTTTCCGGAAGTAACACTCTGGCAATTAAGCCATCAAGACCTCACTATATAAAGTGGCAGTTTTGAACGATCTCATACTTCTATTGAAAATTATTAATATTTGAATTTTTTCCGATTTTAGGCTGCCATCTGTTAAGCATTGATGCTTTAAAGTTAATTCTAATTTTACTTTTTAAATCTTGTTTAGGTTTCATCTTAGTTGAAAAAAAACTATTTTTAGATAATTTGTGATCGCTAGTATGATTGGATCATAGAGCTTTCTAGGAAATTCTTACGAATGGCGAAAAAAGGTATTTATGATCAAAAAAGATTTAAACAAAAACTCAATAATTATCCAGCTTTTCGAATTCAAGGAGCAATCGATCAATATTATATCTTGCCACTGACATTTCGAATGAATGTATTTAGTTATTAGTACCGATAAACGTTCACGAAGATGTTCTCAGGAGTGTTCATAATCACTAATCACTGTCTGAGGAAAGATTTTTTTATGCAACTGCCCAAATTTGAGGTGACACAAAAAGCTATGATGTGCCAGCCTTTAAAAATGCGCTCCTCCTATATCTCCAGCCAAATACTCCGCCCGGAGATACCCGAGAAAGTTTCTTCCAGATATTGACGTGTGCTGGAAGGGTAATACGCAAACACACACCTCCTCGCCTTTATGGGATCCTAGGAGCTACGTCGGCCCACTCACTATTCGCTTCTCATGTGAGGATGGAGGACGGTCTTCCATGGAAAATTATAATGACATTCGCGTGGGTTGCGATACAACAAACGCTTATTCAATGTAATTTGATTTGTGCCACGTGATTCAATAGCTTTTGAGGCTGGAGCAAAGTATAACGCTAAACCGATTCATGATTTCAGTGGCCTGTGTTAAAATAACTTCGTTGGTTGCTTCCAACTTTAAGAAAAAATACAATTAGCAGTAGATATGGCGAAGAATTACATTTATACAATTTTGTTTGACATTATGATAAAGAGCGATCGCTTTTCCTTTTTTAAAGAAAAAACTAACATATTATATGAGTTCCTCCTACTACCATCATTTTAAGCGAAAAGTTTTGGGTGGCGGAGGGCTTAGCTAGCAGCGGATTTAAACCGCGAAACCTGGATGGTAGCCTGACGCTCTAGGCCATTCAGCCACTAACCTGTAAACCTAATAAATATTTCAAAATGTCGAAGTAAGACTTTAAAAAGCAATTAACCGAAACCGAATTTTGCTTTACTAATTGTGAATAATGGTAAATTTTATCTTAAATCCTGGAAAGAATGCGAAAATATTGTTTTCAACGTACAAACGGAGTACCAACTTATTTGTATAACCATTCCAATTTATGTTTTTCACTTTTCTGTTCATGTGGCCGCTCTGCGGAAAAAAACGCGGACGCTACTTTGACAGTTAAATGTTCAGCTTTATATAATCTCTTAAAATGAATGGCTTAGCTTATGTGTATCGCAAAATTTAAGCTCAGCCGTGGGCAACAAGAAAGCGTATTGGAACCAACTCATTTTGGTAGGTGAAAGCGGCCACTAAACTTATAGGTAAGTGAGAAATATTTCGTTTGGTGAAATTCGAAAAATCGAGCATTGGCGTGTAAAAAGAAGAAGTACTGTTTAGTAAGTACGTGCCTATAACTGGAATGGTATAATACGAATCCTATAGATAAACGGCGTGTTTGATGCGCCCAAATTGCCTGGGGTTAATTTTCCCTTACTTCGAGTGAAAATGATCAAACTTTTTAAAATGTCGAAATTCTTCCGTGAACAAATAATCAATTTCATTTGTCGGACCGGGGCCTAGGATTCGAAAGATCTTGTTGTAAATTGGCGAGAATATTTTTCTTTCAAATCCGTAAAGATCATACTTCTAGGGATTTTCTGACCAGTGATTTAATCGCTGTCAAAATTGCCTAGTGCCGGGAGCACAATTGAAGAAATGCTCGGTTCCTTTGGCCATAGGCATTTTAAGTCAACGAATTATATTTTGAAGGTATGCTAAGGAATTGAGCTGGCTATAAGCAATTCACTATATGATTTACAAATCGTTATAAGATGGCAAGCATACAATATTATTATTACAATATGCATTAACTTTCAAAATAGTACAATTAATTTTAAACGTAAATACAACTGTATAAATACATTCTGAAAAAATACGTACTCAAAATAATAACTAAACTCTTGCATCATTTTTGCAAAAAAACAAAATACAAATCTGTACAGATATACAAACTTTCCTGTGCAGTCGACGACGTCGATACAGTCTTCTTTTTTTAATGGCTGTCCACCCCTCAGGAGTGTTCTAGCCAATCTTTGCTTCTGTGGATATTGTGGAAAAGAAAAAAAATCGTTCGTTAGCTTCTAACAAATTTGCTTCCAAGTTAAAATCTTTAGTTCTGACGGGAAACGAAAAATTGATGAATTATGTAGGTACCTAATACAAACGCATTAAACTATTATATCTTATATTTATTTAGCATGATACTTTTCATGTTTTTAATTTTTAGGTTTTTTAATTTTATTTACACAATAATTATTATTTTTTTTTTTTAAACAATTTTTAGTTAAAAGCTCTGCGATGTAATTATTTTTACGCGTGACAGCTATTTCGCCTTCTGAGGGCATTATCAAACAGTCACGCGTAAAAATAATTACATCGCAGAGCTTTCAACTAAAAATTGTTTTAAAAAAAATTTAAAATAATAATAATTATTGTTTAAATAAAATTAAAAAACCTAAAAATTATAATGGAGTTCTACAAAATAAACTTTAAAACCATAAATACTTTTCATGTTGATTGATTTTTTGGGTAAGTTGTGTTGCACTTCCTCCCTTTTCTTTAGCCATCATTCGGGCAGATGTGACACCCCAAGGCTGTCCAAACGTTGGCTCATGAAGGAAGAGGACATGACGTACTACCCCAAAAAGCAATTTACGTAATACTTTTAGACGAAAAAAATTTAAATCATTTTATTTTCCTAGACTCGTATGGATAAATATATAGACTCCTATCATTTCTATGTTGTAAATAAGTAGTTAGATCTACTTTTTTGTGTACATGTTCATTTTGTGGGTCCCTCCGCTACAACAAAGCTCTCGGAGCATCTGTGGAAACAACCCGATACCGCCGCACTTTATTGTATGAGCGGGTGGAAATCATTTGTAAAACCACCGAGGCAAGGCGACGGCAATGAACAGGCCATAGAAATCGAACCCAGTATAGACAGGTATGTAGTAGGTGATGGGATGACAGCCCACCTCTCAATTATTGTCACGGCCCTGACGTGCCAATTATTCCAACTTTGCCATTTGCCACCGATCATAATTGGCACCGAACGACAATGGTTTCCACACGTTCCCGCCACTTCTGCGGGGGGGGGGAGGGTGAGGGGGGAGAGAGAAAAGCCCGCGCTGGTATTTCACGCTCTCGGAACTTTGAATTCGGAATCCGGCGGGGTTCTTGAGAACAATCGCCTTTGTGACCCCGTATCTGTGTCGGCCATTGTTGGCGGGAAAACCGTTTCGCTGGCAACACTGTTTTGTACTCTGTTCCAGGGACATTCCGCAACATGAATACGCTGTTCCAATCAAACGTGTAGTCACTTCCAGGCTAGATGAACACACCAGTTTTATTTTAAACTCCATGTTGAAACAGTCGAGCCTCTCTATGAAATTAGATAATTAACACAAAAGCTTTTTTTATATGAATACCGCACAAGAGTCTCAACTGCTCTCAACCGTCTAGGGCCAGTGAGACTATGGCATCCCCAAACAGGGTATGTTGTGAGGCTGAAGGTACTGGGGAGGGAAAGGAGATTGGGAAGAGGAAAGTTGGGAAGTACCTGGCTATTCAGATCTGGTCACCAAACACGGTTAAAGCCATTTCAAGCAACGTTTCAATTCTGAATGGTGGTCTTAAAAAAAGTAAGTGATCTTAAGCTAAGCAGTTTTTAGTACCAATGGAGTTTTGTTACGTTGAATCGGCTCTTGCTAATTTTCTCGTATTTTCTTAAGGTTTTTTTTTAAATAGTCCATAAATAGGACTATAACTCTAACACATAAGGCTAATAATTTCTTGTACGAATAAGCTAGTAAAATATTATGTTTCCTTGTTATCACTTGCAAGTATCTATCTAACGGGCATACGATACTTTAAGCCCGAAGAACGAATTCTTAACAAAAATCATTTACCTTTCGCGCATCACATGTTTTCAACACCAATTGCTGTCAGTTTCATTCCTAACTCAGCGATCTACGCACACAGTATCATATTTAATATGTTTAAATAAATTTAAAAAAAACATTTTGTACTTCGACTCAGATAAGATTGTTTCCCTTTCTCCACCCTTTCCCTATAACACCTTAACTAATTATTTCGTAGGTTTTTTGAAGTTATAATTAGGCGTGGGTACATACGTAGAAACCATCAATCGGTTTGCTTTTATTATTTCATTAATGCTCAGAAGTTTAGGATGCCGCATTAGCAATTCTTCTGAAGTATTAGCCTTGTCCAGACACCGCGAGGCTAGCTCGTGAGCCGTTCCCAACCAGCAAGTAAGTCAATAAATACTTGAACATTTATGGGAAGGCCCGTGTTGGATCTGAAGCTGCGAGAAAACACCGAATACGTTTCCAGCTTCAGATGTATTTGTAAAATAGTGGACTGTAAACGATAAAGTATACTACTTGATGTAAGTGTCTAATTATATCTCGTGGAAATATTATGGAATGAAGGAAAATTAAGAAACCATTAACTCACCGGTTTGAAGTTGGAGTTCTTGAATTCTTCTTACACAATTGTATCAACGAAAGGGATCACAAAAATACCACACTTATATTATTATTCTTATTCACAAAAACACCACACTTATTTTAGTATTCTTATTCACAAAAACACCACACTTATTTTGATATTCTTATTCACAAAACACCACACTTATTTTAGTATTCTTATTCACAAAACACCACACTTATTTTAGTATTCTTATTCACAAAACACCACACTTATTTTAGTATTCTTATTCACAAAACACCACACTTATTTTAGTATTCTTATTCACAAAACACCACACTTATTTTAGTATTCTAATTACAAAATATCACATTTATTTTATATTTGTTTGGTGATCAAACAACAAACCGACAAAATAGTGAAACGAACGAGTAACACGTTTTTCACACTAAAAACTCATGTTTGATATTTAATTGTTTCGAACACTGTGTTGTAGAATACGGAATTCGATATGGCGAAATGGTTGGATAGATAGAAACCCTGAGTGAAAAACATGAAGGAATGAACCTTTAAAATTATCACTTTGAAATCCAACAGCCTGAAAATATATATTTTTAATTATAATTAATTTCATACACTTAATTTTGGCCTTTTGACTGATTTATTTACTAGTTAGGAATGGCTCACGTGCGTTATGCGGACTGTCTGAACGAAGCTATCAGCGTACGGCATCTGAAGCGTAATCATCGGAAGGGTTTCATATCCGTCGCAGAACAAACATTTATTGATAATATGAGTACCTTTTTAGGGACGCTGCGAGTTCACATTATGTTGTGAATTTTTTTATTAGTACCTACCCAATAATATTATGCTTGATAAGCTTTACAAAAATGAAAATTGAGCACCTTAAAAAAATGTTGGTTGTATAGGTCGCGCAATTAGAGTTCACATAAATAACACAAACTTATGATTGTGTGTATTGGTGCATATTAATACACTTATGACAGTGGTGTCCTTGCGAAACGTCAGAGAGAAACAGCCTTTCGCCTTGCTTACGACTACTTATTGTGTTTAGCGAAAAGTGTGTACGTTGTTCAAATTTGAATGTTTTACAGGGTGTTCTTTTTATTATTTTTTCACTTTCACAAAAAAACTGATTTATTTACTTGTACAGATGTTATCACTTACGTGAAAACAATCCAGTTATAAAAACTCAGTTAGTGTACGATCGTTGTCAAAAAAATTTTGAAATACAAAGGATACATCAAATATAAAATGTCGTATAACAAGTTTAAAACATGCTATATGCAAGCAATGCATCTGTGTGAGTATTGTGTTCGTGTCAACTCCTTAGTTACTCTGAGGTCAACTCTGACTGCGATTGCTATACCATATATATATACACAATTATTTCTATACACAATGATTAATATTATGCTATACACATTTTTTTCACTATTATTTTTACATATCGTGGTGAGAAGAATAGAGCCGCAAATGAAAAATCAAAGCTTCATTAGTCCAATAAACACATTTTTCACTAGGTAGAGTTTGTATGCACTAGAAAAAGTATTACCGAATAAAACGTAATAAAATTTAGTAATTCACTACGAAATACGGCAGTTTTTACACAACAACAATAATTACACAATATGTTTTTATTAGACGTAAATAAAAAGTCTTCGAAAATTTAGGTTTTGACAAGTGCCACCAAAAATATAGCTCACGCCAGGCGCCGTTTGGCTCATGGCCGGGCCTGGCTACGGACGACACTTCGTAAGGACACGAAGGTTACGCGTATATTAATGATTTAAATTAATGTAAAGGCATCGACCGACTAAACGACCCTACAAAAACAAGCGTGGGTTACCGTCACCCAACGAAATGATTGCGCCACCATTTAAAAAAAATGACGCCGAAGTACAATACGTACTTTAGAATGATGTAGGTATATTGTTTTTTTATTATTATTATTTAACGGCACTTCACACTAAATGCCAAATTATAAGAACTAATCGAAGATCTCAGCTTTAAATCGCTATTGTAAGATAAATACATTTTTCAATCGAATTTCAGGTTTTAATTTATATTAGGTATTTCTGTACCTTAGCATCAAACATGGTCAAATCCAAAAAACTGAGAAATGTTTATTATGCAAATTTATTCTCAAAAATTCTACATGCATTTTCTTTCAAAAATGGTAAAATCGTCCTATTTTAACCAGAGAACATGATAACACTTTTGCTTGACTTTCAAAAAGTGGTCAAATCCAACTGATTTCAGTTTAAAAATACTATAAAGTGGGGTTTGTTGTTAATTGGTTCATAATATTTTTTATCAATAATTACAACTATTTTTTGCCATAATAATAGAGAACACTGTAGAAGTTCAAGGGAACAAAACAAGAAAAAATTCAAGGCAAGTAGACTTCCAAGATAGCTAAGGCGAAGGGAAATGTAGGTAGATTTATTCAAAATTTACTCAGGGTGAAGAAATATCCGAGGACGGTTAGGATCAAATTTAGTCAAATCCTGAAATTTTCAAAAGTGGTAAAATCCAAGCTTAACTTTCAAAATTGTCAAATCCAAAATATTATATTTAAATATCCATAACTCTTGTGATCCAAGTTATTCATTGACGTTCAAAACTGTTTTTCTATTTAATATATTAAAAAACCTAAAGATAGCACATCTATTAAACCCATGACACTTTATGATGTTTTCTAGAACTTTTTTTGAGATGAATTTGACTATGTTTGATTCTTAGGTACAGATTGAACCTTACACTGAATATTTTAATGTTTACCCAATTAAGACTGTTAAGGGTTTATTAGGTATTTAACAAATATAAATTAGAACATGTTTAGTGACTAGATCTGAGTAACTGTGTACTTCCCATGCCTAACTTCCTTCAGCTTCACAATATTCCCCAAAATGGGAGTCAGTCTCTTTGATTACCAAAATTATCGATGATATTGCTCTGCTCCATCTTTGGGCGAAATCTCACTGCTCCCTACTGCTACTCTGCTTGTTTTGCTTGGTAACTCAACTTCACAAGGAAAAAGATTTGAAAAATGGGATGCGAAGGAAAGGAAAAATAATTGAAACACCATTTACTAATTCAATAGTTATAATCTTATCAAACCACCGTAGTATACATCGTGAAGTCAAATTTAAAAGGATAAATGATCAATACATCTACAACTGCTTCGTCCAAACCGAAATACACTGATTAAGAGAACATCAAGACTTCTGTATTGTACATAATGGGAACGAGTGGATTTATAGTAAACACATAATATTATGTAAGTGCAATATTTTTAATTCTTAACTTTATCAGTGCATCTTATTTATTTCATAATTTCGAAAAGATTGAAATTAGTTGTGTGCAATGTTCAGACATGGAATCTTGCAGGTAATAAATTATTTTGAACTAAATCGAAACAACCATACCACTGATATTACGGCTTTGACAATTTTATCAGGATTTTTAGGGAAAAGTTCTAAATATCTTCACTCGTCAGTATTCTTAAACTGCGCTTTGTAAATAGGAATTCTTACAATGCCTTTATTTGTTACATATAACAGGTGGTGTTTAGCACGCAGAATCGAGTGAGACAATCTAAAAGCTTGTTAAAACAAGTGGCAAAAAGTACTTAAATACACAAAACACTTGTCACTTTCTTAACATTAAATTGCCTGTAATTCAAATCAATGTTTTAATTTTTTTGGCTCATATAAAATATCAAATTATGTTATTACAGCTGCTTACGTTATTCATAATTAAATATTATAAATTCTACAAAAGAAATATGACAAAAGTCGTCACATACATACATGATGTCAATAATAATTATTATACCTATCAAATTACATCTACAATAATTATCAATATTCATCTAAGATTATAGTATAATAAAAAGTTATTACCATTTAATAATATAAGCTCTCGTTTTTCAATTTCAAAATACTGATGTGGATTTTTTCATACTCCGATATGGCAAACACTTCAACATTCACTCCTAGTTGCTTCTATGAATGAATAGAATCCAGAACATTTAAATGCACACTACAATGTCATCCAATTAACTTAGTTCCCCTCGGGCATCCCATGAAATTATCAGTCTAAACATTTCACCTAACAGATATTAGAATAAGTCATAATGAAACTAACGTAACATAAAGTTATTACGTATTCACTAAGAAAGATTGATTAAAGAAATAGATTAAAACATGAATCTCACTTTCTCACCCGGGTTTGAAACGTATGTACGGATTTGTGCACTTTATACAATTACCCGCCATACGCCATACAGTTGTTCAAAGGAAATGAGGTTTTACTGAATAAGAAAAAAAATCCATGTTTTATAAAAAAAAGTATTGTATTTGTTTCTATATTCAAGCAAATAAAGTTATCTACGTTACTAAAATATGTTTAAAAAAATAATGATGGTATAAAAATAAAAAAAAACAACTAACAACCATTAAAAACTGTCCAAACATGTAATGCAAACATCGAAAAACTTTGATAATAAAAATCATAATCAAGCACTTGATTTCAAATCGTACATCCTTAAAAAAACGGTATTCTTCAAAACAAGTTTGATTTAAAAACAGTAGATTCGTACTTCGTCACACAAATGGAATAATGTAGATTATTTTTGTGTGTAGGTTAAAAATGAAGCTTACCATCATAGTCTAGATAAAATAAAATGGAACAAGTAATGTTCAACTATCACAAAATAAAACTATGAAAGAGTCAAATGGATTGTTTGTTGGATTGATTGGGATAGTTGGATTGATCGGGCCTAAAGGTCCGTGTCGTACCAGGCGGCGACTTGGTTGTTGTCGGAAGGGGGTTTCGGGAAGGAGAGTTCGCCACCTCCGGCGTCGTCGGCGACCTCCATGTCCATCCCAAACCCTCCGCCAATCTCCAACCCTTGCATGGAATCTATGGGTATCTGCTCATAGCCTGGCATGGGAAAAACACAAGTTATTTTTACGTGTAAAAGAGTTGAACTGGTCAACACTTGGGTACATTCCGTTTTTTATATGGAAACCTGAATTATAAGTTAACTTGAAAGGAAGAATTTGATTTGTTCAAATTATTTATTACAAAGCTTCCTTAAAACAAGAATGGCCTCCATCCTTAAAGACAACATCTGTAATATACTAACGGAATACTGTGAATACAATGTAAATTCTAGATTAATTTTGTTTATTAACCTATACATTACTTCACGCAAACACTTATGTGCAAATAAACAGTGGCCCCTGTGCTACTCACATACATATATGTATTCATTTTCATAGAAAATTTCACAAAAAGTGCTGCACACACCCGTCATCCCATATACATTAGGAATGCGGTGAAAAGGTTAAGTTTACAATTTCATCTCTTACTTTGTACTTGAGTAATCAAAATATCACATTAGATTGACTAGAAATTCATTGCTTTACAAAGGTTTACTTATATATTGACATTTACGACAATTTTAAGGTTTTAATTTGAACTCGATTATATAATAAGTTTGTAACCAATCTTTTAGAAGTTACACAAAAACAAAAAATATAGAAAAATAACCCCATTACATTGAATGCACTGGACATAAATGAATAGGATCTGTCATTGGCTACAAAAAATAACAGCACCAAATCACCCACCTGAAACACTTCTATGTGAACATGACTATACGAACATCATAGTGAGTTAGTACAAATAGCATGTAAAACAAGACATTAAAGAAAACAACGAGCCCTCCCTAAAATAGTTTGTCTGTGTTTTTGTCACTTTAGAGAAGTGAACTTCAAAGCTTTCATCATGGCTTTCCCATAAAATATCCTGATTTCAAGTCATGTAGTGAATAATAATTTCACAAGATAATAATACAGTGGAACCTTAGACTGCAAGTGTTTCGCAAGGCGAGGTAAATTGTTTACTTTTTAAATGAGCAATGTCTTGCTATACGAGCATCCATCTGTAAAATGTGGGAAACAGTGAAAATTTTGTGGAAAAGCACCAGCCGAGTAAGGCTTAAGCAGTGCAAGCGATGCATCTGTTCAACAACAATGCAATGTCACATTTCTGCAAAATCTTCAAAAGGAGGCAAAAGTGATTCCACTGGTGAGAAATTAACAAATTCGATTACAAGTATCCTAATAAAAAAGTATGTATTATGTATGCTGTAAAAATCATTTTTATATGAAGGTTTTACTAGTTTTCATTATTATGGGAAAATTCGCTATAATATGAGTGTTTTGTTAACGAATTATGCTTGTAAACCGGGGTTCTACTGTACATGGAACAAATTATAAAAATAAAAAAACCTTTGAAGTTTGCTCCTGTAAGTAATATATTTAACATTATGAAAAAGCAATCCACATCACCTGGCTTTTTAGTGATACATGGGTCCCTGGTTAAGCTGCATGAAAAGATTAGAATGGGAACATGTTAAGAATTAAACACCAACCACCCGATTAGTACATTCTATTCTACAATATGTATGTTAGTTCTATGCCACACCACTAGAAGAATACGTAACAATAATTTTCACCGCCATGTTTTAGTATTGTGCAAGAAGAACGGGTCTGGAAATGATTTCATGTAAAAAAATCAATTGTTTAATTTGTAGAAATAATTTCGTTAGAACTTTATCCAGTAGTCGAGATAGAATTATTAGTAAATAAGGTTTTTAAATCACATTGTTAGTTTAAGATACAAGAAAATAATGAAATATTGCGTGAAAATTTAGGTTCAGAACAACATCAAAAGCACATAAATTAGTAAGAATGCGAGATGTGGCATTAATTAAATAGATTAGAAGCATATTATTATCTATGTTAATGTAATTAATGAGGAAATATTGTGGTTACTCCTTGCAAAATGGTAAATGATAAATAATGTGCTAATGAAAATTGTCTAAACACTCTAAGAACCACAACTATGTTTGGTGAGATAATGTTTACATCTAAGTTGAAATGATATCAGGATGAGTCGGGTAATACGGTGAATGAAAGCATTTCAAAAGTAAACTGTGAAAGTGCCCAACAGGAAATCTCAGAGTTTTTGCTACGGATTAGAATTCACATTGAAAATTGAAAAAGTAGCAAGTATTAAAAAATTATTTCAAAATTAACGAAATACATAGATGCTAAGGCAATACTGCAATGCATGAACTTTGTAATAAAGTAAGTCAAAATTAATATGATGTTGTTTCCTGACCAATCAAGGAACTGGTTTTCATATTTTTTTCTAAATTACAGTTTTTTTTTTTAAGTGGCAATGTCGAAAAACATAGATTATAGGTTGCGAAGAATATTATTTTCTATGGTTCCTGTACAATATTTCCAATACATTCACGAATATCACATCGCAGTCTTTGTTTCATATTGTCCCAGTTGTAGCAGAATGTGTAAGCAAAATAAAAACTTATTAGAAAACTTTTGTTATTGTAACAATATGTGGGGATATTTTTCTTTCGACATACACATTTCAGTGTGTAGACATGCCCAGGACACAAAGGCTTTCAAAAAAGAAAAATTAATCACTAATTAAATTAACACATCTGAGGTTAAAAACAGAGAGCGAAGAAATGAGTTAAAAACTTGCTAAGATTTCAATTATCAATGCAAACACTCTAATGTGAAGTAAAGTAGAACAGTTCAACCACAACCACCCCAATATAGTAATGTAGTATTAGTGTGAGGGATGTACGTGAGATTGTTTGTTTGAGGGGAGGAAGCGTGTAGATTAACAATGAGCGGTGCACGGCATCTGCGTGCATCGTGAGACATTACCTTGCTGGTGGAGCGGTTGGCGTGATCCGTACAGACCTTCGTAACCCTGTTCAGGTCCCAGCATATCCTAGTTTGTAAAACAGGTGAAATAATACTAAACCAACAAAACACAAAAACACACTCCTCTAACGACCAACAACAAAATACTATGTGAAGTGTGATTTAAGATTCAGAAAAAGAAATGATCGCCACTGTGAACTAACTGACTATGATTTTAAAGATTTTATCCGGTTCTCACTGCTCCCAAACACATAAAAATCACAAGCTATAAAGATAATCAAAATAAATTTTAGACACTAAATTTGCTATTGTGTTATCAAGCTAACAAATAAAAAAAGAAATATATCAAATTGATTAGCTTGGATAATCATTAAAGATTACGGCTTTAAAGGTAAGCTAACCTGTGTTTGTTGAAATTCAGGACGGGGAAGCAATATTTCAGCATTTATTTATGTATATTATTTCACAGGGATGTATTGATTCATGGTACATAATATGTTATACATACTGTCAAGCGTTTTGTGCGAGTTGTGAAAAAAGCAAAAAAAATTAAACAACTATTTAGCTCGGTTATTTGGTAATGGAATGTTAAATCACACTTAAATAGGGTTGGTATTTAGGTCTCATATAATTGTATACTTTTGTAATATAAAAATGTATTACAAATATCCAACTATTTTTCTGCAGAGAGAGAAATAAATACCATGCCAATTTTATAATGAATTCAGAGCAAAATAATAAATAAACACGTGATAAAATTTAAACAAAAAAAATTGTACTTTAAAGTGAAGGAAAACAATCATTATTCACGCAGTCAAAAAGTTCTTTACTTAAAAAAATATTTTGCAGTCATTTTACATTTAGTTTGCAAATGGAATGAAAAATGTACAAATGAATTGTAACATGAGAGGTGAACGAATTGCATTCAACTCAGAAGTGTTTAGATTACAGAGTATTACAGAGTGTGCACTCAGTTCAGGGATTTTCTAGTCAAGTGAATATACAAATCACACTCAACAATAACAAACACCAATCAAACCATGGTAAGCACTATATCAAAATGATGCAATATGGAAACAATGTCATTTTTAACCGTCAACAATTTATATTAATGCGAGTATTGTGCCTACCTTACAGTGCACTGTAAGGTGTGGTATATTCTCACATATTTCTTTATTCAGAAAAACATCAATTCAAAAAGTTTTAATGTACATACTAAACAAGCATGTCCTTTCTTTCATTTTCAATAAAACTTTTCGTTAACATCTGGTATATTTTTGAAATATCGGCCGATTTCAAGGGGTTATGGGAGTAACCGTAATTACAAATTGTAACATGTATATAAATAATTAAAATTTTAAATATTATTGCGAATGAATATACAGGTAACTACGTTACCCCACATATTTTTTGTTTATCATCTTGGCTTGTTGAAGGTTAAGAATTGGCTTTAGCTGTATTTAGTGATTGAGATCTAAGTAGCTAAGTACTTCCCAACTATCCTCTTCTCATTTTCCTACTTCTCCCCACTTCTTTCTGCCTCAAAATTCCCCAAAGTGGGGATGCCGTAGTGCCATTGGCTGCGTACAGTTGGGATTGTTCTCGAATGATAGAAGAATGTGTAATCAGTGATACTCAAATGATCCAAGCGATTACTTCTCTGTATTACTCTGCCATCAAAACCACAAAATAATAAACATTTTCAAATGTAATTCAATTTACCTGTAGATCGGGTGCCATGGTCAGGTCGTTGGCCCACATGTGCTGGTCCTCGCGGAAGAGTGAGTTGGTCAGCTCCATGCTGAGGCGCTTCTTGTAGTCGTGCGGCTTGTCCTCCGACATGCGGAACAGCACGGCTGCGGCGTAGGTGGCGACACCCTCGTTGCGAGAGTGCAGTAGCTCCGTCAGGGGCGTGGTGGCGCCCTCTTGTTCGATTAGTTCGGCACCTTCTTTGTCGGCGGCTAATTCGCGGAGCACGCCAGCGGCGACAAGCTATTCAAACAATTACAATGGTCAATTTTTAATATTCAAAAAGTTGTTAGCGTTATTTTTAGTCATTAGTTAGAAAAAAACTGAAACAAAAAGTTTTTCTTCATTTGAATAGATTTTTTTTTCAATTTTTGTGGAATTTTTTGTCTTTAAATTCAAACAAGTTTGACTTTTTCACCGCGGCGAGTTACTTTAGTCATTTCTACAAATTGTTAGCACCACGCGGCGGCTGACTTAAGTCATTTTCAAGTTTCGACTTTGTTTTATGAGCACATGTATGCCGTATTCGGGCGAAATTTGTTTTAAAAATAATAATATTCATTTGTGGATTCACACCTTTGAAAATCTTTATCAACTACCTTATTGTTTATCTTATAAAATAATAAAACCGAGAGCCCGGGGCCAGCCTTCAGTCGGAGTTTTGAATCTAGCGCGCGTGTTTGATGGGAATTCTATAGAGCGTCCATATAGATGGCCTTGTTTTGGTTGAAATTTAACGCATGATTTTGTTTTCTTAAAAGGGTCGTTTTAAAAATACCATTCGACCAAAAATGCGTAAACAAAAAATGTGCCACGTAAGAATGACTGTTTAGGTATATTTATTTAGTGGTTGAAAGATGCTGTATGCAAGGAATGCATATGTGAGTACTGTGTTCCACGCAACATTTGCTGCCATTCCTATTATTTATTACAAGTGGATAGCGTATGTGTATTGTGCATTAAAGTATTTTTCTTTGTTGATATTCAGCAGAAAAAGATGGCTGAATAAATAAGTCATGCTGTCCATCAGTTCTGTAAAGAATTAAAAGTTAACCTTTCTGCGACCAGGATATATCTCTTATTAAAATAATTTGATTTTGGTCCTATTATTGTACAAATATGTAATACAATTACATCTTTGCTCTAAATATAAGTGTAAATTTGGACATTTTGAGATAAGTACGTTATTTCACTCGGTTTTGTAAGCTAGTTCGGTCGACAAACTATGATAAGTGTATGTATTTTGTATAGATCTGCACATAATTGATTGATCCATTTATGGTCATTTCAAAAAACATATACCCATCCTGATCAATTTTATTTCAAACCCCCTCTACATAAATACATATATAGACAAAATACCATAGACATAGAGCTAAAGCCAGCGGTACATTATATTGGTATGTCTAAGATGGTTACTATCTGAATTTTTGGACAGCTTTCCCCACAATATGGGTAACAAAACTCAATAAACACGTAAGGTAATCAAACTGGCTAAAGGTTATTCACTCCCGATTATCATTTCTCTTGAAACTCAGCACTTTCTTTAAAATATTAACTACACACAGGAGAAAGTGCAGGGCAGCCTATGTCATCCTTGTTGATATACTGTATGGAGAGTATAAGAAGTTTTACAGTTGCACTCATGAACCAGCAAAATAATAGTTACCTGAATGTTTTCAATCTCATTGAACAGCAGCTGGACAAAGATGGGCACAACATTCTGCTGGCGTATTAGTGCACGGTTGTGTGACTCCCGGGCGAGGATATGCAGAGCACCGACAGCTCCCTCAACTATCTCCTCCATGCGGACGCCGTCGGCGTAGGCCCCGCCAACTCCTCCGGTCACGGAACCCCCTCCGCTTGATACGGAGGTACGCTGGATATCAAGGGGGTATTAGTGTTGTGCTAAGTTGTTCCATGGTGGATGGTGCGAAAATAGCTAACGTTCATCCTCAGTAAATATTTTTTTTATGAAATTTCAACGTGTCTTAGGCAACATACAAGCAAGATAATTTCATTTTTATGAAGTAACTGATGCGATTTGTCAATCTTTCGCACAAATCTCAAAGGCGAAACAATAATCACCAAATTTCAGGCTCTAATGTAAAATTTGTTTAAATTTTTGCACATCTGAAATGAATATGAGTTAACAATTTGAATCAATTACCAGGATATAAAGCTTAAGATTGTTATTAATCTTTTGAAAGGTTTATTAATCGCTTTGCATTGTTAATACAACTATAAGAGTGGTAGATACTCTAAGTATCGCCCTGGTGAAAGACCACCGTTCAGAATCGAAACGTTGCTTGAAATGGCTTTAGCCGTGTTTGGTGACCAGATCTGAATAGCCAGGTATTTCCCAACCTTCCTCTTCCCTATCTCCTTCCCCTCCCCAGTACCTTCAGCCTCACAACATACCCTATTTGGGTATGCCATAGTCTCACTGGCTCTAGACGGTTGGGAGCAGTTGAGACTCTTGTGCAGTATTCATATATAAAAAAAAAAAAAAAAAAAAAAAACAGAATGAGATGATTTTAAAACAATTCAAGATTCAGCCGCAAGGAAATTGTTGACTTTGGAAAATAATAAGGTCTCCAGTTACAGATATACAAACTTATATCTGCAGTCGGGGCCATCACTTTTGTAGTTATTGAGCCACCAGAGGAAAAAACATGGCATGTTAGTTTATTTGGTTATTAGTTCCTTTTTTGTCTGCCTCATTCATTTGCCACTGGACCGCCGGCACAGGTAAGTTTGTAAATATGTAGAATAGCTCAATTCGGAGCAGTTGATAGTTGATTTCAACAATATGAGTTTAATTTACTTCAATATTACTTTGTTCTTCTTGTTCATTCATCTCTTGCGCATCTACCTAATCTGACGTGCGTAATAAAGGGACAATCAGTACCCTGCCGGTTACCCTTTGCGTGTCCTGGAAGGCGCGCATAAGCAGACGCACAAGGTGGTGGATGGCACCGTGTTCACGTAGCGGCGCGTGGTTGGCTGGACACAGCGCCAGGTTTCGGATGAGGCCAATAACGGCCTTGACCAGTGGCCAGCGGGACGGTGGGTGTAGCAGCTTCACAATCACCTGAAAGAAAAAACATAAAATAACGTTTAAAACAAGAAATAAATGAAAACAAAAAAAGGTAATAATTAAATTTGATATGATAACGAAAAGTTCTTCGAATAAAGATCTTATGAAAGTCAAAAATATTTCAATTCTTTAAAAGATATCAACAATTATGCATCTTCAAAATAACTCGGTAGCCAATGAAGATCTTAAGTTGTTTTGAGAGTGTCGTCGTCAAAATATTTATTATTGTGTAATCATTGGATAACTTACCTGTAAGCCGTAATTAAGGCGGACTCCGTTCTGGGCCATCTCAGACTCGGCGTGGCGCGATGTAAGGTGTCGCAGTGCGCCCACGGCTGGCTCGGTGATCTCTTCACGATCCCCGGCATTGACGATGGTGCGCACAAGTGCATCTACACCTCCAACCTACAAAGAAAAAAACAATATTTCAGAAAACAGCTTCAATGGAAATTTTGGAGAATTTGAAATCTCAATTACACACCTTCAAAATGCCAAACATTTTAATTCATGACTTTTCACTTCGAATTTAACCAGCTATAGAGAATAAAACTAACAAGCTATACTTTGTATGCCACATTTATGTCAATCTTTAAGCATGTTTTCATTATTATGAAAATTACACTTTAAAATTGGTGGGCTGTAGAATTTATTTATAATCTCTTCTCAACACTTTTACATTAGGGTTATTCCTTGAAATGATTTGTTGTCAATCAGACATGAACTCACCTGGCAAACAGTAACCTTGTTACGTTGGTTGTTGCACGTTAGATTGGATAAGATTCCTGCGGCGCATGTGACAATGTTCACATCGGTAGAGGCCAAGACCTGCACCAGACTCTGGAGGAGACCTTCCAGACCGTCAACCTACAGAACAGGAAAAAAAAAATTAGAAAAAGTAATCCATGAATCTGTTGTTTTGTTTTCAAGTATTCCAGAAATAATAATTTAAGATTTCTACGGTTATTCAGTCTTTTTTGCTGTATGGATTTCAAAATGTTTTTGCTATGCATTTCATAAATTACACAATCCATACTGTTCAACTTACTGATTCTACCTACTGGCCACATGCGTGATCATTCTGAAGTTGTTTACAGTGAAACTCTCTTATAAGGTTTTCCAAAGGGCAACAAAAAACTTCTTACGTTGGAAACTGTACACGTGGGATAAATAGTGTAATTTTTTAATTTCTGTCGTCAAAACCAAAATTCTTAGGCATGAAAACTTCTTATGTAATTTCTTAAATAAGGGGGTTTCACAGTATATATTCATTATACAAAATACATATTTGCAATGAGCTCACCGGTGTTATTACAGATGAGTAGGTATTATTAAAACGTGTTGATAATCTAAACAACAGAGATCAAATAATATATCAAAATAATTGCTATTGATACGCTAATCAAACTAACGCTTCAATGTCCTATATAAGATTCTAATGGGCGCTTTTCGCCACTCAAACTGAGCAATCGCTTATGCTCGGTTGTGCTTGGGATCAAATCATAAATTTATTCATGTCAAGTTAAATAAAGTATTACTTTTACGTAAAATAATTATGTAGTCAAAAGCTTTACATTGAAAATATCATTGATATGAATTAAGCCAACATTCAGTCGAAAAATTATGGGGCAAATCTTCCACTACGTATATTTGTACTAAATTAGGTTTTTTCTCAGATTAGATTCATAAAAGCAAACTCTCAATATCATAGGAATGAATTTTCAACATTTCGTGTTGCAATACTCAAATAAAATAATTAGGAAACGGATATGATTATAATGCCTATCGCTAATTGGGAATCGTAGAACCAGCAAGTTGAATAGCATATTTTCTATTATTGATGTTGGTTATTTGAGTTAAAAACATCAGAATCATTATTTTAAAAGTGCGTGCAATTAGGAGTTGGTGAAATTGTTATACATGTATAACTAAAACCTTGAGGTGTTAGTGGAAGCCAACAACTATTAATTTTATACAGAAGCATATTATCAATACTGATGTAAGGCTGTAGACTAAAGTGTTAAAAACTCGACAATTATTGGGTTAGTATAAAAATAGTTTTGCAGAACAAGGATTAGTGTTTAAATATTCGTTGATTTTTTTAAATTGTGATATTAGTTTTACAAAAACCCAGTGTACAACTGCTGAGAATTATTTGAGAGAGAAACCAATACAACTTGGTATCATCTGAAAATCATAGAAGGCATGCTGTTAGCTTTTATAAAATAATATTGTATCACTATAAGCGATATAATATACAGAAAATAGTGGGAAGAGTTTTTATTTGTTATGAGGCTAAGGCGGAGCCCATAGACCAAGCAATATTCTGATAGTGACTTACCCGTGACATAAACTGGTTTAACTGGCGTTACGTATCTGGTGGAGGAGTAGGAACGATTGTGCAGCATTAAAATAATAACAACAAAAATGTAACCTACTACCTTGGTTCCGGCATCAGACAAGTTACGCAGGGTCCAGAGGCAGTTCTGCACCAGGCGACCGCTGGGGTTACCCAGGTGCATGGCCAGGGCCTGCATGCCGCCCGCCTCCACAATAGCGGGCTTGTTGGATGAGCACACTGAGAGAACCTGGAAGCAAATGGATCGTTGAAAATAAAGTGCATCTTCAACTCACAATCAGACTACCTCCTTCCGCCGAGTGGTTAAAATTCTTGATTACGAATCCAGAGGTTGAATTGAAGTGGGTTCGAATTCCGGCATCCGCAAATAAATTTTATTTAAATAATATGTGTTGTTTCACGTTTAATTAATACAAAAAATTTATAGTATATTTGCCGTAAGTTCAAGAGCGGTAGATACTCTCAGTATCGCCCTAGTGAAAGATCACCACTAGCTAAGTAGATCTGAATAGCTATGTTCTTCCCAACCTACCACTTCCCCAATACCTTCAGCCTAAAAACAAACCTCAATTGGGGATGCCATAATCCTACAGGCTCTCTGGACAGTTGGGACTCTTAGGCGGTATTCACATCAAGTTTTATTTCAAAGACTGGAAAATGAATATTCTGTATCATTTTCAGTCAGACATAAGTCATACTAGATATAAGCTTACAGTATGTCACATAAATTAAATTAAGATTTAAGTGGAAAATTATAATTTATTGATTATTTTCTCATGCTATTTTTTACCTTCAACACACGAGATGTAGTCCACAGAAGCTTCTCATAGTCATAAGAGCGCATGATGCGCACAAGTTCAATGGGTCCCTGAGAGGCCAGAATGATCAGCTTCGACTCCTGGTTACCATAGGCCAGGATCTGCAGGCAGTCAGTTACGATGGCCAAGAACTTCACATTGTTACGCTGCAACAGAGCAACCATCTTCTGGAGCCCTCCAGCCAAACGGACAGCCATTTTGGAGCCATCCTGATGAAGAAGCAGATTGTGCAGAGTCGTAATAGCGTAGAAGAGAACCGATTCCACTGGAGAGCTCAGGAGCTTGACAAGAGCAGGGATTCCGCCACTCTTGAAGATGGCCAGCAGACCCTGGCGATGATGGGAGAGGTTGTGCAAGGTTCCGACAGCGCCCTTAGTGGTCTCGAGGTCATTGCTGTTGGAGATGGCACGCACAAGGGCAGCCACCATCTGCGGGGAGTTCATGATGGCGTGGCGAGAAGCCTCCTTCTTGGAGAGCTGGTGGACCATCATGGCAGCCTGGGAGACCACCACTTGATCTTCGTCATTTAGCAACTTGATCAACTCAGGAATAGCCCTGGAAACCAAAACATGAAATCGTATTTTGAGATAAGTAACCAAAAAATTTCACAGAATCAGTCTCATTTGAGGAAAAGATAAATATTGGACTTATTAAAAATGTGTTTCAAAATGTTATATTTAAAAATATTACAAAAGATGGTTGGTATTTTTGAGAAATTAACCGCATAGTGGATCAAGTCTTCTTTCAATCAATTTCTTAAGTAAATCGAACACAAATGATAGGACTTGAAGAATAATTCACAATAAAATTCAACTGAGGGTCTAATGCGGATAAGGCCAAAAGTTTTACCGTGTGGCAAGATCGGCGTCATCCTGATAGTTGATTAGGTTGACCACAGCGTGCTTCAGCATCTGGCTGGGTTCGGCAAGGCGCTGCACAGCTGTCGGCTGGGCCGGGTCGAACTGGGTGGATGGGATCTCAATGCCCTCCTCCAGGGTCTCCGGGAACATGGCTGCACGCACACGCTGGGAGCGTGTCTGGGACAACTGCTGGTTCATGTCTGGAATTAAAACAAACATACAATATAACTCTCTTATGGTTGGGAAGCATGATGACACAGCTGCAGGAGCAAAACAAAAAGTGGTGGAAATCCTAGTTGGATGATGTTACCAAAAGTCATAGCTTGATATACGAATTTGCATAAATTTGAGAGAACTAAATAAAAAATAATGTTTTATAACGTTTCCAAATGCGGAAATATCTCATAATGCTTAATCTTATTAGTGGAAAGAGTCACTAACAAAGTACTGCAGAAAATAAAGACATAATTGGAAGTCATTTTTGATGACTACAAAGCGCAGGAACTTTAAAACTTTGGTCGTATGTGGAACCATAAATAGAAAAACTGCTCTTAAGGTAAAATACAACTGGTAGGAGGCGCAACAAGAAGATAATGATATCAATGTAATAGGTACAAAACAAAAGTCGAGTTGAAGATAAACGTAAATAACTTGTATATTTATTGTCAAAATAAATAATCAAGTACCTATTTGTGTAAATTTCTGTGTCAAGATGACTTCTGGTGAATAATAACATGCAGCTTTAGAAAGAATAGTTTTTTTTTTTGGACAGAATAGTTTTGAAACAGAGTGACATCTGTCACAATATTATGACAGGGCGACATGTTAACCAACACATTTTAATAGAGAAAAGTAATACATTTACATTATGAAAAGTCAGTAATTATTTATCAATAATTTGGTACTGTGATGGCTTTTGACACAATTTTATAGAAGAGCAAACACAATGTTTTAAATTCAATTGAGCTAAGCAATATGTATTTTATATTTAAACAAAAATGGCATACTTGACATCCCAACATAACCTTTAATTTTTTCGTCCAATATTCATGGTTTATTATTATAAATGACATTCTAAGAAGCTAGTTGTTTGCCCTTTCAAGTAATGTTAACGTCTTCGAAAATTGCCATAAATTTTTACGTAACATAGAGAATGTAACAGTTACGGTTGTATACTTTTGCCAAATCAAAGAACATAATATTAGAAACATTGTTTTGAAGAAATGTAAAAATTGAAAAAAACTGCATCTATGCCCGGCTCCAAGAATTAAAACTGCCAAACAGAACAAGTCCAAAAATACAGATAACTCAACGTATTGAAGCAAACAGTTCTGGTGGCATGTCATGAAGGTCGAAAGCAGGTAAGAAAGAATATAATGATGTACTCACCATCAACCTGGTCCTGCGTAAAACCCTGCGTAAAGCCCTGGTCCAGGTCGAACATGAGCTGGTCCCCTTCCATCTCATCGTCCTCCTTGCCGGAGAGGGAGGGAACCTGAGTGGCCGCTCCAGAGTTGATGCCAGAGTCGCCCAGGTAGGCGCCCTGCTGCCAGAGGAGGGTCTGCTCCTTGCTGGAGGCCATTGGCACCTCTGGCCCAGGGTAGTTGTTGTGGGACACTACAGGAAAAAAAGTAAGATAAATTTTATCAAGTGGCGTGTAGTATTGTCATTTCCAGTCTAGGAAGACGTTGTGTATAGAGTGATCGGCCTTATAAAAATGCCCAAATGAGCGTAAATAAATTTAATAAACATAAGTAGTTCAAGTATACCTCTAGACTAAGCTCATAAACATAGGATAGTATTGCATGATGTCTTTATGAAGTCACATTTTGTATGTGATACTTGTGGTTTTTTTTTAATAATTATTGACATTCAGAATCTATTGCTTTGATTTAACCTTTACGCTGCAATCCTTACATAAACAAAATTACATCCATACGTGGCACTCTTTTTGACATTCCTAACTAATCATTTTAAACTGCTGTAACTCTCTTATTTCGTGACAGATTTATGATTGGCCTATCTTAATGTGTGCTCTGTTTCAACATAAATATACAATAGATTTCAGGATGCACTTCTAATATCGTCAACAGTGAGACGTGTTTATATGATTGAGTGTATTCATTGACGCCTAAACGGAAATCATATGGGGTGACCTTATGCACACAACACTAAGGACAACGGTACTGCGGCGCGAAATTAAAATGACTGGACCGGAAAACGAATCATCTTCAGTGTCAATCCGCTTTAGGTAAACAAATCAGAAGTTATCACTCACCAGAAGATGACAGTAAAGAGGAATGATTGAACTATTTTTTAGTTCACTTGTCGGCTACATTCGTGACATATTTACGGTGTACACAAAGGATTTGTCGGAAGGCATTAATGAATGCGCGTAGCGCTGGTGGCACGGTTTGTTTTCGCATCCATGTATGCGCGTGGCGGCGTAAGAGTTAATGATGTAAATAGAAAATGACACAATCTTAATTATAAATATGAAAATCCTGAGGCAGAAAAAACTCCCAAGCAGTGTGTTTTGGCACCAAGAAATTTTCAGTTTTTTTCTGTCAGAAGTGTCTAGGTTAACGCAACCATTTTCAGCTTGCAATAACTAATACTATTTACTGATCATTATTGCACAAATGTATTATTTATGCGACTGAGGTTGTGAGAGCATTAAACTCTAGTTGATAAGGCGTGCATTTATGTTTTGTTCAAGATTCCACTTGTAAACAGGAGAGGGAATAGAAGCCAATAATAATTGATTCACATTCAACATGAAAATGTGGATTTTTTTTTTTAACGAATGACAGTTTAATTCCATTTTTATTCATTGTTTTGCTAAAATGTGAATGCAATTTGGACAAGGCATTAATTCAGTGGGAAGATTATCGTAAACATTAAGAAAGACAGGATTCATAACATCTATGGAGCAATTTTAATTGCACTCTCAAATTTCGGCTTAAATTCAACAAAGGAAAAACAAAACTTCATCAATTCTGAGCATTATATTTCAACATAGATATTAGTATCAAGTATCTACATAGAAATATTTATCACACTTCCCATTGCTACATCAGTTGCTTATCTTTTATTCCAAGTAAACCAGCTTATCTGTCTAGATATTTGCACTTTATAAAATAATGTAATAAGCCGTTTAAACTGCCTAAAAGGAAGAATATTGTTTTTAATTAAATAACGTATCATTATATCTATCGTGCACTGCGTGTAGATACAAAGTATTATGTGAGAATGTTTCACTATGGGTGTGTAATTTGTTGGATATGTTTATATATAGACAGTTATTTTTACATTTCACACCCTAAGGAGAGTGAGAGGCTGCCACCAATAATCCATAGTGGATTAGAGAAAGAAAAAGGCTGTGATCGGAATGTCGTAAGAAATTCCGGGAACTATTCGTGAGTTTTACCTCAATGTGACTCATTATATGAATAAGGTACCTACAAAAATCAGATGCATTTAAATCGGGATTAATGTTGCTTACTTGTCCGGTTTTGAGAAGGGGGCAGCTGATAACTCATGGCTGCTTAGGAAGCTGTATACAGCACCTGAAATACGAGAAAAAAAACTAGATAAATACACCTCAGCCACGAAAAGTATACACGTAAAACTGGCAACGCTGCATAGTTGCACAGAACAAGTGCGTCCACAATTTTGAACAAACAGGTGCACCACATACTTGATTTGAACCACTTTGAACCATCGATCAGTTTTAAAACAACCCCATCAAGTCACGCACCACAAAAAATTAGTAATTTTGAATACACAATCGTGTTTTCACAACAAAACAGCTTCCATGACAGTCTAGTATGCGTCCATTGACACCACACCCGTCGAAAGCGATTTAGGCTATTTTCGGACAAAATGAAACATAAATCTAAGTTTTTGATAATATGCCTCACCTCCAGGTAAATTTTATTTATCTCCGATGAAATTTAAACAATTAATCGATTTCGAAAACGGTATCCACCCGCAACACTGCAGCGATACAGAATGGCGGCGCAAGTGTTGCCACGATAAATAATTGAAATATTACTTTTACTGAATTACACGTTCTTACTCAAAAAAGTTATTGATTTTGTGATATTTTTCGGCAAACATTGATAAAAAAATATAAAAACCTGTCTTAAAATTTTGTAAAAATACATTTTCATTTTAACTTTATGCATATTTTATTTAAACAAGGCAAATGTGTAATTTAGTTTCAAATAAATTTTTTTGGTGAAGAGATTTTTTTTCTGACATCGATTTGGCCATGTAAATAGGTAAGATTTTTTTATATTTAAGCTGGATTGTTGTGATAAAAAATATGAAAAACTTTTATAAACACGAAGAATGACATCTATCAACAAACGTTTAAAGGGCGACATTATTTTTTGTTTTGTTTTGTATTAACTTCATAGATGGCATTAATGTTAATTATTTTGCGTGTTTTATTTCAATCAAAAGAATTATTATACAAAAATGTGAGTACGTATAATATATCTTCATCTATCTAGAAATAAAGAAACCCAAATAAGGAGATTTAAGAGATACTATAAATTTATTGCAATATTATCTGATCAAGTTAAGCTCGAGAAAAATAGTAAAGGTAACCATTTAATAATTATATTAAATGCTTTTCATGGTATTGTAATGTAATAAATAATGGCATATTGTTTCTGCGTACATTTTTCCAAAGTTATTTAGGAAACGCTTTATTTTATTTTGTAATAATTGTGAAGATCTCTCTAATTTTTAATGAACTTTATAAATACTATATGTATGGTTGGTTTCTTACACTGTCACTGGGTAGCGCCATCATTTAATTTTAAAGATACATAAAATTATGCCATTATAAAAACAAAGATTGATGACATAACTTTTCTGGCGGTCAAAGGAGAAACTAACGAAAGAACCATAGATACAAAATACGCAAGAACGAACTGTTTTTTTTTGTCAAAATCCATATATTGTTATTATCCACACTTGCGACGTTATAAAATTTAGGTATTTTGTAGGACCAGCGGTATTACAAATATGCAATATAATTTTTCTATCCCTAAAACTAAATTCACCTTGGTAGGTACCTAATTAAATTTTAGACAGAGATTCCTGCATATTTTCAAATACCTATTCTGAATTGTGACAAGCAGTGCTCATATAAAATAGTAAATCAAAATCATTAATTTATTTCAAGAAATCACTAATTCATACAAGTACGGTGTTTTTTGTACAACTTCCAATGCTCACAATGCTAGAAAAAGAAAATATCGCTAAAATTGATAAAAGCGAGCCGGAACTAGACACAATTGATCCCAAAGTTATAAGGAAGTTGGAAAGGTGTATAGAGGAACATTATGCAAGATATTGGCTCTCGACTGTCAGTGAATCGGTGGCCAAAACACATTACCCCGAAAGATACGGGGCGATACTTAGCATCGACTATTCAATGACTGGGTCTTTTCTTGTCACCTCACATACCACAGGATGCATTGAGGTAAGTTATGTCAACTTTTGACGAATATGTAGTAGATCGAAACCCTCATTTCACCTTCTTCCCCTTGTCCTATTCGGATAGGGGCCCGTTGCTTCGATAAGGCGCCTACAGGAGCTCCTGTCACGGGCTACGTCAGTGGCCTCCGTCCGTTACAGGCCTAGTATCTAGAGTTGAGATTGAAACACTAAAAATATAAATTTCTGTACAGTGATGGATCTAGGAGTTCTTTTGGGAGGGCAAAGTTTTGCTTTTGGTCGCCCCTCCACAATTTCGATTTATTTTAAGTATTGATTTGGTAAATTGTAGGGACGCCCCCAGATGTTCCACATGGGGCGTCCGCCCCCTTTGACCCCTCCCTCCTAGACCCGGCACTGTTTCTGTGATATTTCAGTACAACACATGTGTTTCTTCTCTTATGGTACGAGAACGGATGGGATGCAGAAAAACACTTATATTCTCTTGGGAACCCGACTTGGATGTTTATTTTTTTATTTCTTCTGGTTTCTTGAAGTTTGTGGTGGAATATGTTTTCTTGTTTACTTCTGGTGGATGTTCTTTTGTGACCGACTAATTGCTTTAAGTGACCTCCTGTTATATCCGGAAACAATAA
Organism: Drusus annulatus; assembly: GCA_022651775.1. Classification (NCBI taxonomy): domain Eukaryota; kingdom Metazoa; phylum Arthropoda; class Insecta; order Trichoptera; family Limnephilidae; genus Drusus; species Drusus annulatus. The sequence goes on from JAGWCC010000218.1 coordinate 1,421,530, forward strand.
AGTGGGATGTTCCTTTAAAAACTCCAACTTACAATGTGAATTTAATTTTTAAATGAATTTACTGTATTTGTAAAAATCTTAACGATCGTATTTCTCTTTTTAAATAAGTCTTTTTATATTCCACTTCGAACTTCACTTTTTACACAGTAAATCAAAATTATTACATATAATCTAAGCATCTCTTTTCAGTCATATTTTTTAAAAAGTTTTATTAGGTGTCTGGAAGATATATTTTCCACTGTGTAGATGGAACTTTTAAATAATTATATTAAAATGGATTGGATGAAGGTTCTTGAATTGACGCGTTTACCCTCCCTCAGTGACAAAGTCTGATTGCATTATCAAAGTGCGGTGAATTGCTTTTAGGGTGATACTTTTAGCTTAAAGTTACTATGGCACCTGGTCGGATCTAAAACAAATTAGTGTGTATTATAGTTTCGGAAACGAATGCGTAGTAACCCAAAAACCTCTTTACCAAAATGCAAAAGTATTCGAGCCGTCTAATCCATTTCCAGTGTAGAGGGTGAAATCCATAAAGCTGTATGGTGATAGCTGGCACATTGCCGACAAACAACTTGGTGGCGAACTCTGCCAAACAATTTTAAGATTTTGTGCAATGTGCTCCAGGCGAAACTAATAATGCAATAATTAGTTCTAGATACGAAAAACAGAAATTTCATTTATAAAACCTTATCTTGAAAGTAAGTGGAAAGTTTTTAATCAGCAATTTATCACCAGTTAGTTATGTTAAAAAAATAATTAACTTCAAGATCATTGTTAAAACTTAAGATAGAGGTGTTGGATCTGAAACTGGGATAAAACACCGAATGTGTTTTCAGCTTCAGATGAATTTGGAAAATAGTGGACTTAAAAACGATAAACTATACTACTTGATGGAAGTGTCTAATTATGGATGTGGAAAGATTATTGGATCGAAGGAAAAATGGGAAACTATTCACTCACCGATGTAGTTTAAGTGAAAGCTCTTGATTCTTTTTACACAGTTATATTGTTAACGAAACGAATCACAATAAAACACCACACTTTATTTTATATCACTTGGAGAACAACAACAAACCGGCGAACAAGCGAGAGACCAACGAACAACACTAAAAAACGTTTTTCATATTAAAAAACCCTTCTGTTTTTGATTGTCAATTGTTTTGAATAAGGAAATCAAATATAGTGAAATGGTTGGATAGGTAGGAACTGGATGAAAAACATTGAGGTGAGAAAAATTATCACTTGAAATCCAACAGGGGGTATGAATCTAGGAATGTATAGGACCCATGTAGACGTTGCTGAGGTGCCGCATTTATTAAGCCATCTAAAATAACCAAAGCTCCGTGTTATTATTTGCTTTGCGCTATGATGAATCGAACCCGCAGCCTCTCTACTCAAAGTCAAATGCGTTGACCACTATGCCATGGTGGACTAATAGCGATCAATGGCGACATATTTTGGAAGCCATCATTAGCTACAAAACTACTTCGAGATATTTTTGGCACCCAGTGTGAAATGGGCAAACATGTGTGGTAAATTTTTGCTAAAGCGGATATGGATATGGTGTGGATTGCATGGATCTGCGAGGTTCCAATATATTACGTAATATTATTGAATAAGTTACTGCCAACCTATCGATCAACCAACCCCTTTGCCCAAGGCCACAACATTTAAATTCTTCCCCAGTATATAATCTATTATTATCTCTACCATATCGGTTTTGCCCTTTGAGTGTCAGGCTTCACACAAACCGGGGCATTACCGTCGGCTTAGTACACGCGTAAACAAACACCCCTCCCTCTAAAAAATCCCCTTACCGTGAAAGCCTTCAACTGTAAATATATCGCCTTCCTCGCCTCCAATTTTTGCATAGTGGAAAGCGTTTCCACTTTCAAATTTAATGAAATGAATGTTAAATGGAAAAACATGCGATTTTTTTACTCGCCTGCGTCAAAAAGAGTGAATTAGAAGCAGTCATTTGTAAAGCATAAATAACTAACCAAGTATACAAACAAACAAAAACACACTCAAGAAACAATTTATGTTGGTTTCCAGTATCCAATTCACTTATGGAAAATTTTATGGGAAAATTAATAACAGGTTCGCTTCTGCTTGATTTATCTGGTAGGTTTTTATTTGATGTTTTTCAACACCTAATTTCGTTAATAAATCTTATTGAAAAAAAAACACCGAATTTGTCGCTTTTATCCAAAACTAATTTTGAAAAACAATGAGCAGCAGTAGAAACTTAATTATGAAAACTTGGTTTTAAAGAAATGGTAGCGGGTGATTTTTTATACAAAAATCGTTTCTCGTGCTCACTCAATCATAAATGTATTACATTGAATTAATTATGGCTCCGTGTAGAGGGACGCAACATTCAATAAAATAATTTAATTAATCCAAATTAACAAAAATCAGTTCAAAGTTTGACTATGTTTATTGTACGAGAAAAATGAATCTAGTATTTCACCCTGTTACTGGAGCAAAAGACGGGCCGAGAATGAGGCTTTCAAACCACGCTACGATCTTCTTTGCCATCTTGACGCATGTCTGTGCGTTGGGCTAGAGCAACCCTTATGTAGCAAAGTAGCACTGTTTAGACAACAAAAACAATATGCCTAGAGTGGTCCATCACAAAGTGATTGAATGTGTTCTCTCATTGTAGTTTCGAGATGGCTTTCGCGGTGACCTCATCCGCCAGATCTGGGTCTCTCAGAGGCCGGCCACTTGCGCGCGCTTTCATCCGACCATCGACGACTTCGCGATGGTTTCAGAAGAATTGGGGTATGTTAGATGCATGAGGGTGATGCCTTCAGAGATACAAGAGGATCAAGTTTTTGTCAAGGGTAAAAAGTAATAATTATTTTTATTTAAAAAAATCGTAATATATTTAAATGCATTATTTCACTATAAACCACTTTATACGTAAAGTGTTTTTTTGTTTTGTTTTTTTTTTTTTTTTTAATTACAATATAACATTTTGAATAACAGATATGTTCAAAAAAAATAAATTTTATTGACAGTCCTCCTCACTAGGGATTCCTGTTCCAAGGCGGACTGTAGGTTACTGCGTTGGTGTCACTGGTTGTATGATTACTTCATAATCTTCATAATTTCCTCGTCTTCGTGGTTATTTATCCACATTTTATGTTGCTCTTGAAAATTTGTATCTCTAATATGATTTGGGAGAGCATTATATAATTTGGCAGTATGGAACTTGTGGTTTTTCTGTCCAAAAGATGTGTTCAATCTTGGAATAATGATTTTAGATAAGGTTTTTGTTCTTGTAGTGTGAGTGTGTTGGCCAGTAAGGTACTCCCTATTTCTTTTAAAATTAAGTAGAGCATTTTTTGTGTATATTTTTGTAATGCTGGGAACATTAAAGTTTAAAAATTCTTTTGACGGAGTTCTTACAGGTACATTTAGGATTGTTTTTATAATACTTTTTTGTGCTTTCACGAGCTGCTTCATATGGGTGTTTGAGGCAGATCCCCATCCAATAATTACATATTCTATACGTGATTGGCAAAGCGCATATTAGACTTTATACAGATCATTTTTGTTGAGAATATTACGTATGTTTCTAAAGAATAACGTGAGTTTGGTGAGTTTTTTTGTAAAGTTGTTTATGTGGGAGTCCCATCGAAGATTTTCGTCGATTTCAATGCCAAGATACTTTATGCTTCTAGAGTGTGTTATAGTAGGCTAGTGGCAAGAGTGTGCTAAGCTTTGTCCTTGACACTCAAGTAGTTTGAGAACATAATCTTCAGTTGGCTGTCCTCTGGCCGCTATAGAAAATGTCAAGAATTTTGTTTTTATCTTTATTAGAGTTATGTTAAGTCTTTGAAACATTAAATTCGACGGGGCTATTTTTACCCCAAGAGGAAACTCTTTCAGAGTAACCGTCCATTCTGTTTCAAAGCCATCCGAGCCGTTGTAGTTCCTTTGCCTTTTGGAGGCTTGTTCAATAAAAAGCTTTCATGGACTGTACTGTATGCGCGTAAATGTGTATTAGTACCATGGTACCAAAACTTTATTTAATATCATTTATGTTTTACTAAATAAGCTAGTTATTAGATTCACTTTACCATTGTTCATGTTTTGTAAGAAAAAATAAATATAATAATAGCCCGTGAAAATTAACGGGATGTAACTTAACTCTTTAAGAAAAAAAAAGTTGTTTTAATTCACCCATTTCAAATATAGAACAATTTCTGATAAAATATACTATTGGTAGGTACTTTATTAGATAGATAGGGATGTGAAAATAAAAATCAAAACCATCAGCTCCAAATTTAAAAATTCACACTGGTACGTAAATATATACTTCGAAAAGAAAATATTCATTGTTAATTTCACTATTATTTGGTTGATATAAATATAGGTAGGTACCCCCGTGATAATAAGGGAACTCTACACAAGTACATATGTATTCAGCACCTATATACTTAGGACTTAAAGTTTATTATCATTTCGAAGAAAACGCGGGGTAGCAAAAAGGCCAATCAATCTTCTCTCGTCGGTTTACTAATAACATTTAATTTATCAATCTTGAATCTAAACATAACACTGCGGTAAATGTTTTAATTAATTTAGAAGCGTCAAATACCGGTTACGTAACACTTTAGGTAACGTTAAATTTTAAAGTGCCAAGATGTTTTAGACTATTTCCTTCTAAAGAGATGCTTAAACCTGGTAACTAAATTTAATAATTTTCAAATAATCGGGTATTTATTTACACGGTACGTTGTTACGTTTTCACCATTATTTTTAATGGCATAGAAACCTGGATACTTGAACAAGGATTGACATGGAAGGCAGACGCTTTTGAAATGGAGTATTATATTTTTTTCAAAAGTAAAAAATCGAAGAACACACCAAAACGTGACTAACCTTTCCAGTTATCAAAAACAAACTACTAATCCAAAATGGCTGATAATGCTAACATATGATAAACATACGTGTACTAACATAACAAAAAAAATCGGTAATCGAATGTACACAGCCCGCGAAAATTCAAAATTCACCTTTTCTTTTGAACAGGCCTCGTATATGATATGGTAACAAACTTAGAGGTTTTTCGTCGATTGGCGACAAATAGTAAAAACTCATTGGTGATAAAAAACCCTTTCTAAAGCTATTTTCAAAAAGACATAATTTGATGCTGTTTCTACACGGTTTTTTTTTTAATGGACGTTTTCTTAAAACTGAACAGATTAAATTTGTCTTATCTCCATGATGTAGTTTTTTATAAATGTTTATACGGCATTATTCACAATGTTGTCAGAGTAATATATAATTTTTCTGATAAATCTGAAACAATCAATTTGGTATAATGGCAGTTCATTGTTCAAAGCTCTTAAAATATAAAATTTTGAAAATGACGCTGCGCACTGAAAATAGTTGGATTCACCTAAAAATTCACAACTAAAAAAGCGCTTAAAATTTAATGATATCAGAGATTGTGTGAGCTTTGCTAAGTTTATTAAAAATTTGGAGAATTGTTTCACAAAGCCAAGCAATTATTTTCTTTTTAAGTTGAATTATTCTTAACTTAAGAAGAAAAAGGTTTTTGTGAGAAAAACATCAAAGCTTTCATCTCGTTAATATTTAATTTTAGCCATGTTAAAAAATGGCGCTTTCTAGGCGGGGAGTATTTTGTAGAGAAAATATATTTTATAATATAAAAAGAGAAGATATGTTTTTTAATGAATTTCAGAGAATTACGATGTTAGCTCCATTGAATTCTCTCCCGACGGAAGTTTGGTCGCAGTGGGCGGCAGATCTACGAGAATTAGGATATACGATGTACAAACGAAAAAGGTAATAATACATTTAAGATTGATTCACAAATCAAGTTATTCGGAGGTTGAATGTCGAGTTTCATTATTTTATTTTTTAAGTTGGAATTTTTTGAAACTCGTAAAAACGGTTCAATTCAAAGTATTACCATAAGTAGCGAGGAGCGAGAGATTTTGCATTAGATGACGTCACATAATTGTCATTCTCGTTTAATATATATGACCAGACCAAAACCGGAGCGTTTATGTATTTTAGTTATTGAATAATTTCACAAAATTGATTCTATATTGAATCAAATAATCACATTCAATAAAACTTTTTCAAAATCGATTTTTGTTGTTCTATTTGAAAATATTTTACAAAGTCCTATTTTATTTAACTTAAATTCATAATAAAAAAATCAACTAATTCAGTCTCTTTCACACATCAGTACAAGGAATACCGTAAAAAATTCGTCGTAACCTCTCATTCTTCCTCAAAAACAACGCGTGTAACGGAACTATCGGTGGCAGAATTTTGGCGTGGGAAAACGAGAGTGTGTTCTTCAGAAGCGAGTAATAATTCAGTAGGCTTTTAAGTGTGTCTAGTTAACCACTACGCCATTTCCCTACAGGGGTAGGTAGACACTATGGAATGCGACACAGCTCTGTCACAGAACTCACTCCTTGCTTCAATAAAATTCATGCTTTGTCTCATGCGTATTGTTTTGTTATACCTACTGGTTCTTGAAACGACCCACTTCCAGTATTTGATTCACTCGATCGTTCTATAGTGAATTCTTCAACAATCTCTGACTTATTTTTATACCTTTGCTTTGCCTGTCTGCAATCATTTGGTTCCTTATAGTTCATTTCAATTCTAATTTCTTTTTAATGTAATCATATTTCGTGTATATTTTTACCGTTAAAATTGTAAGCATTTTATTTTAATTTCCATCAAAATCGTTTACCGGAATAGGTATGGTTATTGCAAACTTATGAATGATTTATGTAGTTTAATACACCCTGTGGCGGTTTTCTTCAAATAGCGTTTTTGCAGAGAGCTCCCATAAAAAATGTTTTAATATTATACAAACTTGTATTATAATATTACCACGCCATTCAAATTCAGTGCTGAAAAATCCCCCGGTTTGAATAATACTATCCAAGAGTGAGTCTAAAATTAATTCCATACGCATTAAATGAATTCAGCACTCATGAACTTTCTGTCCGTTTTTTAAATAAGTAAAGTACCTATTGTAAATGTTAATTTTCTTCAAATTGCTACCATTGGCAAGAATATTGAAAAAAAACACTGGTTTCTTGAAAAGATTGTAATTTTTGCATTTTTTTAACCTTCGATATTGTTTTGTTTAGCCACAGACGTTTTTAAGAATCACAACATTTAAGTATTTTGCTAGGTCGCCAATCGCTGGTGCAGCGATGTGATTTAAAAAAAAATCCTTTAAAAAAATATGAAGATGTCCAAAATTGGATTTCTTCATATGCTTGGGGGATTTTGAAGGTTGAAAAACACAAACATCAATTAGCGGCAGTATTTCTGGTTTCAGTGACATTTTGGATAAAATTTATTTTCAGAAGATTTTTTTTTCGTTTATTAAATCTCCTATTGAAATCCCAATGAGATTAGCTACAAACCGTCACTGAATATATTTACACATATTGTAAAAAAATTAAATCCTTTTGTAGACGTATTAAATTCGGTACCACTTCAAGACTTCAGAATTTTCATAAAATTTTCAGTTTGCAAATCTTTCTCAGTTCGATACTTCAAAAAGGAGAAACATAAAATGCAAAATTTAATACGAAATGTCGCCATATTGAAAGGATTCCAGCGAATGAAACCGGGAACGTCCATTCATCCTTGCGAAGAAACCTTCCGTTCTACTTTCTTATGCGCAAAAGAGGAAACGATGTCGTTCCTCGTAAATACAGATGCCGACAAACGAAAATGTATTTCAATATTTGTAATATAAAAGCTCCACGGCCAATAGGTATGTATATATATACAATCATAACCAAACACCAACAGGGAAAATCTACCACAGGGCTGATTGAAGGCTCAATTATATTGGTTTCGTTAATTTGAAGATCATAATCTGAAGATAGTTTTGATTTTGAATATTAATTGATTTCGTTACCATGCGCGTTGGCTTTGGAATCTATGATTTGTATGAAAACATCTATGCTTTAATGATTGGAAACTTCAGAGCAAATAATTAAGATAGTAAATAAAGGGTTGGCATTTCTGAATACTGGTAAATAGTTTCTCAAACAGTAATCTAATGAGAATTTGAACAGTTATTAAAACATTTTGAAAGTGTTAGGTCAGGGTTAGATATCGAAAAGCCTTAATTATGTTTTAGTAAGGCGACAGTCAACATTTTGATTACAGTAGATTTTTATGGAATGTTAGTTGGTAGCAGAAATGTGCATTCCATCAAAGCATATAAGCCCTGCCTACCCTGCTATACTCGCATAAAAATATATATAATTTTGGATTAAATAATATGAAACTGTTGCAAAAAATAAATCTAAAATTTTCAAAAATACGCGCAAAATTTCACTAATCACACCGCCGCAAGCGCCTCACCGACCTTCCTACTATAACGTGTCAAAAGCAGTAACTACTTATGCTCAAACGCCGCCAACGTCATAGTAGATTATTCTATGTTCACTAGAATACACAAAATATGTGTGCTGTGAGCTGTTAGGCGTTCAAGTGGCTCGTTTGTGTTAGAATCTTTGTTCGTGTCTAAGGCATTGCTTTTACAGAACAAATCCAACAGCAATCAGTAAAATTTGTTGGTACCTATCTCTATTATCAATTCTTGCGCTGTTTCTCTTACTGACCCTGATCAAAAACTCTGTTCACGATACTGGTTGGTAGCTGGTAACTGTTTAATTAAATGATTGATACATTGAGTGAATGGTCTTTTCAGATAACAAGTGTTTTCAGTCTGGAATCCAACTTCTTTCCTCCGCCTCAAGAGCCCAACCGGTTTCACCTGAGCAAAGTGGTGTCGCTTAGTTGGAGCCACCAGAATCTTGATACTTTCGTTAGTGGCAGTTGGGATAATACTATTAGGGTAAGTAATTCACGTTATTTAAAAAAAGGAAAACTCATAAAAGCTTTCAACAAATCCGTAAAACACCTATTTGTGCAGTTTGTATGTTTGAAAAATACATTATTTTTGTATATTTGCATAATATCTATAATAATATTTTGTATCTGCTATTCAATACTCTTTTTATTTATTTTTTTACATAAATTTTTGCACTTATGAGGTTGTTGTTTAAAAAAAAAAAATGTTTACATGTATGTAAAAGCCTGTAACGGGCGTAAATAAATAAATAAATAATATGAGACCTCACAAAACCTCCCCAATCTGTAGTGTGTAAAACAACGTATACTATAGATACTATTTTGCCACCCGTTTAAGTGATGTTGTGAGGTGGATTAAGTTAGAGGCTGTAGAAATTGAATTATCATTGTCGATCTTTGAGAGGCTCGGATTGAATGAAGGAGGTAAGATGGGTGCCGGTAGGTCGTTCCACACAATTGCCATTTTACAAAATCGTGTATTGTTATAAAAAATGTACAAAATTGCAAAAGTGCAAATTGAAAGATCGAGTCTGAGAAATGACTCATTCTCATGCCGCCGATGTGAACGGGTGTTCGGCTTTTGTTTGATAGATATTTATAATTGTTGGTATAATTGAGTGCACTGGACTTGTCTTAATATATTAGTTGCTAGGTCTAGATTGCAATCAGCATAGTTTTCTAAGTATTTACATATTTTTTTATGCTTTACATGACCTACCTCGCTAGGTGAAGCCTTTTCTGGGGTAGGTTATATATACCAACTTCATAATATATATAATATATACGTTATTTGTTTTGCGTTACTAAATTTAATGTTATCGTGCCATGATGTGCCGCAAGGTCCTCTCAATTTTATTCAAACTAACGCCAAATTTATCGCCGCTTCTAAATATTATGCCTTTTGAAGATGAGAAATGATTTCATCGGAAAACATTTTATGTTTTCTGTCCTGATTTTCATATCTAAGTCGTGGCGCCGCTTCTTGGCCTTGCCTCATCCCAGTGATGTGGGAATACTATAAACTTTATGAATAACATAAAGATTTTTTTTCAATGATTTTGAAGTAAGATATAAAGTAAGATTATTCACATATTCACCCCGAGTCTTTTGTAGTTAAAAAAATAAATTATTTCATTGATACCTTTAATAATACTCAGGATTTGGAAAGTTTAACTTTATAATAACACCACGTATGTTCCCGTAAGCCGCATTTATCAATAGTATCAATACACGGCGGGGCTCTGCATCTCACCAAGAAACATTGAGTTTGCGCAAAGCTATATAATATAGGTTATTTGTAAATTACACAATAAAATAATTTTATCCTTTTGATGAAGAAGAATACAATAATGATACTTAAATATTTTAACATTTTAAATGTACGTTGTGTTTCATTCAACGTATTTTTACCTGTTTAGAAGCAGCTTTTAGTTAAGACGAAACAGACCTGTGAGTAATTTTTATGATTTCCTTCAAACCTTACCAACGATTGCTCAAATTTCGTTCAAACTTGATGGAAAATGTTTCAACGTCGTGATCAGCAGAAGGGAAAAAAAAAGAATTTTCCTTGAGGCTAGCGAAAATGTTTGAATTTCCTAGAAATTTGATGTTGTACTCAAATATCCATCAAGACATTCTTAACTCTTTAAACTCTATGATGTTTTAAAAGCGTGGACGCCCTACATAAAAATTCTTCAAACTTTTGTCTTTATCATGAGCCGTTTTCACGTTTGTGATATGTTCGAAAATAGATACAAAATACACAAAATTATTTATTGTAATTTCATTTTTTTCTACATTTGTTAATTATGAAACATATATGTAATTATTAACAGATATCTACCCATTCCATGTGACAATATTCATCTTTGTATTTGCTTAAAGAAGCATACTATTAATGATACCTAAACCATTTAGTTGTCTAAGAATCAAACTGAAAACCTTTAAAAAAATCATATATTTTAGAGTTGCAACCTTGCGGGATTTTCTTCAGATTTAAAAAAAATTGGCATTGAAAATTCTTCAATTCAAACTTCACAGAATTCATCACACTTACCGTATTAATTTTATCATTATTAGATGATGACATTTTGGTAGTTATCCACTAACAGCAACTGATCGTAATTTTATAAAATCAAGAAAAAAAAAATGCGAATTTCTTACTCTGGTAAACAATGGTAAACTTTCACCCCTAAAAAATTCTCTAGTTACATGATCGCTGTGTACGTAGGCCAAACGTCTGAAAGGAAATTAATCGTGACGTCATTGTGAAATGCGACGCAAACCGAAGAAGGCATTCGTTTCAGAATTGTTAAGAAATAATGGTAACGGAGCATTAGCCTAACTGGAGCAGACAGACCCTAACGCGCGATAGCACTCGTTCGAACAATGCTTTAGAAAATCTATAAATTCAGACATCATTATAAAAAGAAGCAGTTTCAAATAATGAAAACTCATAATTGTATAGTGAAAATCAAATACTTTTCGATGTGTGCTACTATTTTACGAGAAAAAAATAGTGTTACGTTTGAAAGGGCAGCTTTTAACTGCATAATAATTTTTGAAATCTGTGTTAAAATGTAAGCTTTTTTACAAAGTGCCACTCGCCCCAATGTCCTTGTTTTCATTCATGTTGTGATATTGACAGCAGTGGTTGAACTGAAATTCTGGTTTTCATTGCAAACATGTCTGCGACAGGTCTGCCCGACATTGCGGTCACCCCGAAAGAAGTTTGGAATAATGTGGGTCCGCAAATGAATAAATATCTACCGCGAAATGAGAAAGATTTTTTCGTACATCTACTGGGAACAAAAAAAATGAGTGATGTAGTTCCGCGCACACGAAATGATTTTTCGTTTGTAGGGCTTAACCGCGGCAGTACGGGAGATATGAACAATATCACATTAGATATGTATGTTCTTACATTATTTTTTTTGTATTAATTGACAAAATCTCCCTTAATCATGTTGTGACTTACAGTAGGTACTTTTTACATTTTTTCTTGAATTTATCGTCGCCGGAAAAGCAAACGGACTGAAGCGCTATTTTGAAAAGCTTAAACTAGGGTACTCTTATTTTTTATTTTGTTTTACAATACAATTCATGAGTCTTTAGTACCTGGTTAGATTTTGAAAAAAAAGTTAACTCAGGTAACTTAAATGCTCTCACAAAGTTAACTGAAGCGACAAAAAGCTAACAAAAGTCCAGAACTTGTGTCGCTTGAGTCAAGCCTTCTCCCAAATGGTGAATTTTTTTAGATGACTGAACGGTCACAAAAGTCTTCAAAATCAAACGAGAGTCAGAGCATTCGATGCAGAACAAAGAACTAATCAAAACTGCATAATAATAATAAATGGATAACTTTTATAGTGCCGTTTTTGTGGAAAAATCACCTCTAGAGCGCTTAAACCTAACCTAACCTAACATATTTAACTTATTTTCGACCAAAGTGTCACTTCAGCCCTTTTGCCTTTCCAGTGACGATATGGTGGTCTTTCATTTTAACTATAAAGAAGAATATCCATGTGTACGAATCTATAAAATTACTCGAGCGGTGAAACCTGGTGTCATAAAATTTGTACAGCTTTTTCTTGAATTTTAAGGTCTACACAACTACTTTCAAATAGAAACAAATATTCCAATTAGCATTATGAAGCTTTAAAATATATATATCTTAAACGTGTGAATGTTTGAAAAGACTCAATATTGTTTATTTCATATTTTTTCAATTGTTTGATAACGGCAAAGGTTAAATTACCAAACAAATCTGTTCATGATTTTAATAATACCAAATTTTTAACTTAGTCCACTATTTTCAACTATTTATTTTTTAATTTTATTTAATTATTTGAAAATAATGGAATAAAGTAAAAATAATGGTGTTATTAAAATCATTAAAATGGAGTTCCACCACGAATTAACAGTTTCAAAATTAGAAACATCTGTTCATAATTCCAGGATCCTAACTCGAATGTCGTTTGTTAGCTATTTCGTTGAATTCTAAGATGTGATGTCAGTTACAGATATGGGTGTGACAACGCGTATTATTATGTACAAGGGTTTAGTTCGAATTCGCCAAGACGTTGTCAGAACTCAGAACCAATAGTTCAAATCAGATTTGATTTAAGATCCTTAAGGCTAACATAAAAATGAAACTTATAGAGTTTGCCTAATTTCAGATAAGATTAAATTCCCAAGCATTAAGCTACGTGAGATATTTTATTTTTTCTCAACACCGAAAATAATAATCTGAATTTGTTGAATAACGTATTCTCAGGCACTTCAGGGTGGTAGATACTCACAGTATCGCCTTGGTGAAATACCACCACTCAGATTCGAAACGCTGTTTGAAATGGGTTCAGCCGTGTTTGGCGACTAAATCTAAATATCCAGATACTCCATGTTATGTTAATGTTATATTCCAGCGCCCTCGATGTGATTTTTCACAAAAACCGCGCTTTACAAATTATCCAAATATTATTCCCACCACCTTATTTTTTGTCCTTCTCACCAACTATGTTCTACTTTAATTTTTTTCATCTTTGATTTGTCTTCATAATAATAATTACTTTGTATTTACACAGTGCAGTTTTGTTATATTTCCCCTCAAGTGCGCTCTACTAGAATAAACTTAAAAATAAATATTTTGTGACCCCATTCTGAGGTCATGTTCTTAAAATTAGTCCCAAGGTGCTCTATATATTATATATGATATAATAAAGCTACAAATAATCAATCGTACGGCAAAAATATTAATGTGAGGTTTAGCATGGAAATTGCCAAAATAAAACATGTAAACAGGTAACAGATTATAATAATAAATGGATAACTTTTACAGCGCCGTTTTCGTGGGAAAATCACCCCAAGGGCGCCTTACAAATTAATTTATCCAACCTATAACTTATCACTTAAACTTATAACGAATAGCTTACAGTTAAGATTTATCACTAATTGCAAAAATTTTTACTTACTTATTTTGGTTTACAACAATTTTTTTTAACTAGTGACTTACAATTAGGACTTATAGCCAGTAACTAACTGCTGAGTATAACTTATGACTTACATCTAAAATTTTATTATTATTACTTCATTACCTTTTCATAATATCATAGATCCTAATATCTGCCCAATTAATTTGTCGATTTCGTCCGCCATAATACAGGGACATCCGTAACATTGCAGGTGATAAAACTCCTTATTAAAAATAATCAACCACCTAACCTGTAATTTATATTTTTTTAAATCTTCTCATTCCGAAAGAAAGAAATTCACCTTAATAAGTTAACTAAAAAACACTCAATTATGGTTAAAGTGCGTTCTGTAATAATGTACGTCTAAATTTTCTTTTGTAATATTGCGACGGTTTTTTTTTAAATTTTGCTTTTTATCATAGCTGGATTGAATTTTTGTGGTATTTTTACATTAGTTAATATGACGGATTTGACACTCTACACAACGACGTAATTAAAAAAAATATATATATATTACGGTATCCGTGGTCGAGTGGTAACTCGCTCGACTACGAATCCAGAGGTCGCGAGTTCGAACCCGGCGTGCGCAGATATTTTTTTAATGTAATTAATATATACCATGACACATAGAATATTATATAGTACATTTGCGGCACGTTCCAGATTGGTAGATACTCCAATTATCGCCCTGGTGAAAAATCACTATTCATCATCGAAACGTTGCTTGAAATGGCTTAAGGTGTATTTAGTGACCAGATCTGAATATCAAGGTAGTTTACAACCTTCCTCTTTCCTATCTAATTCCCCATCCCACTACCTTCAACCTCACAACATACCCTAATCGGAAATGCCATAGACTCATTGGCTCTAGCTGGTTGGGAGCAGTTGGGACTCTTGTGCGGTATTCACTATAATTTTTTTTTAAGTCTTTTTTTCCTTTGTAACATTGCGATGGCTTATTTAAATTACTTTAATATGACGAATTGCACACTCTACACAACCACGTAGGAATTTTTAATTTAATGTGTATTACATTTCATTTTGATGTACTGGAATAAGGTTATCGTTGATAGTATTATTTCTATTGGTAATACATAACTGAGATCAAACCGATCAATACTGATCGTCTTATCGCATCCATCTTGGTACACGCTTCAGATAATTTGTCAGAAATAATAATACCGTCTCTCGAGGCCTTCTCGCCTCGCATAGCCTCAATTAAATATGATTAAATGGCTTCCTATAATAATTAATATCTCCTCTCCGTGGAAACGTATAGACACAATTAATAACTCATATCGTTGTAGCGTGGGCGGAGGCCGACTCGTAAAAAGCTATACAAGAGGGTAGATTATCTTTTTCACCCTCGTTAGCTTAATATTCGGTAGAGCAGGGGTCACGTAGATTATTTTTTTATTAGCTTGGAAATATTCAAGTGAATGAATCCCTTATAAATTTTCAGAAATTTCATCGAAGTAAATCTAAGCTTTTTTGTGATGAAATAATAAAAATCTGCTTTAAGGGCCAACACCCAAAAATACACACTTTTTGGCTTTCTAATACAAGCAATACTAAAAATGATTGATCTGCTAACTTTATTCGGGTAGTTAAGGAAATTATTTATGAAACCCATACTGGAATTTAAGGTAAAACGTTCGAAAATGTCTGCGCCAGTTTTCAAACTGCACCTTTTGATGACATTTTACGCCCTTGAGGTGATTTTTCACAAAAACGGCGCTATACAAATCATCCAAATATTATTATTGTTTCGTATGTTTTTCATAAAATTTTTAAAGATTACAGCTTAAAAAAATTATTCACTGGAAACCTTGGACCTTTTTCCAATTGTCCAATTGATTAATACATCTTCTGCAGTATTGCTTGTATTAGAATGCCACAAATTGACGTATAGCACTTTTTTGGGTGCTGAGCCTTAAGATCACCAGTAGTTATAGGTATCGCCACTAGAGTTGACGTTAACACAGTACTCACCCAAATACGTTTCTTGCATACATCATGTTCCAAACTTGTTATTCAACTGCAGAAAAGAAAATTCTAGTAAGAATTTATAAAAGTTATGTTTGAGTTTAAATAGCAAAAAGAGCACGCTGTAGAACTTTATAAATAACTGTAAAAACTTTTCGAATACTCAAATTTGATCAATGTTTAGTTGTCCCTTTCTCGCAAATAACAATAATTAGGAGGTTGTCACTGTCGGAAGAGTACACATATGTTCCAATACACCCAATCCTAAGTATTTGTTGTCGGAGTCAACTCTATTGCACGACCTGTACTACCAACTATACAAGCGTCTTTTTCTTGATTGGCGGTTGAATGTGGAACAAATAAAGCTTGCATATTATTTACAAATGGATAAAACTTCTATAGCTCATGAAGGAAATGACGTTGCTAGAATGAATTTAGTTGCGTTTAATTAGACATTTCAGGCGGAAAAAGTGGTGGAAAAGTAGTTTTTGCTACTTCGTAATAATATATTTTCTGAACTATAAATCGTATTCAATTTAATTAATAACCTTTTTTTATCCCCAAAAATAACATATTTGAAAACAGCTAATTGTAACTTCGGGAAGTGGTTCTATGTGATTAAGTACCAACCTACATGAAAAAACGTTATCTTTTTTATTAAGTAGTTGTATTTCACTTTTATGACTTTTTTGCGGTAAAATGCGTTAAAACACGGCTAAGTGAGGGAATATGTAATAACATCGTCAGACTAGCTCACTAAAATTTCACCCGAAAATTCATAAAAAACGCCGAATAAAAAAATGAGTATTTCTTTTGCTGATTTTGACATGGAGATAAGTTGATTTGCTTTACAACGAGACACGATGTTTGTTTGACCGATTCATCAAAGTTTATTGTTTATCAAAATAATGCCTACATCATCAACGAATAAAGCAGTATGCCAACGTTGATTACTGCCAATGTTCTCCGTCATCAACAACTTTCTGTTCCTTCGAGAGAATTGTTCAATTAGCGTAAACGAGTTAGAACACTCGAACAACGACGAAAACGCGACTTATCACTTGGGAAGGATTCAATTTAGATTAAAGAGGTTTCGCTGCATTCGTTTCTCCTGCCACTATGAAGCTTTGAATGCTTTTCATCAGTCCAGTGAGACAAATAATGTTTTTCAAAGGGTTTTTTTTAGTAGTTTATTTTACTTGATAATAATGAACTGACTTTTATAACACTATCTACTTTTATTGAGCGAATTCTTTACATTTTCCATGATCATAAAGAATAATCATTTAGAATATGACACACTTCAGGATATTATATTGCATTATTTTAATTAAAATTAAATCATTACTTTGTATAAGACCACAGATTTAATTATAGTTTTTATGACCGACCGGTTTCGCTTAGCCTACACGATATGAAATAAAATAGGCAAAACGTCAACTGAGAAGGTAATTGAAGAATGATGAGATTTTACATATATATATATATACTTCATGTAAACTCATAAAAAAACTCATCATTCTTCAATTACCTTCTCAGTTGACGTTTTGCCTATTTTATTTCATATCGTGTAGGCTAAGCGAAACCGGTCGGTCATAAAAACTATAATTAAATCTGTATATAATATATATACGAGGTTTGTTCAAAAGAAAAGGTGAATTCCGAATTTTTTCGAAACGTATTTATTTATTCGTCAATATCCATTTTCTCCCCTTCAAAGTAACCCCCCTCAGATATATTGTACTTATGCCAGCGCTTCTTCCAATCCTCGAAGCACTTCTGGAATGCGCTTTTCGGTATGGCCATCAGCTCGTTCTTCGATTCTGTTATTCTTTTATCTCATCAATTGTGGAAAAACGCTTTCCTTTCATTGGTCTCTTTAGTTTCGGGAATAGGAAAAAGTCGCAGGGAGCCAAATCTTTTGAAAACGGTGGTTGAGGCATGATTACGGCGTTGTTTTGGCCAAATAATCACGAACAAGCATTGATGTGTGAGCTGGTGCATTATCGTGATGCAAAATCCATGATTTGTTTTTCCACAATTCCGATCGTTTGAGCCGTATTGCTTCACGCAAGCGTTACACAACTTCCTTGTAGTATTCCTTGTTAACCGTACGACCTGTTGGCAAGAACTCATGATGCACCACGCCAAAAAATCGAAATCGAAGAAAACACTGAGCAAAACCTTCACATTTGATCGAACTTGGCGTGCTTTTTTCGGTCTTTGCTCTTCTGGCCGCTTCCATTGGGATGATTGGGCCTTGGTTTCGACGTCATAACCATATACCCACGTGTTGTCACCAGTTATGACCCTTTTGAGCAAATCTGGATCGTCGTTGACGTCATTCAACAACTCCTGAGCGATACTAATGCGACGTTGCTTTTGCTCAAAATTTGGCAATTTCGGAACAAACTTCGCTGCCACACGTTTCATGCCCAAAACATCCGAGAAAATTGCATGGCATGAACCGATTGATATGCCGACATCCTCTACAACCTCTTTAATAGTGATTCGACGATTTTCCAAAACAATTTTCTTCACTTTTCGATTTTTTCTTCGTTTGTTGAAGTGGTTGCAACTCCAGGACGCTTTCTTTAAAGCGCTTGTACCACTTATAAACACTTTTTTAAGACAAAGTAGATTCGCCGAATGCCACAGTCAACATATAAGTGCGTTGGAGAACTCTATTCCATTTTTAACGCAAAATTGAACACAGAAAAACGTGACTAACCACTAATCCAAAAATGGCTGATAATGCTAACATATGATAAACATATGTGTATCAACATAACAAAAAAAAACGATAATCGAATGTACACAGCCCGCGAAAATTCAAAATTCACCTTTGCTTTTGAACAAACCGTTTATATATTATATATATATTTAATCTATATTTTTCTCTCTGTTCCTTTGTTATAATTTTAAATGTTATTTCTTTTAATTTTTATTTTATTTTTTTTTATTTTGTGTTTTCCTTCTCTATTTATATATAACCGCACACTTTGTATTTTTTGTTTAGTTTAATTCTGTACCCTGAAGATCCTTAGGCCAAACGAAACCGGTGGGTCATAAAAATTAAAATAAAATCTGTGGTCTTAGACAAAGTTGTTATTTCATTTTCATTAAATATATCAAACTACAAAGTGATTGCTTTCTATCAAAATATTCCTTTGTTTTGTTTGTTTTCAATATCCAATTTTAAAAGACAAATTGTAAATGCCGGAGAAGGGAAAAACTGACAACGTTTTGCGAAATAATAGAAATGATTATGAAGACATTGGTACAATGTATAATGTGAAATTTGATTAGAGAGCCATGGGAAGACGAATTGTCGGCGTAACAGAGAGACCATAAGACTAGCAATTAGATGAGATAAAGTACAGTTCACGATAGGCAGTAAGCTTGGCTAAGAGCTGTGGTGTGAACTGGCTAAGACGGTAAGATAAATTTTCTCTAAAACTCATCAGCTGATGACTTAAGACCAAATGAGCAACAGTGTAAAATCTCGAACAAGATAGCTTGACGATATTTAGACCACAGCTAGATTCAAATGCCAGTCCGCTGCGAAAGACTAAAAGTTTTTGGACAAATATAAGAAAACCGAAATGACACGATACAAACTATAGAACAATACATTTTAATGAAATAATAACTTTGTATAAGACCACAAATTTATTTATATTTTTTATGACCGACCGGTTTCGCTTAGTCTAAGCATCATAAGGGCACAAAATTAAACTTAAAAAAAAACACTATGTGGTTATATATACTCGTATATACAGAGGGAGAACACAATATATAATACAATAAGAGAACAGTAAAGAAAAAAAAAATAATCCTGAAATTATAACAAAGGAACCGAGTGAAAGAGACTATGTATTTTTTGTTTAATTTAATTTTGTATCCTCATGATGCTTAGGCTAATCGAAACTAATCGGTTATAAAAGTTCAAATAAAATCTGTAGTCTTTTACAAAGTTATTATTTAATTTTCATTAAATATATGAAACCATAAAGTGATGCTTTCTACGAAAATATTAAAAAGAATTCTCTGAGAAAGCATGTATTCAGAAAACATTTGGAGTTTGTACCTTCCCCTGAACCTTTGGATATACGTGATATTAAGTTGATTCGCTCGAAATGTGCTAAAAATAACATTTATTTTTTAAGAAAAATGTATTCAGACATGTTATTTCAATTTGTGAATTTAATTACTGTGTGTATTAGCTTAGTTTGTTTAAGAAATTCATCGAATATTTAAATTTTCAAGAATGTGCCAGTTTCGCTTCGCCTTAATTTATAAAGTTGATATTTCAATTTACCGTCAAACGCTCTTCTGATTCGTAAAAAGCTCCCGGGAAATTTATCTTCCATCCGACAGGTTTAATTTCTTCCTTAACAAGGAAACACAGACTTATCACGGTGAAATTTTCCTTCTATGTATTTTCCTCTAATGTTCCCATGGATTGGTGGTAGGAATGGACTGCTTTGCCATAATAAGCCTTCTAGGTATTTTTATAAATTGAAGATAAAAATAATTTATAGAAACCATAGCTTTTTTGTATTGGAAATATTTAAAATGATAATCGGTGAAATTTATCATTCATCAACAATCTAGATTTGGTTGCGGCATTTAAAGTAGAAAAAAGAGGATGATTCTCGTAGCATGGTAAGTCCGTTTCAATGAAAAAGTTTATACTTACTCGTAAAAGCCTATATTTTTTATGGAAATATTAGGTGTGTAAAGTTGAGTGAGAAGTTTTGTTTTATATTATTTCTAATTTTGAAACTATTAATTCGTTGTGGAACTTAAACTAACTAACTAACCATCACGCCGTTTCCCCGCAGGGGTAGGCAGAGAGGACGGATTGCCATACAACTCTGTCTTGGCACACACTTCTTGCTTCATTTACATTCATACATCGTCTCATACATACTCTTCTGTTATTCTGACTCTTCACATGACCCGATTCAAGCATTTGATTTACTTGATCGTGCCATGTCTTTCTCGAGCGTCCTCGACTTCTTCTTCCATTCACTTTCGCATCATATATTCTTTTCACACTCCTTTCTTCGTTCATTCGCTCTACATGCCCAAACCATCTAAGCGTCCCTTTCTTGATCCTATCCAATACGCTCATATCACCTTGCATTCTTTCCGGATATCCACATTTGTAATACGGTCATACATGGTTTTACCGCACATCCGTCTCAAAGATCTCATTTCCACAGCATTCAGTCTACTTTCATCCTTCCTCTGCCAGTTCCATGCCTCACTGCCATACATCAGGGTTAGTATAAGTACTCCACTGTGGACTGCTAGCTTCTCTTCTTTGGACAATTTCTTATTTGCCCCAACAGCGTTCAGTCTTCCATTAATGGAGTTTCCTGCATTCACCCTTCTTTCAATATCCTTATCAGCCTTTCCGTCTCTTGTAAACATACTTCCTAAATACACAAGTTCATCCACTTGCTCCAAGTATTCATCATTCACAACTATATTGCACGCTGTTCTCGTACTCTCTCTTTCAAACACCATCACTTTGGACTTACTTATATTCATCATCAACTCATTTTGCATACATACTTGGTTCATCCTAGACACGAGAAACTGTAGATCTTCCATACTGTCAGCATTCAGCACCGCATCGTCCGCATATAATAGGCAACATACTTTCACATTGTTCATTTTCGCGCCCAAGCCCACACCTTTTAATTCTTGCATACAATTATCCATGTACAAATTGAACAACCACAGTGACATTACACAGCCTTCTTTTACACCTTTTGTGATGTTAAACCACTTCGTAAAATCACCGTTCACTCTAACACATGCAACGCTTCCCTCGTACAAGGACGCGATTGCTTGTATAAGATTTGTGTTAACTCCATACATGGATAATACTTGTTGTGGAACTTCATTTTAGTAATTCAATATTACTATTTTTTTTCAACTTTATTCCATTCCATTTTGTTTTATAGATTTTTTCAATAGTTAATACCGCACCAGAGTCCCAACTGCTCCCAACCGTCTAGAGCCAGTGAGACTATGGCTTCCTCAATTGGAGTATGTTGTGAGGCTGAAGAGGAAGGTTTGGGAAGTAGCTGGCTATTCAGATCTGGTAACCAAACACGGCTAAAGCCATTTCCAGCGACGTTTCAATCGTGAATGGTTGTTTTTCACCAGGGTGATACTTAGAGCATCTACCACTCGGAACGTGCTGCAAATGTACTGTATATTATTTCGTATGAATTAAATGTGTTATGATACATGTTAATCATATAAAAAAAATTTGTGCATGGTGGGTTTGAACCCGAGACCTTTGGATTCGTAGTCGAGCTTCTTACCACGGAGGTCGTCAGAAAAGTTTAAAATTTTCTAATTTTGTTAACAGATGTGGTAGGAAAAAGGTTCCAATTTTAAATCAACCGTAAACGAACATTTGAAATCAATACAATTATTAAAAAAATATTCTAATGATGAAAGAAACTGAAAAAAACGTAGTTGCGACGTCCATGGCTTTTCCAACTCCTCTCGTTTTCCCCACGTAGCGCCCCCCCCCGGCGCTGTGTCGCTGCTGGGGAAAGCAGTTAAGCCTCGACACATTCCGCTAAGCTCGCCGGAATAGTCAACCCACAGCGCCAGCGCCAGCGCCAGCGCCAGCGCCAGCGCCGGCGTCAACCTCCCCAACGATTTGTTATCTCGCCCCAGATATGTACTTCACTAAACTAGAATAAACTGAGATAAAGGTATCAAATCCCTGCGATTATTATACTATTACTAACTGGCGTCTTGGCTTTGTCACCAGATTTCGTAGCCGGCTTTAGTGTTCGCCCTTATTACACTACACGTTATTGTTTGAGACGCCACGACACATTTCAACCGAACATATTCAAAAATAATATTGCGTATTTTAGCCCTTTGTCTCAATTGTTTCGACTATTGATAATTTTTTGAAAAAAATCGTAAAGCAATGACGCAGCTATTTTTTTTTCATCCGCCATAACAATACATTAAATAAATAAACCTGAGATGCAGAGTATTAATTTTTCTAACACACTGACTACTGAAGGTGAGCAGTGTGTTTGACACTCAATCTTTGGGTAAAATTTTTGTGGGGTTAATAAATGAATAAAGGGATTATTCTGAAGTAGTAGGAGGCGTGATTAATTTAAGCAAATTTTAGTTTTTCAATGGTAGTTTTCTTCTACTAGGCCATTGAAAAGTTAAAACCACCACTTACATTTTTGTAACCGAGAAAATATTTTTTTTGAGTTGCTCATTTTGTGTATGAAGATTGTCAGGTTGCAATTATTACACATATAAAAAATCTGACTTTTTAAATTTTAGCACTCTAAGCGTGCGAATTCAATCAATACCTTCTGCCTCTATAGGCTCGAACTCGACGCTTTCTCCACTTTGCCACTGAGCTCATTGTACAGCTTTGTACTGATACATCCGATTCATATTAATTATTATATTATTGCTTATCGATGTTTTTTTTAACGTGTGCTATTATAAACTTTTCTTTTGAGTATTCGATAAATCCTCGAAACACAATGATACCAATAATACCCAATAACAAAGATCTGCGTCATCTAGTAGGAAACTTCCAATGAAGGCAATAAAGTGTCTACGCCCGTTTCTTTAACAAAAGGGTCGCTTAAAATAAATATGTCACAGGCTGACAAGCAGGGGGTGGGTTACGACCTATGCAGGTTTCAGGGGTAGCGAAAAAACACGTCAGGTCAGTAATTTGCGCACTTATCTGCCGAAAGACGTCATCCAATGACCGAGATAAGGCTGTATCCGTTGAAAAAAGTAGACGAAGGAAATATAAATATTTACTTTTTAATTTTACACTTTGTATTTATACACCCGTTTAAATAGTGTTCGGGGGGGGGGGCATTACGGTGGGATTAACATAACGTGAACTCAATAAAAAATGAATAAATTCGTGTAAGGAAAGGATGAGGTGGGGAAAGGGTGTGACAGGAATAAGGTTTGGTGGAAGCGGCTTTTTTTATTTTATTGTGAATATTGCGTTTGCTTATATCAGTGAGCATTTTATTACAAAGGCTGGCGCTTGCACTGTGAACAAGTGTGTGGATAAGATCCTGTGGGATTCGGAGGGTTCTCTCATCATTTGAGCAGAGAAAGAGTATGAGTAGTATCTACGGTAACAAAGTGAAAAACAAATACTAAGCAAGTGAAATGATCTTTTTCAGGGTCTCATGGAGGAGGAAAAATTAAGAGTATTTGTTTTATGTTTGCGTTGTAAGGTCTAGGTAGTAAGTCTCTCAGCACAATATATCTTTAAATTCGATTGCTTTTTACCAAGTTGATAAATTAAATTTTATGTTCTGCCAACCTACGTATTGTCTACGTACGAGTATGTATAGCAAAGCCGTTCTCTCAAGTATAAATCTCACGTCTAAAACTTTGTCATCGTCGAGTTGAATCAGGTTCAAATATCAACAATTTAAATTTCGAAGAAATTTCCACCCACCTTTCAAAAAGGTGCGAAGAATTAAGTGCAAGGAGACGAAAGACAAGAAAGTTGTGAAATGAAAAAGCAAAGTGTCTTTAGCGGGGCCCGGGACACGTTCTTGCACTAATTAACGTGATTATCCCAAAGACTTGGATCTTCCCACTTTCTTTCTCAACCTCTGCATTCTACAACATCTCGTAACTCTTCATCCCTTTTTAATAAGTAAACACTATGATGGATGTGACTTCGTTATTAGGAACACCATGCTTCATTTAATTTTTAAAATTTCATCAAGGATGGAACTCCGTTATAAGGAACACCATGATTCATTTAAACATTGCAATTTCATCATAAAGTAAAGTACATTAAAAAGTACAGTCGATTTTTTTGTAATGACACTGTACAGTCGTAGGCGATACTTTCGATAGAATTTTTTTTGTAATGTACATATCAAAACAATAAAATTTCTAAGCCATGATATAAAATAACTGTTCTCGGTGTACTAACGAAACGTTGCTAAGCTACCAACCATTTTGTACCTAGAATACGTCATTATATTACCTTTTAGGGTAAAGCGGGTCATATAACATTGTCTCCATCTCGCATAGGAAGCTCTCATACACTTAATTGCGTGTATCAGAATAGAACACATTGACGACGTAATAATTTAACCAGTACAAGAAAATAATGTGGGAATGATGACTGTTTTTTAGGAGTAATAATAATTAGAAAACAATAATAATAACCATCTAAATAGAACCGACATAGTTAAAACCGCCAAGAATCGACAAAACTGAAGAAATTTGATAGAGGTTCGTGTCGAAAAACTGATGCACGAAATGTAAGCATTATTGGAGTAGAATCAATAAAACACAAGAAAAAATGTACGTCAAATCCTTCAAATGAACATTAGCGCGAGTTTTTCGCTTGGCGTGAAGTAATCTGAAAAGGTAAACCAGCAAAAGTTTCGCGATAACTCAATACCATGTTCTTGTTGTTGGTGGAAACAACGGAGAAGATTTTCAATAAAAAGTTATGCAATCTCCTCACGGTTCAAAACTCAAATTGTCTGCAATTGATGGTTTATCGCAGTTGGATTGTTTGAAGTGAACCGTCTTCGGGCGATTTTTATAGTGGTTTTATATATCGGCATTAACAAAAACAATTTATCTCAGTAGACAAAAAGCTTGTCACCTTAGTTGCGTGTTTCTTTGAGAGAGTCGTCTGCCGGGCCTGCTTTAAACAACGCGTTGTTTTGGATTAAAGGCTAAAACACTCGTACATAACTGAACTGTATGGCATATATTTTAGTAAAAATTTTAAGTTAGTTTATTTTTATCTTCGTTTTAAATTCTGAAACATATGCCACAAAAGATGCTAACTTTTCATGACTTTGACATGGCAAATTTTGCAACTATTTCTGAACAAACGGTATTTGTGTTAGAGTGCGCATTTGTCGACACTCATTCCAAATTTTGACCAAAAATCGCCTTTCTACCGTTGTTTTATTTTGAATTTTACATTTTTTCATATATATAAAGTATCTGGTGTGAGATTTTTTCACTAGTAACCTTTATTCATTCGCAAATAAATGTAAAAAATTATCTTAATGTCATATTTTATAATGTGAGTAAATACACCTATAGATAATATTTAAAGCTACTAGTTAAAAGTGAAAGATTTATGCTTATCTTGTAGAACACCATTTAAAAAATAAATAATACTTGTTATTTCTTAAGCCAAATACTAATTGAAAGGTGCTACTACGTTTAGTTGTTTTTATGCGTCATTTTTTGTTTTAAATAAAAATAAATCTTCCACCATCTACTCTATATACCATAAAGTAGTATCTTTGGAACCTAAACTTTACTGCATACCTACCTGTCAAGTACGTAATGAATAATATTTTTAAAGTTAATTATATTCACAACGTTCTGTGTGGTACATTTTCCCATGACTAACAATTGCACAATTCCCTAGAGTGCTTTATATTTTCAGTAGAAGAATTAAATAATAATAAAAACGACGCAACGAGGCAAAAGTGTTTAATTTTTATTAGGTGGTACAAATAAAACATCGGAGAAAAACACGTTAATATTGTTTTGATTTTGATATGATGATTATCATGAATTTTTAAACGTAATTTATCGACGTATCCATATATATACGAGCATATACAAATAGGGTACTTTCTTAGACAAGATATTCTTTCCGAGGAAAGTAGTTTAACGAGAAGAAGGGCAATATTTTTTTTTGTTTTGAAGACCTTATTGAAAAATCTATTTTATAACCTGTGAAAAATAGATGCATACTCACTTCTCACTGGAAAACTGTTATCTGATTTTGACGGCCTCCGTGGTCGAGTGGTTAAAACGCTAGACCACTAATTCAGAGGTCACGTGCTTAAATTCCAGCGTGCAGAAATATATTTAAAAAAAAAAAGTGTCATTTTACATTCAATTCATGTAAAATAATACACAGTATATTTGCGGCACGTTCCAGAGTGGCGGATACTCATAAGTATCGCCCTGGTGAAAGACCACCGTTCACAATCGAAACGTTGCTTGAAATGGCTTCAACCGTGTTTGGTGACCAGATCTGAATAGCCAAGTACTTCCCAACCTTATTTTCCCCATCTCCTTCTCCTAATCACTACCTTCAGTCTCACAACATTCCCAATTGGAAATGCCATAGTCCCACTAGCTCACTATTCACTATATTTTTTTCTATTCGCCGTACATTGAGTAAACGTATATAATTCTGACTAAAATAATTACTTTCAAGTCTCAATGAGTCTTTGATCTATGGGAGGTACACCCTATTAAATGCTAAGTTAAAATATGGTATGTATTAAGTATGCTCAAAAAATTTCAAGGAAAAATAATAAATCCAATTTCTCCAGATCAAATAATAAAGCTAGTAAACAACGATCCATTAAGGTTTTATTCTAAAAAGAGCATAAAGAAAATTAATTTTCGTTACCGAGATTATATGGACCATTAAAATATGATAAATGGTCAACCTACTAAGGGCTTTGCGTTTTTTTTAATCCTCACCTCTGCCTCTAAAGCTTGAATGTTTGAATAATTTAAATTGAGAAAAAAAAAGTTATAGAAAAACTCAAATTTTTAAAGAAGGGACCTTTTTAACCTTCTAAAATAATTAAAAACTTGAGCGACATCTTTTGATGTTGATGATTAAAAGAAATTAAATTTTTATGTAACCTTTTAACATTATTTTTTAATTACATTATCTGCGCGGATACCTTTAGTAAAATATTTTTTCCTTTTACTAACAATTGCGCAGTTCCTTAGGATGCTTCATATTTTCAGTAGAAGAATTAAATAATCAATAAAAACGAGGCAATAAGGTAATTTTTTTATTGGGTGGTACGAACAAAACATCGGAGAAAAACACGATAGTGTTCTTTTGATTTTGCTAAAGTAAATCAGACTTATTAAACGTAGCTTAATCGATGAATCTATATATATACATTGGGCACTTTAGACAGGAAATATTTATCCTTTCATCAAATTTTTCGGTGCATTAAAAAAAAATACTTTTTTCTACCCTTTTTTAAAAATCAGGAAATTTTTGTTCACTAAAGAGTAGGTAAACAATTATATTTTTATGAAAACAATAACGCTCTCGTGCGGATCGTACGAATTTGGAAATATATTTAATAGTCAAAACGATGTTATCATTGAACGGTTTTTTTTCCCGAGTAAGGTTGGTTATTTGTGTGGCTATTTTAAATAATTTTAAATGTGTTTTTTTTTTCCTTAATTTACAGTGCGTAGATTCAGCTTGTGTATTTTCAATCCTACCAGCATAAATCTTTTAAGAACTTCATCAGACTGTTTATGTTGGATTAAGTAAAAACAGAGAAAGAAAAATTTAATCAAATAAACCTCTTTGGCGGTGAGCTCTGACGTCATGATATTTGTCTAAATAGTCTACATCAACGTGGCTACTTTAAATTCGTGACGTTAAGTCTATAACCAAGTATACACTTTTTAATATTCATTAAACTATCATACAAAAGACACGACGCCATTTTATTTGTTTCACATTTTTCAATCAATGAAACTAGCTAGTTAAATATTACCTAATCTCTTGAATGAATTATTCACGCTAGTTTAATCGACCAACAAAAAAAGATAATTAAAATATGGCTTCAAAGTTTAAGGACCAGCAAAGATGGGACTACGTAATATCCTTTGTATTGTTATAAATTTGATTAAAATAAAAATTATCCCATGGATTTCGAGAAAATTTTGCGATAGGCTTTTGCCTGCCAACGCGATTTGACTTAAGTTTATTATATTTTGATTGTTCTAGCTCAAAAAAACAACCGTTATTCATATTCATATTCATAAAGATGAATAATCAAATTGGAAACGCAGATTTATCACACACCAATTTTGAAAATAGTTAAAGCACTGTACAAATAACCGACAGTAAGGCAGCCATTTTAAAAATACTTCTTAATAACCGTAAATGTAGTATTTACGTAGTAAAATATCAATCACAGCTATTTTTTTCGATTTTTTTCAATAGTGAATACCTGAGTTCCAACTGCTCCCAACCGTCTAGAGCCAGTCAGACTATGGCATCCCTAATTGCGGTATGTTGTGAGGTTTAAGGTAGTAGGGAGGGGAAGGAGATGGAGAAGGAGATGGGGAAGAAGAAGATTGGAAAGCACGTGGCTATTCATATCTGGTCATCAAACACGGCTATTTCAAGCACCGTTACAATTCTGAAAAGTGGTATTCCACCAGGGCGATACTTTAAGTATCTACCACTCTGGAACGTGCCGCAAATAAGCATATATAATAATTGGTAAAAGTCGCCGAAATTCGACAGATCTGTAAAATTCTGAGGTAGGCATTATTATTAGTGCACTGGCTTAAATAAGTTAAAACTTAATCAAATTGTTTACAATAGATATCTGTGTTAATTTATTTTAGAATATATAAAGAGCTCTTCCCAAAATCGAAAATGAATAGAAAGCTCTAATCGACAGTTAGTTGATTAAGTAAGTTAATAATTCAAAAATAATGCTCGCACTTCAAGATGAACATCGCAATACGCGGCATCGTTTTTGGTAGAGGTCGTCTCAAGGCTTCGAGTCTGAATAACGATGCTAAACAAAACTTTATGCGTAGCTTTTTTGTGACGTATTGACCTAAACTTTAACCACCTAATATATTTGGGACGGAGTTATAACACAGCAGAGGCGATTTTATTCAGAAAAGGCACTGGAGTAAGTCATTTTAAAAATGGTGGTGGACTGCTATGATTGAATGGTGTGTTGGATATTTTTGGGATTAAAACAACATCGCTTTTAACGATAAAATGTTATTTAAACTATTTTTCACACACAATAAGAAGCAAAAACATTTATTCAATATGCTTTTGAATTGTTTTTGTTTTCCTTGAATTGTAGAAATGGTGATTTGAGACACCTTTCAATCATTGTCAAATTTGAAACTTCATTAATTATTTTAAAACAAGGTATTTGTTGAATGTGAAAAATCATAACTTGATCGTAATCGTAACTTGACTTGCCAAGAAAGTATTCACCCATTTTAAATATAGAAAAATGTCTGCTAAAATACATTATAATTATGTAGGTAAATTACTATGTTGGTGGAGATTTAATAAAAGATTCTTTTTATATTTTTATAATTCCAACTAACATCAGCTCCAAATTTTTGAAGTTCAATAATTTTTTTATGGTCAATAGATAATGGATTCTTTCCAGAATATGGTAATTTTCTTTAGGCGTTTACTACCTTTTTTGACTAGTGCATTTCAAATTGCGATTCTACCACTGAGAGCCACGCTGTAGCCACTCTTACTGTTACATGCGTTGTAGATGAGAGAGAGTGAGAGATTTTAGCGGATCCATAAGCGTAATGCCTTTACACAGGCCCCAGCAGCGGCGCAATTTTCGAAACAATTTATTCTTGATGGAATTTTTATGTTCGAATTTGTTTCATAGTTCTTACTATTTTTTGTCAAGCAGAGATATTTAAATATATCTCCATACAGCTTTTATAAATAAAAAACAACTTTCCCCTACTAAAAACTACCAGTGGAGAGCCACCGAATTCAACATTTTACAACGAAACTAAATTCGTTATAAGATTTTCATATAAAACTTAAAACACTTGTTAGTTTTAAAAAAAAGTAAATACTGCATAAGAGTCCCAACTGCCCGAAGCCAATGTGACTATGACGCCCCCAATTGGGGTATATTGTGGGAAGACTGATAGAAGTGGGGAAGGAAAGGGGAAGGTTGCAAAGTACCCGGTTACTCAGATCTGGTCACCAAACACGGCTAATGTTATTTCAAGTAACGTTTCGATTCTGAATCCACCAGTGTTTCATCAGAGCGATGCTGAGATCACCTAACACTTGTGAAACAGTTATTCGGAAAAAACAGTGAGTATGATAAAGATACATCTGATTGGTTGATACATGTGGAAAATTGTTACTTCTGTTACATATTTTCAAATTAAAATATTTCAACAATGGCGAAAATAACCGTAACCGCATTAAATTGAACGGTAAAACAAATTGCTCATTTCAAATTTTGCCCCGTTTCATACAACGCCAATAAAAATATTTAATCAGACCAACAATCGAGTGCACGTGCGGTGGTGGGAGGGATTGGGGAGAGGGTGGTTGTCTGTACAGCGGCCTACCGCAAGGCAATTAATCCCCCGAGACGCGCCTACTGGCTCCGGGATCAAAACGATTCAATTGCGTCCTCGTACCACGCCGTAACCTTTCGGTGACCCAAAAACCAACCGCCCAATACCACAGGATTCCCTCCCCTTTTCATCTCTATAATATTCAAATCTATGGTGGTGATATAAATACTGATTTCCAGTTCAGCTAAAGATCAAAATAGTTTTATATTATTTACCGGTCTATTGCACACCGATAACTTCACCAAGGCATAACACCGTAAGTACAACTATGTCAAACTGAGATATTGGACTCTAACATTTTGCATCTTGTGGATGTGATTTTTGTTTTTATTTGAATGGTCCCCGTTAAACGTTGATTCTAGACCCGCTTAGGCTTTTTCACATTATGATTGGCTGACAAGCTTAACAACGTGACCGTTACGCTTTTCAGCCGATCACAATTTGTTCAAAAGCTGAAACGGACCAACAATCGGCATTTAACGGGAACCGCTCAAATGTTGAAAAAAATGACGCTAATCATTAAATTATGACGATGTCAAATCTAACAGAAGTTTGACACACACAGACCTAAGACAGTTAAGCAGAAATCATATACAAAAAATTCGCCTTCGTGTACTTGGAAGTTTGTTAGCTGTAGCATCTATGTAAAGTTTATGCTATCAAACGTACCTACTTAAGTAAAAAAATACTACTTTTTACTTCTTATTGTTGTAGTTTCGGTGTGTGAACGAACGCCTATGCTTTAATGCATAACAAATACAGGTAGTTACTGTAGTTACTTTCCGGCGTCACCTGACTGTATATTATTTATCATTGAACAACATAGATTGGCTGACAGCCAAATTGATATTTCAGAGCTTCGTAGCTCATAATGAAAATGGTGATTCAAGGTAGAAATAAAGTATTCATGAACAATGAAACTTAAAAAAAATCATTTACTGATAAAAAAATACGCAAAGTGCCATATTGTTTTGTACATATTTTGTGTTCAACATAACTTAGATGTTTAAAAGACTACGGTTTTTCTGAATTCGCCAATCATCTTATTGATAAAGGTCATACCTTCAATAAAAGCACCGGAGCTCATTTTCTTCACAAAAATTATCATGGCATTAGATAATAATTTAGAAGCACTAGAGATAAAGAAAGCCATTAAAATTAATAGTCTCTTAATAATCAGATAAATTTGTCCAGTAGTCCAATATTTGATATATTTCTTGTCAACTCATAATATTTATTATTATTCTTTAATGACCTTCTCAGTTGACGTTTTGTCCCTTCAAATTCATATTTTATGTCTCTTTCTCTCTGTTCCTTTGTTATAATTCAAATGCTATTCTATTGTTTTAATATATTATTTTATAATTTGTTCTCCCTCTGTATGTATACTATATAACCGCACACTATGTATTTTTTGTCTAGTTTAATATTGTACCCTGATGGTGCTTAGACTAAGCGAAACCAGTTGGTCATAAAAATTAAAATAATATTCGTGGCCTTATACAAAGTAATTATTTTATTAATTATTTCAGAAACAAAGGAAATATATTTTTTGAATTGCCTTATTATTCACCATGTGTGTATATTTTTTGATATCATGTGGAAAACACACATTGAATTTAGACGCGTAAATAACCTCTTTGTTTGGGTTTTTATTCATTGTATTCGCATGTTGCTCTCGTATTCAATCATCTTGTGTTTTCACAATGCTTAGTGGCTTAGGCCCATAAAATAAGGGAAAATTGTTTTTCGGTGACGTGTCCCGGCTAAAAGATCAAAGACAACACTCATCGAGATGCCACTTGAATTTAAGATCATATATAATATTTACATGTTGGCTTTTTTTCAGCTTTGGGATAAAAGAGTTCCCAAAGGAGCCGTGATGATGATTCAAGGACCAAATATATGTGGAGACTGCGTAGATGTTCATGTAAGGGATATTATCTATTTGAAGTTTTGATTACAGCGGTAATTTTGTTTCACTGTGATTTTGTTTCCGGTGAATTAGGATTACGGAAATAGAACAACCGGAAAGGGATTAAGTTACCACAGCATAGATAGTATCATTTCCTATTATCTCGTCAAATTTTCCAAAATAGCTGTGAGTAAAAACAATCCTGGTAGTCATTATGGCTTAACACGTGGCGGAGCCTACTTAGGATAAGCCGAAGAAAATGGGACAATTTATTCTTATTTTTATGTTCATTCTTTCTTTGTTCTTTCAGGGAAACAGGGTTTTGGTAGGCGCGTGGCAATTGAAAAATGGTCTGTCAATTTGGGACATTCAATCTGGAAGAGAAATTCGAAATGTGGAGATAATTGACAGAGTTTCAGATACGGAGGAAGACTTTTTATACACTGCAAAATTTTGGCGGTCTGAGGTATTTTTTCAATATGTTTTTTCGAAAAAGTGTTTGAATTTTTTTTCCCCAAGATCGGGTAAAATTTAAAAAAACATATTACATCATTTTTTCAAGATATATGAGAATTCGAAAAGGAATTGATATCACACTTGGTAGATGAGTTACTTCAGGATAGAGTAGAGGTCTCCCAGTTCGAGTCTTGGTCGCAACCTAATATTTTTGTTTAGTGTTTTCTTATGTTTCAAACAAAGAAAATAAAGACAAACATTTCTGAGATATGAATAACCTGACAATATTTGAAAAACTCTTACTACCATCATAATAAGCGGAAAATATTGCTTATGCAATGACGGAGGACTTAGCCAGCAGAGGTATTGAACCCATGACACCCGGGTGGGAATCCGATTTGATAATTTATAGAATTGATATTTATTTATTTACGCCCGTTATAGGCTTTTACATACATACATGTAAACATTTTTTTTTAAACAATAACCTGCAATAAGTGCAAAAAATTATGTAAAAATAAAATAAAAAAGAGTATTGAATAGCAGATACAAAAAATAACTAATAATATTCAATAAATAACAGGTTCAAAAATATTATTAAAAAAAAGAAAAAAATAAAACTAAGTAACACGTCTAACTATTAGTTAAGCTCTACCAGATGATAACAAATGTACTAAACTAAACTTATAGTTTGATATTGACGTGTTAAATATATCAGCGACATCGGAGTATATGTTTCCCAAATGTTGTATTCGTCGCATAGGCGTGTTGAATTGTGAGGTTGAAGCAGAATTGCTACAATAGTACGGTAGGTACTGCCTTGTAACCGTCCTGCTTGGAACATGAAATGAAATCAAGTTTAATCATTCAGGACTGTCAATCATTGAATTTAAAATTTTGAATAAGCAAATCAAGTCGGTAATTATTCTCCGTTCAGACAATCCCAATAAATTAAGGTGACAAAGAAGATTATCGTAATTGATACATTCCCTATGCCCATTCTGAAGTTAATAAATCTTAAGAATTTATTTTGCACTCTTTCTATTGTAAGGGAATGAATAACATAACTTGGTGCCCACACTGTTGAGTTGTATTCAATTTGACTCCTAACTAATGACATGTACAATTTTTTAAAGGTATGAATGTTTTTAAATTGATTACATATTCTTAATATAAAACCCAACATTTTTAAAGCTTTATTTGATGCGATCAAAGTTTAGTTCTTAATCAAAGTAGTTCTTTCAAATATAAAATAATTATAAGGATAAATAGTAAATGCTGTGTGACTTGGGAGTCAATATTAAGTACATGAAATAATTATTTACACATATAATTTAAATACTAGATATACTTTAAAATAGAACAATTATCGTTTGCCCTCTTTTCTACGAAAATGAAAGAAACCTGTATTGTTTCATATACTCGTATATTGGACGTTACTTTACATATAACTCAGTTAGGTTTGCCGAATTTCGTTTCTGCGATTTGCATTCCTATGCGAATAAATTAAATTAAATTTGTACATATTGTTTCCCATATCCTTTAAATAAAATAATACCTAGTTTAATTGCGACGTACCCCAGTGGTAGATATTCTTAGTATCGCCTTGGTGAAAGATCACCATTTAGAATAGAATCGTTGCTTAAAATGGAAAAAGCTTTGCTTATTGACCAGATCTGAATAGGCAAATACTTTTTAACCCGCCCATTCCCCGTCTCTTTCTCACATACCCCAATTGGAGATACCATAGTTAATTAGTTCCTTGAATGTATCAATTAATTTGTTTTTAAAATGTTTCTTTTAATTTATCTCATTTATTTTCTACAAAACAGTGCGTTGACCGATCTGCTACAAACATCTTCAAAAATGCCGACATTGGAATGGTTCAATCAGTGTACAATAGGTCTGAGGTTTAGCATCAACTAGTGGTACAAGTGGTTTTATTCTGTAAGTAAAGTTGTAAATTTTCGATAAAACTCCAAATATTTAATCTTTTCCTGTTTGTATCCCAAAAACTGAAACAGCTTGTGGCAAGATTTGTTCTTTGAATTTCGTACACTTTATGCAAAAAATTTAGATGAGAAATTCTCCAGCCAAAAAGTAAAGGCCGTACAAAGCTTTTTAGCGGGTAAATATTATACAAGTTTTCATCGGTAGAAAACACAAGTTGTTTTTAGCGTGAATTGAAAATTACACATTTCCCCAGATTATTAAGCCGTGGTGGGCCGAGCCACTTTACATCAAGGGCGAAATTTGTGAAAAATTAAATTTTAAGCCGATGATACAAAATGTACCAGAGAAAATAATGTTTTTGTAAAAAATTAAGCAATATTAAAGCCACTGATTTGGTATCCGAAATAATGAAAGAAAATACCGTTCACGTTCACTCCTTTTAATTTAATGTAGACTTGTGTTAGCCATTTTTATTTCGAACTAAATAGGAATGAAGTACCTATTCACTTGTTTTTCCTTTTAAATAGATATGAGACTGCATTCTAACTATAAATCAGATGTCCGTTTAATGCAGCAGCAAAAACTCCCGAACAGTAAACACCGAGGTCTTGGTTTTTTTACAACTTGTTTTGCTGGAATTTATAAATTAAGTGACAATTTGATTTCTTTGGAATTTTTAAATATCCATGAAAGCATAATAAAAATACAATTTTTATTGTTTAAATTTTTATGTTTCACTTTTTGTGAAGGTCTAAGGAGCTAAAATATTTATTTTTAAAATTTCGTTCTAAAGTAATTTATATTCAAATAATATCAACAATCTAAACACACAAATATGAAACAGAAAAAAGCCAGCAACTAAAAAGAACAATGGTCTAACCGAGACTCGAACTCGGAACCTCTACTCTATCCGGGAGTAACACTGCCAATTGAGCTATCAATACCTTATTAGAAAGCGGTATTTTTAAACGATTTCGTACTTTTATTTAAAATTATTTAATATTTCAATTTTTTCCGATTTTAGGCCGCCATCTTTTGATATTAAATAGGCATAAATGCTCGAAAGATATAAATTATTACATAATTGAATATAAATCCATTTAATGATTGGCGAAAGACGTCTACTGAGCACGACTGATGTTCATGCAAAATCTCTGTCTTAGAATTGGAAAGTGACTGGAAGTTGGAAGTGATTTTTGATGACAGCCAGGTTTTTACGCGTGCATACGTATACATTCTAGGTTCGGTCATTCTTGAGAAACAGTTAAAGGAAATCTCATATTATCCATTTCAATGTTTCAGGGTTTTTATCGAAATTCCCACAGAAAATTGTACAGCCCGAGTTTTGCAAAAGCTTTACTCTCTGTAGACTAGGTGGGTGGGGGGGGGGGTATTTATTTGTTCTCCTGCTTGACACAAATTCTTCAAACTTTCATTGTTTCATATTAAAATTCTGAAATGAAACGCTTCGACAGTGAAAAAGTTTTATTCGACATTACTCTTAGCTATTCGGTCAGAGTTTTGTCAAAGTTAAAATTGAGACGTGTCAGGATTATTTTTGACATTTGTGATTTTTTACACAATTTGAGGGTGAAAAAAACCGAGAAAGAAATTTCCTTCCTGAAATTATAATCGTGCGGTAGCTTTTAAAAAATAAAATCCTGAGTATGAAAACTTTTTAAAGAAACAAACTAAAACGCTTTTATCGTGATGGATTTTTGGTTAACAATACCGTGTTGTGCTTTCTTCTCGTTTAGTTCACGTTTCGGACAGCCTTACAGTGTCGATCATCGAGGCAGTTTATTTGAGAGATACAACCATAGAAACAAACCATAGAAATATTGTTGGTTTTTGCACATTTTTACGAGTATTATGTATGCGGTTATATGATATTGGAGCCTTCTCATTGTTTTTTTTACCATTTGTACTGTTTAATTTTTTTTTAAGTATGTTGTTTATTCCGAAGATGGCGGAAGAAGAGTGTAGAAGCCTTCATACGTAAGACAATAAATAATTTCAGATGATCATTTTTTTCTACTTAGCATAATGCTAATGGTCGCTACGCCATATGCGGCGGCTCTGGCGCCAAGCAAGTGGAAGCGCTTGACGTCATCACCGGCAGACTGATGTACAGTTGGGCCCAACCGGGGACCGTTACCAGCGGCACATCTCGGGGGGCTCGCGTGGCCTGGGCGGGGTCCTACCCCGCCGTGTTTGTGTCAGAGCTGCACAGCCCGATGGAGTTTGTTACGTGAGTTTTTTATTAGTTTTTTTATCATGAAAATATCATGTTAAACTATCCGACACATTATTAAATACAGTACCTACCTGGTGAGTTTCGCGTAATATTACGCACTTAACAATCTGAAGTTGAAAATAGATATTCACAACTTCGACACAGTTTTCAGAGAAAGTTTTTAATCCGTCGGTACTAGAATTAAAAGCTCTTTTACCGAAACATCTTTGCATCGTCACTAAAAATGAATGAACTGATCGAATGAGACAATTTTTAAGATTATTATCGTTTTAGCTACCCTCTAATTAACTCAATAACATTTTTTATTATATTCAATCGTTGTACCTGAATGATTTAAAAGTTTACCGAGATTTTATGTTCTTAACCACATTAATAGATTAAAGGATTTGTAGTAAAATTGTTGACTAAAATCTATTGCATTTCTATAGGTAGATAGGTATGAATATAATATAATAAACTTATTGCTCTCAGTATTGTCCTGGTAAAATATAATCAGCGAATTGAAACTTTACTAGTTGCTTAAAATTATTTAAGCTGTGATTTTTTATTTGAATATCCTAGTTCTTTTTCCATACTTATGTTATTCTCGCCTTTCTCAAAACATTATCAAATATCGAGCCATGCCATAGGATAACTGGGTTAATGAGAATCATAATGATCTAGTTGTATTCAAACGTTACCTACATGTGTTGCACATATTTAAATTATAAGCTTGGTTTTTGTTTTTTTAGGCCTGAACCTATCGAAGAAGAAGGCGAAGAAGAAGAATATGAACGCGAAGAAGAAGAGATGGAGGAAGACTAGAAAAAAGTGATATAAAATGTATTCCTTCCATGTGTAATATTATTTTAAAGATTATACGTTGGATTTTCAAACATCTTCTGAGGTCAAACTGATAAACAAAAGCAGTGAATGGGAGTTGAAACATGGTTAATACATGGAATAAAAGTAACTCCGTTCTGGTAAAAGCATTATTAATACTAAAATATTTATCACATTATAAACAAAACAAAAAAATACAGACCTAAAATATGTAATACAAAATTTACACATTATATATTTATTTTATATTAGGTACTTTGTACATTCAAGTTGACAAGAAGCTAATTATTTCATTTTTTTTTTGTTTTTATAATATTTTAACTTATAAAATACTTATTATTTTGATTTATATGCATTTTAAATATTTTTTACAGGCTATTTTGAATTTATTGATAGGCATAATTTTGATGGTTTCCGGCAGCGCATTATAAGATATATACACATAAGATACATAAAATCATACGTTAAGGAAGAAATGTTTTTTTAGTACAAACGAGAAATTTAGCTTACTTGCCAAAAGTTCAATTTTAATCGTTATATGTGACTTATTTGACCGTGTTAATTCAGTGTGTGTGGACAAATAATTCATTTAAGCCAGACCATATCCCTGGATTCTGTTTGTTTCTGCATTGAGAAAGCTTTATTCAAAGTTGACAATAGTAAGTAGAAACCATCGCAAACACAGCAAATCTCAATTTGATAACGACAAGCAATCTGTTTATCAGGTGACAAGTTAGGAAATTTGAAGCACAAGGAGACTTGGAGAGGAAAGAGAAGGAACTAAAAAAATACCATGAAACCAAGCTATTCAGATCTAGTGACAGTTGAAGACATTAAAATTAATATTTATATTTTGAAAGGTGGTCTCTTACAAGGCAACACTTATTAAAATAAGTGTTTTAAATTTTAGGTTTTTTAATTTTATTTAAACAATAATTATTATTATTAAAAACAATTTTTAGTTAAATGCTCTGCGATGTAGTTATTTTTACGCGTGACAGCTGTTTCTATATCACAGTTTGATAATGCCCTCAGAAGGCGAAACAGCTGTCACGCGTAAAAATAATTACATCGCAGAGCTTTTAACTAAAAATTGTTTTTAATAATAATAATTATTGTTTAAATAAAATTAAAAAAACCCAAAAATTAAAATGGAGTTCTACAAAATAAACTTTAAAACCATAAATAAATAAGTGTTTCATTGAAATAACACCATTTAAGACGAACAATTTTTTTTTTCTCTTCGTTTTGTTTTGGCCCCACTGTTTTTGGCACAGAGTTGAAGATCTTATCACTCGCTACGGAGTGCCAATTTTTATTAAGTTTACCTAAATTTGACCGTTTCGAGGTCATTCTTGCATAACTGGTGTAATCAAATAGAAAAAAAGTTATGAGTACTGTGCTAGGTCATTATTATATATCTACTGTCATCGACTGTACAAAAGAAGATCAACTTGGCTTGGTAATTTTTTTTGTTAAAACGAAAAATATGTCAATTACTGTGGGTAAATTAAAAGCAAGGCAATCAATAGTCACGGAATTAAATTTTCTGATCGTTCTTTAAATTCGTTCAATCAATTTGCTTGGCTGAATTCGCTGGAAAATTATTCCCCAGTCGTCCT
This sequence comes from Drusus annulatus, assembly GCA_022651775.1. Lineage (NCBI taxonomy): Eukaryota > Metazoa > Arthropoda > Insecta > Trichoptera > Limnephilidae > Drusus > Drusus annulatus. The sequence continues at coordinate 1,461,637 of JAGWCC010000218.1, forward strand.
TCGATGTTTTAATTGATGGCATTGTTTGGAAGAATTTTTGTCGATTCCGGTAAGCCTTAATTAATTTGGTATTAAATTCATCCCAACTTTAGTGAAATTTTCCACTTAATTAGGCGGTGTGTTCAGAACATAACATGACTGCTTTTATTTAAAAAAAAAATGGAGTTGAGTTTTGTAGGCTGGTTGGTGTTTTTTAGATACCATTTTTATTTATCATCTGTACATAATTTTTGATAGGGGGTTCAAACTTCACAAACTAAATCGTAACACCTAAATTGGCGACGTGCGCACACGTCAATTCCATGTAATTTACTTTCAGATGGCCACAAGAATCGAACCAAAATTAATCAATTTATTTCTTTTGTAATTTAAAAGTAAAATATAATTACACCAATTATTCCAAAAGCAGGTATATAATAAGTTAATAAAAAATTGTATTAAACCAAAAACAAAAAACTCGTCAATGGAGAGCTGTTGCCTCTAACTTTGTGTCGTCTCAAGGGATAATGTGTGGATTATTTTTTAGCAGAGGAATGAGTGCACGGGGGTCCTCGAAGATATGCATATTTCGCGAGGGAGGAAACACGAAAGTCGACAAGTCATTCTATACTACAACGGCCCAGCCGTTGGGCCCAAGGATTACTGATGCTATTCATTCGAAGCACCGTTCACTTAAATACCGGTAAGTCAAATACAGCATTCCCACCTGACGTACACGTTTGCAATACGTTCTTTTCGCAAGGATTATATAATATGGATTTGAAAAATCCGTATCAATTTGCGTTGTGCCTGCGGTTGTGACCGAACCCTCAGCATTTAGTCGTTCGCTAGTTTTTATTTCTTGTATCATAAAGATTCATCTTATACAGTTTATGGGGTTGCGAAAATACTTTTCTCGAATAAGAAATTGCGAAACAAGTTTAAAAAAAAAAAATTGATTAGCTTAATTTTTACTGAAGAAAAACCTTAATTGAAATAATGAGTATTTTAAAAGCCTTCCTCAAAGTAGAGCCTTCCTTTATCGTTTCATGAACTTTAAAGGGTTTTAATTCCATCTAAAGAAAGTTTTTTTTTTTAACTAACGATTCACTGAGAAGTGACAAAGGAAAGTTGTTTCAATTAAAATATCTTTAAACATTATCCTGTTACCTATACTGTTAAATGATACTTAATGTACTATAAGAGTTGTACTATCATGGATAATGCAGGTGGTTTTACACGTTAAACGTTTATTATTACGTTAAACGTTATTAAACGTTTGACTAACAAACACAGCTTGCCAGCACAGCATTCATTTATTCACTTTGTTGCTAAAAACAAACATGCGGGCGAACACCGACAGCTAATGTTATAGTAAAGTATATACTGTGCGATGGTTTGTCATTGTGTTTGAACTAACATCATATTAATAAAAAAAAGGGAAGGAAACTTAAAAGAAAAGGGAATGAATTGTAGTAGATTTCTTTCGTAATACGATTAAGGTTCGACACGCGCGTTATGATTTTAAACTTCGGCGTTTTTGTTTTTTTGTCAGAAATTTGATAGTGCCTAAGTAGGAAAACTGTAAATCTGCTATTTTGTGAAGGGCTAATTATTGAATTAATATTTTTAACATTACATCTGTACTAATTTTGTCTTCGCCCCTGATTATACGCTCCATTCATAACCTTTCTCTAGATTTTTTTTTGTTATTTTAACAGACACTTCAGAAAATAATATTATAATTGAGGTTCTCCATAGATGAGGACAGTAAAAAAACTGCCGGATTGGGGCGAATGAAAGCCGCCGAAAATTGGAAACTTAAGAGAGCCCTATACTTAATCAATTTTTTCGTTTACGTGTCGAAGATTTTGTTTTTGTTTCGAAAATGTTTCGCTATCCGTGAACGAAGTAAATTAATAAAATTAACTGACGGAGTAACGTTAGTAAAAATACAAGTCTTTTTACTAATCTTTTTTTGTTCCTATCAACTTGATCCGTCCTATCCACTGGGCTACTGCCAAGTTCGTGAGTTTTATAAATGCTAGTAAAAATGTATGAAATTGTATTGACAGGTATGGAATATTTTTCGAATATTAAATTTTGGGAGCTTTTGTGTGGATGTTATTTCCGAAGCTTACCAATCTAAGCGTACACACAAAGTAAGATATTTCACAATAAAAATCATTTATATGGTGACAAGCATTTATTGGGCTGAAATGGCGTCGTCCATTAATCATTTTGGGTTGTCAAATTTGCTTTTATCTCCCAAAAGGCGTCTGTTTAGGCATTACTGAAACCAGCCCAAAAACGTGTACTAATATACGTATGAAAATAAATTAAAAGCAGCTCTTCCAAAATTTTCTACTGTAATAAACCTCCTTGGGGTTTGTTATTCAACTGAAATGGAAAAATGGTTTTTTGAACAGAATGGTTGTACTCTGAATAAATTAGCTCTTTTGAACCGCTAGTTTTTTTGTTTGTTTCTTTACTATTTAAAAATAATGTAAATAAAGGAGTTTAAAACTAAATAATTTCTTTGAATACCATTGAATAATATGTATATTAGTTTTAATCACTAGTTTAAAAAAATATGTACATATTTTTGAAAGAATATGAAAACAGAATAATTTAATTGTCTGTGAAATTGCTTTTTATTCCAGTTGTCATCATTTGGCTTCGCCCGGGTTTCAACAATACTATAAAAAATATTTTTTATCACAGAAAAACTTTAAAATATGGATCGAAGAATGCCTTGTCTTTTTTTTTGGGAGTTAAATGGATATTTGAAATAGCTCCATAATCCATGGTGGAGATGGCGTAGCATACTGAAAAAAATTCCGTTTACCTAAAAAAATAATAAATAAAAAGGACATATCTCACGATGCCAGAGCTCAACGAACGAGTGTTTATGCTAATTAAAAACGAACATATTTTCATAAAGAATATATGTTGCGAAAGTGAATGGAAGAAGAAGTCGAGGGCGTCCGGTAAGACATGGCACGATCAAGTGAATCAAATACTTGAATCGGGACATGTGAAGAGTCAGAACAGAAGAGTATCTATGAGACTTTGAATGAAGCAAGGAGTGTGCCAAGACAGAGATGTATGGCGGCCCGTCCTTTTTGCCTACCTCTGAATGAAAACGGCTTAGTGGTTAGTTAGTTATTTTTAATTTATTATAATATATATGATTATAATATATCTCGTATTTGCAGCACGTACCAGAGTGGTACTTACTCTAAGTATTGGTCTGGTGAAAGACTACCATTCAGAATTGAAACGTTGCTTGAAATGGCTTTGGCCGTATTTGGTGACCAGATCTGAATAGTTAGGTACTTCCCAACCTTCCTCTTCTTCATATCCTTCCCCTCCCCATTAACTTCAACCTCACAACATACCCCAATTGGGGATGCCATAGTCTCACTGGCTCTAGACGGTTATGAGCAGTTCGGACTATTGTGCGGTATTCACTATAAAAATAAAAATAAAATTAGATATTTTTCTCTTTGTTTAACCCTTAGTAGCTCGGCGGGAAGGTGTAAAAAAATAATCTCTAAGGGTAGTAGTTTAATACGTAGATCATATATTATTATTACTTTCCAGGATTACATTAATAACATTTATTCAGCATCCTCCTTTACCCAGTATTTTTAAATTTATTTAAACTACAATAAGATAGCAAAATAAAAATCTTACAGCCGTAAACAAATTGAAATAATTTATTTGTAGCTCTTTATAGAAATTATTTTCCAAGCTGAGCTAGTAATTGCCTAGTATCTAGGTAGTGCGATGCTATTATTCATATTTCATTAGCGCTTTGAATTAAGGTATACAGAGAAATTTCACATAATAAATTCCTATATAATATTATCATCATCACCATCAACTTTCAACTTTACAGATAAATTTAGATATATTGCTATTTCTCTTCAATTCCTAAAGCCCTGCTGTAAGCATCGTCAGACTGACACATTTTACTAAGTTTTAAATAAATTTATTTTAATCTACCAGACTGAAAATGTCCATCGCTGGTCGAGACCGGCTCGGTCCATGAAAATAAAGTAAAAAAAGTTATTTTACAAAATACTATAACCTAACTTGTCTCGAACATAACGATCGATTTCCTGTAATAGGTTGTTGGCATCTTAACTTTGACCTTAGTGCCAAGCAGTGTTTGTTTCATCTAATACGTGTGTTATCGTAGCTCGTAGCCTGGTACCGGCCCTACCAGCCCTACCAGCCCTACCGGGGTGCTTATGTACAATTTATTCTGCCCTTCTTTTGTGTCGGTAATGGTCCCATTCTATGCTGCCTTTTCTCCCCTGAGTCATTTCCGAACATGCCTCGCCACTTAAAAACACATAGAGCTGGAACCCCGAACAGATAGTTTCAAGAAGTGTGATTTCTACCGATTTAAAAGAAAACTGATGTAGCCCATATACGTAAAAAAAATTCAACTCTTAGGTCCCAGATAGGCCGATGAAATAGATTGTCTGTTCAAGAAATAACTTCTAAATTTCTGAAAATGAATTTCACCAGATGTAAGGAAAAAGGACACGCCCTCAACACACTTCGTCGATATATCACTTCAGTGCGCTCGCGGACAATCGAGAAAAATTTTGACACACCATCACGCATGCGCCGATATTACTTTCACATTGAAAAAATTGGAAGGTAATCAAGTAGCAAAAAGAGAAAAGGTAAAGCTTTTCCTGAACGCATTACGTAGGTTGACTTTCTTTCCAAGATTAATAATCAAAAACGAACATAAAAGGTAGAAATCATAATTACTTCAAAATTTTAAATATTTATTTTATTCTATTAGGATACATTCGATCGATAGCTTACTTGTTTATAAAATCACTATTATACATAATAATATTTTGTATTGAGGTGTATTAAGATTTTTACATCCATCAATAACGCTAATCAAAGATGATTTTCGTTGTACCGATAAATTATTTTTGTACCAAACATTCATTTCATTTCTAAATGAGGTGTTTATTTCAAACAGCGTATTCGATTTAAAGTTATAGTATAAATTAACATTATATTATTCTGTGGCCTAGTGTTAAAAATACTTATTTTGACTATTTACAGATTTGACATTCTGCAAAATGAAAGTGAGCTTTCAATCTTGAAAGGACCTCACTCCTAACATAAAATATATATTTTTTTATGTATTTATTTATTCATTATAAGCTTTGTTGTACCTTTTAAAACAGTTTAACAGGGTCCTCTTGACTATAAAACTAGACTCATGCCTGTATCATGATAATCGTTACAATAAAAATAGTTATTCAATGCAATATAACATTTAGGTTAACAAAATATAAATAAACCATTAAATAAAAATAAAATAGTCAAAATAAAGTGTATGTAATTTATTTATGTTTTAAATAAAAGAACAAGTATATATATTTAATAAAACAATAAGAACATTAATAACGGTATATAGAAGGGTACATATTTATAGATACACGTAAAATATCGTTTAAAAAAATAATATATGATATAATAAATAATGGTGACATTGATAAAACCTTTTTCTTTTCATCTTTGGTATGCTACATAATTGTATGAGAAATTCAAGAAAGCTAAGTGCTGAAACTTCCTTAAAATGTTGCTGAAAATGCGGAAGGTTATTCTGAATCTTTCATGTCACACTTACCCAAAATGCTTTTACGACTCAATCCGCATGGAGTAAGCGCCAAACTTCTATAAGTCTCCTGTTTTTTCCTCTCCCTTTATTTATTATTTGCTTTCCTTCGGACCAGCCGCCATGTCCAAGAAGGGAAACAACATAGATTACGGGACTTCATTAGGATTTTTCCACTCACAACTTATATTCTGGATATGTTATTCTATTTCATCTAAAATTATCCTTCGTTATTAAAGTTCTCGTGGCTTGGAATTATCATTAGTCTACCCTGATTTTAGTTTTAGACACATAAATATGTTTTACGTATGATATCCACGTTGATGTCGTAGGAGACAGAAGCTGAAATGTCGAATAGGCAAATAAGTTTTTCCCGTAAGACACTGTTTTTTTTTCAATTTCTTAAGTGATTCGCACACAGTTAAATATGATACGTGTTTATAGAAAATATTGCAAGGATTTCTACTAGTACTCCTGTTTCTCACATAACGTAACAATAATACTCAAAGAAGCACACACGGTGCAGATGATTCAAATGTATTCACAGCTTTCTTTAACGCTTTTAAACTTTGCTGATACTTTTCAATAAAAAAACAACTAGTTATTAACACGCCGGTTACGGTTTTTGTATAAAATTAAAACATTACATGTGTAAATTAAAAACAATATTTTTGTGAACATTATAATTATAAAAATCATGGTAAATGTAAGAAAAAATTTATTACAATTTTATTACTTTACCTCTGTTATCTGTGACTTGTTTCAACACTATTTGCTAAAAATATTTTATCTTGATAAAAATTTGACAAATATGAAATACAAAAAAAGTGTGTAGGCATTCACTTTTAAATAAATGTATCACAGCACAGCGAAAATTACACATGAGCTGAAAATATCTGTGTTGACCTAGACATTTTGGAGAGAAAAATCTACGCAATTTTTATAAAGCAGAAACTCACCAATCGCGATTTTTTTTCTGTTTTATACTTTCAAATTTATTATTTATGGTTAAGATACAAATAATACATCGATTCACACAGCTTTTTGACCATTAATATCAATATCACAGAATTTTTTACAATATTTTAAAAGTTCATTGCCAAGGATAGTAGAAACCTAAATGCCATGTTAATATACGAGTACTGTTACAATAGTTTATCTCCAGGGCACAAAACTCGTAATTTATGTAACAATACTTCCACCGGGCTGGGAGGTTTTTTGCGCCGAAGCCCGCTCAGCCACGGACAACTTATGGAATATATAAACCAGGACAAACGGAGGATGAAAAACCTTTATTGTTTTCATAAACCGTTCTGCTATATATTTCGCAAATACATTTTTATTTGCGTCATAACTTTATATTTACCATCTCGTTTTGGTGATGTAGTCTGCACTCATATTAGTATGCCAATATCGTGCGTATTTCACATTGAATTCAAAGATGATTCAAAGGACCTAGAAGAGTAGTGTCAATAGGGTTGGCTTTTATATTTAATATTGGTTGAAGATACTTGACTGCGATCTGAAGTGTAACAGATTAACTGTCCAATAATGATGGGAACAATCGAAACAATTTGATTGGCGAAATACTCGGAATACTTATAATGTAAGACAATTTAATAATTTAAATTCAATTAATTTAAATTCAAGCGCCCTTGAGGTGATATCTCTGTCACGAAAACGGCGCTATATAAATCAGCCAATTATTATTATTATTATTATTAATACAGCGCCTTAATAATAAAATCATTCAAAAAATGTTATCATAATTTCAACACGGTCGAATTATTTAAGGTCGAATTGAAAATACATCCAATGACCGGTTAGTAGCTGAGTGAACAACCGCGTGAACAACATCTTTGCACAAGCAACATTTTCCACTTATTTATGATGGCAGTAGGAATTTTTCAAATAGTCAGGCTATTCGTAACCCGATAGTGTTTGTCTTTCTGAAAAAAAAATCTACCACATAGATCTTGAGAAAACACGTATTTTTTCCCGACCCGAGGCGAAATTTCCGAGCCAAATGCGAAACTAGCCGATGATTTGTCATCGATAAAAAAGTTTTAAATTTTTTCATCGAATCGTCCTTGAGCCCATAATTTTTTGGTCAAATCCGAATTTTCAGTCTATTCGGTACCATACGGCTATACAGCCAAAAAAACAGATTCCAATTTCTCTAGGTTACATTTACAGGCTCATTTACATTTTTATCGAATCTTCTTTTAACCATCATGCTTGGATTGAATCTAAATTATCTGCCTATTCGGTCCCATAGAGCCCTAGAAAATACCTTTTCACTCTCTACCCTCTGGACTTACCTTTTATTTTTCCGGTAAATTTAATGATTAAAAAAAATGGTTGGAATTTTTACTAAATTAATATAATTTTGGAAGTTTTGAATATTTTCCCAGAACTTAGATTTAACGAAGCTCAAAATATTAAGACTTACAAAATATTAATGGGTAAATTTTAAATATTATGTATTATTTCTTGGTGGCTTTAAGATGAAACGACCCGAACCAAGCTAGTTACCATAGATTTGAGCACTGGTTTGATGGCTGAGAAAATTTTCCTAGTTCTGGGGGAAAAATACACGAACACGAAAAAACACTTTTTTTCATAACTGAAGTGACTTAAGTGAATTGAGCTAAGAATAAAAAAAAATACTCGATCAATTATTTATGGCAATATTACTGGTTTATTGGTACCTACTTAGATTGAATGAAAGTGTATCTGCGCTTTGAGGGGTCTGTAAATTTAATAAAAACGGCTAGTTTAATTAAATTAAAATTTTGGTTCAAATTCAGAGGAATAAATTACAGTATGCTAATCGTTAGATACATACCTGCCTGAACAGTATTCCTAAATATGTCTGTTTCAGGCTCATAAACCCAATGTTCCTCCAAGGTCTACGCGGCCAAGCGGTTAGTGCTTGGACTTCTAGCTCATGGGTCGCAGATTTGACGCGGTGCATCCAAATTCACTATTACGTTTTTAGTATAAGTACAATGAAAATAAATCGTAAAGGCATTTTGATATTCGAATTTAGTTCCAGAATACAGGAAAAATTGAAGATCTCTTTGGTGATGTGCAGCAATTCAGAATTAAAATGTTGCTATATTTAGTGATCAAATCTGTATATACTCGTATAGCTTATACTCAGGGGTGTCAAAGTCCTACTGACTCCGGCTTTTTTTATTTTTTTTGGGTGGTTATGACACTTGAAAAATATTAAATGAACTAGATACATATCTTGCCAGTCAGTTGTTTTTTTTTTTTCAAATAAATGATACATTAGGAAAAATTGGAGAACATTTGATGTAATTTTTTAGTTATTTCGTGATAAGTAGGAGCCGCAGACGCGGTAGCAAAATGAAGAATTCCAGAGCCGCTCATTATTATAGAGAAATCAGTAAAATATCATTATTTGATGCATTAAATTCGTTTCAACCAACCGGTAGTGGACGCAGGTGGATTATGCAAACCACGAGAGGCTTGGTCTGAATAAATTCTCAATTTCGTATTACTTTTTTATGAAATTAGTTTTCATTACAGAGAATACCTAAATGAACCTTTTTGTGCATAAAAATATATTGCTACTGCGTATTACTGCGTCTAGAGCCAAATAGTTTACTCCTAGACCACGGAGGCTGCCGAATCACAGTATAATATATCAAGTATCGAGGAATTGTCCAAAATTGAATATAATAAATATAAAACAGATATAATAAATATAAAGTGTTATAGTGCCCGATGGTCGCTACTGTGATATAAACTATGACATACAAACTTTGAGTTTGAATGGAAAAGCTTGAATCGATCTTGCTAAAATAATCTTACTTCGAATTCTCTTCTTTGCCTTTTTTGTGCTAAAATTACTTCAGTCATTTAACTAGTTGCAGTTTGGAATGGAAGTCATGAAATCCGATTACTTTGCTTACTTCTTTTTGTAGGGGTTTAAATGATTTTATTTTTGTCCTTTTCTACCAAATGGACAGTATACGGAAGAATAAAGAAACACGTTATCCGGACATCTTCTTTGGAACAATTACAATTTAGAACAACGACAAACTAAACGATATTGAAAAAAAATCGTCAGTAATATTTTGACAATTATAAAATTCGCACGTTATGGCTAAAATCTCCTACTTACCATGAATCGATTGAATCAATGCGTGGATAGAATCCCACCCGGAACTAAAATTTGATCGTGAGGCAATTTGTGTGATTTATTGCGATGTGTGTGATATTTTTTTGACCCAATTAAATAACAAACGGAAATGAAGCACGCTTTTTTAGCAGAAATCATTTATTAAAGAAGTCAAATGGTACTTTAAAAACAAATTTCTTTATTTGATTTAGCTTTGTTATATCCCATGGACAAAACTAAGCAATGTTAATTTCCGTGTTTTTTTTCTTCTTAATATTTATGTTGTAATTGTTCTACGATTGATCTTCCGAGTGAATCTACTCTTTGAGCAGTGTATTAAAATAAAGTGTTTTGTAGTGAAATTAACAATATTAGAAAAACCGTGGAACATTTAAATATATATATATATATATATATATATATATATATATATATATATATATATATATATATATATATATATATATATATATATATATATATATATATATATATATATATATATATATATATATATGGGTGACAGATGATGGAACGATCGTAAGTTTGGACGAAATATAGCTAATCTATTTATAAATTCACTAGGAAACATTGTTTCTCGGTCATATTTGATTTCTAGCAAGGTGTTACCAAACAGAAATGCTTATACCATAGGTGAATTTGTTAAAAATGTTTTTTTTTGTGGCAGGAATCTGCAGTCAATAATTTTGTCAAACTTTTAATTATGAAAACAGACTCTGCCCTTTAGATACTTAAAGCAGCACGCGAACTATTATTTAATCTAAGGTATTTTCAAATATGATAAACTTTACCTGTTTGTCTCATCCGTGATAAATTACGGTGCATTAGTGAAAATTTAAATTTTACCATCGCTTGAAAACCACTATATAAATTCACTCCGTTGACATCTCCTGATGTCGAGCGATCTTTTTCTTTACAAAAGTGGATTTGTGAAAAAAGGTTTGGTTTATCTCCGGAAAAGATGGAACGGATTCTTATAGTGTATTATAAAAATTATGTTGGTGTCTAAAAAAATTGATCCTGCATCGTGTTCACAATAGGTAAGCCTTATTTATCACTTTATTATTATTTTTAAAAAATATTTATAGTATTGTTACTAGAAAAAAGCTTGATTGTGATAGATACCTCCAATTTAGATTGCTCCATGAGAAAACTTTGCAGGAATATGTTATTTATGATAAGTCAATAAATCATTTTTGTCAACAATATACTCGACTCCTCGTATGCTAAAATTGGGAAGCAATCTAAAAATTAACGTGGCATATATATGCATTTTTTTCGAATTTGTGTAAATTATTCAATTATTTTTTCCCTAGTACTGATTACGGCACTGATTTTGCACCCGCGTCTGCGGCTCCTAGTGATAAGTTATTAATCACATTCATTTAAAAATGTGCGTGAAAATGTTTTCAAATATTCCCCGACCTTCAAAACCTTTGAAACCATAAATCATCGGATCTCGCCGGGTGCTTTACTCTTTATTTACCAAGTACTCAAAACACAATAAACATTATAATGCTTAATTAATAAAATTATCCGTACTAAACAAAACGAATGGGGTGAGTATTTTTGCAGTCACGATTTTGGATTGAATAATAAAATATCAACGATTCGCCTGCTAGAAACTCAGTTCCAAGTAGCAAACTGACGAATTAACACACAGATACTGTTGAAGTATGTACATGTTTATCTGTATTTGTTTGGATCCTCCCCTCACCTACCTCCTGCCGAAAACCGTTCCCGCTCTCGATGTGCGAATTCGACGGAAACAAAAATGTTGGTGAAATTTACCTTGTCGCTAACTAATTTCGGAAATGAATGCAAATAAATATCTCGCTCTATTTAGTGCGGATTTAAATTTTACTGTCGTACTTCTTTGTTTTCCAGCTGATTCTTTTAAAAAAATAACATTCATTAAGTCACAAAAGTTGCTCCCAAAAATCATTAATCGTCATATTTTGTAAGCAAAATTTTGTAATTAAAAAATAATAATCTAAGAACGGCTTATAGAGCCCACTTTATATTATTATTATCAATTATAACCTGGTTACACACATTTTTAATGAAAAAAACACAAAACAGTAAGTACATTTATTATTATAAGTGTAAATATTTTTAAATGTGTACAAGTGGCATTATGTTTTGTTCTGTCGATATTAGTTCCTAGCTCTAGGAAGGCAGATTGGCTGTTCTAAGGAACAAAATACACCAGCTACGCGATGTATCTATCCTGCGTGTTTACATAATATATATATTTTTTTTTATATGAATACCGCACAAGAGTCTCAACTGCTCTCAACCGTCTAGAGTCAGTGAGACTATGGCATCCCCAAATAGGGTATGTTGTGAGGCTGAAGGTAGTGGGGAGGGGTAGGAGATTGGGAAGAGGAAGGTTGGGAAGTACCTGGCTATTCAGTTCTGGTCACCAAACACGGCTAAAGCCATTTCAAGCAACGTTTCGATTCTGAACGGTGGTCTTTCACCAGGTTATATCTATAAGGTTATAAAAAAATGAATATATAGTAATGAAGATTAACGATATTTGATTGATATCGCATTCTAGGGCAGGTAAATAAAATTAAAATAAAAAAACCAAACAGTATTGAGGTTTCACTGCAGCCAAAATTTTGAGGTGCTTTACAGCTTGATTACAAACGTATCAGAAGCTATTGTAAATGCAAATAATTGGAGACTTTTACATGTTAGGAAACAATGGGTCACAAACAACAAAAATGTTAATGTAAATGTTAACTAATATTATGTTATCAAATAAGCAAAAAAAATCAGGCAGAAAAACGAACCCTTCCTTATATTTGCCATAACTTCTGAATTTAAAAAAATAGTTAAGTTGTGGGTATTTTAGTCGTAAATCCAAGACCAAATTTTGCATCGAACAGGAACCGGGTGCGTTTCTCGTAAGGTTCCACAAATGACTTGTAACCCTAATTGACGCCAAGATGTAAAATGCTCGGCTCTTAATGATCGCTGCCAAAAATGGAATATATTTTAAGGGGCCTTGAAAGTAATTACGGCTTACTTTTGTTCATTACGGAATTCGAATAAAACTCAAGGATAGCCTCGTATAATTAATAAAGAACCCACAGAAGGGAAGCATTGCGTAGAAATATTTTAAATTAGTGACACCGAGAGAAGGGTAAGAAGTAATAATTAATACCGTCATGAAGGGAATTTAACCCTCGGGGTTTTTTACCATACCAAACACGTAAAGTTATCATTTTTGTGTGTATTTTTCGGAATTCTTTTAATATAATCCGTTATTTTTTTGTGTTTTTTTTATATGAATATCGCATTAGAGTCTCAACTGCTCCCAACCGTTTAGAGCCAGTGAGACTATGGCATCCCTAAATAGGGTATGTTGTGAGGCCTAGCAGAAGCAACTAGTAGACCTAGCAGTGCAATTTATGCCAATGTGAAAGAAACCTCATGTCGTTATTTTAATATATTTGAGATCTTTCAACTCTTAGGTCCCAGACAGGCCAATGGAATTGATTATCTGTCCAGAAAAGAATTTCGCTAATTAAAAATGTTTGATCATTTATTACCAAGAGAAAGGAAAAATAGAGCTTACTTCGGACTCAGCAAATACGCCTAAAACATCATTATATCAGGTTATTTTTGCGCTGATAATAAACTTTGACTCGGTAAAATGTTATAATTTTTAAATCGGATGGTAAATTAAAAGTTGTGTGAAAGCTTTATAAGTGTTTCCTTTTTTTATTTTGAATACCGCACAAGAGTTTTAAGGTTCCTGGCTATTCAGATCGAGTCACGAAACTAGGCTAAATCTATTTAAAGCACGAACGTTTTGATTTCGAATGGTGGTCATTCACCAAGACGATATTGAGAATATCTACCATTCTGAAACGTGCTTCAAATTTAAAATATATTACTTTTATATTAATTAATTATGAAATAATATATACACCTTTTCTTTTGAAGAGGCAAATTTTGAATTTTCGCGGGCTGTGTACATTCGACTATCGATTTTTTTTTGTTATGTTGGTACACGTATGTTTATCATATGTTAGCATTATCAGCCATTTTTAATTAGTGGTTTGTTTTTGACAACTGGAAATATTAGTCACGTTTTTGTGTGTTCTTCGATTTTTACTTTTTGAAAAAAATGGATCAAGGATTTTTCAAAAGTAAAAAATCGAAGAACACACAAAAACGTGACTAACCTTTCCAGCTGTCAAAAACAAACCACTAATCCAAAATGGCTGATAATGCTAACATATGTGTACCAACATAACAAAAAAAACGGTAGTCGAATCTACACAGCCCGCGAAAATTCAAAATTCACCTTTTCTTTTGAACAGGCCTCGTATGAATAAAAACCCTACTTTTGAACCCTAGAACTCTGGATTTGTAGTCCCTTTTCCTTAATCTTAACCACTGAAAGATATTTCATGCAAAATTTTTATTCAACAAACCAACATACACGTCTGTTTTTAATTAATGCAAATTGATATTCCGAAACATTCTATTTCACCAGGTTTAACTATTCTTAATTTGAAATAACCATTTGCCCGAGGTCCGCAGCAAACTACTCAAATATTGTAGCTATTTGATTGCGCCTCCATAATTATAATTAGGGAAGTTATATTGGAGAAATTCTGGATAAGCCAGAAAAATAAAATGAAATATTTCAAAATTAATGGTTTGTTAATAACTTTCCGAATTCAAACATCTCCAAGATCCGACTGAGATTATTTTTAGTGGCGTCGAGTTTCGAATAATTTTAATATATGCCGTTAATATTACAGTGTTCTCACAATTTCTTATGCGGCCTACAACTTAAAGATAAGTTTTTTTAATTTATTGAATATTCATTTTGTTTTTCTCCTTTTCGTGGTAGGTCTTAATTTAATGAACCAGTGGTGTAGACTGACCCTTTTTTCTCGCAAAAATTCTCAAATTTTTCAACATTTAGAAAGTTCAAATTAATTATAATTCATAGCTCTATGCTTACAAGTCTTTAGAAGGCTTAAAATATTTTTAAACTCCGTTCATAAATGTATGAGATATTGTGACTTTAAGCCATTCATTATATTTTATTATCCAATTACTACGAATATTATGTTGAATCTTCTATTAAATATATTCTTATTAGCAATGAAAATAAAGCTAGAGTACGTACAATACTGATCAATATCTGTAAAATATTAACTCAAGATAAATAATATTATTATAAGAAGCAGAATACATTATCATTAATATTATATTCACATTGAGTAAATTCAATCAACTAATAATATGTCTTCGTCGAAAGCTCCTCGACAATGATAGAACAAATAATGATGAAATTCGTTGAACCGATAATACCTAGAAGGGTGATTCATAACGATTTGAAAGAAAACTGATGTCGCTAATTACCTCTCGCTAAGACCTTTCAACTCGTGGGTCCCAGATAGGCCAATAAAATTGATTGTGTCCTCAAGAAAGAATTTAGATAGTTAAAAATGAGGAAAAATTGAGCTTACTTCGGGCACACAGACACGCCCACAACACCTTTCTATCGATTAATCACTCCGATTTATAGTGATATTATAATTTTTAATTAATTTGCCATGAACTGGCTGATTTAAGTAAATATCTGAAAATTATTACTAAACAGAGATGTTGCTTTACGATTATGATGGCTGTACGGGACGTGTTCTGTAAACACAAGTCCGCGTCAGAAGAGAGAGTGTGCTGGGCCTGCTTCGGCTTGTTTCAGTACACGGGAACCAATTGACTTTTTCGTTGAGAGTTTGCGCTTTGAAGGCGACTTTTCGTATGTTGAGAGTATGTGAGTTTCAATTTTGGAGTATTTGTTTGTTCCGACAGTCTGGCGATCGCTGCCGGTCCTTCCGCTTCGACGTCTGGAGTCGTGTGGCAGGGAAGAGGGCCAAGGGTGCAGAATGAAACTCCAGGTTCTCAGTCAGAAGGCGGGCGAGGCAGCGGAGACGCAGAGGCGGGCAAGTCCAAGGAGAAATCGACGGTGCGGTGAAGACATTGAAAATACAGGAAATTTTTATCTTTAACTCCTCAGCGGTACCGTGCCGCCAACGGCAGAGGGTTACACAATGGCACTAAATGAAAGATTGCGAGTATAAGTACACAATCGTTTCCAAAACCGAACGGTACTCTTTGAAATTAACAATGGTATCGATTTATCACTGCTGTTTTTATGGAGCGACAGAATTCGTATAATTTTGTCAATACCGCCAGAGTTACAACTGCTCTCAACCGTCTAGAGCCAGTGGGGCTATGGCATCCCCAATTGGACGTAGTTTTGCAGAAAGCTTCCAACCCACAATTTTCCAAAATCGACTTTTATATGTTTTCCTATAGATGAATACGAGATTTATATCTGCTGAAAACATCCAAGCTCCAAATGAAATAGATTTTTGGTAATCATTTTTTTTTACTAACGCAAATTGCTGATATTTTAATTAAATTGAAGTTTAAAAACATTATAAAATGTAGCATAATATAAGAAATACTTTTTTTTTAATAAACAAATTGATGGATTGTAAATAACCTCTTCATAATAATGCTCATAAAGAAAAAAAAACACTGATATTCACTTTACAAATGCCAATTTTGCATATTAATGTTTGTATCGTCATATTTTCAAACGCCTTTTCTCGGTTTCATCTTTTTGGGGGTTGGATGCTTTCAGCATAACTACGTCCAATTTGGTATGTTGTGAAACTGAAGACAGTGAGAAAGGGAAGGAGATGGGGAATAGAAACTCTGGGTAGTACCTGGCTATTCAGATTTGGTCATCGAATACGGCTAAAGCCATTTCTAGGAAAGTATCAATTTCGAATGTTGGTCATTCATGGGGACGATACTGACCAAAAAAGACCACCATTCAGAATCTAAACGGCGCTTGAAATGGCTTTAACCGTGCGGTGACCTGATCTGAATAGCTCCATATATTTCCCTACAAAATAGAATTGTTATTAAGCAGTTTATTTATATTTTGTAGAAAGCAATTACTTTGTGGCTTGACATATTTAATGAAAATGAAAAAATAATTTTGTATTAGACCACAGATTTCATTTTAATTTTTACGACCGACCAGTTTCACTTAGTAATAATGATCAGTTAAAATTATCCAGTAGTCCAATATGTATTTTCTGTAGACTCATAAATTTTCTCATTATTACTTAATCACCTTCTCAATTGACGTTTTCCCTCTTTCAATTCATATTATCTCTCTCTTTCTCTCTGTGCCTTTGTAAGAATTTAAACGTAATTCTTTTGTTGTCTCGCTGTTCTCTTATTTTATTTTTTATTGTTGTCTCCTTCTGTATGTATGTATAACCGTACACTTTGAATTTTTTGCTTACTTTATTTTGTACCCTGATGATTGCTTAGGCTAAGCAAAACCAGCCGGTCATAAAAATTAAAATTAAATCTGTGTCCTTTTTTTTATTTATGCGTACAAAGGTGAACATTAAAATAATATTTTAAAGTGTATAAATAAAATACGCATAATTTTACCCAACATTTAAAAATATCAACAATAAATACTTAACGTAATATTTTTACCTATCTTCGAACCCTGGTAAAATTTCGACTGCTCTGCCACTTTCTGTCAAAGAATCAATCCATACGCCATATTGTTTGCTATATTTAAAAAAATATTATTCCCACACAGGAGACCTCGAGGGAAATAAAATCTATCAAGTCATATTTATACCTTAGAGGATGCTAAATCGAGGCTATTTTTATATGTACAATGGTATAAGTATATTCTTTCACATGCTTAATTAGAAAGAAGAAAAAACTCGTGCTTAGCCTGGCAGAAATTACTACTTTTGTTTCAAGTAAAGTAACCATGCCTACCACTAAGAAAATAATAAGGACGATTGCGGACTTTGATCAAGTGAGTGAATCGGTCAGATATTTGATTCTACCTGCTTTCTTTTTTCAAGGATATTATTGCCTTTTACGGATCACTCTTCGCAAGTAATATGTGATTTATTGATCTTATCTACCACAGGATGTTTTATTAATACAAAATATGTTTGAAATGCCCCATAGATTTGTTATAAATAAGTACTAAGCTTCCAAGTACCACGTGACCTATATGTGAATCAACAGAGCTTTTTAGAGAACGCCCAGCGGAAAATGTCAAAGTTCAAATGGGTTCTAAATCAAAGACAGAACAAAGGAAAAGACATCTAAAATCGTCGGTTTAAAATGTATTATTTTAGCTAGAACTGCCGCTCATGTCGGTTTAACTCGCTTTTTCGTACGAAATTTTACATATGGATGTCTTTTTCGGAATAAAATATTCATATTTTGTGAATATAATGTGTTACTGTCTTGAATTAAGGGAAAGTTTTTGATTTTAAATTGGATAAATTTATCATAATTTTTATCTCATTTTCTCATTCGATAAGTGGAAATTAGTTTTTAAAATCCCTTTTCTTTATTTAACTATTTTACGATATACATACATTTTTTAAATTCCTTGATTTATTTTTGAGCTTCAGATAAAATGTTACAAAATATTTTTTGTAGGAATACGTTAAATAAACTCAAGAAATGCTGAATTTCGAAGGTAACTAGGTAACTCTAGAAGCTTTCAATAATTGAAAGAAAATTACCTGAGATTCTGCGTAAAGCTAATCCGGTAAATGATTTAATTCACTAGAGTTTGCTTGAATAGAGTGATAACGATTACGTACAGGGCTTTTAGGGAAACGTAAGATTTATTCTCTAACTAAAGGTTTCACATTTTTTTATTTTCTCTTTTAATCACTAATCATGACGTGTTAGACCTTCGCCAGGACCGGCTCCACGACAAATCGCGCCCCGTACAGTAAGTACCGATTACTTCCCCCTTTTTTATTTGACACAAATAATCAAACGTTTTAAAATTGTTCTGCCAATGGGAACTGTCAACTTGCTATTCTGCGAAAATAATTTACAACAAAAACAAAATATCCTATCTAAAGTCTAACCTATGTACGTAAAATAAGACCTATTTATTTCTTCTCCATTTGGCAGTGTTTAATTATAATATTTCCACAAAATTAAATGATCTCGTCGTGGAATCCCGTCAGATCTCGAATTCTAGCATAGAAACTCATTGGAGTAAGATATTGGCCCCATCAATCTTAACGCTGCCCGGATAGAATCTTTTTTGGTGGCCTTCTGTAGACATGTGACCTAATATGGTTTGAATTGGATCCGTTTAGGACATTTAGGCCAGTGAAGGTTCTTAAGATGTTGCGATATATGGGAGAACTTGGAAACGCCGGTTGTCGGCCTTGCTGCGGCGTTGAAGACTGACTGAAGTCTGTCAGTGTATATTTTGGGGAGACTTGAGTATATGCCGTTGCAGTGATCGAGTCGCGACACAAAGTATGAGCATCTGGATTTAATTTAACGCAGGTTAAAGATACCTGCGCTTACTGTTTTGTTTATCTGGGATCTGAGTGAGAGATCTGCATTTAAATAAACACCTACGAGTTTCACGCCATTTTTTGAGACGATGTCACAACTAATGTTATATACTACTTGATATAACATACTAATGTATTTTATATGGTTCTTGCAGGCTATTTTCAATTTGTTACTGAGTATAATTTTCATGGTTTCCGGCAACGCATTGTAAAAATTCATCTCTTTATAGAGTAAACTGTTTTTGTTCATTGGATTTATTCTTTCTGGTAGTCTGATTTCTTTGCATTTCCTTGTATTATGTCTGTGAATATCCACGTAAGTAATTTGGTAATAAGTTTTATTTCTATTTTTATTGTATGTGTAAATACTAATGTTTTTAATGTAAGTATCTGTTTTACTGTTAGCCAATTTAGTTCTTCTGACATTTTTACTACTTTTGAATTTCTATTTTGCGTAAATATAATTCTCATTGCTCTTTTTTTTGGAGAATTTGAAACTTATTCTATTATATGTCGTTACACAAGAAAATAATTAAAGAACAATAATGCTAATGTGGAGTAATAATGAAGAGGTAATGAAGTATTAATAGTAAAATCTTAGATGTAAGTCACTAGTTATAAGTTATACTCAGTAGCAAGTCACAAGCTATAAGTCCTTCTTGTGAGTATTGTATCCTAGTTGAAATTATTAGTTGTAAGCCATTAGTAATAAATCTTAACTGTTAGTTATTAGTTATAAGCTTAAGTGATAAATCATAGGTTAGATAAATTAATTTATAAAGCGCCCTTGAGGTGATTTTCCCACAAAAACGGCGCTATAAAAGTTATCCATTTATTATTATTATTATTATTATGTCCTCCAATAACAATGTTGTTTTTCTAAAGAATTTATGTTTTTACTTTATTATTGTGTATAATTTATTTCAACTTTTATTTCGTGTATTATTATCAATTATTAAATGTATTGCATTACACTACTCCTGCATACCTTCTGGAACAAAACATTATTATTATTATTAAGTAAATTTAAATTACATCTTTATTTTCACGTGACCCTTCAGATATGGCGCCTATGTTTTTTTGCACAGTTTGAACGTATGGTGGATCCGGCGCTGACCTTTGCCTTTTCATCGGGTCTTTGCCATTAATCAAAGACGATTGATTGAATTCTATTGAATGATTGAACAGAATTTATATGTAGGGATAAAATTTAAAAAATTCCAAAGGTTACGTCCATTGATATAGAATTAAGAAGATGGTTACTTAAAGAAAAAAAAAAACATATCTACAAGTTTTGGTTGTTTGAAAACTAGGCAACAAGGTGACCAGTTACTTATTACTTTCCATTAAATATGTAAAGCTAACGTAAAGAAATTTAATATTAAGAGTATGTACTAGTGTGTGGATGTTAAACGATGACTTAAGCGCCCTTGAGGTGATATCTCTGTCACGAAAACGGCGTTATATAAATCAGCCAATTATTAAAGACGAAAGGAAAAAGGGGTATAGAGATGGCTGTTCAATGTTTTCCCCTAAAGAGCCCGAATACAGTACCCGTATTCTAGATTACATTAGCACGTACAGAATGCGGGGCACTAGTACAGTCAGGAAAGTTTCGGAAGGCAGGGGACTACAGGACAAACAGAGGGTGCTCTTGAGAGGTGTCACATAAAAATATTAACAAAAAAAAAACAGAATTGACTTTTTAATCTGATGATATACACATTCACTTGTACACCCATATCTGAACATTTTTCATAATTTATGATAGCGATCATGATTTTAAAGTGTTTTAATTTGCATATTAGCTGTTGTTTGTTTAGTTTATTTTTTTCATATTATATTTTTCTTTCTTTCTGTTCCTTTTTTTATAATTTATGCTGTTCTTTTGTTTTCTTACTGTTATCTTATTTTATTTTATATTGTGTTCTCCCTCTGTATGTATATATAACTGCACACCTTGCATTTTTTGTTTCGTTTAAGTAAACGAAATCAAATCAAATTCGATTATTGCTAATACATTTACATTTATATTATTATAATAAGACATGTAATCAACTATTTAATTAAAATTAATGCATAGAAACATGTTGATACTATTATCAAAATGGACATTGTCTAGTGAGGCGGGTAATATTTATAAACAAGAAAAAATAAAATAATAATCACCTCGGTTGCCAAAATTGATACAAAAAATCGCTTTCAAGAATATTCGTAACAGTGTTTAGCTCATTAATTATAACCAATGTCTTTAATCAACATTCCTATTGGAAGTTTTTAATATTATACCGATGATATACAGTATCTTATTTTAAAACTTACGTTACTATTTTTTTACACCTTTTTTTTTAAATAAGTGACAGGTCGGGAATAAAGTTCAAAAACAGTACTGCGATTTGTTTTAGTGGCGTTTTCCTTAAGTTGAACTAGAGTACCCCCACTCCTGCAGTATAGGGTGGTGTCGGCATAGTGATATCACTCCAAGAGTCGCCCACCACTGATAAAACAAAGTAATTTCGATCTATCAATTACTTGAAGAGGGTGATTCTTGTGTTGTTCTTATGTAAACTAACATGATAACGTTTACGCACAACTGTATTCGACAACAGATGCCGCGTTACATATGCCATATAAATAAACCGCTATGATCGAAAATGTTCCTTAAATGGACTAAACTAGAATTAATGATGACAAATAACAACTTTGTATAAGACCACAGATTTTATTTTTATTTTTATGACCGACCAATTTCACTTAGCCTATGCATCATTAGGGTATAAAATTAAACTAAACAAATATACCCACACAAAATTAAATAAGAAAACAAAAGAATAACATTTAAATTATAACAGAGGAATAAAAAGAAAGAGACTGAAAATATAAAATGAAAAGGGCAAAACGTCAACTGAGAAGGTGATAAAGATCAAAGAATACTGAGAAATCTTCTAAGTTTACGGGAAAAAATCCTAATATTGGACTACTGGACAAATTTAACTGATTATTAAGAATATTACTCTAAATTATAATGGCATTCTTTATTTTTAGTGCTTCTAAATTATTTAATCTGTTACCATGACCATTTTTATGGAGAATAAAAAAATAAATATATTTAAACTAGAATTATTTCATGCCATGCGAAAGAATGGAATAAAGATAAAATGGAAAACCTCGACCGTGACTTTAATATTTCTGTTTTGCAATACATGCTTGGTTATGAGCTAAATATTCGATAGATGATAAACTTCGAGTTGGAGGTTATTGAACGGAAAATATATATTTTTAAATGTCGTGAAGGTTATTCTATAAATCTACAATCTTCGAGTCAACATGAAGGTGTTTTAACAAAATTCCCTCTTTGTTCGTCAGAGAGAGCTTAAAGCTTCCATTTACATGTAAAATTCCAAAGCAGGGGATATATAAATACTCGTAAGAGTAACGGAGGTTCTCACGCGTGGGTATTAATATTTCCCGCATGCTCACAGGCTGCCTCTGGGTTACGTGAGGAACTTCAGAAATGTATATTTCATTCCCTTTTTCTCCCCTTCCACTATATGCAAAAAGGAAAAATTTAATAAGGTGAGGAGACCAGCCACAAATTCCATGAATCTCTTTGGAAATACGATCAGATTTATTCACATCCTTGGCGCGCTGTGACATAGAAACTGCACGAGAAGGCTTTTCCTGACATATGCAGCATTAAATTTAGAAATAGAAATTGGAAAAATACTCGCTCTAATTTTATTTATACTTGCTTACAATACAAAATTACAGAACTATGCACCACTCACTAAACATATTCAAAATGTACGTTTATTTTCCATATCCTAATAAAAAAAGAAAAAAAAGCTTACAGATGCGCTTCCAAAAAACTTCCGGTTCTTAACAACAAACTTTCATCATTTTTATTTTTTATAGTGAATACCGCACAAGAGTCCCAACTGCTCCTAACCTTAAGCCAGTGAGACTAAGGCATCCTCATTTGGGGTATTTTGTGAGGGTGAAGGTAGTGGGGAGGGGAAAGAGATGTGGAAGAGGAAGGTTGGGAAGTACGTGGCTATTCAGAGTGGCTACTCGTGACTGGTCACCAAACACGGCTAAAGCCACTATTAGATTATGAATGGTGGTCTTTCACCAGGGAGATACTTAGTGTTTCTATCCATTTGGAATGTGCCGCAAATATATATACTTTATATGAATTAAATGTATTATGACACATGTTAATTAAATAAAAGTTTTTTACGCACGCCGGGTTTGAACTCACGACCTTTGGATTCGTAGTAGACCGTCCTACCACTCGACCATGGAGGCCGTCAAGTCTATTTTGTGTAATGTACCTATTTAATATAAGTCCATAATATGAATTACATTAGTATCACCCTTACTAAAAACGTGGCATTTTTGTAAATATTCCATGACATAATAGTTACTAGCTGGTAACAATACGCGATTTGTATTAATCATGATGCTTTAATGTCATTTTTTTTTATTGCGTATGGTTATTTTCAAGATACGGATAAACTCGTACCCTGTTCAAGGCTCTACGCTACCTGCTTACCCTGTTGGCGATACGGCGCGACGGTTTACATGTTTTACGATGATCATGTTAAAGTGTAGGGAGGTCTAACGTGAATACTAATGGGGGACGTGACGGTGGTAGCTTTAGCTTTAAAAGAAAAACACAGAAAACAACGGTGTTTACTTGTACAACGTTTTACTTTAATGCTGAATATTCAAGCAGAAATTCATCATTATCATTTCCAAGAGAGCGATTTATTTTTTAAGCATGTTTTTTATAACATGACAAATCGTGCTTGGAATCCATTAGTTTTATTTACGTTTTGCTCTTGTATAATATACAACGCTGTTTATTTGAACTGAAAATTTATACAGGTACCTAATTATAAATACTGTATAAATACGCTACGCTATTAATTTTCGAATAATGGTTTTTTTTACATTTTAATTTTTTTTTTCCGTTAAAATAAAATAAAATGGGGAAAACAGATTGTTTAGTTAAGTACCTCACAGAATAATTCAAGACAATTAGGTTTATACCGTAATTATCAATTTGGTTTTTACCGTAATTAGTAATCACATAAGAAACCAAAATCGTATAAATAAGTCGTTTCCATGTGGCCTAACCACAGTTTGACAATGGCCTTAAACGCCGAAACAACCATCACTAAAAACAAAAATAAAAAAAACTTAAAATAGCAGAACTCAATAATAATAATATTAAATTTAATTCAATTGAATTATATAAAAAAAAATGGAGTTCTACAAATTGAACACGAAAACTATACATATAAATAGGTTTATTTACTCGTGAACCTCTAATGAAAGGTTTTTCCTCATGTTTATTATTTTTAAAAATCTACCTATTTTCTTTGTACTAACCAAAAAAGTAATCGGTAAAAATAATTACTTGTCATTTTTTTTTTCTTCATATCGGTGAAAAGGTTAATACCAATGTACTAGAAAATCCCAGTTTCTTTTTGAAGATCACTTTTTTATTTGAAAATAAAATCTTTATTTACGACTACCAATTTCAACAAAATTTGTGTTATCTTAAGAGTTTTGAACGTAAATCTGTCACCATAATGTAAATATATTCTCAAATAATGTATCTTTTCGTAAATTCGCGCAGAAATGATTTTCCATGTAAATTATTAAGACATGGTAAATAATTTTAGTATTATATTTGTTTATATAATATATATTTGTAATTTGAAGGGGATTTAAGGAAGGATAATAATTATTACTAGGAAGTACGGGTTATTCCTTTAATATTTATTTTTAATGTTGTAATATGAAAGGATTTTGAGTAATTTGCTCAAGTAACCATAGTGAAAAGAAAATCCGCATAAGATTATAAGATAATTCAAGTAAATTCCATTGAAGTCTGCCTTTTTACATCATTTTATATGTTTAAGGCAGTGAAATGGAATACTATTTATTAGCCTGTAAAACTACTTGAGGTTAACAATTTTATATCTTTTCAAAAAAATCAGCTACTTTACTTCGTAAACAACATATTCGCAGATATCCAAGTCTGATAGAATCTACTGTACACGCTTTATTTCGAGCTTAACGTAGACTTAATCAAACACGTTTAAACGTTTATAAAATAAACTGGGTTCACGTTGCTGTATATTTTGGAAACACAAAGTAAAGCTTGATATTGAACTAATGAAGGTAAATTTCAGTTAATACAAAACAACGGAGAAGGTGTAAATTTCAGGAAATCTAAGATACGCAGAATCTGAAATTCTATTTAAGCCATTTGAATCAACAATCTAAATTGTAAACTCGGAGACGGATACTATTCCTTTGTCTTAAATAATATTAAACTAAGCTATTAAAATGTACATAGGAAACTGTTTCTACTTGTAAAAGTAAATCTCAACTTACATTCAATCTTGTCTTAACAAAGGATTCTACTGAGAATTTTAAGCAACACTTTAGTGGTGTTCACAACAACTTATAAACTTTGTTTAATTTAAAGAAACCACAGTACATTACTTTCCTACAATAATTATATAGAAGTGAAGGAGCTCGAATCTTTTAAAGACTTTTTAACAGTATTAAAAAGAACCGCATCGAAAACCATATTATCAGCGGTTATATGGTTTTCGAGGCGAATTCGTACTTCTTACTACTATTGATGTTTTTCAAAGGAATCATAATGAGATCATGATTTTATTAACATTTCTGTTATTTTTACCAACTACGTTTATATCTCTTCATTCTCTTATACTATTTGAATCGGGGTATTATGTAATAAGGCATTATATAAACTGACCATGTATTTATCATATGAGCTGAAATAGAGTTATACCTTTTATTTTCTTTAGTCAGTGTATACATTTTTATAGAAGTCTGTGTGTGAAATAAATTCACAGCCAAATTGAAAAAATATAAACATTTCTTAGTTTACAAGCCTCACATTTTTTTAAACTTACTCACAATAAAACAAATAAAAACAAAAATAGATAACCTGTACATAAAGGGTTATATTTGCCAATAAAAAAACAGTCGTTTTGATCATTTCACATGGTTAAAGTTATTCCGAAAAAGTCTACGATATACGAGAAGTATTTTTCTCACCCCTTCAACGGAGACTTTCGTATAATTTTTTCACAATTGCCTTATTTTATTATTATTGTTGCTATCGTAATAAAATCCCCGTACCATGGTCTCCGTAACTGTCAGTACCTAGTGCCTTATTAAAAAATCACCATATAAGCAAAATAAGACAATCTAATCAAATATCCCAAACATTTTTAGGATAAAAAATATTTCACGGTACTCTGAAACAAGGTCTTTTATAAAGTGTCGATAATTTATACTTTGATTTCCATAGAAATGTGATGTAAAGTTGGTTCACACAGTACGTCTGCAGCACTTTGATGTATTGTTAAATATAGCCTGAAAGGTTATTATGTTACTTTGGTGAGGAAGAAAAAGTTGTTTGATTTTGTTTTGTATTGTATTGCGTATATCAAAAGTCAAGTGGGAATAGTTTATATAATAAACAGAAGCTTTTAATACAATATTTACTAGGTTTCAAAATCGTTTACATTTAAATTGTAGTATGTTTATTTAGAAATATTTACAGTTAATTAATCTTTTCTGAGTTTTTTCTACGTTAACTTAATTCGGTACTTTTTAATGTTATTTTTTCCTTTTTTTTTAAAGAAAAACAAACATTTTCGGGTTACGAATAACCTAAAAATATTTGAAAAACTCCTACTGCCATCATAATAAGCGTAAGATGTTGCTTGTGCAATGATGGAGGACTTAGCCAGCAGATGAATTGAAACTGCAGCGCACGGACGGGAATCCGACGCGTTTATCCATCCAGCTATTGACCGGTATGTTTTCTCTCATTTACTTGTGTTAAAAATATTAAAATTTATTAGTTTCGTAAGTAAATTACTTTGTGTAGGTTCTTACTTACAATTTAATGTAATCACGATTGTCAGCTATATAAAACGTACGATCGAGCACGATTACATAATTGAAAATTCAATTATCCAATTATATATGGCAACAACTTTCAAGCCGTGAGCTTTAACGTCGTGAATTTGGAACAGTTTTTAAAACTCTTTTCAGCTCTTAACAAACATTTGGGAGTTTTTAATCTTTTAAGTATCTTTTCAATGGTAAAAAATAAGATAAATCGCCCTTTGTACATTCCAAGAAAAAAATAGAAAAAAGTGAGTAAAACTTGGCGAAGCCGGGTAGTAAGCATGGTGAAACAATGAAAATCATAAATTACTTTAAGCATACAATAAATTCTAAGGCAGTAGTCTCAGCTGAAAATAATTAAAATCCACTCGGCTCAGCGCTGGAAATGTTTATACATAAACTCGACCCTGAATCCTTCTATGTTCCGTGTAGGCACTATAAGAACCTGTATCCGTCTATCTGTTGGCTGCTGGCTGTTGGCCGGGGGGGCGCAGGGGGTGAAACTAGGAGGGTGAGATATGGGCGGGGGTGGGGGTAGAAGAATGGGTGACGGGAAGCCAACTGTGGGCCGCACGCTACATCGATCGGTGTGAGCCGTGACCCTGACCCAGCGTGGCCTACCCCTAGTTGGTTCCCCTGCCGGCGGGCGCTGGGGTTTGGTGGGCGGAGCGGGGGAGGGGGGTTGTAGGGATGGCGTGGGAGGCGCTGCAGGTAGCGCCCGGTGCATCTAGTGCCCGGGATGGAGCGATTATTGCAAATGCCAGAGATCACGGGGAAGGTTACAGACTGCAACGTGAATCTAAATTTAAATGTTATATTAACCTTTCAATTGTATTTTGCACTGAATTTTGCGTAATGTTGGAGATTGTTAAGTATTTCGTATTTTTTTCATCACAAAAGCTGTAAAGAAATTTAAACTAGGTCAATCAAAACTATATTACGACAATCGACGTTGCACCAAGATCTGACAGAAGCCAATTTTTTCAAGAAAAATCTATATTTTTGTAGTTCCGTGGAAAATGAACCCCCAATCTCTCGACTCAATTCAAGACGCGTAGAACACTATACTTCAGTGAGTAAGTAATTCTATTCAGAAAATTATTTACGTTAATTACCATCCAGTCATCAATTTTTCGTCCTGAGTTTTCTACCGGTACAACCAGAAATTATATAAATATGATTTGAGATTCTCATGGCTAAACGTATTATCGCGATGGATTTTTGGGGTATTGTGCCGCGATGTGTTTTTTCTTCTTTATAGAATGTTTTCCACAGTGTACACAATCAGGGCAAATGGGTGGATTGTGTTGAAGAAAGAGAGTTTTTCCTGCGAGGCTGTCTAAAACGTTGGGTAAAGGAGAAAAAAGCACAAACACGGCATAATAGCCCAAAAATACATCGCGATAGGAATTATGCACATTGTTTAATTCAATGCAGGGCGAGGAGGAACATTTGCTAAATGCATGTTATGTGAACAGCTTAACATTTTTACTAAAATACATCTGAAGTGATATTCTCAAAATGGGTATTTATTTGTTTTCATATCAGGTACTCGAATTGATGTCATAAACCTCACCTACTGTGTTTGATGACGATGCATTTTATCTGTTTCAATTTTAGTTTAACGGTCAACCGTTGAACTAAAAAAAAATAAAGGGGATACTGGCCACCGTAAGGACACATTGAAACAGTTAAATCTACACATAATTGATAAATTTGAAACCTTTTTTACCAACACTTCTGAAACAACGTGGGTAAGTTTGTTTTTGTCGGTGTTTACTTAAGTTATTGATTTTAATGACAAATAAGGGATTACAGCCTTCACATTATCCCTTTAGTAAAAAAAACGTATTTATACATAAATATTAGTATTCACCGAGTACTTAGCATTATTTGTAATCCTTGACATTTTATATAAATCTACTGTGGCTATAAATTAACTAACATGATATCATTCGATGTCAGAAGGCGAATTGTTACTAAAATCAATACAAACTTGTTAGACCTACTCTAGGTCCACATGCTTCGTGTTTGTGTTTGAAGAACTAAGTAATGGGATCAAATATTCCGTTTGATGTTTCTATCGAACGTAAGCTGAGACCATCTCGTAATTAACGTAAATGGTAAGAGATTGATTTGTAAATTCACAGCAACTCGCAATGTTGTTAAGCGTGCTATTTCTCAATCTGACAATAATTAATTGGCCTTTATTGTACATAAGCTGTTTGTACCTACACATACGTAAGATGATCATTAGTTGAATGAAAAAAAATGTTATTACCTCTACACGTTGAGAATTAGTGAGGATCACCATTTACAATCGTAAGGTTTCTGGAAAAGGCTTTAGCTGTAATCCTGTAATCCCAAGCTTTCTCTTTCTCCTTCCCATTTGCCGTGTCCTCTCACTACATTCTTAACTTACGACTGTATTAATATTAAGAAAGCCGAACATAATTCAAAGCCAAAGTAAACCAAATGAACAAGTTTAAGAAAGGGACATTTAGATTGTTTTAACATTGAGAACTGATGGTCAGAGATAGAGGGATATATGACGCGCAAGTGGATGGAAGAAAAAGTCGCAAATGCACCAAAAAGACGCGGCTTGATCGAGTCAAGCTTTAGTTATAATCATCACGACGCTATGTCCCAGGGAGGAATTTGGCGCCTTCCACCAAATATGTTCTCTGCGGTTTCTCGCCATTCACTTTCAGGCATTAGTCCTTCTCGTCCTGTTCCAGTCCTCTTCCATGCAGAATATCAACTTATCTCTCATTTGACGCTCTTACAATATGTCCAGCCTATCTCAGTGGTAAATAATCTCAGTACCCAAAGTTGTAGATATTCCAAGTATCGCCCTGGTGAAGGGCTACTACCATTCAGAATCAAAACGGTGCTTGAAATGGCTTCAGCCGTATTTGGTGACCAGATTTTGATAGCCAGGTACTTTACAACTTTCCTCTTCCCTATCTCCTTCCCTTCCCCACTTTCTTTTAACATACTCCGATTGGGGATGCCATATTCCCACTGGCTCTAGACAGTTGGAAGCAGTCAGGACTTTGGTGTAGTATTCGGATGGAAAAATAAAGTATTTAGGACCTACAAAATAAGTCAAGCAATAATAAGAGATAAGGAACGAATGAATGTGGAATAGGTAAAGAGTGAGTCCCAAAAAAATTTAAAAAATAATGGAGTTCCAACCTCTTTGTCTTTTGCAGGGAAAATATTTATACTAGTTTTAGATAAGGAATCAGAAAGAAGAATTAGAATTTAGAAAGGTAATTTACATTAAAGTTTTGGTTAGGCCTTTGAACTAAGAACTCGACACCAGTTTTCCAAATAAGTTATTTTGAGTTTAGATAAATAATTCAAAATTCTTCCATGTCGTCATGAAGTGCTCCAAATATTTTAATGCATAAGTTATGGCCCGTCTTCTATTTTAATAACGGGGCAGGTATACGTCATACTTTCGAGACTTGGGTCCGCTCCCACCTACCCCAGGCTTCTCTTATGAATATAGGCTTAGCGGGCTAGTGAAAGAGAGAGTCCTTTCCCTGAAGGGACACAATAAGGTAACAAAGCTGGGATTATTATTCATAGAGTCAGAATATAATTTATTACTTCGCTCACTTCATCCGCCCTTCATCCCTTGAAGGAGGTACCGCTTCTCTCGTAAAATATTTTGAAGTGGAGGTAATAAACTTCAATTCGTATAAATAACGCAGATAGGCACGAATTTAAACATTTTCAGTTTCGGCACGACATTCCAACACAAACGTATATTTAGGTGGATGTATTTTTCAACCCTCAAACAATTTCAATTCAAACATAAATTACGGTGGTTTTTATAAATGTTTTCTAACGCTAGCGATCATGATCAAATCAAGAAAATTATTTTAATTTTTTAAATAAAAATTCACTTAAAAACTTCATGCATTTCATTTTTCCGATATTAATTATTTAAATAATATTAGTTAAAAACGAAAATATGTAACATAAAGCGTTGGAGAATAAAAAATGGTCGTCACTGAGACACGAACTTAAAACCACTGCTATATCTGGAAGTAACATATGTGCTAATTGAGTTATCGAAAACTTATTATAAACTGTCATTTAAATCGATCTCATACTTCATGAAAATTATTAATACTGTATTGCTGCCATCTTTGTAATGGTATGCAAAGCTCTACCTGAGCACATGTATACACCTAGATGACGTCTTATATAAACTATTCATTTTTGTATAGCGAAATATCTTTTGACTCAATAAGTATGTTGCTACATATGGCAGCCTTTATCGGTACAAATTGAAACTATAATAATAATCATTTTCAAGAAAGTGTGAGATCGATTAAAATGGCAGCTTCTAATGTTTCGGTAGCTCAATTGGCAGAGACCATACTCCCGGATAGAGTAGAGGTTCCGAGCTCAAGTTGTTAGTACAATGTTTGCATTATTAGAATCTTCAACATATAATACTTGAATATTGAAGTACCCCGTCCTGTCTTCATAATTATTTCCATTTATTTGCATATTACTTTTCAACTAAATTTTTTACACCCTTACCCTCTAGTAAATTGTTTTTAATCTGTTGATGATGTACGGGAGTAACGTCTCTGCCAATTGAACTACCGAAACCTTATTAAAAACTGCTGTTTTAATCGATCTCATACATCTTTAAAAAATTAATTTTTTTCAATTTCTACCGATATAGGGCTGCCATCTGAAGAAGTAGACATTGTAAGAAGTCAAGGGATCTTCCGTAAAAATGATAAAAATGGATGGTTTATCCAAGACATTATCTAGGTATTCAATATGTGATCACGTAGAGCTTTGTAAATCATTACAAAGATGAAAAATATAATGAAACACGCTAACCTAAATCTGTCGATTTCTGTACTGAACAAAAAAATACATGAACAAAAATTTTGGAAGAGAATTTTGAATTATTTCCCGTTTTGTTATTTAAAAAGTCACTTTACGACACACTTTCGAGACCTTTGACTAAATTATTGCCTTAAACTATTCTCTCAAATGACACAAGATACTTAAATTTAGTCGTAAAGATAAAACGCGACGGCATCCTTATGCCCGGGGCGTTCATGTTTAATCTTGTTTTTTACTGTTTGTTGGCCACAACAACTTTAAGCCATTTTCGCGTTATCTCCTAACTCAACAGCAACACCTTTTGACATTTTAAGAACCGGATCGAATAATGACTTTTTACTTTAAGCATTTTTAAGTTTTACATTTTACCAGATTCGTTGATCGGGTATTATTTTACCTTGACAAGTTCATTGTGTTACTGGTTGGGTTTTCTTTACAAATTGATTGATTTGTTATCCAAATTTTCCCATGTTTTGAGTAACCGCATATTCATTTATTAGATTTCACCGAAAAACGCTAAATAAAATTGATATTTGCAAGGAAGGAAAAGCTGAAACAACTCAAACCATTTTCATTATTTTTATTATTGTTCAAAATATATCAAATCCAATTACAGCGCAATAGAAAACAACAAAAATAGTTTTTTTACAACTTTAAAAAAAAAAAACCTTTTATAAAGTTTTTTGAACAAAGGTTAATTTTCGATAAATATATCTAAATATTTATTAAATAGAATTATACCTCTTGTCATGCCATGCTGTGCCAAAACATCTGTCCTACCATAGGGTATGCTAAACATGGCATGATTTTTGCTGCACCAGTATTTCTCAGGTACGAATAATCAGTAGCATGCCAAGAGGAATGGACAGTTGATCAATTTATAAATTACATAAATTTGATCAACTGTCCATTCTTACGGTTCATAATCTTAAAGCATATTGTCACGAGACCAGCATTGCGCCTAGTCTCTAAGCTTTTTACAATTTGTCTCCTCGAGTAATTCCATGTGATGCATCATCACGGTCTTATCATATTTGAACATTTTTTTCCGATTCAACCATTCAAAATGGTGTCTTGATCTTTTTTAACAGTTAAAGAGGTATTTGAAAGATATAGGCTCACACTGTTTTTGGCGTTGTGAAGTAAAGTTTACCTAATAATTAAGACTGAAAACTATTAATTTTGTCGCCAGATTTCTTTCGTTCGAGAGGTTTTGCTGCTTCAGACAAACATGTTTAAGGTAACGTAGATTTGATTCTCAGTTTTGTTCACACTAATCACGGATTAGTTGAAGCATTCGTCATAACTCAATGATTAGCGCCATTATTCTTGTAAACTGATCACAATTTGTTCAAAAGCTGAAACGGGCCTATAATTTAAGTTTAACGGGAGCATTAAAATGTTGAAAAAAATTTAAAAAAATAGCGTTGATAATTGAATTGCGATAATAGGAAATGTGACGAAAGTTTGAAACAATTTAACCTTACATAGATTTGACCCTTTTAAACCTTTTTCAAATTTTAGACACAATTAACACCACTAGAAATTCTATTTTAAAAAAATAATAATTTCAACTTTCAAGATAAAATTATAAGCTCTGTATTGGGAAGTTTAAATACTGCAAAGTAAAATTCAAAACACTTTGCTTTATTTAATGTTCAGAAGCTTGCTTGTTTATCCTGAAAATGGCTGCCAATTGTAGTCTGCTGATATTTCCCGACAATTTCTTGAGGCGTTGAAAATTAATTAATTCCACGAAAATTTGGTTTTTCAACTTTAAATCATTTAGTGTTCGTCCGTTTCGACGGGCCTCTACTTTAGTTAAATAATACATTTAAATCGGGCAAAATTTAATTTCGATTTAATTGAGTTTAAATAAATCTTTATACATTTAAGATGTCGCTTCCTTTTCCAGGATGATTGATTCTACAATGAGGAATGTATTAATTGTATAAGACGGTAAGTTGCAATGTGTTACTGATAAAGTTCTATTTTAAAAGGTTTTTAATCGTTGTTATTAGTGAGTATACAATACGAGTATAGCAATACTAGGGCACGAGCAATTTGAAATCCAAATCGTCCACAGTCGTGAAAAGAACCTTTAGCGTTCTATTATTGCCCAGACTTCCTCCAATCTGCCTTTCAAATTTTCTAATCATCGGGAATAATATACTCTCGTGATTATCTTGCCCTTTAATAAAAAATCGATCAGGATGATCCATTGAAAATAAGTTCAGCCTTGGTCTTCTATGGTGCTAAAATCACTCAGTAAAGTCCACAATTTTGACATTTTTTAAACTTTGTTATGTAGTGGTGTATTCCATTCTCATCTACAGTAAAGAATTGTCGAATTTTTTTTCATTTAATTATCGCTAAATACTGCTTTGAAATGTTCATTCGATTGCTTTTTAGATCAACAGTCAGTAATCAGGGCACCCATCGCATCTCAGCCTATTCCTGCCGAGAAATGATAAAGTAGTTAGTCATAGATTCAAAAATTACAAAAACAGAAAGAAGGAATTGTGCCCACAAATGCACAATTGATATCAGATTTTAAAATTTCATCAAAGTTTTATTGCCTCAATTGTTGAAACTTCAGCCGGGCGATCATCTGTTGGCATCGATAGCGGCTGTATGTACTCGTACACTGTACAGTGCATAGAAAGCTCCGACAGGTTCCGAAGTCAGCCGAGCCGGCCGCGGTCGACAGCTTTCGGGTGGCTGGCGTAGTGAACGGCGAAGGCGGGTAGTGGGTCGCGATATCCAGTGTAAACACTCACCTACCTCCCCAACAGCTTTATACCGCTTCAATATCCGAGCGTTACTCCGCCCCCACACCACCCCCTCCACGGCCGATCGGCAAACTACCACTACCGTCATAGACTAAACTCATACAGGCCGTTGACGATCGATGCAGCTACTCCCACGCGCAATGAGCTATATTCATCCCACTCTTTTGAATGACATTTATATTTAGATCTCTCGCTCTATCTTCGTGAAAGGAAGGTGGTTTCCGCAGTAGTGAAGATTTTCCCCCTTCTATTTATGTTCGCCTGATAATTTGTCTTCTTTCGCTCGGCGAACGATCTCCCAGTGACCTTTGCATAAGTTCTTTTCCGAGTGGCTAAATGTTTATTTTAACATCGAAAGTGTATCGTTTTATGTACTTTAACGAATAAATTAGTTGAAACTTATGTTATTTAATATTCTGACTTCACCTACCAAAAATAAATACTTAATTTACTAGAACATGAACTGATGGAGATGAATTTGTTGTATTTTTAAGTCTTCGCCTTATTCGATTTATATGTAATATAGTGTGTCCACTTTAATATGTTTAAGAGGCTTGTATCTGTTGAGATGAACTTGTACAACTTTTAAAACGGTCCAGTTTTCTAGGTTGCAGATCAGTTTTTGAATGCCATTTTTGAAAGAAAATCTATTGGAGTCCGTTAAAAAACTATATTTCACCAATATTTTATAATTTTTTTACCATCTACCAAAAAACGGTATGAAGCTTTTGCCAAAAACATTTATTGGTGTTTTGAAATTTTTTAAACATTTTCACGATTGCACACACTAACAGTACGCTGTAGTTTTGTACGGAGAGGCGTACGATAAAATTGTACCACTCTTATCCGGCCTCTATTGTTTGCCAAAAGGTATTTTGGATTTTGGAATTCTTTGAAATGAAAAACTTCAAATACCTTTTACATCACAAAGCAATACATTATCATTGAGAATGAATCTTTTTCAAATAATTTGAAAAGATTTCATAAAAAGGAAGTAATGAAATTCGATGTGAAAACATTTTTTTTTGCAAATAGCTGGTACCGGCGGTTCATTTTACCATTACAAAGCTATCGTTGAATTTGCAAAATTTATCGAATCAGTTTTTTGGTAACAAAACTTTTTTGCAGACTTATATAAACAAATTTGTTGTGTATTTTTAGCAGTACAACTTTACAATGTTTTGTGAACAAACATCACGAACTACAAGTTCTTTAAAATGAACCCTTCATGGTGAATGCTTCAATTGAACTAACAGTTCAATCGCTCAATCGCACTTTATTCGCAATTTGTTTTGGAACCGGTTCCTAGTTTTTTTTTTATTGCATGGGCTTGGGCGGGGCGAGGGGAGGGGGGTTTCTATCGATATTCTGGGACCGAAAAACACTGAAACTGTTGAACCTGTTCCTCGTTTCTTGCCCACACTACAAAGCATTTGCACATTGGCACAATGAGAAGTATGTGAAGTGTAAACTGCCGCAAAATTATGTAACTCGAACAGTGAAAAATGTGTGAAGTGTGAAGGTGAACTGCCGCAAAATGGTGTAGTTCTTTGTAGTAGTTCGCTCATAGCGGTTATATCGCTAATTACAACAAAAAAGCTATCCACACCATTTGAATGAATTAAAAAAAAACTGTGCTGGCTTTGATAACACATTATGTTTTCCATAAGTTAGCATTAGTTTCTAAAAGTTACCATTGGCCCAAAAAGCGGATGCGTGAAAGTTATAAAATCAAAAAATATGGAAATTTGTTAACAAACGAGGAATAAATAAAATAAAGATGGATGAAATATTTTGAAGAGGTTTTTGAAAGCATCCCAAGTGACAGTGTTCCCAGTGTCGAATCCGGTATGTATGATGATGAAGTGAATGTTGCCGAAATCAGTATGGATAAAATAAAAAGATCAATTAAATGCATGAAGAATGGTAAAGCTGTTGGTTTCGACAATCTCGCTGCTGAATACTTTAAAGTAGATAGCCGTGTAGTTCTCACATGGCTGTGAAAACTTTTTAACCAGTGTTTAGAGGAGGGTTACACGCCATTAGATTGGAGAAAGGCTGTGATCATGCCTCTGTACAAAGGTAAAGGGTCACGCATTGAATGTGGGAACCATAGGGCTATAAGCTTACTAAGTTCAGTTGGGAAGCTGTATGGTGGAATATTGATTGAAAGGGTAAGAATGAAAACAAAAGACAAAATATGTGACATTCAAGGTGGTTTCATGAGTGGAAGGGGGTGCATGGATCAAATTTTCTCATTTTGGATGCTTACAGAAAAGTTTTTGGCAAAAAAACAGAAACCTCTCTGTGCTTTTGTCGATTTGCAAAAAACGTAAAATCGAGTTGATAGGAACAAATTGTGGAAGTTATTATCCATGTATGGAGTTAACACGAATCTTATACAAACAATCGCATCCTTGTACGAGGAAAGCGTTGCATGTGTTAGATTGAACGGTGATTTTACGAAGTGGTTTAACATCACAAAAGGAGTACAACAAGGCTGTGTAATGTCACCGAGGTTGTTCAATTTGTACATGAATAATTGTATGCAAGAATTGAAAGGTGTGGGCTTGGGCGCGTAAATGAACAATATGAAAGTATGTTGCCTATTGTATGCGGACGATGCGGTGCTGAATGCTGACAGTATGGAAGATCTACAGTTTCTCGTGTCTAGGATGAACCAAGTATGTATGCAAAATGAGTTGATGATAAATGCAAATAAGTCCAAAGTCATGGTGTTTGAAGAAATTACGAACAGCGTGCAATATAGTTGTGAATGATTTTTGTATTTAAAAGTATGTTTACGAGAGACGGAAGGCTGATAAGGATATTGAAAGAAGAGTGAATGCAGGAAACTCCATTAATGGAGGACTGAACGCTGTTAGCGCAAATAAGAAATTGTCACAAAGAAGCGAAGCTAATTCCACAATAGTGCTTATACCAACCCTGATCTATGGCAGTATCAAACTGGTAACGGAAGGATGAAAGTAGTGAATGCTGTGGAAATGGAAGACGTATGTGCAGTAATAAAACCATGTATGATACCGTATTAAAAATAAGATTCAAAGGGACGCTTAAAAGATCGAATGAACAAGGCTGATATGATGCGTAATGGAACTAAGATCAACAAATGGTAAATCAAATACTTGAATCTTCAGATGGTTTTGGGCATGTAGAGTTGTATAGCGGTCGAGGAATAAAATATACCGATCAATCTAAGCAATAAATGATATAAATAAAACGATTTTTTTGTAATCTAAACGAATTTTTAAATCCTCAAAATAATCGTAAAATATTTTTAAATAATAATTATTAATTGTTTTCAAAAACACAACAGCCTACGTACTTGCGAAATATGTAAATTATATTACTCGCGCTTGTAGATGTGACTAGATTTTTTGGACGAAAAGTCAATGTGTCACTTTTTCTACTGAGTTAAACTAAATAAAAACAGGCTATCGTTTATTGCAGTCAACTCACCATTGAAAAGCAAATGTTGTAATATGCTTCCTAGTGCTTTCACACAAACCAAATTTTAAATTCCGTAAGACTAAACTTAGAATTGAATGTGTTTCTACCTTTTATACTGGTTAAATTGGGATAAATGTGAGAGTAAAATATTATTATGTTTTGTTCGATGCTAGCCCACGCTAACTCAAAGTTAGATATTATTTTTCCTATTATATATCTGATTATACTTTTTAAATCGACTTTTTCAGTTTTTTGTATTTTTGAAATATGTTCTGTATTTTATGTATTTATGAAATATTATTAACCCTAAAAGTTTCCTAGTGACTTCTCAGAATGTGCCAACTTGGCCTTGGATAATTAATTGACTCTGCCTTTGGTCAATGATTTTTTCGAATATATTATTGCCTTACAAAACAAGCGTTAACAGAATCGTTTCAACCGTGATTTACAATTTTTTTTTCTTTAATTGCATATAGACACTTATAGTATTTGATTCGTGCTAGTGCCAAACAGATATATTGATATTAATCAATCAACTAAGCGTGGACCGATCGCATTTTTGAATAGAAACCTATTTATCAAAAATGGATTGCAAAAAAAAACTCTTTACAAACTTTTGATTGTTATTTTGCTTATGGTTGGTATTTTAGCATTAGCTCCTTTATTACTCTGAATTGTAATCATAATATCAATAGCATTTGGATGATTTTTAAAGCGCCGTTTTTATAAAGAATCACCCGAGGGCTCTGTACTAATATTGATTTCCCAGGCTCCATCTAAATACTAACTTTATATATAATCTATGGTATATTGATATTTATTTTATATTGTGTAGAGAGATAACATACAGAATTTTTGAGTAAACATTACAATACGAACATATTTTGCTGAAAATCGGCAGTTATCAGGGCGGTATTAGACCTATCCGTATATGATTTATAGTCGAGTGCGTACTAGTAAAAACAACTAATAAAACTATTTGAAATAATCAACAAATTTCAAATGTAATTAATTTATGCCACGAAACATTTGTCACTGAATAATTTGCATTTAACTTCTTCTTACAGTTGAGTACTTCTGAACGTGTTTACATTATATTATATACTATTTATCAAACGTCAACGGCTCCACCCTTTCTTTAACATTCTGTATTTCTGTTCAGGGGAATGCTGTTCTGGAAGGTTCTAAACAAGCCACCCCAGTCTCACAGAATCATAGCATTCATCATTCCATCTCTATTCATCTCAGCACCACGCCTGTCTTTTGAAAACACACGTGATGAAGCATTAGTATAAACTTATCGGCTGATTCTGAAAGTAGAAGCTTGAGCCGATGTAATAATAGGAACGACTTTCATTATCCATTCAAAATTTAACGGTCAATTACAATAAACTAACATTTTTTTAAAGCAGAGTTCATTTATTGTACTTCAATATACTGGAAACAATCTGCAATAACTGATTAAATTTTATTTTGTATTAATGAAAAATGATTATTTATCGATAAAGTAAATACTATTTTTTGGGTCCAGGTGTGATTTTAACCCTTTTTGCAGGGCCGGAATACAAGAACTGACTCTAACACTAAATGTAAATGTTGTTTCTCCGTGTTTCAAAC
This sequence comes from Drusus annulatus, assembly GCA_022651775.1. Classification (NCBI taxonomy): domain Eukaryota; kingdom Metazoa; phylum Arthropoda; class Insecta; order Trichoptera; family Limnephilidae; genus Drusus; species Drusus annulatus. Next base: position 1,501,618 of record JAGWCC010000218.1, read on the forward strand.
TCTTAGTAAGATAAAATGTACATCCACACTTGAAGTTAAAATCAAAATATTTGGCAGTAGTTGTTATGTTCGCCCGAGATATCCAATTAATTATGATAAAAATTGGATATTTTCTAAAATTTGAGAGCTAAATTAATTAAAGCTCCCCGCTAACGACGGATAAGACGTTTCGAGTAGAAAAAAGTTAAGTTTACCTTGTAATTCCAGATAAGGAAAATTGTGCATGTTTTTTGATGCTAAAGGTCAGTGTTCAATAGGTTTTGCTGCTTCGGACAAACATATTATCATTGTGTTTTATTATATTAATTTTAAATATGTATACGGCACAGCATGTGCCATTGACATGTAAGCATTTAATAAAAATTAAAAATATAATTAGTTGGTGAGAAGTGTGTACACAAGAGAAGAAAAAAGTAAAAAAAAAAATACTAAATTCAAGGTAGTAAGTACTAAGAAAAGTATGATGGTAAATTACTAGTAACGTTGAAACGTGTTTCTATAAAGCAGTTGTTAATAAATATGTTACAATAAGCGAAAAGACAAAGGCATATATTATGAAGGTAAAGGTTATTGGTTGGTGAGTGACGAAAATAATACAAAATAAATAAAACAGTTCAAATAATACACTTGGTAAACTTAATCGACGATTAACATAAAATACTTTTACAATTTAAATACGTTGCATTAAAATAACTTTCATTGAGTTACTACATTACAGTGTAAAATGCTCTCAAAATGTCTTATTAAATTTCCTTAGAAACCTTATTTCTTCTCTTTTGGGCAAATTCCGCAAAAAAACTACTGGGGTCATGTCTACAAGCATCTGGCCGTAATGGAAGGCCTTTCTGAGAAAAATCTTGCTTACTAAAGCAGTTAGCTTTCAGGAATCCTTGTATAACTTATAACTCTGGATCCTTGAAAAAACAGGGACGGATGGTTGCTTTTCGAGTGACTTACATTCCAGAAGAGGTTTTGTTTTTTAAATTATCTTTATTTTGTATGGAGTGGCCAATGTTAAAAACTGAGTGGCTGTCACTTTCTGCGATATAACAAATACAATGGTCCAAAGGTATCGATCCAATGTTGGGAGCGTCTTTTTGACTAAATTAAACATGTTCTTTATTAACGCTTGTTAAAAGGATAATGGTATTTTACATACTGATTACATACGACGTACATGTGACAGTCTCTGTGGTCGAGCAAATATCTTTCATTTTTTTTTCTTGAAAATGTCACCTCTATGACGTTTTTAAATATTTTGCATCAATTACCAGTCACCCTGAATTTATATTTTTTAATGACAGATAAATAATTCTGACATTTACTAAATCATCTATGGTAATAATCAGTTCCGTCAAATTACAAAAAACTTCATAGGTCTATATATATGCGAATTTTACATCCACGTTCATTCCTACCCATTTATTTTCTATTCTATTTTTAGGGACGGGTTGCCTCAATCAATAATTGTATCTTAAAAACCTTATAAGGCAGTACCTACCCATTAATGGAAGAGAGTCATCGGGCCCATATCCGTATCCGCTAAACTCATGCTTCCCTTTAAGTAGACTTCCTTTTTGGGACATTTTCCTAAGGACCTCGATTTATCAGGTCTTATTATATGTCGCCCGCCTACGTTCATTATTAAAACAGTCTCCCCAAAGAAAAGGTACGTAACTTTGTAAGAAGTGTATAGGAACTGTGATTTAATAGAACCGGATTGTACCTTTCAGTAAAGCAGATTTTTTTCTTCTTTTTCGTTTTGAATATAGGGAGATTAAGGTTAATGCCTTCTTTTTACAACACTTATTCTTAAGGTTTCTTGCAAAAAAGCTTAATACGCATTTTGTAATTTTCAGAAACACGTAGCTTTTAATGTGAATGAAAGCAACACTCTCATCATCATCACTATTAATGTTCATAGATATGGTTATGCTTATCAGACATATAAATGAAGTACCTAGTCAAAAATTATTTTAAAGCTCTACAAAATAAACTTAACATGTTTTAAGTGATGAAGGAAATATATTTATTGTTTTTTTTAATTTTATTTATATTATATTTTTTTACAATAATATTTAAGGTAATTGTTACAATTTTTGCACAGTGTATTTCCAAATAATCATAAGCTGTTCCTTACCATAAAGAACAAGGTTCTTGTGTTTGGTGAGGGAATTTACGCTAAAATGATAAAATAGTGTTTAGTTAATACAGCAGAGAAAAATAGAAGTCAAAGTAAAAATAAAAGTTCTTGTGTAAAATTAGTTGTAGTAATAAATATTAGTACATAATGATGACACAAATTTTGTAGAATAAGAAGAAAAAAATAATAACAAATGGAAAAATTATAATAAGTATAATATATGTGGTGGTTATTTTTAAATATTTTATTTTGTATATTCGTAAAAAGCATTAACTTTGTGGCTTGCCATATTTATAAATAGAACACATACACTTTGTTTTTAACCACTTTTTTATTTAATATTTTGTCTACCGGTTTCGGAAGTACCCTTCCATCATCAGGACAATATTAAATTAATCTTTAGATAATAACTTCATCTCTTCTGGAAGAAACATATGTGGAGATAAATTCTGTACACGATCAAAAAATGTATGTTTTGAAGTATCTGGAGAATGTATATATATACATAACAATATACATTCTCCAGATACTTCAAAACATACATTTTTTGATCGTGTACAGAATTTATCTCCACATATGTTTCTTCCAGAAGAGATGAAGTTATTATCTAAAGATTAATTTAATATTGTCCTGATGATGGAAGGGTACTTCCGAAACCGGTAGACAAAATATTAAATAAAAAAGTGGTTAAAAACAAAGTGTATGTGTTCTATTTATTTTATTTTGTGATAGATTTTTTTTATTACTAATATTTTTTAAGTTTCTCATATCTAACTCTAGGTTTTCCTACACCTTGAAATAATCGAAAGCCGTTTTTAAAGCCATTTTTACCCTCAAAATTTTTACTAGCAAAAACGATTTTACAAAAAAAAAATATTTTTATATATTTCGTCGAGATTATTTCTTCATATTTTTTTCTCCTCTAATTAAGCTCCAAATATCCTTATAGTTGAGAAAGTGAAGGAAACACACTCAACTATTAAACACTTTTCTTGTTTCTTATCCATGCCCGTAAACATTAAAATAATTATTCGTAGTAAGCAATTCACGTGGTTTGACATATTTTAAGAAATGACAAAATAACTTTATTATTATTATTTTAAGACAGATATAATTCTATTTATTATGACCGACGGGTTTTGCTAAGCATCATCAGGATACAGAATTAAACTACACAAAAATACAAAATGTGCTGTTATATGTACGAGTACATACAGAGGGAGAACGAAATATAAAATAATCCGTGGTCTTATACAAAGTTATTTTTTCATTTCATTAAAATAATTACTCCATAGGGGTAGGTGATATACGTAAAAATAATAAATGTACCCTCAGAAATATATAATCAGTTACTATTTAATTGCATTATTATTCTAGCTTTATTCGTATGGATATAGCAAAGTGAAGAAAAAAAAACATGTAAATGCATCCATACATGCTATCAAAGTTATTTACTTACAAGTAGTTAGGTTTGTCAACATATATCTTGATAAACATAAAATAAATGGATTACTTTTATAGCGCCGTTTTTGTGGGAAGATCACCCTAACATAGGTAGTACATAGAGTGGTACCTATCCAAGGCAGTGTAGTCAATTTTTGATGATTTTTGACGGACTCGGCAGACCTGGGCGTGGCTAAGACCAAAGCTAGGGTATTTTTACTCGTACATCCATTCATAGCACATGTCGACATAATGTTTTTGTTTATTCGTATAACCACTTTTTCACAGTATTTTTTTAACAATAAATATATAGCATATAACCTAAAAAACCGTTTAGTTATATCGAGTTTAGTAGCATATGAAAACATGTGGGCGGAGTCCCCGGAGACGCGGGAGACCAAGATCATCCTTACAGTACATAAAAGCGATGTATTATTTTTGTTGTCTCTTTCTCTCTCATGGTGTACGACGTAAAAACCAGGAAAAAGTGATTTATCGCAAGTTTGTATAGGCTAGGTAAAATGAATAAGCTTTCTCTCCATACATTGTTACTCCAAGGGTAATACACACTTTAGGCCATTGGAATATAGTTTCTAGTAATGAATGCAAAGTTCACGGTCACTGCAGGCAAGCAGTGACGTAAAATGGTCGGTCACAAGGCCGGTTAATAATAATCTTTATTTCGTTTGAAAATAAAAGCGGGCTTAGTGAGCTGAAATGCTAAACCCCTGCATTCAATACCTAAATATTAAACACCCTTTACCTTCATGGAAATATCCAGAAGGTGATTTTTTTAATGTTCCTTAAAAAAAAATTGTTTAAAAAATTGCATGTAAAAACTTTCTTAAATTTACCGGGAAGATGTGAATGCATATTATTCCTTTATTTTTTAAATTTTATTGATAAATTAAATTGATTTAATTTATCAATAAAATATTTGTATTAGAAATCCAGAAAGTGTGCATTTTCGGGTTCTGACCCTTAAAGTGATGCATTTCCTATACAGAGGTTATTTGAAGAAACTATTTTTAAAATCAGTTTTTGTGTTTTGCGGAAGGAACGCGGAAATTAGCGAACTTAAAAGAGCTACAAAAAATAAAATCATTGTTTTTCATAGTTCCTTATTATTCCCTATTATCATTTTTATGAAATAAAAAAAAATTAAAAACTTTAACCTGACCGTCTGTTTTTTTTGTCAAAAGCTATTCTTGTTCTAAAACTGATTATATATTGAGAATGATTATTGCTACCAGCACTGCGAGCTAACTTCAGTAGGGGATCGCCACAACTTGGGGTAAGATGAATAAGACAGGAATCGAAGCGTTAAGGGTAGGATCTGTTAAGGGATGAAGATGGTAATTTAAGGCTTTGGGAGATAATATTGCCAGATATGAATCAACCAAGAATGCAAGATTAGTTCGCCAAAGATGGCTTGGATTATATATAATAGAATGGGATGAAACCTTCGATAGGTTTTACCCTCAGAACTCCTTTATATTGAATTAAGATATTTAGTAAATGCTGTATCTTACTGACATTAAAGGTATGATATATTATTCATGATACAGCTAAGCCTTGTAAACGGCCATATATGTATCGGTCATTTACATTTTTGGTTTAAATACAAAATACTATAACTTTACTTGTTTCCCATAAAATGTAAAAGACGACACAAAAATGAATGTGTCTAAATAACGTTTACGTAATTTATCGTTTCAATGGTTTTAAGAGATTTCAGTTGAACGATATCACGGAACAAAATAATGCAAAAGTACGTATCTAAAACAAATTCTTACGGTCCTATGTACAAAACACTAGTGGTGTGGAGTTTTTACGCCAATTATCGAGTCATGCAATATGATTCGTTCATCACGAATCGATTCAATGAAAGTTTTTTTTTTAAGATTTACAGGTGAATAAAAATTAGGCTTCAATAATCTTCTAATCAATTATAAAAATTAATCAATATCTCACGTCTCATATTGTTAGAAAGGAGCACAATTAGGCACTGATTAAATTTACGAGAAGCAAGCACGGTCGGCAATTTGTTTTTAAACAAATACTTTGAGTGGGTGTTTTTTTGTCAATAAAATAATCTTAAAGTAAAGCTAGTGGTTCTAACTCAAAAATCACAATTTTTACTTTTGTTTTTTTTTTTTTTTAAAACAATTTGTCATGAAGGTTTTGTTTAATACATTTTCGCGGCTTCGATAAAATGTTTTTGACAGAACATCATACTGTAGACATGTCGGCAAAATTTAGCGATCTGGAAAACCAGATTGAAAGCCCTCAAAGGTCACCCCCATTGACCTTTATCTATATGCTGGTTCGGTTTAAAGAGTAATGTATTATTAACAAATAAATCTCACAAAAATGCCCAAGAGACTTGAGATAGATTAAAGCATGCAAAGGCAAAGTCTCTAATTTAAAAATTAGTTTATTCTAGGAATTTAAATAAAACGAAGCAGTAAACCACAATGAGGCCTTGGTTCTCTCAATATGATCACAATAAACAATGTACGAGTATGTGTTTAAAAAAATGATGTGTGTATAACTGGATGATTAAAAATATAACTTTAAATAGAGGTTAAAATTAATTTTTGTTGGACATCGAGACTTTTCTGAGTTTTTTTTTAAAAGAGCTGTTTTTTTTCCACAAAAAGCCGTGTTATTTTTTTCCAATTTTTTTAAGAATAAAATCAGATCGGTTAATTACATAAGTAAAACACTGGAGTCTAAAAAAACATAAGATTTTGTATTTCAATATTAAGTTAATCTATGAATATCAAGTTAATTCCCTATATTTTATGGATTAATTAAAAAATACATATGTATTTTGTCAATTAGAAAAAAAATCAAAAAAAAAATTTGCACCAAGCCGATGAAAATTTTAAATTTTTTTTAAATATTCGTCATGTCAAAATTTTTCGTCGGGTTGTTTTGGGAGGGTTTTTTTTAATTGCAAAAAATCTGATCTGAAGTAAACTGACTTAATTACAAAGTTAAAATCATAAAAAAAATTATGTTCGGTTCATGTTTCCACCCTTATGTTAATGAATAATTATTTTGTACACATTTTTAGAAACGATGAAAGTGATTGCCTCTATTTAGATAATTTTTCGTGTCTTTCCGGGAATAACTTCACAATCTCTATCAAAATTGCTCATTTAATATAATTAACCCTGCAGTATCAACAAATATATAGATTATAGTTACAGTATGTTGTTAATTTTAAATTTGCAACATAAAGGCAAAACTATTAATATGAAATAAGAGACGCGATTTATCACTAGATTTAAATCCTTTTATTTTTATTAACTAAAGTTGATAATGTTACTTTCTCACTCAGATGAGAAAATAATAATGAATAATATGTTACTTTCCTGTGTAAATGTGTGGAAAATTTACGTAACTCGCACATGTTTATATCCTTTCATCGTCCTTCAATGATTTAATCAATACCCTAATCGTTTAAGAAATTGGACTCCCCACTCCAGTTAAAACAATTTAACAGAATTCGACCCACTAACCTAGTTTTGGGATACTTGAAAACATTGGTTTGGCTTTCCAATAATTTCATGACACTTTATAACAATGCTTGATGTCTTAAATTCTTAGTTTTTCATATCGGAATACATAAACACGTATAGCGTATTTTTTAAACGAACATTTGTAATTTTTTTTTTGTCATTACTTTGAAATTAAATTTACTCGAAGATACGTACTAGGCATTTGTAAACGCTTCATTGTTTTTTTTAGTTGATGATTTGTTTCTCTATAAATACAAATTTATTCGACTCGCTCATTCTAATATTGACAAAGTATCGAACTCCCACTGTCCAGATCATATTATTTGTGATTATTTCAGTAAATATTCACTTTTTTCACTCTGTTAACAGTTTATCAAACTTCTCCCATGGTTAACTGACCTTAATCCTAATAATTGGATTCTTCAACTGAGGTTAAATTGCAAAAAGCGTCATTGTGCATTTGATAATGGTTTAGGCAAATTTTGGCTCAACGTCTGCGAAGTGTGATTGCGAACAACAGTTGTTAATGTCAGCGAATGTGACAAATATCAAACATGTTGTAAATCTCTTGATCCACATACAGGGTAGGATCAAGAAGTAGTAGGACTGTTTTTTTAAATTTTTTTTTTGAACTAATCAGTACAAATTCTTAGAATAACACCATTGTGATTCGACACAACGCGTATAACGCGATTTCCACTGCTCATACGCCTTATGGAACTCGCCTTCCGGAATCCCCTTCAGAGATGCCGTCACGGCCCCTTGGACATATTCTGCAGAGCTGTACCGGTTTCCCTTGAGGTCCCGCTTGAGTCGAGGAAAGAGGAAGAAGTCCGGTGGTCCCAGATCTGGACTGTAGGAGGGGTAAGGCAACGTGGCAACCCTGTGCTTGGTCAGAAACTCCCTCACCGGCAGCGCACTTTTTGTTCATCATTCAACTCTTGGCACAAACTTGGCGCACACCTTTGCACGGCCAAATCCTCGGTAATATTTCTTTGGACGCTACCAAACGAAATCATCAACAATCACACGAATGTTTGTGCGCCGGTCGGAGTTCAGGAGCGCCTTTACTTTGGCCACATTTTCATCAATCCTTGAAGTTGACGGGCGACCGGCGCGCTGGTCTTCTTCGACGAGCTCCCGACCCTCCCGGAACAGCTTATGCCACTCGAACACTGTTGAGCGGCTCATGGCAGCATCCCAGTAGGCGTCTTTAATCATTCCGAGGGTCTCCCTCACGGTTTTCCCGAGTTTGACGCAGAATTTGATGGCGTAGCGCTGCTCGAGATTTTTCTCAATCTTGGATCGCAACGACACTTCTTAACAGAGGTTCACGGAAATCAACGTGCTTACTATCCGCTTGCCCGCAGGGGACTGGAAAAAATATTGGTCTCTATGGAAGGCTTTCCACTACCACGCCCAGGTGGTCCGACCCCCATCCACCGTTTGGTTCGCGCTACAGAAGTTCAGTCCTACTACTTTTTGATCCTACCCTGTAAGCCAATATGTCCATTTAAAGTCTTAACCATCACATACACGTTTTTCTTTAAATTCTGAATAGTGGTATTATTAAATAAAGCACGATTATTGACGTTCAAACAGTAAAAAAGAAAATTACGAAAACAATATCTTCTGGTATAAATATTTAATAGCAAAAATAAAGATGGATTCTTCTGCCGAATAAAATATGAAACAGTATGAATTATTTTCAAATATAAATATGTAACAAAGGAATACTCCCATGTTGTAAAAGTAGTAACGTAATGTTATGGTGAACACGACTGCCAGATTTGATTCTGGATCCAGTTTGATTCTGGATTCTGGACTTGATTCCGGATCCAGTTTGATTCTGGATCAAATCAAGTAGGCACCTAAATATATTTTCTTACCTGTATGTTTTTCTTTTTCATTACGTGCATTGAACCCAAAGAAAAAAAAACATAATAATTATAATAAAAAACTACGAATATATCTAAACTCTCAAAAGAAAATAGGTCGCCGGAGGTACACCAAATTAAAGTTGTACGATATACATGTTCGTATATATATCTAACTAAATTATAACTTCATGCGAACAGAATCCTGCCAAGCCTTTAGTTTTTATTCCAAAGACTGGCTAAAAATCTGGGAGAATTTATGACTTTCGTTTGTCATAATTCACGAAATTTGTGATTTATATACTCGAAAGTTTGAGCAGCAAAAAAAATAGAGCATCAGATCGTTAAATACGGCATGAATTTTTATGTGTGTGTGTTTTTTTTAATAAAATAGGAACATGATTGGACTTAAGTTTCCAAACTCTTTATCAATATTCAAACCGGAATATGGAAGTCCGATGCAGTTGGTATTTTATACGTATTGGTCAGATTTCCTTAACATATTACGGGATTTTTTTTTACGAAAGACTAACATTTCCAGGTATATTCGAATAGTCTGACAATATTTTGATTTCTTCTTCTACCATTATAACGAGGGGGAAATATATTTGTGGAGGACTTAGCTAGCAGAGGATAGAACCCGCGCCGCCCGACTGCTTTGCACCGCTTGACCTACTAACCGATTAGATGTACCTGTATGTGTATATTCGGGAATGAAGTTTTTTTTTATATGATGCATATGATTGTACCGAAAACACTTTACCAGAATTCCATCGTGCAGAACGACCAGTTAATAAATTAACCTATTTTTATTTCATTGTTGATTTTAAAACGTCTTACTCATGACTTTGTATTGAATTTTTGTTTCATCAATACGTTGTAATTTTTATTAAAACTTAGTTGAAACAGCCGTTAACAGAACATCCATTTTAATTAATTAGTAATTGTTAATAAAATTCAGTCTCTGTTGTTGATGCTTTTTATGTGGCAGGAGACTATTTCAAAAACGTTTATATGTCAATGCGGTTAATTTTCTTATCTTTGATATATGAAAGCACTTTCTACCAAAGGGATTTTGCGTCGAATAGATTAAACTGTTATTTATTTTCACATACGCATTCGTCCAATATGTACAACTTATAAAACATATCTATGTGCTTTCAATAATATTCAAGAGATGGCAGTAACAAGTTACTCAGTTATTTTGCATTTAAAATGTAAAAAAAAATTATATTTAAAAAAATGCATCAATAATACAAAGTTTATTTTATGAATGCGAATCATGCATCATTATTAATTTATGTCACGTTTACGAACCGGCGCAATTCAGTAGAGCAATATTATTGATTTGTAGTTTCTGGAAAGATAAAACAAATCTGTGCAGGATTCTGATTTCTTGGAAACCTGCTCTGTAAAATAAAGGCATTACTTCTCAGAAGTTTAGAAGGATTCGTTAACAGGATGAGAGCTGTAGAAAGTTTCACCATTATTGAAGTTTGGAGGAAATATGAGTCGTCCCACAATTATAATATAAACGGCCAAGAGGGACTTCAAATTGTTTTGTTCAAAAGGAGGTGGTTGTTTCAAAATTCTAATTTGGTATGCGAATAGATTTATTTAGGATAATTAAATTACTTTCATAATTTGTGGTATTTTTTAAATTTGTTTACATTTATTGAATTTCTTGTTATTACAACATTTACATTGATTTTGTAACCTTAATTTAATAACATTACTAAAATACCATAAATTAGAAAGGGGATGACAAATAAATCAAACGCGTGTCGCGAAATAACTATTTTTGGTGGCACGTGAGCAAACACATTTGAAAAACGTGTTTAGTAAAATACAAAAAATATTTTATTAAAGTTTTGAGTGCGAAAGTATGAAAACTTAAACAAAGTTACATTCCAGCTATTTTGACAAAGAAAAAATATTTTCGGTGATAATCTTATTAAATAGAAAATTTTGAAAATGCCTTGTAAAACATTTGATTCTAGCTTGTGAAAAAATAATATAACGTCTGATAAAACCATGTTAAAAAAAATGATTCGAGGTATACAATAACAAAAATATTTAGACGTAGACTTTGACCCACTTATACGGAAAAATAATCGCCATCGTTGATAAAATAAATAGAATTTTATTTTTTCTAGGAGCTTCATTCCTCGCTAAAAAAGGAAAAAATAACCATTTATTTTTCCCATTTCAACCCTTGACAACTAAATCTTTTCAAAACCCCTAACATCAACATCCAAATCATTCTACAATAAACCTCAAATCACAACTTTCACCATTATTCCGTCATCACATCACCCTCCGGCTATTAGCTTTAATATGCAATTCCCTGTTGGGGGGAGAAAACACAAAATCCTGCCTCAAAAACAGCGCGACCCTTGTTATCTTCTACAACCTATTTTACCTACTTACGACTCACCCTTTCCGCTGTGAATGCATTCTACCCAATTTACCCCGTCTACCGAAACCGAGAAAATAAGACCTTTTCTCACTAACGAGGTAAACAATAACCTACTCGGCTCTTTAAAGTCATCGAGTTACTCTGCTTTGTATTATACGACTATTTCGCATGTAATACTTGCTGTGGTAAGGTTTTACTCTAACGTTGAACTTGTTTATGTTTACACCAACATTTCTGAAAAAAAAACGCATGGATATATTTCATAAGCTTGTCCGTTGGGTTATGAGTTTGTTTATGAAACATTTCGTTATCTACATGCTTTCTGACGTGACGTTTGCTGTATTCTTTTAAAGCGGCTTTCTGGGTATCGACAAGAAGTGGCAAATTTTAAGTATGTATCATGATTAAATTTCAGGAATAAATTTAAAAATTTTCGTGAGTAACATCATAAAAGGACAACAATACTGCCAGAATGGACATAAACTTGTTAAGAATATTGGGAAAAAATATGTTCACCTTCAACCAAATCAACAGTTTGCATTGTGTGATTTTTCAAAAAATCAAAAATAAACTTTTTTCATACCAATACGGAAATATGTTCGTTTAAGGGTTAAATAACATTACTTTAGTACTGAAATACACGAGTATATATTATTGTTGCTTTGAAGAGCTTTGTGTTCAATAATATCTCAGCGGATGAGATATCATCTGTCAACCAGGAGTGCGGAAAATATTACAAAAGCTTTATAGAAATAATACAACCAGTATTATGTATCGTATCACAGAACACTTTCGTTAGAAATATGATGATTATCCTTTGTCGTCAGATATAATCATTGAAATTTGTGTAGAGCAAAATCATAGCGTATTTCTTCTTCATCCTCTCTTTTATGAAAAGAGAGGAGGAAGAGCTGTTTTTGTTGCTCATCCATAGTTTTGGAATTTATTTCTGAAAAAAAACTGACAGCCAAAGACCCGACTACTCCAATACAAGTTTTCAAATTCACATGCAAAATTGTGAAAAATCCTCGAAAGTGAGCGAAATTTTCATGTTCCCATCATTAGTAGTTACCTATTGATTTTCACGTGATTAACGGTACGTTCATACCTGCGTGGTCGGAAAATCTCGCATGCCTGAACCTAGCTGACACGACACGCGATCATATAAAAATATAAATATATCCAGAAGGTAATCTTCACAAATTATTATTCTGAATCTATCGGCGCACGGTAACAAAACAAAAAATTCAACGATTTATTCACGAAAATAAGTACGATAAAAAACTTCGCATATTATGTTAACGCATTACATGCCAAGGCAATTTGTATGATGATGTTCAACCTTCCAACAAAAAATTCTAATATTATTTTTCATAACTTGAATAAAATTATCCTAAAAATTGCAATAAATCTAAACGGTTAACGCTGACAAAGAATCATATTAAATATTTAGTAGTAACAATAGATCCATATATTGTAAAAAAAATTATGCTAATGAAAGCTTGCTACGCATTGGCCCAATCAATGCCAAACTATTCAATAATAGGCCGAAGGGAGCGTATAAAATTAACTTATTTTCACTGGAACTGTTCAAAGAAGACGCATAAAAATATTCTATGTCCACTCAGCTGCTAAGGCGGTAGCTAAGTGTACAAACGCGACGGATTCCCATCTGGGCGTCGTGGGTTCAATTATTCTGCTGTGTAAGTCCTCCATCATTCCACAATCAACATCTTCCGCTTATTATGATTATAGTAGGAATTTTTCAAATATTGTCAGGTTATGCGTAACCCGGGAATGTTTGTCTTTCTTTTTTAAAAAATGCAATTAATTTATTCGACTCTAGAATAAGTCAACGAATTCAAAGATTTGGATGTGAATAGAATCTTAAAAAAAACTGCATTTCTTCAGGTTCACAAATACAAAATAAACTTAGACTCAATGAGCACTAAACCGAGAACCATAGACCAAACCTCTCAAACTTAATACGACAACGGCCCAACACTAAACGTTTTAACAAACTCCCTAAAGAAATATGAATAATATATAAAATAATAAACTAAAAATACACTTTAAATCAAACATATTCTAGGTGTGTAAGGATACTGATAAATATGCATTTTCACGAGTTATATCTTTACAATAAATGTATAGTTATACGGACACTCATGTTCATGGTAGCACCTACGTAATTATATTACTCATGATGGTACTCCTGCTCTACACACGAGAATATTCTCAATTAGGGAAGTAATTATTACCATTTAGAAATTGTAAGGATTACATGCAAACAAAAAAATGTGTCCTCATACATATATACTGTTAAAATTGTGTTTAAAAAAATTATAATTTACAATAAATATAAAAACTAAGAAAATATGTTACATTTATGTAATTTAAAAAAAATGTTACTCGTTTGAGAAGCTTGGATTGGAAATATGTTTTTGCCAAACTTAACCTCTGGCATTTCCTTTGAACACTTTCGGTTAATCAATATTTTGATGGGGAAGTGGTTTTGTGATGGTATTGATATTGTTTTCAATGGCTCGTTACGTAGAGTATTAGGGAGGTGGAAAATACGTTTAATCGATATCGTGTGTTCATTTGAGGAGTGCCTTTTAAAACAACTGCGAAAACCACACTAAAATATCTAGGCGTTTTTGCCCAACTTTATTTATTTTTATTTTACTTTCGCAGCGCAATGGTTTTTTTTTTTACTCAGAGTGCAGAGATCACACATTCGATTCCGGCTGTAGTTACTAATGTGTTTTCTTTGATGTCTCGTTATATGATCGTTTTGTTCTGCTGTGTCTCAGTTGATTTAAACCCAGTCACATTTGGTCAATGTTTAGATCCACTTTGAATTTTTGATATTCGATTCTCAGCCCGTTTCAACGATTGATATAATTTTCGTTTTTAAACGATCGTCGATCAAATATGTCAGTGGTTCAAACAACGGGGGCTTACATCACTCATTGTACATAAACTGTACGACTTTGGCAGGCTTGAGATAGGTTGGGTTTGCTCTTGCCTCCAGATCTATGGGTTCGAAACATTTACAGTTTTTCCGAAAGCCAAGCAAGATCTTTCAGTAAAAACACAGAATTATTTTTATTTTGAATGGAGTTTAATAAAATAGCTTTTCTGGGTTCGTAAGGAGCTTGGATAAATAAATTAAGGTTGTGACATCCTGGAACTTTTAACAGGTGTCACAACAAAGTCTTTATTCAATTTCCCTTAGCATAATCACCCACCGCTCCATTAGAGTAGTTTAGTGTCGTCAATATTTTGGTGTTGGCTTTGAAATGGCAGGGGGGGCTCAAGGTGAGGACGGGGCCGCTACTAATTTATACCAGGGTGGAGGGGGGGGGGGGAGGACCTGGGCTGGGATCCAGGGATATCCCGGGCGGCCTTGTTATAACTGCGCTCGTTGGCTCTTACTGCACGCCAACATCAGGGGAAAGTAACATGTTACTCTTCATACGTTATATTAAAATCAAGCAATACGATGGGAGTTCAATTGCACTTTATTAAATATCTTAATACTGCAGCCATTCATATTGATTTAGTGCGTGATGACAGTTACTATATAGATGAATGTTTCATTGGAAACAGATTTACAAACCTCAATTAATTGGTTCTTATTTAGTATTGACTAGACCTGAATGAGAATGCTTACACATAACAATAAAATTTAACTTCCTTAAGGTTATCCTAACACGAATTTCTTGTAAAAAATCAATTAAATTAATCATTTGAACCGTTTGACGTGCTAAATGAGAATTAATTGATTTACTTGAATGAACAAATCCGTAAAACAAGGTTTGGTAGAAAATATGGTTTTCACCGTTGTAGCACAACGGAAAATCAATATACGAGTACATGAATACCTTTATTATTATTTTACCGTTCATCAAAGCTATTTTATTATTAACTTTATTTATCAACCACATCAATCTTTATTTGCGTGTCGGCCAATATATATATATATATATATTAGGGGTACCAGGAACTCCTTCATTATTTTCAGATGGTCTGGTTTGAGTCTGTGTCCATACGCGGTGGAAAAAACATCCTTGAGATATTTCTTTGATATAACTGTTTTTTCCTTTATTTTTCATACTTAAAATCTTATTTTTTCTTAAGGGTTAAATTTCCAAGCCCAAAATTTACGACATAGCCTTGCGTCAATGCATGCTCCTTTTTTCAACGAAGTATTAAATGTAATCAAGGCAACGGAATATTTAAAAAAATATGAAGAAGCCCTAAGTCAACAGATGTCAATCCTGGATTCCAAAATTTAAATCGGGTATTAGGAACCTAGAGAACCTCCTTAGAAGTGGACGATGGTCAGATTTTGATGAAGACAGATTAAAATCTTTGGGTATTTCCGATCCCTGTGAAATCATCGACGAATTAATCTAATAACTTGAATCTTCCTTGGTCTATAATAGTATAGTTTTATTTAAACCGGATCGGGAAAGTGAATAAGTTGGGTATTTGGATACGCACGAAACCCAGGATTGACAGGATCAAGGTTCGTTTGTGTATATGGTGTAGTAATGTATCAAAATATATCTAGCTGTTATTTCTAACAGCTAGATGCCGCCAACGTCTAACGATATTGACAAAAATTTTCCACCAACCGTTAGATATTATTATTAAAAATATTTTTACCTACATACTTTTCAAATATTATTCGACGCAATAAAATCTCCACACAAGCTATTTTATTAGCGTTAGCACCAATTAAACAAAAAGGTGCCAGAGTTTATGTATCGTAAACGACGAATCTTTTAACTTTCTTACTAGATGGAATATCTTATCTGAAACGCGCGATACGTAGCTCCAAGAGTCAAGCGAATAAAATAATGACTAGGTAAAATATCGGCGGCACCTAAAATGTAACTGTTTTATTAAATAATTCTCCGAATGTCACCAAAATATCTAACAGCTAGATATATTATAACAACGCATCGCATTGTCATGTATCTATTATTTCAGTCTTTAAAAAGGTGTAAAGAGTGTGTACTTCGTGCAAAATATAATGCGTAGCTTGGAATAATCTTTTGGTTATATTCCTTTTTACTAGACGTCTTTGTGGATTTTCCTATCCGAAACGGCCGACACGTAGCGCCTGGAATTAAGCGACGAAAATAATGACAAGTAAAATAATATATTACGTTATATCTATGATATATCTCCCAATTTCTTCCTTAAACTGTTATTTTAAGCAGGGGATTATTATTACTATAACCGATAAACTCGTTATTCATTATTTTTGCTAGTTAATTTTGTGTCAATCTCCTACTCGTTTAGTTTGGCGCGTTTTTACTTGTCGCGCGTGCATTCGATGTGTTTTCGTGAGTTAAAGAATACGATTAATGGTATAATTGTCTAATGTTTATGTTTTGTTTCACGGCCAAAGTGCAAATACCTTGTGCCAAATAAATTATGTTTTAGTAGACAATACGACGCAATATATTTTTTACTTTTTTCACTATTTTACTATTTGTTACTATTGCATTTGCAATATTAATGCATATATTTTAACGTCTAGACTTAATAATAGTAATAAACGGATAACTTTTAAAGTGCCGTTTTCGTTGGAAAAATCACCTCAAGGACGCTTTGTGTACTTATTTGTAATTTAGAAAATATAGTATTATATTGGTAGCCTACCAAAAAATTGTCAACGTCGGCGTTATTTTCAACGGTTATATTTAACAGTTAACAATCGCCGACGATAACGGCCTTGGCGTTTTTTTCGAATTATAGTTAACGCCAAGTACTAATATGGTGGCATCTGAAAATAAAATGGAAGCTGAACTGGGAAGTTATACCACATCCCGCCGTATTTGAAAGACCTTGCCCCGTCCGATAATCATATTTTAAGATCCATGAAGCACTCTTCGAGAAACAAAAAATACTGAATTGTGAACGAAGTTGAAAATCCCCTAACCAAATATTTTAATTAAAAAACAATAAGTTTTTGACAGAAGGGCATTGAAAACTTACAAAATATATGGGAAAAGGTATTAAACAATAATAAAAATAATATTTTATGATTTTAAGTAATGGTTTTTTTTTAAATAAAGTTTTTTGGTACCAAAACGGTAACAAAATGGTTGGCAACTTCTCAAACACTCAATGTAACCCACATAACTGCAGTCGGCTTTTGCTTTACCAGCTAACTGCACCCAGGCAGTTCTGCGCACACTCTGTCGGCCCCAACAAAACACCCACCCTGTACATGAACACCATTCACAGTACACTCTGTACAGGGTACTTTTACCACTTAAACATACAGAGTCTGCGAACAGAACATGCGATATATTTATGTACAAGGCAGGAACGCAAAATCAACAGACCTGACGGATAATAAATTCACGATACACATACTTACACATACCACGTATTGTTTAATATAATATACACCATATATATACAGGCGTGTAAACATTACGTGTAATGTAAATATGGTTAGGGTAGGTTAGTGATTTCGTTGCTAGGAAAGGTATAGAGAGGCGTAAGCTTTCCAACTAACTGATCATATACTATGACTTCCTGGATCGTTTTCGACTTTTTCATTTCTTGCGCATCATGTATTTGTTAATTTTTGTTTCGAGTTAAAAATAATTGTATATTTTAGCTGTGGCACAAAATGCTCGTGTTGCAAATTGTAAAGTATTTGCATTATACTGAATGGGCAAAACATTTTTTTAAGATAATTTATATAAAAATATGATAGCCGCAGACTAGACGAACGGCTTATTTAAAGTTCATTGTTTTGACATTTTTGAGAGAAAAGGTAGAGTATTCCATATTGATAAACCTTTGGTAAAATTAAAAGCTATTAAAAAATGCATGTACCAATCGTAATATGCATTTAATTTTTTTAAAGTTTGAATACCGCACCAGAAGCCCGGACTGATTCCGACTGTCTGAAGTCAGTGGAACTATAGAATCCCGAAATGGGATATTTCGGAAGGATGTAAAGAGTATGGAAAGGAAAACGATGGGAAAAATCTAGCTATTAAAATCTGTTGGATTTCAAAGTAATAATTTGTTAGGTTCTTACCTTCATGTTTTTTTATCCAAGTTCCTACCTTTATCAAACAGAAGAGTTTTGATATGAAAAAACATGTTGCTCGTTGGTTTTAAACTTGTTCGTCGGTTCTGTTGTTTTGTTCACCATACAAATAATATAAATAACTGTAGTGTTTTGTGAATAAGATTACTTAAATCAGAGTGGTGTATTTGTTTCATTAATAATACAATTCTGCAAGAAGACTTCAAGAACTTTGAACTTCCACTACATCGGTGAGTGAATGATTTCCCATTTTTTCTACATTCGAATAATTTTTCCACAAGCTACAATTAGACACTTCCATCAAGTTGTATTGTTATATCGTTTACAGTCCACTATTTCCCAAATTCATCTGAAGCTGAAAACACATTCGGTGTTTTATCGCAGCTTTGGATCAACAACATCTGTTCACCAAGCACGGATAAAGCTATTTCAAAAAACATTTTGTTATTTTTATAAAACGGATAATAGGAATTTTCCATATTTTTAATTGATTCCTAACGATAAAATAAGATTTTAAAAAGTTTTATTGTCCTGATTAAACATAGCTTACTTTTGAACGAAATTTTCACTTCGCATCTACATTGGATGTACATGGATAAAGTTTGGGAATTTTCAAACTTAAGAGATTCAAAATTGCGAACTCGTAATTTCATAGTTTAACGCTAATTTCAAAAAGTCGACTGTTTAATAGTTTTATGCGGCTTTGTGTAGATTTTTGGAATTATAATTTTTTTTTTTTTTTTTAAATCTTGTTTACCTATTAACTATGCCTATTTGTCATATTTACATTTTATTCAGCGTACTTTCCCGAAATAACTTGACTTATTAATATGTAAAACTATGCAAAATGCAACCTTAGCGCGGGGTAATTAATAAAAAAAATGATTATGCAGAACGACCATCAATTCAATGGTTTAAATCTTCGGCGATATGTAATGTGCATGGGTTATTTTCGTAATCAATACGTGATGGCTACTCTTTATATGCAGTATAATAATATATGTAAAAATATAATATCGGGGAGTGGTTTTGACATTGCGGGTGTAATCCGCCATAGGTATAGAACATCGGGATTTTAATCAAAAAGTTTCACTAATAAGCTACCGTGAACACAATGAACTGTCCATTATTATGCAAATGCACCGTAATAAACTAATTTTATTCGAATTTTAAATATTAATTTCATAAATTAATTCAATTTGACTTAAAGGCAAAATTTAAAGCATTCGAAATATGATTTTTGCTAAAATATGATCGATTTACGAGGAATCTATAAAAAAATATTTTTAGAAAAAAAAATACAAAATCTAGATATTTTATACGGTCATTTTTCGTATTAATAATAATTATTTTATTCTAGAAGGTATGCAAGTATAGTGCAATGCAATATATTAAAAATTACATAAAAATACCAAATAACAATACATAAAACAAAAATAAGAATTGAAATACATTTACTCGTGTGCGATAAAATACCAATAATAAATTCATAAAAAACTCAAAATTTATTGAAATAAATTAAAATGAAACGTAATAATAAAAATAACTTTAATAAATATTGGTACTTTATAGTTGCAGACGATGCTTTCACTAGATATTTTTTTTTTAAATATGCTGTACCTGTATGGTTGAGTTAATTTTAAAAAGTAATAATTCTAGAGCACACCAGAAAACAACTGCGCTCAGTATTCAATTCGAAAGTTGTCATTGAGTTAATTTTTTAACGTTTTAATCGTATAACTGATAATTTGACGGTCTGCATGGTCGAGTGATAGGACGCTCGACTACGAACCCAGAGGTCGCGGGTTCGAACCCGGCGTGCGCAAATAACTTTTATTTAATTAATATGTTTCATAAAACATTTAATTGATATAAAATAAAATACAGTCTATTTACGGCACGTTCCAGAGTGGTAGATACTCTAAGTATCGCCCTGGTGAAAGACCACCATTCAGAATCGAAACGTTGCTTGAAATGGCTTTAGCCGTGTTTGATGATCAGATCTGAATAGCCAGGTACTTTAAAACCTTCCCCTTCCTCATCTCATTCCCCTTCCCACTACCTTCAGCCGCACAACATACCCCTATTGGGGATGCCATGGTCTCACTGGCTCTAGACCGTTGGGAGCAGTTGAGACTCTTGTGCGGTATTCACGTAAAAAATTAAAAATAAAATAACTCTGTCTCTTTTTCGAAAAGGAAGATTTCACACATACATATGTATCGATACACAATACAATGATACCGTACTAAGACTTAAAAAAACAGCCCTTTATAAAAAAAGCCAAAAAAGTTCGAGGTACACTTCAAAAGTAGGATCGATTTTCGAAGTGTCAAAAACATGTTTTATAAAAAAGACAATAAAAGATTTAAACGTTTTTCGAGTCAATAAAAATAAGATTATTTGCAAAAACAGTAAAATTGCAACAGTTAGGTTCATACTCCTCCTCGCAAAATAAAAGCTTACGAAAAAAATATAATTCTCATTATTTTGTTTGGTTTTCACTCCCAAAAAAAAATTGTAAATATTGATATAACTAAAAACAATGAATATAATCTTTAAAACAATAGTCAATCATTCAACCACTAGTAAAAACACAAGACTATATTCACGATGGATTATCTAAAACAAAGCCTAACGAAGCCCATTTCTTTTGTCTAGACCTCGAGGCTGAGAACAAAATTAATCACAGTACAATGAAAAACTTTTAACGGAAAGCAATCTTTTTCATGGAACAACCGATTCGTAGAAAGCGACAAAAATGATTTTCATTTCTGTGATAAATCAAAGTAAAAAAAAGTTTCGGAAAAGAAACAATTACAAGAAATAGAGAATATTTCAATAAGACACTGGGCCGCTTTTTCAAATTTATGAACATCTCTTTGCATAAAAACATTCTGGCAATGATAAGTGTTTTAAAATCACGCTTAATCTTAAAATCCTTGAAATTAAACAAATATAAATGTCATAACGGGCCTTTTTTAAATTTGTGATTGTCACGCAATAGTAACTGCCTGAAAACGACGAAACTTCGAGATTTCATTTTCGATTTGAAAAATGTTGTTAGACTGAAGAAAGCGGGAAGAAAAAATAATACGAGCAAGACGAAGGTTGAAACTTGACTATTCAGATCTTTTCCTTTTTGATATTATCCTGAAAGGTTTAAATGTCTTATATTTGTAATATCCTTTTTCCATTTTCTTCAAGAAAATAGAAGGGTTATCTTTTTATAAAATTTCTCATTGTTACAAATATGAAATACTGTCGGTTATCAATAAAAAACTAAGTAAAGGGAAGTTTTATTACGAATATATTTATCATTCGTCATATTTTACATGGCATCAGACAAGGGTAGGAATGCGATGTATTTCCGACCTTTTCGGGATTCGGAAAATATAAAAGTTCAAAGAATTACTAAAAATATCCTTTTCGTATCATTTTTCATCTGAAAGAATTGAATTCATAGCGTAAAAATATAATGTCCCATTTTAAATAATACTAATAAAGAATTCATATTATTTTTGTTCGATTCATAGCGACCTAAAAATGCTTCACATTATGTCCCATTTTAAATACTTTTAAGAAATGAGCACAATTGTGAACTTGAATTGAATCAAATCTGTTTATAACGTTGAAACAGTGAAAAATAAGGCAAGATGACATGTTGTTTGTTCCTTTTGTTTTCAGTTTGTTGAAACTAGGACCATACCGGATTTTAAAGATAAAATAAAATTAAATGGTAATATTAGTTTCAATCGATTTTTTTTTGTGAACACCGTAGATGAGTCCCAAATAACCGCAATCAGTGAAACTGTGGCGTCCCCAAATCCGAATATATTTTGAAACTGAAGGATGTGGGTAGGGGAAGTAGATAGGAAAGAGGAACGTTGTGAAGTACCTGGATATGCAGATCTAGTCACTTAACACGGCCTAATGCCATTTTAAGTAAAGTTTAGTTTTTGAATGGTGGTCTTTCACCAAAGCGATTCTGAGGGTATCAATCACACTGGAAGGTGCCGTAAATATACCAAATTCGAGTTCTAAATTTATTATTTTTGAAACGCATAACTATCATTAAGCATTTTTAAATACCGTCGATATGAAACTCATGAGATTGCATCACCCTTCCTGAGATCTCAAATAGAAATATTGATGAAGTCTAATTTTATTGCGCTTAAGCGCTACAGCCTGCGTTGCAATTAACTTGCGCATACAACATATATTTTTGGGACACCTTGGGTCAAAAACATATTTCAATCCTTAATTTATTAAAACAAAAATGCACATGCATTTGAATCTTTCTGAGAAGCTCAAAACCAAAAACATTGGATTCTGATGTATTCTCACAGCAAAATATAACGGCGTTCACCAACACATCGATACAATGTTACTGAAATAGAAATAATTAACCCAATAAATCAATTTGACAATCAAGAAGTGTTTTATTTTCAATAAACAAAATACATCATTATTCAATGATCGCCATTTTCGAGGTAATCAATACAAATAATGAAAAACGTTCTATCTACTCATCACTACTAAATATGAATTTATACTATTTTTTAAATAAAAAATATTTTAGTTTTAAGCCACTTTATTTATACACATATAACAATTCGACCGGTTTCGGTTAAACTTAACCTTCTTCAGGAACGTATATATATATAAACTAAGATTAAAATATAGGGGTCCATACAGTAGACAAAGAAATTAGTGAAATCGGACTTTTAGTTTAATTTTAAACAAACAGGACAAATTAACTAAAAGTCCGATTTTAAGAATGTTCCCCTTCTCCTCTTCCCATCCCCCGACCTCTACCTACTCCATTAAAACCCGGACTTTTAGTTGTCCTGTTTATACTAATGTTTTGTCTCTTTCACTAATTTCTTTGTCTACTGTATAACTCTATATTTTAATCTTAGTTTATATATATACGTTCCTGAAGAAGGTTAAGTTTAACCGAAACCGGTCGAATTGTTATATGTGTATAAATAAAGTGGCTTAAAACTAAAATATTTTTTATTTAAATTATAATGTCAAGCTACAAAGTGATTGCTTCCTTCGATGAATTTATACTACTAATGATATCAACTTTAGGGTGAACTATTTTCTCGTCATACGCTTTTTTCATAGATTTTGTAACGCAAAATTGAAAATTGGATAAATCATGTAATTATAAATACTATTCAAATGTGAATTTCCATACTGACCATAATTTACACTCCTAATTTAAACATCTAGTTGTCCTGATGAAGGAAAAGAAATCAACTACGTGTTTATTATACGTACTTGTAAAAAAAAAAACATTGTTTATACACACGCCAGCTTTATATTTGCGATGAAAATAAAGCTTTCCTTTTTTTATTATGATTCTTCGTTATTATTTGTCTAAGCTGATAAAAATAAATTTAAAAAATTAATTTTATACGCTTTGTTTATACATTTCTTGCAAATGATATTTTCAAATTAAGGCGAAACTCTCAAATAAAAAATGGGTGAGGAATGAAAAACGCAATCAATGATTATAAATGCCAACGGAATATCCGTTCATCTGTCTGTCAAGCCGCTATCAAAAAGTAAATTGATGGCTCCTGAAATGTGGACGTTTAATTAAGCTATCGTGAATTTTCCGTGACTAAAATTTTGCAAAAAATATTAAAAAATAACAGAAATTTATTCATCATACTGGGTTTTTACAGATTGCTGACATGTAAGTGATAACATTCCAAATATAAAACTGACTTAAAATATCAAAAATATAAAGAAGGGTTAGTATAAAACAGCCGAAGAGAATGCAAAAATATAACACACGTACCAACGTATATTTATATTTGTATTATCAATTGCGTGGATCTTACTAGTTCGTATTCGCCAAAACGGAAGCACGTTTGAAGTATATCCTACGCAAATACTCTACATATTTTTAATAACATACATTTCAAACATGTCATAGATCACTATATGTTCAAACTGTGCAAAAACATAGGCGCCATCTCTTAACGGCGCCTCGAAAATAAAGATCTTATTTAAATGTATTGAAATCATTTAAAAAATACTCACATCGTGAAGTAATTATGTTTTATATTGCACTGGCAACATCACTGTGCATTCAACGACTATCAAAAAAGTATGGAAAAAAGTATTTTGTCACAGAATTATTTTTAGTAAAAAATGGAGCGGATTGCAAGATGTGTGTACTGCACAGAGCGCGAGATGTCGTGGAACTAGCCCTGCACAGATCGGTTAGTAGCTGAGTGGACAAACTGTGAGTTCAATTCAAAAGTGGGTTCAATTCCTCTGTGCTAAATCCTCCATCATTGCACAAGCAACATCTTCCGCTTAGTATGATGGAAGTAGGCGTTTTTTTTTAAAATATTTTCAGGTTATTCGTAACCCGGGAATGTTTGTCTTTTTTTTTTAAGTATAAAAAATCATAAAAAATAATCCAAGAGTGATGAAACTTACAAATAAATCATCTCCTCAGTCGGTCAATTTTTCATAGCTAGATTAGCCCGTTAGTATGTAAATTTACTAACATAAAATAATATTTTGCACTAGTGTGCCAAGTCTAGATGTATTGTTTATTATTCAGAGTCAGAAATATTTCATAGCCCACAACACTTGATACATACCATAAATGCTAACAATAATGAATAATTTCGTATTTTAACCTATGTATAATATTTAAGTTGATCTATGGTAATTTGAGCTATAGTTGTGAGCTATTTTCTAGCTTTTTTTAAGTACCTCAAGGGTGACATTTCACAAATGGCGCTATGAAAATTTGCCAAGTAATACTTTTGCCATTTTTCAAAGCGGTTACAACAAGGGAAATATCCTTTTCGAACTTATTTTATCACCGACCTGCCACAGAATTTAATCAAAATAATTTGGAAGCATTTTTCTTGACACACCCGTAACGGCCTGGAGACTGGTACAGTGAATTTACTCATCTTTGAAAATACTAGTAGCTAGATACGAGTACATATCAAAATTAGTCTCCAAGCTAATAAAGAAAAGAGGCATAAGAGTCTGGAAAGGTTATTTCAACAATAATAACCACTTTATTCCATCTAAGCCATCCTTTATACTTAAGGTCCAGAGAGACGTGCCATTTCTAAAAACAACCATAGGTCGTAAATCAAAAACAAGGCTCAAGTGTGATATACTTAATTTGTCTTAAAACGTGCTTAATTTTGAAAATTTTAAATACATCTTCGAAACTGACTTAAAGCAACTCCAAAGGCTGGGTGAGAAGAGACTGAGCCTGTAAAGAAGAAGAGCGAAGAAGCTCCGGACAGGGAAACGTTTTATCGAAGCAATGGGTCCTCGACTCGAATAGGTCTAGGAGAAGGGGAGAAGATGAACATGAGCATATACAATCATATACTAATTGATTCTCATTTTATATTAAGAGTCCTGCAACTAGGTATTATGAATTCACATACCCTAATAAAAAATAAACAATGAAAATGAAATAATAACTTTGTATAAGAGCACAGATTTAATTTTAATTTTTATGACCGACCGGTTTCGTTTAGCCTAAGGATCTTCAGGGTAATATTAGCTATATTTCCTGTAAACAATCTCATTATTCTTTAATCACCTTCTCGGTTGACGTTTTGCCTCTTTCATTTCATATTGTCTGTCTCATTCTCTCTGTTCCTTTCTTATAATTTTAAGGGTTATTTTTTTTTTTCCTATTTTATTTTAAATTGTGTTCTTCCTCTGCATGTATATACAACCGCACTTTTTTTTATTTAGTTTAATTCTGTACCCTGATGATGCTTGGGCTAAGCGAAATCAGTCGGTCACAAGAGCTTAAATAAAATCTGTGGTCTTATACAAAGTAATTATAGCATTTTCATTGAATATGTCAAACCACAAAGTGATTGCTTTCTACGAAAAAGATAAATATCTATATACTCCATTGATAATAAGATTTTAATTTGAATGAAGGAAATTCAGCTATAGGCTATAGGTACGTAACAGCTAATATACGAAGTTGATTAAAATATATAAAATGAGACGACGGATACGTGTGTTTCTGTGAAACTTTTTTTCAGAGACTCGTGGGACAACAACAAAAGAATGAACCTGAAATAACTGCCTGTTGCCTGTTACCTACTGCCATGTCTGATTCCTGAGAAATGCCACAGGCTTCCTAGCTTGAATAATACAACGATATCTCTTTCATCAAACTCTCATTATTATATAATATTACATAAAAGCTGTTTGTATGATACCACCGAGTCTCCGAATTGCCCGGAGCCAGTGGAACAATGGAATCTCATATTTTGTGGAAATTTTGTGAGGCCCAAGTGGAAAAAAGAAAGGAGAAAAGGGTTGGTAAGTATACAAGTAATGAGATCTGGTAACAACATACAAATAAAGCTGAATCAAACAACGTTTCCATTCAGATTGCTGGGATCTTACCAGGGTAGTACTAAAAGAATCTCTCACTCTTGAACGACTCATATTTAAATAAAACAAAAATTAGCTGATATTTTAAATATTGTTCTATTTGCTTAAGCCGGCTATTGAATCCGTGACTTCTAGTTCCAGAGTCAATGAGCTTTCCGCCCTGCCAAGAAGGTCACTTTATTACTGTTGCTTAAGCAGTTGTAAAACCATTAATGCAAGGTCCAATAGTCAACATGTGTGGCTGATAGTTTGGTGGGTAGGACGCTCGACTAGCAATCGGACAATTTGAGTTCGATACTCAGAGCGGGTTCCGATTTACTCCATTTAAAAAAAAAACTGCAGTTAGAGAAACAATCGGTACTACATAATATTTTATTAACAATAATGATTTAATCATTTAATGAAAAATAAATAATAACTTTGTATAAGACCAGATTATTTATTTTTATTTTTTTAGAACCGACCAGTTCCGCTTAGCCTAAGCATCATCAGGGTACAAAATTAAACCAAACAAAAAATACAAAGCATGCGGTTATATTTACATACAGAGGGAGAAAACAAATTAAAATAAAATAACAGAACAATTAAAAAATATGTTTTAATTATAACAAAGAAACAGAGAGAAAGAGACTGATAATTTGAATTGAAAGAGACAAAACGTTCACTGAGAAGGTGATTAAAGAATAATGATAAATTTTAGGAGTTTACAGGAAGTATACCTAAAATTGGACTACTGGACAAATTCACCAGATCATTAAGAATATGACTATTAATTTGAATGGTTTTCTTTATTTCTAGTGTTTCTAAATTATTTAATCTGTTGCCATGATCATTTTTGTGAAGAATAGAGACACCGGTGCTTTTATCAGAAACAATGTGGTTATCTAAATTAGCAAAACAAATTACACTACGGGATGATGATGAACTTGAAGCAAATAAAACTCCCAATCTAGAAGAGAAACTCAATTTCAAACAAATTACTGCTAACGAAATCAAAAACATAATTGCTTCCTTAAAACCAAACGTATCATCAGGGGATGATGTGATATCAATCAATGCAATAAAACATATTTGTGAAGAAATTACCTTACCACTAACACACCTCGTCAATCTATCCATAACAAAAAGTATATTTCCGACATCCCTTAAAGAAGCTACTGTTATACCGATATATAAACAAGGAGGCAAAAATGATGTCAACAACTATCGTCCGATAAGCCTCCTAAATGCATTTTCAAAAATACTGGAAAAAGTACTAAAGAAACAACTCATGATATATTTAGAAGAAAATAACTTAATATCGAAATCTCAGTATGGTTTCAGGAACAACTTAAGCACTGCTGATGCCATAGAAGATATTATAAATACGATCTCAAAAAGCTTAGACGGGGGAAATAAATCTTTGGCAATCTTTATAGACCTACAAAAGGCCTTTGATACGATAGATCATAAAATCCTTTTCAAGAAACTTAAAAATATTGGTATGTCAAACACATCTCTAAAAT
Source organism: Drusus annulatus (assembly GCA_022651775.1). Taxonomy (NCBI): domain Eukaryota; kingdom Metazoa; phylum Arthropoda; class Insecta; order Trichoptera; family Limnephilidae; genus Drusus; species Drusus annulatus. The sequence goes on from JAGWCC010000218.1 coordinate 1,530,052, forward strand.
TATTAATAAGTTACATGTCAGAACGTTCACAGTGTGTTAAAATTGATAAGCAAAAAAAGTAAACCTCTCCCAACCAAATATGGTGTACCGCAAGGAAGCGTCTTAGGACCTCTATTATTCCTTGTGTATATCAACGATATCTGTAAATTACACACCAAAGGAAAAATAATTAGTTTTGCCGACGACACGGTCATTATATTCAATGAAAGTGATTGGAAAACCACATACAAAGAAGCTGAACGTGGGCTTGTCCTCCTACAAAAATGGCTTGGAAAAAACTCACTTACACTTAATGTAAATAAAACAAAATTCTTGACATTTTCTATAACGACCAGAGGACAGCCAACTGAAGATTATGTTCTCAAACTACATGAGTGCCAAGGACAAAGCTTAGCACACTCTTGCCACTGCCCTACTATAACACACTCTAGACGCATAAAGTATCTTGGCATTGAAATCGACGAAAATCTTCGATGGGACTCCCACATAAACAACATTACAAAAAAACTCACCAAACTCACGTTCTTCATTAGAAACATACGTAATATTCTCAACAAAAATGATCTGTATAAAGTCTACTATGCGCTTTGCCAATCACGTATAGAATATGGAATTATTGGATGGGGATCTGCCTCAAACACCCATATGAAGCAGCTCGTGAAAGCACAAAAAGTATTATAAAAACAATCCTAAAGGTACCTATAAGAACTCCGTCAAAAGAAATTTTTAAAAATTTTAATGTTCCCAGCATCATAAAAATATACACAAAAAAATGCTCTACTTAATTTTAAAAGAAAGAGTGAGTACCTTACTGACCAACACACTCACACTACAAGAATAAAAACCTTAAATAAAATCAACATTCCAAGATTGAACACATCTTTTGGACAGAAAAACCACAAGTTTCATGCTGTCAAATTATATAATGCTCTCCCAAAACATATAAAAGATACCACCGAGATGCAAATGTTTAAGAGCAGCATAAAAATGTGGATCAATAACCATGAAGACGAGGAAATTATGAAGATTTTGCAGTAATCGTAGAACCAGCGACAACAACGCAGCAACCTACAGTCCCCCTCGGAACAGGAATCCCTAGTGAGGAGGACTGTGAATAAAATATTATTTGTTTTTCAACATATTTGTTTTTCATCATATGTTTTTTCAAAATGTTATGTTATATTGTAATTAATAAAAGTAAACATCTAATATGTTCTTTGATTCTAAAATTGACATTACGGGTTGTTTCACCGATACAAAATGCAGAACAATCACTATAAACCAATTTATAAATTCTTGAGTGACTTAGTTTGTCATATTTATCTTTAAAATCAATGAGAAATTTACCTAAATAATTGGTCGTATTTTTTATTTTTTCATTTCTTCAAATATGTCAAACTACAAAGTGATTGTTTTCTACGAAAATATGATTTAATTATTTCATAAACAAGGGAAACAATCAAGAAAAAAGGTTGAACTGTCGCCAGGTAAGAATGCAATCGCCTTAGTTTGAGCAAGGAGAAGTACCTTGTGTAGAGTAGCCATTATTTATACACATATTGGTGTGGACTGTGACAATTGCATCCCTATATGGTAACCGTTACAGAATGACGTTTTGTAATGCTGCCAGGACTTCTCACTACACCCGCTTGCACTTTTCAGGACTCGAACTGTGTCATACCGCCTATAAATAGCTGCGACCCGGGACGGCCGACTGCAGGCATGACCGAGAGGCTGCTGGGTCACGAAGGAAACATTAATACGTCCCTCTACTTCACATAATCACGTCTGCTTAGGGTGCAGTTATGAGACTGACGAAAAGTCGGGCAAAATGTGGAGTTTAATTATTTGTTATTTTCAGTCGAAAGTCTGTTTAATTTATTACTTAAACATTATTCTACGTAATGGTTAATTCTTGACGTGATAAGCCTACCTAAGTCTTTTATTCTCCTCTTGGTGTCATTGCCTGACCATAGTCAATTTTCAATAGAAAAGGGTACAAGAAAAAGAATAATACTGTGTATTTTTTTTACACTTTTCCAATGACCTGAGAATGATAACAGTATAAAATAATATAAAGAAATCAAACAAATTAACTTTGTATAGGACTACGGATATTATTTTAATTTTTATGACCGATCGGTTTCATATAACACAACAATAATTGTTTTTTCATTGTTCTGTTATTTTATTTTATGTTTCGTTCTCCCTCTGTGTGTATATATAACTGCACACTTTTGTAATTTTTTGTTTAGTTAAATTTTGTACCGTGATGATGCTTAGGCTAAGCGAAACCGATTGGTCATAAAAATTAAAATAATATCCATGGTCTTATACAAAGTATTTTCTTTATATACTCGTATGTCAAAACCACCAAGTGATTGCTTTCTACGAAAATATTAAATAAAATAGGTATTTTTAGAACTTGGTATAAAATCGTTTGTATAAATACCCTAATATTATTTGTTGTAAAAATAAAAAATAAAAAAATTCTTTAATCACATTCATACATTTTCGTAATGAATAAAATTCATGAATAATTTTCCATTTTCCTCCCATGTTCACAAAAAGCACAAAAGCTCATAAATCTCATATTGCAAAGATCTTTTGTCTAGAAGGTGTATGTTCACAAAAGCAGAGGGGTGTATTTGTACCCTTACATGAGGGTTCTTGAATAAGCCGGGTCAAAGCGGAAGCTTCGCTCCCGGGCAACTAGGTCAAGGTCGCCTGGCTCCAGCTACAGCCTGCTGCATCATCCCCACTCCCAGCTGAGCCTCCCCCACCAAGGGTGCATTCCCTCCACTCCAAGCTCACCTACCTCCCCTACGTGCCATTGCAAATCTTGCCTATGACGGTTGTACCACCCACTCCTAACCAGGAATCGAGCGGAGCCCGGGAATAGAAATTCCAGGCGAATTCATAAACTCTAATAACGGAAATATTAATAATAGTTCTTTTGAATATTTTTGTGGTAGCTATTTCCTTCCTTTTGAAAAGGCGATGCATTATTCTCGAGAATGTGAAGGTTAAGGATTCCAGGTGCATGCTCGTTGCACATTAAAGAGAGACTAGGAGATAAAAACCCGCTCCCGCGTGGTTTAGTCACGACACACACATCAAAATAAACATAGTGAGTAAATCGTGAAGTAGCGTAATTGGAATAAAATATAAGACTTTTTTACGTATGAGCGAAAATTACCATTCATCATTTTTCCCGTATATTGTATTAGGCAACATGTTTTTGCAGACATTTGCGCCCCACGCGGCGTTCGAACGAATCGTGTGCAGAAGACGGCTTAGCGTATTAATACTATCAGATTGTTTGTTTTTTTTATAAAACATTTTTTTATAGCACTGTTTTCGTGTAAAATCACCTAAGTAGTAATAAAATATTTGTTTTTTTGCCATTATAAAAATGATTACGTTTACAAACATGTTTTTTTTTTTAATCCAACCATAACGATTGATTTATGACAATTAAGAAACAAAATACAAGGCTTCTTGATCTCAAACCATTAATGACTTACAAGTGATGTAACGAAATACTTGAAGTTACACGTAGAATCTAAGCTCGCGTGGAACTCTCATGTTGAATATGTCAATTTCAAAATGTCTCTAATAACTGGTGTACTCTATCGACCACAAGGCTTACTCTCTAAATCTTCACTCCACGCCACATATTATGATACATTCCCACCTGAGTTATCTAGTTAGTATATGGGGTACTATTAATAATAAACAAATATCAAATATTTTACAAGTTATCCAAAATAGAGCCATAAGGAACATATATAATTTATTATGGGAAATGCATGTCAAAGATATATACTCAAATACACTCTTTTTTTTTATTTTGCGATTCTGCCAAAACATAACACTACAACTGCCATATTACAAATAATTCAACACTCGTCACGCTCACATTGAACCAGCCTTTAATTCAGACATACACCAGCACAAAACTCAATCAAAAAATCAAATACACTTTTCGTCTCTACTCAACATTTTATAGAATTTCAGCAAAAAAAAAAAAAAACTGTAAATACACACAAAATAAGGTGTAAATTAATATATTTTTTTTACAAAATGATACATTTATTTTGTTTAAAAGCACAAAACATCGATGAATTAAATAATTGGTTTTATACGTACCATAATTCAACAAAATTTATTGTTTTCTATGAAGAAATTTGATGAACTTTTTTGACGGACTGCCAAGGGAATAATGGTATTTCTCTTTAAGAATGTTCTAAGGCTGAAATAAATAGGAAAACAAACAAAGAAGGGGAAGAGTAAGGTTGGAAAGTATCTAGATTTTCTGGTTACCAAATAAAGCAAGATTCATTTAAAGCAAAGTTTCATTTCTGTATGGTGGTTTCTTACCAGAATAATTATACTGAACGTATCTTTTCTAAAACGGCGTACAAATACCCATTCTATAAAATATGTTAAACAATTCCTACAAATATGATAAATTCCTTATTTTCTTAAAGTCAGTTCTTTGATGATTAAAAGAAATTCAAAAAGTTTTGGCAGCCTTTGAAACTTTTTAAACTATTTACGTAAGATGGTAATATTTTCCAAGCATATTCAAGATAAAGGTTTCTATGGAAATACAAGGCTCAGAATATTTTAATTTAGATCCCGTGTGAGCATTTAAGAATTTACAATTTACTCACAAACAAGAAGCAAGGTAGAAAAGAAGATTTGAGACGCCATAAATCTATAAAATATTATTATTCAGTTATGGAATTAACTTTAAAGTGATTTTACTTGAACAAAATTGTAAAAGTCACTCTATCGTTTGCTGCTAAAGTTTTCCGGCTTATGAAAAATCAAATATTGAGGTAAATCCCGAAAAGAATATTTCTCCCTGCCTTTCGAATAATGAAACGTTTCAATGATTGTAGAGATGTAAAGCCTCAAAGAAGGTTCCAGAACAAAAAAATATGAATAAAACATATCACATAGCTACCTATGTATGTATCTTCATAAAGGTTGACATTTGTATTCATTCTATTTCCATGGTTTCTTTACATTTTGAAAATACTTTGTAACATATTTTTCAGAAAAGATAAAATGTATTCACAGCTTTAAGAGTGAATGACTTCTTTCACATTTTAAATAAGCAGCAGATATTGACGAAAAGGTTTTGTTGGCGAATTTATTTAGCCACCCTACCTAAATATGAGTAGATGTGAGATAAAATAGTATTTAATTCGTGTTAGATTTAAATATATTATTATATGTAAAACATCTAAGTATGACATTACATATAGCACATAAAAAATAAAGCGGCATTAGCCTAGGTTACTTTTCACAACAACAACAAAAACTGAACACATTTTAATTATTATTATTTCACTAGATTAGATGCTTTGATTAGATGATGTTTGTAGTGATACCGAATCTCAGGGACTATTTCAATAATTATGTTTTTGTAAGTCATTTTCAGATTGCCTCATCATAGCCTTTAATCTTTCCGTTGAATCAAGTCAATGATAATGATTTAAAAAATATGCAAACCATAACATAATTTGTTAAATGCACTCGTGTGTCATACGTCCAGCTACGTAAAATCCGTCACAAGCGGAGAGAAGGATAAAAACCTCACTTTGACTAATCCCTTTAATTATCTGCATTTTAAAACGCATTTCAGGGTTGCCCACCATGCCCACATTATTGTCATATTGAGTAAATCCTCTTAAAATACTGAAAACGGTCCCACTGCTGGACAGTTGTCATTTTATCAATATGCATATTTTACATTAAAAAAAAAAATAGTATATTTGCGTTACGTTCCAGGTAGATACTCAAATATCACCCAGATGAAAGACCACCATTCGGAATCTAAACGTTGCTGGAAATGGCTTTAGCCGTATTTGGTGACCATATCTGAATAGCCAGGTAATTACAAACCTTTATCTTCCCCATCTCTTTTCCCTCCCCGTTACCTTCAGCCTCAATCCATGCCCCAATTGGGCATGCTCTTGACTTTTGGGAGCAGTTGGGACTCTTGTGCGATATTCACTATTTAAAAAAAAAAAACAAAACGCCAACAAAGACTGGTTTTGAATACCTACTTAAAAAAAGAATTTAAAAACATTTTTTTTTAGATAAGACTACCCACAATAACTAATATAAGCGCTCTTTGGGTAATTGAATCACCGAAAGGCGCTACATGAAGTTGACTTTAATATTATTATTATTTATTGAAGTTAACTGCGTACTCAATAGCGAATAAAACATATTATTAGTGTATTTAATTTACACCAGACCTTAATGTTAATTTGAAAAATATATTTTAGTAACATAAATTATGCAAGATATCTAACGCAGCCATTGTAAATATCTGCATTCAATTTGATTCGTTTACATGATTCAGATAATTTCAATCAGAGGAAGAATACCGACCTATTTTGTCAGTTAATATTATTCAGTAAATATATATTTATATTATCAAACGACATATATTAAAATTGACTGTGTAACAAGCTCATTTGTTAAATAAGCACAGATTTACCCAGGTAGATATATATATATGAGTATACTCCATCACATATCCCCTTATTTATTTAAGGTAATCAAAGACGGAGAAGTACATTATTATAAAATTATTGTTTGAATTTATTATGTGATTCGGGTAAACATTAAATTATAATGTAATTATTGCACTCCGCTTCTGAACAGTCGTTAATCAAAATATGTAAAACTGGGATATCACTGCTTCTAAAAGAGTGCGGGAACATATTTTATTCGAGCTCCCTTTTCAAATATTTGATTTCAGTAATATTCATTCAATACTATTATATCTATGGCTTTCGTGCCAAACTTCTTCGCGCTTTTGTTGGAGATATAATAATATTTTTACGTTAATTTAGCAGGACAAAGTATCCACCTTATATCTAAAATATAAATCTTAAAGTTTTTTGACAACTTGAAATTCTCACAATGTTTTTTTTTAATACGCGTTAGATATGACGGTGGCCTCGAGAGAGTGTTCGAGAGGTGCTTTTAGCTAACAGCCTGAACAAACGTGTTGTATATAAATTTTAACTAAAATTGAGAAAATGTATTTGATAAGCACAATAATCATAAAGTGATTATATTTACTATTTAAATATACTAATAACATGTTTGTATCACAATTCAAACAGTTGCAGTGCTCAGTTACAGTCGAAACAACTCAGGATGAAACTCAGGGTTAGTTCAATAAACAAAAATATATTTTAAAACTACCTTCATTAAAGATGCGTATATTATTTGATATTTTCAACAATTTTACGAAAATGTTTTAGTACTCGCTTTACTGTGCAAATATTTCCATATTGCTGAAGCGTTTCAAATTTCAGCTTACTTGAAAACTTATACCTTTATTTAAGTATGCCATTTGCGAATTAACTAGGCTTTGTTTACTCTGGGCTGGTTTCGCCTGCTAAAAGAAATCGAGGAAAAATATGTATGTAAAAAGTACGCGGAATTGGTGTTTGTACCTTAATTACGTGATGCTTAGCACCGCGCACCCAGACGCTTTCAAGGTAAGATTTATTATCACATACTTTTACGACATTGCGATAAACGTGACAAACCATTAATTATCACGTCAAGTGATAATAAGGATTCAAGAAGCGTGGAGACTTATTTGTACGTAATATACTTTAATGCCATATACGTCTGATGTTTTTTTTGTGTTTTCGTAATAGAACCTTGATAGTTCAAGATAACAGCATGCGTAATTTTTTATCTTAAAAACTACAAATACAAGGTCAAGAGTTGTAGATTTATCTTATATTCCACTGATTATTTTACAACATCCACAGTGGAACCTACATACAATCATTAATACTCAGGTGAAAAATGATTAAAATTTTTTGTGACTTTTGTCTTTTTATTTTCTGGCTTTTTCTGTTCCATATTTGTGTTGTTGATTATTGATATTATTTAAATATTTAAAAAACTATTATTTTTAATTTCTTTTAATCTCCAAAGCAAATTTAGCAAATGTAACTTGAAATAATTTTATATACTTGAATGCTTTGAAAATGCGAATAGAAAGATAGCAGAGTAGTTTAAAGTCGTAGAAGTGGGATAACCGCATCGATTCTCGTGTGATTATCGCTGTGAGGGTAACATTTGTTTTTCTATAATATATCAAAAAAATACTTCCGAGATTGCCACAACATACATAAATAACGTTAATAATATTTTTTATTTACGTTATAAAATATTCACAATGCTTGGTTCTAGGTATCTATGTTTTTCTTCTAAATTTAATACTTTCAGATAAATCGTAGTAATTGGAAAGAGGAAAAAGTTTTATGATAATTTACCGTTCCCAAAAGAGTTCTGAATAAATCCGGTGGCCTTATTGGGGACGAACAGGCGGGGGAGAATTTTCAAAAGTGTTCTTGGCACAAAAACATCACATCCTACCTTCAAGTTTGACGGGTTTGTGTACCTATTTCAAATGATGTAACGGAAATGTATAACGCACGTTTTGGATGCTGATACCAGGTAGACAGAAGGTAGCTAACTTTGTTTGGTGGTGAGAAACATCTGTCAAACCAACTATATATCCCCAATATAACGTCAAACTTTCTTTGGTGGCATCCTACATCCTGAGACACACCCACATGAAAATCTATAACCTAATTGTTGTCTGTTTTTGGGTAGGCAGTTTGCTGTTCTTAAAGTTTTAGTCTGAGAAAGAGGGTCCATGTACAACAACCTAAAATTATTTGGCTGACCGACGTTATATTTCACAAATATTTGCACAATCCGAAATAAAGTTTTAAATTTATTTAAAGATCTCTTTTAATCGTATTGTTGAAAGAAAAATTATTAAATACATTTTTGGCAACATTTTAATGGTCGCAAATGCCGGCATAAAATGATGCATATTCTTTTTGTGGAAAGAAACACATTGTTTGAGCAGTAGATTATTTCCATTACCTATTTGACGTTACCGAGTTCCAGCATGATAGATTTTGTAATAATGGCCTATTAAAGTAAGGCACATACATTTATTACATTTTCATATCAGAGTTTGGCAAAAAATACATTTTTTCATTAATTCTTTGACAATGTTTGAAATTCACAACTCATTTAATAAAAACATATGTTTTAATTGAAATTAACTTTGAAGCATTAATGTTTATTTATTATTAAATATTAACATAAAATTATCAATTAAAAGCACAAATATGAAACAGAAAAAAGCCAGAAACTAAAAAAAACAATGGTCACAACCGAGACTTATAAGCAAAACAAAAAATAATTCCGCTTTCTAAAGAGGTCTAGATGGCTAAATTGGCAGAGTTTTACTGCCGTATGGAGAAGAGGTTCCGAGTTCGTGTCTCGGTCATGATGTTCTTTTTAGTTTCTCGCTTGCTTTCTATTTCATATTTGTGTTTTTATTAATATTTTTTAAATGTTGTCGATTCAAAAACCTCGTTCACAGGGATCGGTGTTTTAGGTAATATTTAAATTATAATTAGTATTCAATGTGCTATTAAAAACAAGTTAGTCGTAAGGTTCACTAAAAGGGGATGTATGTTTTTTTTTGCTAACCCATCAGTTTTCATTCACTAGTTAAACGCCTTGGAAGGTATTTTTCACGAAAACGCAATTGATATACATATGTTTAAAACAAATCATGGATTTTATTCTTTGATCCATTTATTTCAAAACTAAAAAATCGAAGAACACACAAAAACGTGACTAACCTTTCCAGTTGTCAAAAACAAACCACTAATCCAAAATGGCTGATAATACTAACATATGATAAACATTTGTGTACCAACATAAAAAAACGATAATCGAATGTACACAGCCGTCGAAAATTCAAAATTCACCTATTCTTTTGAACAGGCCTCGTATAATCCTACGTTACTATCTTACATACCATTCTTATAATCCTTTCGTATATACAAATATATTATTCCAGCTTTTAAAATGACACGGCTTGAGCGTTAAATTTATTTACCTCATTTTCCTAAGGGTAGAATTTTTAATATTGATTTTTTATAAAATATCGAATCAATTCGAAAAACAAGTTTTAATATTTGGGCATACGATTTTATAGATTGAACGTAGGTTCCCGGTGATCTAAACCATAAAGTACAGTGTCTGTTTACGATCACCAGAAAAACCTCTCGTGCAGTGAGCTCTGGTATCATGATAATTTGCACAGCTTTTTTTTGTTAACAATATATTGATTATCTAGCTAGTATTTTTAGTTTACTTTGTCATATACAGGTAATTCGTAAGTTATTAAGCTTTAAGTTATCTACTTAATTTACATTCAATAAGAGAAATCCTCGAATTGACTATGCAATGAATTTCCATTGTTCGATTAAAAAAATTTTTGGAAGAATAGTGAAGGATAATTAGTTTTTCACATATTTTTATATCCTTTATTATAATTACTAACTGGATTTTTTTATAGCCTCATTTAGTAAAAAAAAAACGTCACTTCAGCGCTTAACAATTCTATTTTGAATCTTAGTAAATTTTATCAGTTTGCTGAGTAATATGGTGAGATTAATTTTCTGTCATCTGAATTGTAACAGCAAAAATCCACACAATTCGCAATGTTGATCTTACGAAACAAACAGTAGTAATTTACAAAACTTTCAGCATTGTTGACACAATCTATAGAAGTTCGCCTTTTAAAAACACATCCACTAGAACTGTGTCGGGCGTCTGGGCCGCGACGGCAGCGCCCAAGACCACGCGTAGAAAATAAGCTACATTAAAATATATGATAAGATTTGTGTAAATTAGTTCCTTTCGGACCAAACATTTTTTTCCTCCCTCATCGGCTTATTACGTCATAATGACGTCATGGATAAGCCGGTGAGGCTAAAATGGAAGGTGTAAAGCAACTGGGCCCGCACACACCGGTCCCCGCGGTCGACCAATCACGGCTCGGCCCGGTGAACCTTAGGCTGAACTTAGTGTGTAAAATTAATCTGTCGAACCCTATCACAGGCTGATAGCACGACCTAATAAATTCATTCCGTTTAATTCAATTCATCCATCATTGTGACCGCCTAACTCCTCGCTACATAATTATTATAATTAAGGGTGTCTAGATATAAACATAAAACTGTAATTAACAATTAAGACTGCAAAAAGGGGGCACTGATAATTGTATGTACCTTGTATCTTGATTTATGAACCTAATAAAAATGATGGAGAGACGAATTGAGGTCAAGGAAGCTGATGAGCAGAAAAGGGGGATAGGTTAAGGAAAACCATCCCCCAAAATTATTAGCCGGCCGGGAGAGAGGAAAAAGGGAGATGAAATTCTCCCATATAAAACTCCTTTACCCTGGCATTGCGTTTCTAAGTAATTTATATAATGCACAAAAAACGAGATAAATCAGATCACCAGCACCCTTCGCCAGCTACATCTACCTTGACTTCCACTTCACTCTCGACATCGCCTTGACGTGACTCCTAACTTTCTTCTGACCATCGCCTGCCTCCCCTGAACCGCCTTACTACCCCTCTCTCTGAACCAGACCCACAGCATCTTCATTGAAAGCAGAACCCCCGAAGTCAGACCTAGTCGATCTCACATACAACGAGATCGATACATGAAGCGCTTTGTGGATTGGGACCGCCGCCTATACAGTTTACTTGAGTGCTTTGATAAGTCGGGTACAAGAACTGTTAAGCAAACAAAAAACATGTCATGCAGCTATTGAGCCCATAAACAAAAAAACTCTCTTTCAGAGGACATTTTTTCTTCCCATTAATGCAAGTGAGGTTAAACATTACATTTATATCGCTGCGTGCTCTATGGAATATATAGCGGTAAGATGGTTTGATGTATTTTCAAATTTATAAGAAAAAGGGACTATAAAGATCTAGTCTTATTTTCTTAGGATATTCGTTTTTTTCCAGTATATAATAACACTAATTCTTCTATGATAAGTCATAATGATGCGTAATAACGCTTTTCATAGCGCTATTCCCGTAAAATATCGCCTTAAGGGTAATACTATGGATGTAAGTGTGTATAATATCTATTTTACATAATGCCTGAAGAAAAGAGAACCTTTTCTTTGGATGAATTTTTGAGACATAAAGGGTTATTACAGGTGGCACATACATATGAGAGGCTGCGGAAACTCGGTCAAGTTGTGCTGGAAGGGAGGTTTGGACCATTGGGGGTGGCAAAATCTTTCAATGGGTAGCAATTCCGCCCGGGTTTAAGGCGACATAAGTTATGCAACGCATTGTGGTCATTTGGAATTTATTGGTATGGCCTGACAGAATAGTTTAGCAATAAATTCGTGTTTACAATGGCGAAGGCGAGCACTTTGAATCTTTGATTATGGCAAACGGAATGTTAGCGTTAATGGAAAAATAGTACTCCTTGAAGTTACTAGAATGTGAAAGCAAGTGCCTACTTATTGAAAATGTTAAAAACCTATACTTATAAGGACATACTACTCCAAAAAACGGGGTTGACCCTTAATTCAAATTCGAATATTCTGATCAACTTGTAACAAAAATACCAAATCTGTTCAGAGGATTGCACTCGGGATGTAAGAAATTTTAATATTAGATTAATACAAACTGACCTTTAACCATTCATATTCTTACTGTAAAATGATTTTTAAAGGTTTCAATCGTTTTCAGCTATAACTTTAAGCGGTATAGACCAAAATGGTGTAACTTAATTACTTACCAAAATATTCCTCTGAAAATATTCAAGATTATAGACAAAGGTTTATCAGCACTAATTAAAATGTACACCTCGGGCAGAAACCCTTCTAGGCCTGCTACCGCCAACTCAACCCTATGCCATACTTGCGATGAACAATATTTTTTCGCCCCGCTTTTCAAGCAACGTCATTCTTGGTTCAGTCGCCGCCCAACATGAGGTCAATAAACACGTCGAACCTGTGACTAACATAAGTGCTCATTTTTATTTAATTTGAACGAATACTCAATGAAATTTTGTGTTTTTTAACATTTTGGCTTCATTTTGTTTTTCCTTCATTTTTTAATTATTTAATACAAGATTTTTTTACAATAAGATTCAAGATAATTGTAACAATTTTTTGCACAGTGTATTACAAAATAAACATACAAACTGTTCCATACCATTAATAACAAGGTTTTTATATTTGGTAAGGGAATTTCACTCAAATAATAAAATAGTGTTCCAGTTTTTTACAATACAGCAGATAAAAGTATTTGTGTAAAATTAGTTTTAGTATTAAATGTTAAAACATAATGATAACAGACGGTTTGTGTTATCATTATGTTTTAAATAAAATAAATGTAATGTATTTTGGAAGTCTCCGCCCATTTTTTTTCTGAAAACGTCTCTCACATTTATTTTATTTTTATGTGCTATGTAGATATTTTGCAGAGCGAGTAATTCTTCATATGAGATTCATAAATATAGGCAGTTTAAATTAGGGCATTCGTGAACCCTTGGCTGTCTCTTTGCGGTTACTATGTGATGTTTCAATTATATAACTACGCGGTAAATACACGAACTATTGATCAGTGCTATATTTAATTTAATTGATGAGAATATATTTTTGTCTAAGTATTATTTTATTTGAATTACAAATCAATTATCATGAAACAATGAGGGATGCACTGGTATCTTGTTCACCCCAATAGAAACGTTAACTGGAGTAGCTACCCCGGGGCTGGGTCACCAGGGCGCCGCTCCCCCTCCACTCCAACCCCACCCCTAACCCCCTCTTCCAGGGCGCCGCCAACCTCTCTCCGGGAGCAGCCTCCACTCCACATTTGCTGAGGTATTAGCGATAGGTAGCCCAGGCAAATGAAAACTTCTCTCTTTTTGAATGAGGCATGGAGCGGCCCATAAATGGATTTGTAGGTGGATGATGTTCGCTAAATAGGTCAACCCGGAATCTGGTCCATTAGAGGTTGTTTGAATTCTTGGATCCTTAGAACTTATAGGGAAAGCCTCAAAGTAAATCTAAGACAAATACTATTAACCACTTTTTATTTAGATATCGTACCAAAGTCCTGATTTCCTGATTTCCCGGGATCAGTGAGACTATGTATTATCAAATAGGGCATGTTGTAAAGCTTTTTCGATATATTGTTAAATAAATATATTTTTATTATGTGGACACGTTTAAAATTCCGTACAAAATACTTTATTACTAGTTGTTACCCGTAAAAAAATCTCGCCAAGAAAAACAAAGTTATTTACTTCAATCCACAAATCTCAAAATACAACAATATATGCTTAAATAAATTATAGGTAGCTAGGGACTAAATAGTTTCAACATTGATTCAATTTGAAAAGTTCACACCCGTACGTACGTACTCACACGGGAAAATATTTTTAATTAACTCTTGTTAAATGCACTAAACAGACACAACATTTTGTAATATGTATATTTGATTTAACAAATTTAAAACTGTGAATATTCATCATAAATACACCGTCAATATTGTAATAACAGTTTTAACAAACTTGCCTTGACGGTTAAGAAATACTAATGATAAATTTATTCATGAATAATTCTGCCTGAGCTTTAAGATTGGTAATTATAGTTAAATTGCGATGATTTATGAATCTTGGCTACGGATTGTTGGAAAACTACAGCCTTTTGAACTGTAAGCCATATATTATAATGCCATTGCTATGAACCCTTTGTTACGTTGTGAACAGTTCTTTTTGTTGCAAAATACCTCCTCGTCGCCGAAGTACTAATTTATTTTGAAATAGTAATTATAATTAAGTTACCACAATATTTAAAGTAGTAATGTCACAGATACGTTTTTAGATCAGTACCTGGTTTTAATTAAATAATGGCGAGATGTTTCATAAAAAAAACCTTTTGGTTACAAGCGCCATGGAAGAAGAATCAGAATTTGAATATTTAGCACAAGCCAAAAAAATATTTTTTTACAGTTTTGTTAAAATAACACAAAATTAAATTTTCTTATACTTCGAAGTCTTAATAACAATCATGATTTTAAAATATTTTATACCAGTCGAAAAGTTCCCAACCTCCCAGGGGCTATGGTTCCTTCTCGACCTAATGAGGTAGAAGGGTTACTAGTAAGGCCGGATAGTAAGATGTTGATTTTATTTCTCAGAAACGCTTTTATCGAGCTTTTCCTGGGCAAAATCTCTTCCTAAGCCTTCCATCATTTATTCAAGATCATTTTGTACGACTAACAGAAAAAAAGCAAATTAAATAATACATGCAAGAGCACTTTCCTTCCACGAAAAGATTAACAAACAACAACATTTTGGTAAATATAATAAAATAAACCGATAATAATAATATTTAAAGAAATTTGAAAAACTTTTGCACGTAAATTTTTTATATGAATACCATTCAATTTCTAATTGTCCGGAGCCAGTGGGAATATGGCATCCCTTATATGATGTTGAAAGGCTGAATGAAGTGAGAAGTAAAGGACATGGAGATGGAGAAGAGGAATGTTAAAAAGTACCTGGCAATACGATTTTTTTTTGATAAAAAAAAAAAAAAATAATCGTTATGATAGCTTACAAAAACCCAAAGTTAAAAAAATTATATTTCCTTTGTGTGTAGGCTACAATGTACACGGTGGTAATATCATCAGGCAGACCTATTATTTAACATGTTGTTCAGGTCAGTAGAGCCCCGGATGGCGTAGGAACTGGGGCGCGGGTGGGGGGGATGACGTCAAAAGCGTCGCCGCTGACGTCATATGCGGCACCACCCGGGACAACGGTGCTGGCGTCCCGTAACGAGGGGCTAGATTTAAGGCGGGTCTCGCGAATACTCTATTTAATAATAATACGAGTGCGTAAAGGGCTTACTCGAAATGTTATTTAAAAATATATATATTTGGATTTTATAATAGAATTACGAAAAGGGGGTTTCAAATTTCGTTTTGCAGCTGAGTTTTATACAGAACCCGAATAAGCTAACATACATTTTCAAGGGTGTTTTTGGGGAGGATAGAGTAAGCTTGGAGAGTTTTAAATAAACTTGAGTGGTATGAGGCACGAAACACGTAAGTTGGTTTGTTGATTGTGCGTGAGACCGAATTGTTGTCATGTTGGTAAAACAAACGTTTTGTTGTATGATTAGTCAGGTAGTATTTTATTTATTTATTCATGAAAAAATATGTTGTCTCTTACGCTTTTTTCAGTATGAGAACAGTCACCTTTTAATTTTTTTGATTCCAGACTTATATTTAAACCGCAATACCTCATGGAAAATCTTTTGAAAAGAATGCCTTGTTTTATTGAAAGTTCAGGCAATCACGTGTTTTTAGGACATTATCATATATTCCGTTGGGAAATGAAAACTAAAAAAATGTAAGTCATGATAATGACAAAAAAATATGTCCTCAATTGATTTATTGTAGTTTTACACAACAGGCGTTCCGCTGATAGCTACGTTTTAACCTGTCTGTCTTTTTATGAATGACGCATTCAACAAGAAGATTTAACAATGGAGCTCTCAGTAGCAGGTCCATTTTTTCATTTTCCTACCCATGATGTCTATGCTTGAACAACTTTTTTATTTGAATTAATCTCCATTGTACCCGAGAAATCGGAAAGTATTCGGTCGCTATCTTTATGTGATTATTTTGTTTGGGTGAAGCGGAGATAGTTTTTCCCTTCAATACACTTTCAATGTGAAGGTTCCAGTTGGGATTCACCTTGAATCAATTGCATTAATGCTAAAGCACTGAACTTCATACCACTAGCATATATGTTATTTCTACCAGTGTTTTATGAATCTACCAACACAACATTTACATATTTAAACGAACTGTTACTGTATGTGCGATGAAATTGTTTTGATTGTACTTTCAAAATACTAATAAACTTATATCAGTGGTTTTAGCACATAACCCATAGCGTGCACGCTTGCTATTATTGTTTCTTCAAATGTAATAAGGCACGTGCCTGCGATACTAATGGGGTTGAAACAAAGGCATTGCGATGGGCTGACAAATTTGGTGGAAGGTCCAAATAATAATGTTACCCAACGATCAGTTGACTACCAATAATAACAAGAAAATTGCCAAAAAGTGGAAAAGGTTTATTTTTCTAATCGCTATATTTACGAACACAGAACGGAAAATACAAAATTCATCAGAGTGCCATTCATAATGACAATTCAATAGAAATGTTTAATAAGAAAATACGCTGTCAATAAGCATTATTAATGTACAATACTGTATAAATACTTGTTAATGTTTGCATATTATAACGCTTTGATCTAACTGATCGATAAGTAAATACATTTTGTTGTATTTTTATGGACGTTTGAAGAAATGTCAGTTGGTAGTTTTCTCGTTTTTATATAACTTAAACACCTATTCTGTCCCCTACTTCTTTTCTTTTTTTTTCAAATGTATTTTTTTAAATTTTATATTGTGTAAATAATTGATGTGATTTTATAGTTTGTCGTTACCTTTGAAGAGTGAAATGGCCATACAAAATAATGAAAATGTGACATTAAAAATAAGTGGCATTGTTGTAATACCCGTCAGAATTATCGTGTTAAAATGAATTTATTGTTAACGTGATGGATGAAAATCATTAGCAAGTACCTAGTAATACATCATAATGTAAATCGTTGATGAATTTTAGGGTACTTTGTCATGTATTATATTATATTTGCCATTTATTAACATTGACGATGAATAACAGAGTATTGTGGAAAATTGTGTAAGATACCTTTAGAAATTTTGTATGTGGTTCAACGTAGAATCAAATTTCAACGGTTTTAGGTTTTAATTTATTAAAATGTAACAAATAATACCACCGATCAAAGAGATAATACATTTTTATGAGAAATACGTCGAATAGCTATGTTTTTATAAAAACTCTATCTCTTTGTATAACTCTTCAATTTGAATTTAAACAAATAGAAAAAAAATTAGCAATTAAATTTCAGAATAAAACTCATTAGATCGAATTATTATAACAAAAAATCAGTTTTTAGATGCCACAAAGAGTACAAACCTTTGTTAATCTAAGACCACAATCCATTTTGAAAAAAGGAAGATTGATTCGTTTTCAGAAAAAAGGCCGTAATCCTGACCGATCCAATATCCTCTTCCCCTACCCCTCCCCCGATCGGGTAGGTCCTGGCATGATTGATGCGCACAACCATTATATTATCGAACTTAACATTAAATAAAGCCACAGCTGAGCGAAGTATTAGGCTTCGTTCAACAACTGAGATATTCTATGGCCGATACAATTTCGTTTAAGTGATTCAAATTTTTAACATTGGTGTATTTAAGAACTAAACTAATATGGAGGATTTTTTTAACACCAAAATTGAAAAGCCTTATAATGATTACCGTATTAAATGTAGATCATATAATTTTTTTGATTTATGAATTAAATTCACAAAGGGGAAAAGTCCTCATAAAAAATAACACTCATCTTAACATGATTTTATAAAACGTAATTAAAAAAACAATGATTCAATTTTAAAACAACAGCTTTTTATCAAAAGTCAGTTAATTCTAGGGTATCGAACATTCCTTGACAGTATTATAAATATTTTTGTTTAAATTTTCATCGAAACATTGCAAGGCGATTAAAAATGTCAATGGTAAGTTCATCAAGTGCTTGACCTGAACTCTGTGCGTTAGGCATGCCGCTATTAAAATGAAAATAACCAAATTTTAATATTAGAAGGAGAAAAACGGTTATAAATTTTGTGCTTATAAAAAAAAACAATTCTTACAACTTTTTGTAGATATTTGGTTTCAATTCAAAGTTATCATATTGTATAAAGTAAAGCTTTTATGATGGTACACAAAAATTCCGATAAAACAGCAGCTACTCAGGATCGCAGGACCACGAAGGGAGGCTTCGGCGGTGGTGTATAGCTCGTCGCTATGTCAAGGTTCTTTTCAATCTATCGCACGTGGCGTGGGGTGCTGAATGGGTATGACAAATATTTACAGCTGCCTCAATGTGGTCAAGGGTGCGCATTATTTCACCCTAGCCCTTCCGCAGTGCGTATATTACAAATGTATATTTAACTGCGTAACGGTGAAAATTCGGTCGTCTGTCTTGTAGGCCAGGGCTATGAAAAAACCACGACCCGCGGCCCACAGGGTTTAGCGATCATTGCGTAATATCTATTATAAACGCATAAAAACATTGTAAAAAAATGTACATGCATATTCCTGTGGAAGAAAGATATGGATTATATTATATACGAGTATATATGATATATTAAATGTGAAAATGAACTTATTTGATAAGCTTGCACACACGTTAAATGTCTCCGTAATTTTGGCATTGCTCTTGTTCAGAGAATACTGCTTCATTCAGTTTTAATTTATTTTTATTTGCGTCTTTCTCAGGTTTCTAATTTAATTAGCTAGTTTAGTGGGTCAACTTTAAGTTATTATTTGAATGCACATTAAAGATCTAAATTAGCTACTTTTGTAATACGATTTCAAGTTATTATTTGAATGCACATTATAGATCTCTCCGTTAGCTTCTTTTGCAATACGACTTAAAGTTATTATTTGAATGTGCAGTATAAATTTATTGACTTGCCACTTTTGTAATACGATTTCAAGTTATTATTTGAATGCACATTATGGATCTCTCCATTAGCTTCTTTTGCAATACGACTTAAAGTTATTATTTGAATGTGCAGTATAAATTTCTTGACTTGCCGCTTTTATAATACAATTTCAAATTATTATTTGAATGAACAGTACAATTTTCTCTATAAGTTACTTTTGTAAAACGATTTAAAGTTAAAATTTGAAAACAACATGATCTTTTTTGAGAGAATGGAATTAACAACACGAAGTATCGTATTCCGGGAGTCTAAACTTGAGTAGCACAGTTTACACCAATAAATTTTCAGCAAGCTCCCTACAAACCTCAGGCCACCCTATGAAAATGATCTTTTTTTGAAAAATAAATATTATATCAAATTTTATTTCATTTTTTTAGCTCTGATTTGTTGATGTATTTACGCACGGCAGCCGTATCGCCATTGAAGGCTGCTTGGTGATTATTTTGTCTGACTAGTCTAATCATCAATTTTTTTAAGTATTGTGTTTTATACTCGTATATAATATGGCAAAAAATGTAAGTTATAAAATTACCAAATAAAATCTAAACATAATTTACCTTGAGAAAAAGAAGACTCGTGTATACCGTCTACGTCTATGCCGGTTAACTAGTATTAACAATGTGTATGAAGCCGTAAGAACTTTACTACGGTGAGCTCTAGCGTCGTGTAATTTTCATAATTTTTAAATCATTGCAACTACTTTTAGTACGCAACGTCATTTTCAGCTTGACATATTTATTTAACTCAGATTTTTTCATGATTTCGTGTTTTTTTTTATAATATCGACATGTTGATCATCCTTTTTGTATGCCACGCTGTAAAGAGTACCCTGCGAATACAAATGTTAGCTTAGTTAGTTAAATTATCGGTATTAAATTACAACATTAATTGGGAATTGTATCAATATTCTCTCAGGCGAAACGTCTTTTGCCCAATCTCCGTTGTACAAGATGAGTTACGGAGATAAATGAAACGTAAATTGGGCGACAAGAGCGACGTTATGATGCCGTTATGTCACTCAGGTAAGCTCAGGTAAGCATTCCAGTACACGGGACTCGGAAGAATAGTTCAAGTGAAAATGGGTACCCACTGCTTGCCATCAAATTTAAAACTAATTGGCATATAGTCAGAGACACGTAGTGATACGTTTGTTAACACTAAACAATCAATAGAAATATGATCCATACCGATTTAAAAAAACGATGTCGCCAATTGATATAAGAACTTTTAACTCCTTGGCCTCAGACAGGCCAATAAAATTGACAATTTGTTCGAGAAAAAGTTTAGATATTTGAAAATGTTTGATTAATTTCACCCGAAGTGAAATAAAATAAAGCTTACTTCTTCAATACATAACCTACTGATGTAGAGGTATCACACTTTATCAAACATAGTTTTCCGTCACAGAATAATAACCACAGTTTCTTAGAAGTGGTTTCTTTCTGGCACAAATAATTTTCCATTAGATATTAACATTTCACATTCCGCAAAACCCATAACAATTCGTTATATATATGAAGTAATAGCGTAATCACAGCTAATTTCACAAGTGTTTACCACCCAGTGAGTAACGAATCAGTTAGTTTCAGATATCGACCTAAAGAACACAAATTTTATTACGCAACTCCTTTATAGATCTTTCTCAAAGAAATTTAACTGCAAAATCAGATAACAAGCAAAAAAACACTCACCAAAATCTCCATAACAACCGTGAAAGAATCACCACAAATTTCATAAATCGTCGAAAAACTTTTACGCTGTGCCATTATTTTGTGAGAATTTTTCAGGAAGTTGTTTCAGTGAGGCAGTAGGCTTCGTTACGTGTTTCCTGCCCTCACCCCCCCCCCCCTTTAGTATTTTCGTGCTTCCCTTGTAAGCTCTAGTGACGTCACACGATGTTCGAGCGTCATAGACTGTGATGGTTTTTTTTAACAAATAATTTTCTTGCTTCTCCCACGCTCCGTTCTTCCTCCCAAGCAATTTCCCTTCTTTTTCGTAATTCTTATTAACTAACTTTCATTGGTAACAAAATTGACATTTCTTAGAAAATGTAACCAGTTTAGCAATAATTGGTTTTCAATAAATTGATCAACCAAACCGATGACGTAATTAGTTATTCATAAAGATTTATTTTTATTGATTTACCATTTTGAAGGACACATAATAATAATCAGTGGAGCAACATAACATCCACAGTTTCCAGAGCAAACGTGTTAACCAGACCCCACCTCATGATTATAATGAACAAACAATGGATTATAAATAACCTTTTAATGGTAAAAGATTATGGATTTTATAATCTTGACAACATGTCAGTAAACGTTCGTCAAAAAAGAAAATACTTATCCGTGTGAATTAGCCAAAATTGGTTCCATATTGTTTTATGTTTTGTTGAGTTTAATACTGCTTTAATCAGCTTCCGTAAAAAAATGTTTAAACGTATAATTTGTTTAAATAGATATTTGACAACCTTATGTTCTGTTCTGTTTCCTGGCCAAGATTTGAGGTCAAGGGTTCAAAACCTGGCGGGGCAATTTTTTTCATGCCTTTTATAAAAATACAGTTTATCATCATCTCGCTCCAGACTAGAAAATACTTTCAGTATTGACTTGGCGAGAGTCTACCATATAAATGGCCACGTACTTCCCGATTTACCGCATGTCTCTTCCTGGCCCTCGTCCACCAATATTTTTTTTAGCCTTCCCATATATACGGAATTGGGAATGTTTTTTTTAGATTTAGGCAAAATAATGCAAATAAATGCATTGTTTCGATGGACTTACCGCTTATGCGGCTGATACTGGGCTTCGCTCTTTTTACTATTGACTTCAGTTAGGTCTAGATTTATTGATCTTACGATAGCGACTTTGCAGTAAAAAATGAACCAGTTTTGTAAAATCATTTATTAATAAATTGCTTAGGATATTCATATTCATGATAATCAAAGCACTTCGTTTCATTCACGTTTTATTTATACATATAAATATACTTATTTTTATTTGATATGCATATTTATATATAAATTAAATAAAAATAAATACTGTAAGCTCAGGTCTCTAATATTTTGTTTCATAAAACTACATTTCTTTAATTATTATTAAATTAAATTAAAAAAGGTGTTTTAAAGGAACTACTTTATAAATCGTTTGTTTTAAATTTATTATCAAACAGAATTTAAAATATTTTATTAGACGATAGATTACTTTCAGGAAAAAAAAAAGAAATAATATTTTTTTCTGAGATTTTACTCATTTATTAAAACAAATCGGGCAAATATCGGCAACTCGCAAGACAAGCCATCGAATTAGCGCCAGTTCTAATTCGCAAAAAATGTAGAACGGGGGATAACGTATTAATTTCATAAAATAAAAGTAAATATTTAAAAGCTAATATTAAAATGATACTTATTATTATTTTTCTCCAAGGACGGATCACTTGACTGAAACCACATATTTTCGCGTTCAACTATTTTTAAAATGGAAAAAATTTCCTTTTTTAAAGAACCTTTTTAAATATTTGAGGCTTTACCCACATCGATCCAAAGCAAATATGGGTTTTAGTTACAAAATGAAATTCACGAAGTTTCGAGTGGTCGGTTTGGGAAACATAACTCATCCTGTCAGCTCTGTTGATATTTGAATAATAAGAAGTAAGCACAAGGAACAGTGGTTTAGTTAGATAAATTAGATTAAAAAAAACTCAAAAAAGATTATTGTTCTCCCACAACACAACAAATTTAAATACTCGTACATATTATTTCAGAATTTTGTAACTGTTAATTCATGGTGGAATTCCATTTTAATGATTAAATAAAAACAAATTTAAAACTTTATTCCACTTTTTATTTTTTGACTGGACCGTTTTCAGCCTATAACGGCCATCTTCAGACTAGGACAGGTTGTTCTTAGTCTATGGCTTATATACTATTTTTGGGATGTCAGGGGTAGTAAACCATGATTAGTAGTTAAAGTAACTTGTAACTAGTAAAATCATGCAGCAATACTGATAAATATGATTAAAGTAAAATCATGGTTTACTACCCCTGACATCCCAAAAATAGCATATAAGCCATAGAATAAGAACAACCTGTACTAGTCTGAAGATGGCCGTTATAGGCTGAAACCGGTCCAGTCAAAAAATAAAAAAGTGGAATAAAGTTATAAATTTGTTTTTATTTAATCGTTAAAACTCGTACTCTGGTTTTGCATTCTCACCTACTTATTACATACTTTCTTAAATATGTAATATTGTTTACGTGTTTTGGACTATGACTTTACACTCGCAATGAGCTCCAAAATTATTTTTATATATATAAAGAACAAATACCATATAGTAAGCGACGGACAAAGGGATGATAAATTATTATTATTGTAGAAGATGTTGTAGTATCTTTGAACGATTTCATAACAATATTTTTATCGCCTTACACGTGTTTTTATGCAAACTTTTAAATAGTACATAGAGCCCTTCATCACCTAAATATAATTCAGTATTATGTGAAATTTGATAATGAAGCATTAAGAAGAATGAATTGTCTATGCAAGTTACTTAAATAAAAAAAATATATATATTTTGTCTTATTCTTTAAATGCTGGATACAAAATGAATTATCACTATCCCACCTAAAATTTAAACAATTTAAAATAACATCTTATAGGTATCACAACCAGAGTTGACACGAGCCCGGTACTCACACAGATGCATTGCTCGCATATAGCACATTTAGATAAAGCTATTTGCTGTAAGACCCGCTGAGAAAAATGATTATTTTATAATGTAAAGAAGATAACAAAGACCTGAGAGTTTGATCAACACTTAACCTACATTCATAGTATTTGCATTATCTATAATATAAAATATATAAATAAATGTATAAATGCCTATAGGTAAACAGCGATCTTTTTTTACACGAAAGAAAAAATATGTCTGCGGCAATATATATTACAACTATTATACTTTACAACTTTTCCCTAAATTCCGGATATTTCACTCTTTGCTTTTTGGCTACTATTTTAGGGCAAAAGTGCTTCAGGGCTCATATTCAAATATTCTAAAGAAATTGCTCGGTTAACTTTGGTTCTCACCAAAACCATTTCTATTTCAAAATTAAAGGTTATTACAGTGGTATTTTTCTAAGCCCTATTTTTATTTGAATATTTCTTAGCTATATTTTTGGGAAGATTATAACGTAATCATCAGAAACTATCTTTCTTAAGATTATTTGCGTTGTTGTTTAAATAACCTTATACTCGAATCCATATTTAATACGAATAATATAAAGTCTCTAAAACAAATGTCTGATATCCCTAAAATGTATTGCATGCTTAGACATAGTTCTCCCAAAAAACGGTGCTTTGTATTATTTTCTTTGACTATACGTAATACATCTTAGACAGTAAAGTATATCTTAGATAATTGAAAACTCGTCCCATCATCCAGCCAAAATATGTTTTACTTAAGGGTCAGCACCCAAAAACACACACTTTCTGGTTTTCTAATACAAGCTATACCACAAATGATTTTTCTGTTAATTCTATTCAGGTAGTTGGAAAAATGTCTAACGTTTCCTGTGAATACAATTATTGAATAGTAATCTTTTAAATTCTTTATGTTTACTGGAATTTTAGGTAAAACGTTTAAAAATGCCTTCGCTGGTTTTCCAAACTGCACTTTTTACTGATATTTTAGTATGTTTTTAATCGAATTTAAAAGATTTCAGTTTAAAATATTTATGCATCGGAAACCTTGGACATTGTTCAACCATCCATAAAAAAATTGCACTACATTAAAAGTTTAACGCCATTTTTGGGTATTGAGGGTTAATCAGAAAAAAACTCTCAAACAGTGATCTCTGGCACTATGAAAATGCACATTTTTTTCTGTACAGAAATGACAAATATAATCTGGAAAAAAAATCATTCAGAACATAATGTTCATCTTGAGCTATTGATTTTTCATTTATCAAAAATCAATGGAATATCAAAGAATGATTCAAAATGACATATTATTTTATTCATACTTTTCAATTTTTTTAAAGGAAAAACATTGTTAAAACTCGGTTGAAACCGGATAGTAGACGTAACTCAACGTAAAAAAAATAAAATAATTTACGACATAGTTTTAATTCAATCTCTATATTTAAGGCATTACGAATCGAAAAATCTCAAGTAAAATTCTTTCTGTTCGGCTGAATATATTCTACTCGGCGAACAACCAACAAATTAATCCCTTTAAACCACCGGATACTTGAGAAAGTCTATTGTTCTTGTTACTTAATTCTGGATATTTATATCCTTCTGTTACTTCCCTTGTCCTAAATAATTCACCCAAAAATGCTGGGATTTTATTGTCCAAAGGAACAAAGGAATTTTAATGGAGCAATATCTGAAGAAGCTGCGAAATTATGTTTTTAATAACCGTGAAGGCATTTTATGCGACGTACTTTTTAATATTCCGTTTTGATTAATTTATGAGATATTCTCAGAGGTTTATTGGGAAATTAAATTTACCAGAATGGGTTAATTTTACATACTGCGTTAGGTGAAATATTAACTTTCAAAGAATATTCTCAATCTTAAGAAGATTTTTTTTTTATATAGATAAAATAAAAATTTTAAGATATGTAGGACTGATTTGCAGCAGAGTTTTGATAGCTTAAATATAATCAGGTTATTCGAAACCCGGGAATGTATGACATTCTTTTTTCTTTCGGAATATAATAAGTGGTCGAAAAATTTGTTTACGCCTTTGCCATGTTGAAGGCAAAATATATATAGTCTCTCAAAGTTAACGTTGCCTAACTACTTTACGTGAAATTATCGTAAATAGCTCAGTTACTGGATGCATTGCCACCATCAAGCAAATATACTTATTGCTGAATTTCGCCCACAAATCTACCAAATCCCGTGGTGATTTTTTTCTAAAATCTTTAAATATTTTCTTAACATGACGTACATTTTAAATAATTTGGGTTCCCGCGTTATTGCAGTGCTTTAATGATCTCTTGGATGGACGCAATCACAGCTTTACCTCCTTCCTGAGGTATCGGCTCGCTGGTCACAAGGAAACACTCAACAAGTGGAAAATTTTCAAACATCAAGCATATGAATTCAGCACCAATGGTTCAATTCACAAGAATGGCAGCGTTTGCAAGAAAGTTATTTATTTATTTAAAAGCATATTTATAAATACCATAGTTTTACAGATGGTAGAAGTGAACTATAAAATTAAAGAAAAATAAATACGTTTCGCAGAACATGACAATTTTAAGACGAATTCTTTCAAATTTTGTATTGCTATGTTACAATCCTGGAATATTAACTCTTTACTATAATTCAAAATCGAGTACACATCATCGATTCGTCAAGTTGTTTTGTAATACGTTACAATACAACACATAAAAAAATATCTTACATAATCTCCACAAGGAAAAGTAAACATCGTTTTATTTGACCAGTTTGTTTTGAAGAATGCTCCCAACTATCAACACAAATATGGCATCACAAGAAAAATGTATCCTAGAATAACAAAATGCATAAAACTTCCTTCGTGTCACCTCTAGTACTTTGTTCAGCTTGTAAAATCTTTGTTCGGCTTATAAAATCTTTGTTCGTGCAGTTCACTGGCCAGTCTCCCCTTGGAGTAATAACGCAACTTCCGCTTCCTTTATGTTCGTTTCGTTGTTCGTTGTTCGTTGTTCGCAGCGGCAGGAAAAGCCGAAAGAAGCCAAGAGAAGCCGAGATAAAGCACAATGGAAACTTTCCTGCGGCTACTAACAACATTACTTTGCCCTATAAATTTTCTACGGAAAGTTCCCCATACTTCAGACACACGTCACTATTTGAATATAATTTTAATTACTTTTCAGGAAGGCTTTCAGCATCGCTTTTACCTTATCATTTATTTAAAGTGTTTTCCAACAATTATTTCGTTCCCAAATCAATTTTGTTTGCTTTTATAATTAAAATTTCTAGGAATAAGCCAATTAGACGTATTTACTTCATATACGTGGAACTCGTTATAAAATCCCTTTCAGCTCAAATAATAATCTGATTTAGCTTCCAACCAAATAATTTTAACAACAATTTTACCTTTTATTTTCCAAAACGTTGTTGAAAAATCATACCCGCTGTAGTAGTCCTCAAACACTTCTATCTCTATTCTCTTTGTAAACAAAATCACATTTAATTTATTTATTTAGGGTTCTTTTAGCAGAATCTTTTTTAAAGTAAATAAAATATGTTAGACAACTCACAGTTCCAACAATAACTAGACATTGAAAAAAATAAGAAAGAGTGCGAGGAAAATACTGACAGAAATTGAAAGCAAAGGTAAAAACGGAAACATCAACATCAACGAACTTAAATACAGAAACGAGAAAAAGAGAAGGTTCTCTAGATTTCCAAGTAGTAGACTGTGTTCCTATGAGAACGATTGAACATTTTGTTTTAAAATTGTTTGCGTATCAAATAAGGTGTGATTCGTACAACAAACAAATTTATTATACTGTTTTGTTTAACTGTTTATAAAAAATAACTACCCGTTCCACGCAATGTCGTCAATTCGCATTTTTTCAGAATGGTTTTGTTTAATCTTTTTTCTCGGTGTGACCTTTGTTTTGCAAGCCAAATATATCATAGATGGACAGAGCTAATTTTATTATTTCTGTGTAGCTCTATGCCAAGTCTATAAATAATACACAGTGGTTACTAGAGAGGGAGTGGACCAGTTGAAAGATACGAAAAATAACTACAATATAATATATTTCACTGTAGGTCCATAATTATAATTAAGTCCATAAATAATGGAACTGATTAAATGGACATCATGACATCAAATATCACATTGATGAAACACTACCGTATTAAAAACCCAATAACTTTGTGTACCTACCTAAACCTTTTAATATTTTTTATTTGATAATTTTTTTTTTATACATACCTCGACTAGTTTCGACACTACCCGCACATAAAATTTTAAACTAAATCAAATTAGAAATCAATAAAAACTACTTATCAACTGTTATCAAAATGAAAAATAGCTTTTGAACACAATTTAAAACAGGGTATACATGTCCCGGCAAATAAATAAATATATTTATTGTTTTCTCCTTTTTGGTGCTCAAATTTTAATTTTTACGATATAAAATTTTTTTATCAGTTTAAATTTGGTATTCGACTATAGAGAATTCACAATACGTACTTTTCTTTAGTGAGAATTATATTTAAAAACATTTTCAGATGTCACACAAAATGAAGGATTCAACAAAAGCATTTTAACATTTGAGTTGACTGTACACTGTACAGTACTCATTAGGGTCTGAAAGGTAATTTAAAGATCATGATGTTATCGCTTCGCAAGAGGAATATCAATGAATATTTTTGAAACGGCGACCTATTTACATGCTGTTTCACAAACACATTAATTATGTTGTTGAAGTTTACTTCATGAAAAATCTTCTAAATACACAACAAACAACAAATAAATCATAACAAGATTTTGAAATTTATGTTTGGTTTCCATATTTATAAAACACGTTTGAATCAGTATATCTGTCTCTCTCAGCTGAGTTATAGGTCACACAATTAGAGTTGATACAAATAACACATTCTTAGGATTGTGTGTATTGATGCATATGTATACAATTCCGACAGCGATCTCTTTGAGAAAAGTCATTGAGAAGAAGTCTTTGTTTTGCTTCCGCCTACTTAATGTTACTGAAAAAAGGATAACAAACGTATGCGTAGTTTTTTTTGTTTAATTAAATTTAATATTCATTATTTCTGCTAGTTTTAGTTTTAGTTTTAGGTTTTAGTGACAGCTGTTTCGGCGTTTAAGGCCATTATCAAACTGTCGACGCCAAAACAGCTGTCACTAAAAACCAAAACTTATTAAATTTAATTCAATTGAATTATATAAAAAAAATAAAATGGAGTTCTACAAATTAAACACAAAAATATAAAGAGCATGCGTTGTTATCGTGTATTTTGAATATCCGAAAAGTCTGTAAAAACTTTCGAAAGTTTTTACACTCTATTCTATTTATTTACTGGTTCGAAAAAAACTGAATCAATCAAAAATGGAACTTTTTTCTTCTTCTCTGAAGTTGAAAAAAAAGTTTGAAAAAAAAACTGTATGCAAGTAATTTACCTGTCAGTACTGTATTCGCTGCAATACCCACATATTTATTTTTTAGTGAATCTTATTTTTTAACGTGGTGCATTTTTAAAGTAATATAAATCAAACATTTTTAAAATTATTAAAGTCATATTTATACTTATATCATGTTTTTATTTTCAATGTGAATAACGGACAACGGTCTTAAATTCCCGGAGCCAGTTAGACTATGTCGTCTCCCAAATGAGGCATGTTGTGAGACTGTCAGTACTGGAGAAGGGATGGATATGGAAAAAAGGAAGGTTGAGTAGAATCTAGGTATTCAGATTTGGTCACTAAACGCGGCTAAAGCCAATCCAAGCAACGTTTTGGTTATGAACGGTGGTCACTCCCCAGGGCGATACTGAGAGTATTTACCACTCGCAACGTGCAGCAAATGTGTTAAACATTAACATTATTATTGCAGTAGCTTTGAGAGTTTAAATTCCCAATTATTCATGAAAAAAAAAATCGCTAAATTTACCCACAAGAAAAATTGAAAAATAAACACACGGCCTCAATTTTTTTTGCAATTTCTCCATTGCTAAAATTTCCGGGTTAGAATGAATTATGCATTAATTATCAAAGAAATGTAAAAAGTGCTATCGACAAAACAAATTTGGAAAAGAATACAATGCATAATTATATTGTAGGCTAGATATTCCCTTGTATGTTAAATAATGAGCTCTAAACCAAAATTGATTTAGTCTGCCTCGTTTCAAGTTTAAATTATAAAATAATCATGCAGATTCTGAAATTATTTTCACTAAGCGTCAATCTGTAAGCTAGTGGGGTTACTTTAAACCAATACATACTGACCTCGTTAATAGTTAGAGCAGAGGCCAGGAGATGGCAATTACATTGACTCGTCTTGCCGAGAAAACTCCCCCTTTCTACTGCCGGTGGATTTTTATTCATTTTATGAGCTAAGCCTGCTATAAAAATCATCGATTTATTCAAGCACTTGAAACATAACCTCTCAAACATTTCAAGTACTGATCCAATCTTAAGACTTTATAACGATTCAATTATTAAATAAGTAATTTTATCATTTTTTTTGAAAACCCGCACACCTTATAATTTTAAAAGATTATTTTGTTTCACGAAATTTGAAATAATCGACCAAGAAATTGTTTAAAAGGACGCTTTGATTTTGACCACGTCTGTTTTTCGTGATATTAAGCTTAAAGTTGATTGAACCCACTATCGTAAAAAATTTAAAAAGTAGACTCCTCTCTCAAAGATCAGTACTCTAAAATACACACTGTTTGGCTTTGAAATTATGCACCTGCCTATTTATAAATTATAACCAAACAAAAATATTTTATTGATATTTTTTTGTAAAAAGTGGAATCAAGATAATCAAAAAATATATCAGCAACTAACGTAAAATTAACACTTATTTCCTTAAGGGTCAGCACACAGTTTTTTAAGGTTTTACCTAAAATTCCTTTATGAATTTCTTAAGAATTCAAAAACTCACTGCTTAAAAATTGTATTCACTGGAAACCTTAGACATTATCCTAACTCTCCATAGGAAATTTACAGATGAATCATTTGTATTATTGCTTGGATTAGAATGCTATAAAATGACGTTTATTGCCATTTTTGAGTTCTAAAGCTAAACTGAATACAGCCTTTTAATAAGCCTTTCAATAGCTTAACACCTGCAAAAAACACGATATTGCTTGTTCAATATTTTCATTTGCCAAATAAGAAAAAACGAATTAAAAATAAATATATTTATAAGATGAATTTTTAGAAAAAAGAAGTAAATATAATGTTTAGCTAATATTTGGCTGACTTGACTTAAAAACACAATTTCAAATTTGTCTCGCAAACGCATCAGAATGCAGATAATATTAGAGTCTCAAAACAGCTCCGGGAAACTGCCACTTTTAGCTTCTAGCTGCCGGCTTCCTCAGTTGGCTCCCTGCGATGGCTTCTACAGATTGGCCCTAAGACCCTTAAGTATGAAGATATATTATCCGCCCCAAGATGAAATGTTTCTCCATCTTATTTAAGGCGTCGAGTCAGGGCTCAGATTAGGGTAACACATAAACCCGCCCCTAATGCGGAACCCTCTGCAGCTTGCTGATGCACTATATAATAAATAGAGAAAAAACAATTTAATGCTTAGGTTAATAATTTTTATTTAATTAATATTTTACATTTTATTAATTTATTTTACTTCATTTTTAATAGCTGATACATTAAAAAATATAACGTTTTACGACCCTCCAAGCAACAGAGCAAAGGTTTGCTAATATATATTTTTATAGAGAATATTTAGCGCAAGTTAGGATAGAAAAATAGTACATCGTATTGGATTTAATGTCAATTTCCTATAAATTGTGAATTAAATTTAAAACTTTGGACTACTAAAGGGCTTAGAATACACTGAGAGACAGTTTGTATCTAAAGTTATCTTCGTAAAAAAATTTTAAACGATAAAGTTGTAATACACTGTCTAATTCATCTAAAACAATAATTTAATTGGCTTTTTTCTTTTGGAACTAATAAAATTAGTAAAGTTTAAAAAAACCCAGCATGCTAATATTCATTTTGTATTAGAAAATCAGAAAAATGAAACACTGCATATGATGGCGTAAATTTCCTTTGCACTACGATTTAATTATTATATTATGTAACCAACTTTTTCTGATGGCATTTCACAACCTGTCTTGCTTACATTAAGTAATTTAAAAACGTTGATTTTAACATCAGAACTTAGATACGAGAAAATTTAGCTTAGTAAAAATACAGTTGCATTTAATTTTTTAAAGCTGCAAAGCTTAATTTTCATTAATTTTACAGAAGATTTGGCCGTAAGTAACCTTTTTGTATTTGACATTTTTGCAAATCCCTCTGCTAATGCCGGGATTAGTAAAGGTTCCATCCACTCGGTATAATTGAGTAATGTTATTGTTGTTGTCTTAGGAAAACTTGTTTATTCAGATTATCATTCGTTTGTCCAATCCAAACACGTAATAAAACATGTTTTTATCACTTTAAGCAACGATTCAATTTTAGAAAATGTGTCTTATTTGTGAACAAGGACGATACTAAAATTTTTTCTGTCCTGGAAATAAGTGCAAATAAACATTTGTTTGGAAAAAATATGTTATTTGTACAATTGGGCCAGGAACTGCAGTTGTTTTCACTATTTTCCTTTCAACAAAGTTTTCAAAACAATTATGATATTAGGTATGTGTTAAATTAATTGATGTATTTAACTGAAATAAGGTACGAGGTGGAAAAGTCAAATGTTTTTAATGTTTCAAATCACTCACTTAATACGGGTTGGTTCTCATTTGTGACTCGTTTCACCTTGCGGCAGCTCTGGAGACTACCTACGACAAATTATTCGACTAATTAACACGCAATCAAGTAAAATAATTAGTACCGAACACGTGTGTGGGTAGATTCTAAAGACACTGAGGCTTTAGGGACAAATACGTCACCAAGATTTATGAAACATGAAAATAATATCGAAGTAAGGATACATGTTTTTAAATTCTTTCTTCAATTCTTAAAATACCTACCTCTATCTAGGAACAACTTACTTTAACAATCTTCTTGTAAATTTTAAAACTGTAGATGGTATTCATTAATTTCAGTTTAAATTGAAATATTACATCAAACAACTTAGTCCTTAGTAATTGTTATTGTTATTATAATTTTTAATTTTTTTTTCTTATTCTACAAATCTTGTGTTATCATTATGTACTAACACTTATTTACCATACCTAATTTTACACATAAAACTTGTTTAAGTATTTTTGTCTGCTGTATTGTAAAAACTAAACACTATTTTATTATTTGAGGGAAATTCCCTCACCAAACCCAACAACCTTGTTCTTTATGGTGTGGAACAGTTTATATGTTTATTTTGTAATACACTGTGCAAAAAAATTGTAACAATTATCTTATTGTAAAAAAAACTTTAAATAAATAGTAAAAAAAATAATTCTTTTAATTCCAAAATGATTGTGAACATACTCGTACATCATGTTTTCAAGGAGCCATAAAATCTAATGATTTGTACTATATAATAGGTATTTGCAGTACGTTTCAGAGTGATTAATACTCTAAATATCACCCTGGTGAAAGACTACTATCCAAGATCGAAACGTTGATTGAAATGACTTTATCCATGACTTTGACATTGACCACACCTAAATAGCTAGGAAATCTTAGCTTTCCTCTTCTTTATCTCTTCCCCCTCTTTAATTTCTTAAACCACTCAATATTCCTTAAACTTGGATACCAAAGTCCCACTGGCTCCAGGTAATTGGGAATTTTGTCACAACACATAATCAAATATCATCTAAAGAAAAAGTATGTATACATATACATATATATATTCAACGTAATGTATGCATGCCTTGTTTTTTTTAACAATTGTTCTTCCCGAACAAATAAACAAACCATCTTCAAATTTACATAGCAAATAAGAC
This sequence comes from Drusus annulatus, assembly GCA_022651775.1. Classification (NCBI taxonomy): domain Eukaryota; kingdom Metazoa; phylum Arthropoda; class Insecta; order Trichoptera; family Limnephilidae; genus Drusus; species Drusus annulatus. The sequence continues at coordinate 1,564,256 of JAGWCC010000218.1, forward strand.
GCTGACATACGAAAAACTACGAAAATGAGGAAGAGAAAATTTACATAGAAAACACAAAGAATCCTATAACAGGTTGCATGGCAGCGGGGAAGAAAATAAAAGCACGCTGAAAATATCTCATGTTTACATTAGGTTCAGTTTACATCGGATCTCAACTCTGAACTTTACGTACTGAGGTCATGAACGTTTCCAAATATCCTTTACCCTGTGATGTGCTCGTATCCTGGTAGTATGGACCAGCTTAGTTCTACGTTTAAAGCACCTTTGTTATAAGTGACAATATATCGTACGTTTATGTGTGAGCTCGTCGGGAGAAATATTGAAAAATCATCATTGAATTATAAAGTTGAAAATCTATTCATAATCTGTTTCTACTAAAACACATTCAAATCTTGACCTTTGGCACGGGAAAATTGTTGTGTAGGTTGTTGCTATTTTATTCAGCTCGCAACGTTATTTATTTTTAAACTAACGGACTATTGTCCAATTATAAACAAAATGCATAACACGAAATGAGAAAAAAGAGCAACAGAGAAAGAACAGCACATACATCATATTATAATGAAGAAATGACAAAAATAAGATGAAATATACATTAGAAAGAAAATTAAAATTAAAGTCAAAGTCAAGGTGAAGCCAAAGTTTTGGTAGAGTCGTAAAGAATGACAAAAATTTGAAAATTTAGACTGGTATCAATAGTTTCAAGACCAAGGCTTGAGTTAAAAAGTTTCGACATTCTGGACAGTGGAGAATGATACACATAATTAGTAGAGCGATTATTGAGGAGCAGCAATTCATTGTTTCTGAGTGCAAGCAAGGAATGTTGAATTGGATGAGTTGCGATAAAGAAGGTGAGTCAATAATACAAGTAATAATTATGAAAATGCAAATTAAATCAAAGTCTTTCCTACGCTTTTCCAATGAAGATTTTTTTAGTGTTTGTTCAATTCCATCATGAATATGAATAATTTCTTCTTTTTCGCCCTAATCTCTATGCAATTCCGCGTAAAAAGCGATATTCACATAAAAAGCCCTATAACAGGGTAGAGACTATTGGTATTGTTTAAGAACTTTATGATCATATATTCGTATTCATAAAAAGTCATTACATTCTAGTTTCGGATTAGATTTGAAACGAATCGCTTATTCCGAAATTAGAACTCCGGGAACTTCCGCTAATCGGGTGGCAGCTTTGATTCACTAATCCACCCAAAAACCCGCCTCTAATAGTCAGTTGATATTTTAATTTTCATAATATGAGTATTATTTATTGCGAACAAACGCGTTATGTACACAAAATTTCTGCTAAATTGTGTAAGTGTTAATTCCTTTTTTTTCATATGTGCCATATAATATTTAAACAGATATCACTCTTTTTTTCTTTAAATGTCTCAGTAATTTGATTAAGATTGGATTTTACTGAAAATAATTGCTGAATTTAAACAATAGAAATCAAGAGTTACATTTCTCATTGAATCAATTGTTCCACCCCAATTCAAGATATGATGTTTATCAATGTAGAACCTTCGTCATTGCTGAAAACAATTTATTTTACAAAAGTAAACATTACTATAAACATTATTTTATTCAATCATTATGTTTCTAGCGCAACGAGTGATTGGTTGAACATGTTTTGTATTTGGAGGGAACATAGTAAATAATGTTTTTATAATATTGTTGAACTCTTGCTCCACCCCAACGAGGCATCAAAATTATGTCCAGAAACTTATATACACCAGCTATTAAAGAAATAAAATTTAAGAAGTTCATAAAATATGAATCAATCGTTGTTTCCGACGTAACGTATGTTTCCCAACAAAAATAATGTTGGCGCAAAACATAGTAAAGTATGTTTGTGATAATATTTTTAAAACATTGCCACACCCCAACAAAGCGTCAAGTTCATATCGAGTAACTTACATTTGATATTGAATAAATGTCTGACGTTATGTTCCGAGAGTTTCTCAAAGTTTCTTATGTGTTAGGATAACTTTGTAAACCCACACGAGAACACATGTTTTTGTCATCTTCCCATGTCCAATCTCAACACACCCCATTCTACCAAAAATAACTAGTCGTTTCAAACAAAAACTTACGGACAAAGAAATTAGAAATCTCTGGTTATACATTTTTAGAAAAAAGGGGCAATTGTATGAAGACTGTATAAGTGAAATATGAGTTGATTTAAAGTGATAAGTTCAATTGATTATGCAAGTTAAATTTAAAGTGTAATTCGACTCTTTGCCTGTGATCCCAGATTCTATCGAAGTACATTTAAATCCACGATGGCAATTAATATGTCAGCAAAGCGAGGTATCCAATGAACACTAGGAAACATAGTAGTATACAAGGCAATCAATCAAATTTGATATTGAAAAAGTATTCATAATATTTGTGTGATTGTCTTACTTTGAACATCAAATCCATTAAACTCAGCAACTCTACCCGAAACAACACCTATAAAAGTGTACATAAATAGGACTGAGAGCTTTGGGAAGCTTCTGGAATTCCAAATCGAACCTTTTCCCACTGCGCATGTGCCGTGGGATGTAGGTCAAGTTACGCCAGTTCCTAGCGCCTAGCACCCTCATCAGTCGTCGGCCGACATCGGCCCGGAGAGGATCTCATGCGGAACCTTTTTTCAGATTTTTCATAAGTTCATGATCAATTCTATTTTGGTCTGAGAAACCTTTGACCCTATGCCCACGAAATAATTATGTACTACCGTAGCCCTTGGCACCTGACAAAGGGTTTTCATTTTTGTGGAAAATGGTTTTATTTACTGTTAATTGAGAAAAATGTAATTTCTATTTATATAATACCTAAAATAATATTTTCGCATTGTAGTAATCTTAAAGTCAATAAAATTCTCAACTAATATTAAATAACAAATATTTGTCAAATTGTTTCAATATTATAATAGCAGTAACTGGCGACCTTCGAAGCTTAATCGCCAAAAAAAAATTGAATCGTAAAATCACGAGTTTGATTCTTGAAAAATGACGATTATTATTTTTACACTTTTGATTTCGTGTACGAATCAACCTTAATCATAAAATCTGGAAAATGCGATGCAGTTCGAGTGTAATATTCCTATATTTTTGTTAACTTTAACCTGAATCATCATACACAAAGCGAGAATGAGTTAAATTTTCTCGAATAATGCCGTCAAAATATTTACGAAAATTGCCAAAAACTACCTTTACATTTCTTTTTCTATATACCTACATAAAAAAATCGTTCGGCTTACTTTAAAAAAAATCTGCTGAAATTCGTTCTTCCACAAAGATCCGAATTATGTATACAAAAGCAAATTACTTTAACTGAATGTTAGAAATACAGAATTTTCGCACCTTTATTCTGAAATTCGAGCTGAAAAATCTTTTCAGTTTTTCAGAAAACACGTGGAGTTTTATTATACATTACGTAAATGGCCCATGAAATAAAACGAAATAAGGTACTTAGCCACTCGAGCCGAAATACGAAAATATTTCCTGAGCTTACAAAAGAACTGCTTTCATTATGTTGATATCAACAAATACCTTATTTCTTCGAAGATTTTTCTTTCTAGAATGTCATATTAGGAACGATAATATTAAATTAATAATTAGTTTTTAAAAGAAAAACGTTTTATTAGTAGTGTATTCTAATGTCTCGAAGAAAACGTCGTTTTATTTTGATCTTTTTCTCAGGCTATCATTTCTGTAGTATTTTTCAGAAACGAAAACATGTTTTTCATTTCAAAACTTTTCTAGCCTAGAAATACGGAAAGCTTTTTTAGATACCATCCTTCAAAATCTGAAAACAATAAAATGATGTTACAAAGGAATTTATGGAAAAAAAATAACAAATTTGTCACGTGTAAATATAAAAAAGTCATTCATTTACGTGAAAACAAAATTTTCATTCCGTACTAAGATATTTTACAGTGTTGTTTTGCTTACTACCCGGCTTAGCCCAGCAATTTATTTCTTCTCCGAGTAGATTTCAACACTCTTTTTGTAAATAACCTCTCATATAAACTAGCTAATGCTAATTTAAACACACGTCACGTGTACCTAAATACCTGAACATTTAAAACCATGCAGATGTAATCTCTTGATACTGCTCTGAAATCCGGTGCCTTGGAGGTGATGCAGTTGCCAAACCAATGTTTGAGAACAGGATCGTTGTCGATCTTCTTGTACCCAAGATAGAAATCTTTAATACCTATGTAACTTAATACAATACTAGTCTTAAATTTTAGAATTTTTTGAAAAATATGCTTTCACACCTTCATTATTTATTCATAATTATTTCATTATGATGAAATAATTTTAATCAATTAAAAAAAATAAAAAATAATCACGATGAATTTAAAAAATGCAAAGGATGCATTATTAATAGGAGGCCAACTAGTAAACAGTTGAACAATGTTTTTATAATTGTTTCAAGTTTAAATGCATCATTTAGTATGTATTATTTATTCACGAATAAGATAATAAACTTTTTATAAACCATATTCGTAAAAAGCATTTACTTTGTGGCTTGCCATATTTATAAATAAAACACCTAAATTTTGTTTATAACCACTTTATTATTTAATATAACGTCTACCGGTTTCGAAAGTACCCTTTCATCGTCTGGACAATATTAAAATAATATTGTCCTGACGATGAATGGGTACTTTCGAAACCGGTAGACGTTTTTTAAATAATAAAGTGGTTATAAAAAAAAATTATGCGTTTTATTTATTTTTATAAACCATTCGTATAGAGAAATGAGTGAGTAATTTAAATATTATGGTAACGCTGAGGTATCATCTTGGGAGAGGTGAGAAGTTTTATAACTTGGTAGCGGAAAGGTTAAGCGAGATTCCGCAAATATTGTTGGAAACAGGGGGAAACCCATTTTTTTATTTTTTTTTTATTTGAGAATAAAATAAGAGAATAAAACGGGTGTGGAATAATGCTGCAACTGGATTTCCAATGTATTGCTATTATAATGTTAGCGCTACGATGGCATTCTCCCCGTACAAAGTCATAAATGGTTCCAGCGGCGGCAAATCATTAACAACAAATTTATTATGCCCATTGTCCAATAGTGAAAACATATTGACTACACTGTAAATATAAATTGCACATTATTTATTTAAATTGATCAGTTTCCTAAGCTTTATTCTATTAAACAGATACTTATTGATTATGAGAAAAGTTATATTGAAAAAGCAAGGCCGCGAAGTTGTATATTTGGTTTATCGTATTTGTACATCGATATCTGATGAGTAGAGACCTCCGTCATTGCTGTGGAGGTTATTTTCTCAGTCTTTAGGAAGTTGTAGAAAACTTTAAATTTGATGTAAATTCACAATAAAAATACAACATTGAATATTTAAATAACGCCACTTCCAAAACTATTATTAAAAAATATATTAAAAAGTAAATATATTAAGAAAAAATGTAGTGAAAAAACGTTATTCTGTAACTGAATAACGTTTTTTTAGTACATTTTTTCTTAATATATTTATACATACAGAAGAAAAGAGATTAAAAATCAAATTAAATAAAACATTATTGAAAAAACCCGACAACGAATACAAATTCAAAGAACACCCTCTAACTACGAAGAATTTCCAAGATGTAAACGACAAAGTAAATAATTGATTGTGTCTGGTCTATTTGGAAGTATTCAGTACTAGCTAACCCGAATAAGGTTAGGTTCAATCATTAAAACTTCGCGAGTGGGCTCGTGAAGTGATTTTATAAATTTTCTCCCACTCACTTTTAAGTACGGAAATAAAAAAAATAAACAAAAAAATATATCTTAACAGTTATTACTTTAAAAAAATTCAGGAAAAGGTGATGGAAAAAAATCCTGAAAAAAAAACTGTATCCGGTCCCTCCTACCTATAATTTTTTTAAACTGATTTTCGTAAAAACTAAGCATGAAAACAAGATATCTAGTGAGAAAAATGAAGGGCATTAATTACGTGATATTTGTCGTGTTAAGTGGGTAGGAAAAGGAGGGGGAAAAGAGAAAAAGTCGGAAAATATGGCATTTCATTTCTGGTAACTATTCACGGCTGTTTCAAGCAAAGTTTCCATTCTAAATGTTGTTTTTTTTTATCTGGGCCATGGGTGGAACGAGAAACAAAACATTTTATAACAAATATATTGTGAATAACCTCAAATAAAACTATATTTCTCTCCGCCAGGTTTCGCACCCGCAGCCTCTTGGTCTGGAGCCAAGGACTTGTCACGGAGGTCATCGATATTACAATAAAATCATTATAACTATATGCGTGCCCATGGCATACATACGATCCTTATCCGTAGAAACAGCAGTGCTAGAAATAAGTAAACACCCAGTACTCTCACCTTTAATGGCGAAGTGAAATTCAAACGTGGTTCTGGGAGATCTGTTCTTGACTTCCACTGTTTGAATGTCGGAATACCGTCTTATTCTCTCCTAGAATAGGTATTACCCATCGCTTCAATTGAAATAAGACTGGAAAATAAGTATAGTTCTAACGGTAACAATAACCTTTTAACGTGTAATCTAACAATATGGAACGAGCTTAGCACAAATTCCTTAGGCTTATGAATTTTATACTTTAGATGAAAACATTATATAATTATGTTAGTTTGATGAATTGAGGCCATCTAATTTTAGACCTGGTTAACTATCTAAATGTCAGTACTGCCATCGCGCCATCACAAAACTTCATTTACCAGCTTCTAAATAGCTTCTCTACATATCATTACAATCAATGGACAAGCCTAGTTGGGCGTAACTAAATAAATTCAATATGCATGACACAATATAAATCAACACACCAGTTAAACACATAAAAAGTTAGAAAAATAGCCTAGAACTTAACTTAGAGTAACTCCGTCATTGGTCACGCTGAGGTCTTTGTATATTTCCATAAATAAGTCACTCTTATTTAATATTACCGCCGATATATATATGTAACATCACATGACATAACACTTTATATGTTCATGTCACTTTTTTCTATGAACTTATAACGTGTCACTACGTAATATGATTATTCCAAAAGGGAACAAGTCATTTGTTTCTTTCTCGAACGCATATGCTGGCCGCACCATATTTATTTGTTTATCAATGGAACTTAAAATATCTGTTATTTGTGGCTATATTTTTCAATTTCGTTAAAAAAATAAATGTGATCATGATCACCCATTCAGACTTGTTTCCATCTTGAAATGGCGTATCGATACAATACAAAAAACTCTAATATTCAAGAGTTACAAATAACCATTTTTTTTAAATCAAGTGGTAGCTCTCATAAAATTTGGTTGTAACATATTATAGTTGTAAATTTAAGTAAAATAATTTTAAAATCAATTTTCATTTTTAAAAATCTGTGCTTAGGCGAAGGCGTAAAGGTATTTTTAATAAGAATTGGATTAAAATGAAGTTTCATTGATGCTGGAACTTCTCCTAAAGAGACAGGTATAGCAAAAACCGCTGTTACAAATTTAATCAAGATAAAAGAAAGAATAAGACAATGGTCAAAGCTTAGCTTTTAGCGAAACCAATAAGAGATAAGTACTTTAGTAGATAAAACACAAAACGTTTATTAGAGGTTGAAGATCGATAAGCAAAACTGGTATGCGGCAATAAGTACAGCTTAAATACAACCATTTTTTTTTATAGTTTTTGTGTTTAATTTGTAGAACTCCATTTTAATTTTTATATAATTCGATTGAATTAAATTTAATATTATTATTATTGAGTTCTGCTATTTTAAGTTTTTTATTTTAGTTTTTAGTGACAGCTGTTTCGGCGTTTAAGGCCATTGTCAAACTGTGGTTAGGCCACATAGAAACGACTTATTTATACGATTTTGGTTTCTTATGTGATTACTAATTACGGTAAAAACCAAATTGATAATTACTGTATAAACCTAATTGTCTTGGATTATTCTGTGAGGTACTTAACTTAACAATCTGTTTTCCCCATTTTATTTTAACGGCAGGTTTTTCTTTATTGTTTAATAATGTGATTGACCATTGGTTTTTTCCCCCGATTATGAATTGTAAATCTATTTGTTAAGTACCTTTCTTAATCATTCATTGTATTATTTTACGAAATTGCATTATTAAGCATGACATTATTATTATTAGGTATTTTTATTTTCTTGAACATATTAAGGAGTGGAGATGAAATTATTTTTGTTTGATTGTTGATTAATGTTATATTTGGATCATTTATTCTTTTGTTTATTTCTAATTGCTCAAGTAAATTTAATCTAAAACCTTTACTTTCAATGTGTAAAGGCGTTGGCTCGTTATTAGCAAGAGGAACGTGGTTTTTCTCTAAGAGATGAGCTGCAAATTTGGATTCTACATTATTATTTTTAAAGCAACGCATATGTTCAATGAATCTAGTTGAAAAAGCCCTTCCAGTTTGTCCAATGTATGTGGCATTACATTCTGTGTGACTGCATTTTAATTCATAGATTCCACTGTTTTGGAGTTTAGGTATTCTACTTTTAGAGTTTTTTAGGTTAGTTCCGATATTATTATTAGTTCGAAAAGCTATATTTAAACCACATTTTTTAATTTCTTTCGCTATTTTTAAGGATATTGGACCGAAAAATTCCAAACATGCAAATTTATCTGTTTTCGTATTATTTGTTGGGTATATTAGATTGATTTTATTTTTGTAACTTTTATTTTTTATAATTTTATCAATATCAATGAATGATTAAGAAAGGTACTTAACAAATAGATTTACAATTCATAATCGGGGAAAAAAACCAATGGTCAATCACATTATTAAACAATAAAGAAAAACCTGCCGTTAAAATAAAATGGGAAAAACAGATTGTTAAATTAAGTACCTCACAGAATAATCCAAGACAATTAGGTTTATACAGTAATTATCAATTTGGTTTTTACCGTAATTAGTAATCACATAAGAAACCAAAATCGTATAAATAAGTCGTTTCCATGTGGCCTAACCACAGTTTGACAATGGCCTTAAACGCCGAAACAGCTGTCACTAAAAACTAAAATAAAAAAATATCGAAGGAAGCAAACACTTTGTGGCTTATTATAATTTTAAATAAAAATAATTTTGTTTTTAACTTTAAATTCGAATTTAACCTTCATCAATATAAGTATAAACAATATAAAGTATACGTTCCTGGAAAATCTAAAAACCGGTCGAATTGTTTTAGATAAAGTTTTAAAAAAAAATTATTTTTTATTTAAAATAAAACTTAAAATAGCAGAACTCAATAATAATAATATTAAATTTAATTCAATCGAATTATATAAAAATTAAATACAACCAGTTTAGATGAACTTTTAAAACATTATATTTTTTCGTATTAAAAAATTCCGTCAGCCCTAAATTAAGATCCTTAAATAAAAAACCCAAAGGTTAATGGGTTTGAACCCGGCGTGCGCAAATAAAGTTTATTTAAATTATGTGTTTTTTCACTTTTGATCAAATTAACAGTATCACCCCGGTGAAAGACCGCTGTAGAATCGAAACTCTGCTTGAAATGGCTTTAGCCATGTTTGGTGACCATATATAAATAGCCAGGTACTTTCGAACAGTCTTTTTCTCCGTCTATTTCCCTTCCCCAATTGGGGATACTATATTCCCAGAGACTCCGGGCAGTCGGGAGTCTTGTGCGGTATTCACATAAAAAACATACGTATTTAACGATGAAATTATTTAAAGGAGTGGGAAATTAGTACTTAATGAAAGTATAAAAACTTTAACAAGGTGAATTGCTTTTTTTTTAAATAAAGTTATATTAATCCTTAAGTGTCCCATGAAATAAAGTAATATAACATATTATGTAGTTCATTCTAAAGCATTGCATTCTGGCGAAAGTCATGTAAATTAATTTGCATTAGACTACTTTTACTGTCAGGTTTCACCCACATCGTTTGGTGAAACTGGGCTATCAATAGCTGAACATTTATAATGGCGTTAGAGCCCATCAGGGAGTGCTGTTATAGCTATAAAAAACAATTGAATAAACGCCCAATCATTTACAAATATTATAAAAAGTTAAAAGAAACTTTCAAAAGATTTAAATCTAAATGTGCTTTAAGTGATAGCTTTTTTGTCGCTTAAAACCATATTTTTGATGATATATGATGTTCGGTGCGTATTTTCAGAAAGGTGCTCAAATAATATAACGACATCGAATAACTTTTAATAGAAATGTCGAATCACGACGATCCTTTGAGGCCGTAAATTCGTATCGATCGACCTTGGTTGGATTCGGCAGTCTCTCGTTTTACTTTACCCTCCCCGGATTTGGGCGAGAATAGTTCAAGGGCGCTCCGCCTTCAGCCCCCGCCCAACCTAACCCTCCCGCCCTGGATCGCCTCCGCCCCCGGAGCCTGTCATTAATCATCCCCGCCTATCTGGAACTTGAAGATCACTCACGAAGGAATTCGCCGTCCATCCTCCTAAACATGCTGACGTGTTTTCCGTACAACTAACAATATAAGCATTTTATTATATTATTCCTTCGGTAGAGAAAAGTAGGTACTTTTTCAAACAAAAATTGATGTATTGATTGTTGAAATAATCTTCAACGTAAATATGAAACAGAAAAAATAACGTTCACAACTGAGACTAGAACTCGGAACCTCTACTCTATCCGGGAGTAATGCTTCTGCCAATTGAGCCAACGAGACCTTATAAGAGAAACCGGCATTTTTAATCGATCCTGTACTCATTGAAATTGATAATTAATATTAAAATAAGCATAAAAGCTTCAAAGTTAATTCTAATTTAATATTTAAAAAATAATGTTTACTACGAATTTCATATTTCTCAAAACTAGGAGTAAAATAAACAAAACACTTATTTTAAGTTCATATTGTCCCAAATCAGGAAAATCTTTCTAGTTTGTCGGTCGAAAAATTGAAATAAACAAACAAATTATCTAAATTAAATATTTTTTTTATGAATTGAGCATATTCAATTAATTTAATAAAAAAATAATTTTAAAAAAAAAATTAAACTAAAAAATAATTAAACTAAAAAATATTAAATTAAATTAATTTAATAAAAAAATAATTATAAAAAAATAATTAAACTAAAAAATATTTAATTAAATTAATTTAATAATTAAGTAGGTAGTATTAATAATTAAAACAAAATTATCTCAAAAGACACAAAATAATATTGGTTTATATTGAGATTACATTAATTTATTCATCCTTTGAACTTGGATAATTATTTTTTTGACGCAGTGCGTCTTTTGATAATTCGCATTAAGTACCAGTCACTCTGTAGAGAAAGTCTTAAAAAGCATTCTCGAAAACTTCCAAAGATCATTGCTTGCAATTGAAAATGTAATGTGTTGACCTAAAAACATTTAACAAAATATTTCAAGTTGCGAGGGTAGTTCATTCTGGCGATTTCATTGACACAGACAAAAATACAACACAGAATTAATTTTAAGATAAAGTTTGAAGCCAAAGTGTGATGGTTCAAGTCTAAGTAGAAAATGTTCGTATGTGTTGGCAAGGAGACAAATCACCGTATAATATTATTTCGACATGCGTGAAGGATCTTCCTCTACTAATAAAATGAAATAAAAATTCGTCAGAAGAATGCCAAAAAATCATTCTTATCATGGTATCTTACCAAGAAAAGTAACTTTGCTGTAAAAATCTTTCTGTTTGAATAATACGATAGTTGTATATTACTTGTAAATTTATTCTTGAATTGTGTACTCGCTTTTCAAATGAGAATAAATAATAATATTTAAGGTGTCTTTCGTATTTCGCTTTGAATGCTGAAATACCCACACATTTCAATGGCAATATGTAATAAAACGTTGTGAAATGTCAGATTTAGGGTTTTAATACCTCGCCCCAATCATTCGGTTCATCTATATCCATTATTTAACTTCGGTGAGCTATATTATGTTGTTTGAAATTAAATCGAAGGTTTAGAGGTTCGGTCCGTTGGGTTTTGGTATGAAAAGTAAAGAGGTAAAGGTAGAAGACCATTTCACGCTCATTACTTTTTGAAACTTGCCATAAATCCGGTAACTTTACAAGAAAATCATCTGGAGAACTAACCATTTTCGAGATGGACATACTTACGGAAACGGTATTACAGTTTATGGGGTTATTAATATTAACTCTATGGAATTCCTTAGGCATTATAAGAATTTATTGTGACTACAACTAATGAATCCGCCTTGTAAAACCGATAAAGGTGTGTTGTAGGTATATCTGTGTGTCCGAAATATATAATATTTTTCCTTATTTGGGTTGAAAATTATAAAAACTTTTCAGTAATCAAAATGTTTTCATGAACAGATAATACATTTCGTTGGCCTGTGTAAATGGAATACTGCCATTCAAATCAAGCAACATTATAAGTGTATTTACAACAAGTATAGTGGTATTTACCAAAACTCACAACATCTTACACTTAATGGGACGAGGTGAAAATGTACATTACTATTATTCATTAAAATTCTTCTTCTGAAAACTATTTAAAAAAATTAGAATTAGAATTAAATATAAAGCGCTTGAGGCTTATTATGTTTTTTTATATAAATAATCGAAATAATTTCAATAACGTAATGTAGTAAATATAAAACAGAAAAAATATTAAATAATATGTTACGACCGCTATATATTTTTTCTGTTTCATATTAACGTTGAAGATTATTGATAATATTTAAATTATTAATATAGAAATAATAAGCATAAAACCTTTAAAGTGAACTCTAATTTTAAATATTAATTCTCGACTTCGTAAGAAGTAAAAAATCTTCTGTAAAATAAAAATGGATGGTTTATCCAAGACACCATCTAGGTATATAATATGTGCTCCGGTAGAGTTTTGAATACCATACAAAGATGGAAACCAAATCGGAAGAAAAAATTTGAAATAAACGACATTAATATTTTTCAAATGAAGATTGAGATCGATTAAAAATGGCGGTTTCTTATAAAGTCTTGGTGGCTGGATTGGCAGAAGCGTTACTCCCGGATAGAGTAGAGGTTCCGAGTTCGAGTCTCGGTCGCGTCCGTTATATTTTTTCAGTTTCATATTTACTTTGAAGATTATTGTTATTGCTTCAATTATTAATATTTAAAAAAACAAACATTGTTGACAACAGAACTACAAAAGGAACCTATCGTTTTACCATGGAGGTTTTCAATAAATATTGTGATAAAGCGATCCAACTTTTGGATTATCATTTTCAAATATTTGGTCGTGTTGTAGTTTACCGGAAGGTATATTGCCCCACGTTCTAGCCAAGTGCTTGTGGTCCTTTCGTAACGCGTCCCAATCCATACGGAGCGGCGGGGGAGGGGGGGTCACCGAGGTCCGTCAGGAGGCGAGTGGACCATTAGCGGCCAGCGGGTCACAGGACGCAGGAAGTGGGTCTTGGTCAACTTTTGATTGATCGTGACACTAGCCGAGGCCACAACTTTACGACATAGTACCAAGACAACCGCACCACCTGCATTTTATAACGGGATGTAACTTGCAAAGATAAAACATTACTCGCTTCTTTCCACCCATTTGAAATATAGTATCTGCAAAAATACATTATGGGTGGGTACTTTATTAGGTAGGTAGGATTTGAAAGGATTTTTTACATTTTATAATTTCAATCAACATAAGTTCCTAGTTTGAAAATTGCATAATCGTACGGTTATTTGTACACCAAAAAATATATAGTTAATTCAAATTTATCATTGAATTAGTATTTATGTAACACGTCTGCCAATAGAGAAATTATTAATTTCTTGCACTCACAAACTGGTCGAAATTATAATAAAATGTTCTTTAATTGTTTTTTTTTTCAAAAATAAATAAGACAATGTGCCAACATACATTTTATTTCAAACACAAGTGTTTTTTTAACATGCCAACTAGTGTCAACATTATTTGCGCCTTCATTGGGGAAAAGTAATTCAATAATTCATTTTAAATAACAGTTTAAAAACCTTATTGCTGATCCGATTTAACTTTTAATAACTTTTTTCATTTGAAGTTTTTCTGTACAGTCATTTATATATTGGTACTTCTTTTAAGCTATCTGATTTATGACAAATTATCCCACAAATACGTTCACGGCTTGTGACATTTGTTGCAGAGCAACTGAAATTTTTTTAAATGTGTTTAATTACGGTTTGTGGTTGTTTTATATAGCACCCCTGAAAATTACAAACTTATAGATACGTCGTAGAGCTCTCAAAGTGGCAAGTAAATTATACGGTAATTTCCATTCATACAATTTAGTGGATTTAATATTAAACTGTCACGCGTCGTTTGAGGTCGTATACTATATCTAAGCAAATTGCATAAATAAGTGCCGAAATGCCCTCGTGTGTGATGAGAAAGTGTTTCCATTACACTGTAAACACTAGTAAAAGCCAAGGAATATTATTTCCTTCTCAAGTACACGCAATTACCTATTATTTAAAATAAAATTATTATTTTCACTGTTTTCCAAAGATTTTAAGCGCCATTAGAGAGAGTGAGATGGTGAACGTAGCAACACATAAGTATGAGATGGACAACTTACTGTCAGTTCTTCTGGCTTCTCCGGTTTTCAAACTGCACTTTTCAGTAGGTTTTTCGATTTAAAAGATTACAGCTCATTTTTTTATTCACTGGATACCTTAACCATTTTCCTTACTGCCCGGTCAAATTTACAGATAAATCATGTGCAGTATCGCTTGTATTAGAATGCTACAAAGTGACGTGTAACGCCATTTTGGGTTCTGAGCCTGAAGTGTGTGTGCTACTTGCCATATTGTGTGTAAATATTCTATGACAATAGCGGGTCTATATGCTTGTAATTTTATTGTCCCTGAGACGATATTTTTGATTTTCACTATAAAATTTCCAAAACATTGGTATTATTTTTTATTGTAAAATACATTATCAAATCAATAACAAAGAATTGTTAACAAATCACATTTATATATGTACATGTGTACAAGATCCCTCTTTGTTTAATTTTACTACGCTCAATTATTCGAATCTTTTGAACATTATGGCAAAATTCGAGGCTTCAGTTTAATTAATGTTCCAAGTACTTCAACAGGACGTTAACTTCTAAGTTATATTCAATAAAACATGTTTTCTACAAACTTGTTAGCATTGAAATTGTTATCTTACCTATCAAATAACAACTTAAGACAGGAAACTTTACAAAAACCCTTCAGGTGAACTTAGTATTAACATTATTACTGTTGGAACTTAGTTCTTTCATTATTGCCTTTTGTTCTATTGTTCGTACGCGAATAAGTCTAGTAGGCATATAGCTCGCAGTTTAACCAACTAATTTATCAAATTGCGATATCGGGAATTATTCATTCCTTAGAGATAACAATAATGTTAAGATAAATTAGGACTGAAGTAATTTAATTAATAAAGTTAGCAGTATCAACATCTGTCATCCGCTATCTTATCGTTGCAGAATTTACTATGTCCATTAATAAAATTATCGCCCTGACTTTTGGGTCCTCGGAAAACTTTTGACACAATTACGAATTCAATTTCCGAGTTATCTGTCGATGTCCTCGGAGAGAGGCGACATCTATACAATTCCGGAGTTATCTCAGACATTACGAAAATTAAGTTTTTGTCTTGATTTATGTAGGCTGGAGATAGGGTGCAGTTAGCCACCGGATTTCTCAAAAACAAAGCTTTTATCACGCTGGCTTTATGTAGCTTTTTAATTCAACACATCGCGCCGTGCTCCTGAAAGATAATAATAATAAATAGATAACTTTTATAGCGCCGTTTTCGTGGCAAAATCACCTCAAGGGCTATATCAGATAAAACGTCTTTGTTTCATCAAATTGCACTGCCACTTTTACAAAGAAATTATTTTATGCCAAGAATATGTATTTTATCATGTAGGGTATCATCTGGTGCTTATTGCTCAATTAACTAACTAACTAATGATCACGCCGTTTTCCCCGCTGGGGTAGGCAGAAGGGACAGACCGCCATCCAACTCTGTCTTGAAACACACTCCTTCCTTCATTCACATTCATGCATCGTCTCATACATACTATTCTGTTATTTTGACTCTCCACATGGTCCGACTTAAGTATTTGATGTCTTCCTCGGGCGTCTCCGACTTCTTCCATTATCTTTCGCGTCATATATTATTTTCACACTCTTTTCTTCGTTCATCCGCTCTACATGCTCAAACCATCTCAGCGTCCCTTTCTTGATTATATTCATCACACTTACGCCAGCCTTGCATTCTTTCTGGATATCCACATTTTTAACACGATCATTCATGGTTTTACCGCACATACGCCTTGGAAAAAAATGATATGTCGGAAAAAAAAAAAAAAATTGCATATATCCAAATAAATATTTTTGATTTTGAAGTTTTTTAGCATCATCAACTCATAAATTGACTTTTTTGACTGGTAATTTATCAATAGTGTTATTATCTTTACAATTTATTTTTTTTTGCCTTTGTGACGAAAAGTGAATTGCCTAGGTGGCGATTCTTGGTGCCCGCTCCCTACCACGCTTATCTTATACGAGCAGTACCTACTCTTCTAACGTGCATACATTGCTAATCACGTTATCACCTTACCCCCTCCCCCTCCCTCTCCTTCCCCGTTGGGACCTTGACATCATCTCGCGCTATCAAGTGATGATGTTGGGATCTAAGTGCGTCATCACTTCATCACCGTGATGTATCTTCATCGTTCAGACGTGTCTAGTTGTCAGTTGGAAAACGAAGGAGTTGGGCAACTCTTGTTTATCCTGGGAGAGGTGTCACAGTGTTTTATTTAGGCGAATAAGGAAAGGTTATTAAAACTAAATTCTTACTAAAAATTAAGCTAAAGAGGCTGAGTAGTGACACCTCACACTAGTTTGTATTGATAATACTCATTGCATAATTCAAATTCATACATAATCTTCCGTAATTTCGACTCTTGCCATGACCCGACACAAGTAGATATTTGAACACATTGGTAATTTCATGAAATGATTTAATAATGTAATGTATCTAGTAAATTTGTGCAGTAGCCCAATATAAGTATATTTCCTGGAAACTCGTAAAATTTATCGTTATTCTTTAATCACCTTCTCAGTTGACGTTTTGTCTCTTTTAATTCATATTATCTGTCTCTTTCTCTCTGTTCCTTTGTAATAATTTAAATGTTATTCTAGTGTTTTCAATTAAAATAATATTCGTGGTCGTATACAAAATTATTTTTTCATTTCTTTAAATATGTCAAACCACAAAGTGATTGCTTTCCACGAAAATATACATTATAGCGTATTAATACTATCAGATTTCATTTTGCTATTTGTTGGACTTCCCCGACTTTTTATTCAAAACATGAACATGTACATGTTCTTATACGCGTTATATATTCTTAAACCCTGTTCATCTGTCGCGGCGCTTTCGCATCTGCCTGACGTGTTTTAGTCTTTCTTGTTATTTTTCGCCAAATAAGTAGGATATTTCACAAATTACTTCTTTAAAATAACACTAAAATTACCGTTGTTGTGTATAGGTTAAGTGAATAAAGTCAAAATAATTTTAAGTTTCGACGTAATTTCGATTTTTAAGAAAATATTTTAATCTTTAAATATCATTGATTTAAATGCAGTGCCATAGCCCAGAATGGTCACTTTGACCCTTGTCCAGATGTGTCCTTTCGACCAACGGCCCGGGAATCGGCAGGGGGGGCGGGGGAGTGCCGATCTCGACCGACTGTTCCCGAATGCGAGCGAACCAGGCATCCAACAAACACTTATGACAGCCAGATGACATTTGCCCACGTTGGTCTAAATCTGTTGGGGCGGCCGCATTCCATCTTACATAAACATAACAATTTAACAAGATCTGTACAGCGCCCTTGAGGTGATTTTTCACAAAAACGGCGCTATAAAAATCATCCAGATATTATTATTATCCGCTGTATCTTGACGACATCCAGAGATCGCGGGTTCAAACCCTGACGTGCGGAAGTAAATTTAATTTACTTAATAGTAAATGTGTTATTTAACATTTAATTAATAGACAATAATAATAATACAAATTATATTTGCGGCACATTTTCCAGAGTGTTAGATACTGTCAGTATCGCCCTAGTTAAGAAACATTGCTTGAAATGGTACTAACCGTGTTTGGTTGCCAGATCAGATTAGCCAGGTACCTCTCCCAACCTTCTCCTCCTCATTATCTTCATTCTCACAACATACATCAATTGGGAATGCCATAGTCCCACTGGCTCCGGACAGTCGGGAGCAGTCGGGATTCTCGTGTGGTACTCACACAAAAAAATAAAAACCACCTGTATTTTCAAACTATGCAGCCTTCACTCGTATAATCTTGCATAACACCTTCATCAACATTGCATTATATTCGGATTTATTTACTGGTAATGAGGTACACAGTTATATCTCTTATACGCCTCAGACTTTGACGGCCTCCATGGTCGAGTGGTAAGACGCTCGACTACAAATTCAAAGGTCGCGGGTTCAAACCTGGCGTGCACCAATAACTTTTATTTAATTAACATGTGTCATAACACATTTAATTCATGTAAAAATAATAGAAAGTATATTTGCGGCACGTTCCAGAGTGGTAGATACTCTAAGTATCGCCCTGGTGAAAGACCACCATTCAGAATCGAAACGTTGCTTGAAATGGCTTTAGCCGTGTTTGGTGACCAGATCTGAATAGCCAGGTACTTTCCAACCTTCCTCTTTCCAATCTCCTTCACCTCCTCACTACCTTTAGCCTCACAACATACCCTATTTGGGGATGCCATAGTCTCACTGGCTCTAGACGGTTGGGAGCAGTTGAGACTCTTGTGCGGTATTCACGTAAAAAAAAAAAAAGGGATCTCATTTCCACTGGATTAAACCTACTTTTGTCCTTCTTTTGCTATTCCCATGCCTCACATCCATCACATCAGGGTTAATATCAGAACTCTAGGACCAGTTGAACTATACTTTACAATCGTCTGAGAATACAGTAAGGAAAAGGAATGAAAAGAGAGACCTGAAGATGGGAAATTTGCAGCTTGATCCAGCATTCAGACCTAATCGCTAAACATTATGAAACCAATGTACAGCAAACTTCCGATTCAAAATTAGAGCGATGCTGAGAGTATCTCCCACTCTGAAATAAAGTGTGCAAAGGAATATTGTAGATTACATTATTTATCACATAAGGAGTTCGTCTCTGATCATTTAATTCAATAAGCCTGTCGCGATGCTCGATCACAATAATAATTTGCGTAATGGACTCCGTGCATGCACGCTGTACGCTGTACCTACGTATTTGCACCGCATCATGGAACACTTGCCAGTCTAACTTTGTGATATATTATTATGTAACCCGGCTGCAGCAGAATGTAGCCGATAATTAAATGGGATGAGGAATGTAAAATGGTGTTTGCTGGAGATATATCGCCATCTGCATGTAAATACGCAGTAAGCGCAAAATAAATTTGTGTTTTGCAGGTTATTTTAATGCCAAACAACTGATAATGTAATAGATTTATTAACAAAGGAGGGCTAGGCTGAGCGGGACACGTAAGAAGAATAGCTAGATAGTCGACCACTAAAGAGTTCTGTTTGAAATAAACCTGCAGGACCAAGAAGTGCTGGGAGACCTAATCTAGACACCTAAGCTGGAACATCAGATCCTTTGGCATAAAGAACTAGGAAGAGAACAGCAGACTGGCAGGATCAAGGCATGTTTCTTTGTATTTTACTAATGTCCTTCTTTTTATGGGAAGCTATCAATAAGGTGAGGTGTCTACCTCATTCATTACTCCCATCAACTTCTGATAGATTATTTCAATATTATCGCTCCTTGTGACGTGATTAAGATCTTTTCTACGTTAGTTACCCTATCTGCGTAGAGTATTTTGAGGATGTACCGATATAATAAAATTTCAAAAGTTTATAGCACAAAGAAGTTAAGACAACAAGCCTTTATGATTCTTAAATATAACTTTTAGTCACGGTCGCAGAAGAGTTTGTTAGTGTTAATAAAGGCGTTCCTAGCAACCTAAAATCGATACCCTACGTTTTTTTAATGTTTCCCATTTGTCGTTGGCGACTAGCGATCTGACTTAAAGTGCGATACCTTTCCGTAGATCTACATAAAATATACGTCGAGCGTACCGACCCCATACATTATTTACGATCGGCACAGCTCCTTTACGTAGGCCTGAAAGTTGTAACGCAATAAAATATTATTTCTCCGAAAGCTTACACACTTCAATAATTATTATTTCATAGCTTTACAAATTAATATTACAGAAGTCGGCTATTTGTAAAGTTTAAGATTCAGGCATGAGCTGTGTATTGTTTGTTCCAATAATACAAGATGGCTTATCAGTGAGTTGATTTAATAACTTCATTGTTTCTAGTAGCAGGGCGCGATGGTACATACTAAGTTCGTGACTGGAAAATGGAAGATCATTATTATTGAATACAGTACTTTATTTGATGATATCAAACCTCTAATATGCAATACATTATTAACAACATAAATACAGACTTGTTAAATAAATAAAAATATCTAATTTAAAATCGATGTTGATCCAATCTTTCTTTAATTCAAAAAGAACACAATTGTAAGAATATTAAACAAAAATCTTTGGCAATACGTTTTTTTTGTTTTAAGATGATCCTTTTTACGTGGATCAAGCTTCACAGTTTTTTTTACCAAAGCCGTGAATAATAAAATATATTTAATGTAATAATTCGCTTATAATTAGTAAAATTTATCTCGTTAAGAAAATATTTAATTAAGGAAGTGATAATTAACTAGAATATTTTTTCCCAGCTAAAATAATACGATTATATTTCCTTAATTTGTATTTTTGCTACATAATGTTAAAATCATGTTATATTCTTAATTTTTTTCCGTAGATAGAACTCCAAAATCCACCTAACTCATATGTTCGTGATTAGATAAATGAGTGCAAATAATAGTAGTTATTGGCATATAACGAGAAGTAAAACTAAAAGAAAAAAAAAATATAACATTAACTAGTTATTACCCTTGAAAAATTACGAGAGGTAACTTTGATTTCCCAAGAAAAAATATTGAGTACTCAATCCACCCTTTTCAAATATAGAATAATGTCTGCTAAAATAAATTATAGGTAGGTACTTTGTTAGGTAGGTAAGTAAGTTGATGCGTAATAATAATAATATTTGAGATATTTTTTGTAGCGCCGTTTTAATGAAAAATTACCTTAATAGCACATGTAATTCCGGGTTGATATTAAATTTAATGTTAAATTTCAATGTAAAACCATTTTCGATTTAAATAAGAGACATGTTGACATCAATTTGTCTAATTACACAGTTATATTTGTCTAGTGCTGTGCAAAGTCAATTTCTTTTTTTGATTTTCGATTATCTCCACACATTTTAAGAATCAAAATATGTATTTAGATTGAATTTTTGAAAAATAAAAAATCCTTACATTATATTTTTGTTTCAATCATTCAATAGTTTAATTTTGGTAATCGAATGACGTTTCGCATTAACCGCTCGCACACAAATAAATGAGGAAATCCATTTTGATATCGTTACGAAACAATCACCTTTTAGAGCGTTTTATTAGGTGTCTAATTTTAATTGAAATACAAATCATCTGATCGTCGCCGTGCATGAAAGATCAATTCTATAAATCATTCGATTATTGAAAAGTTCCGGAATCAGATATTTCAATTACTATCAAAATGATATTAAAATCCCCTTACCTATCTTTGTCATCGTTGAATCATTTAAATCAACGGTACTTACTATGAGTTTGTTATAACCGTTAGTAAATTTGACTCAGTTAATTTAACTATATATATATAAATAGTCATAAATGATAATATCTAAGACCGTCGTGTTTATTTATTGATCGCAAACTCAAAATCACGCGCATGGTGAATAAATCTTTAGATAAAACATCATAATTGCCTAGACAAACATAATCTTTTGGTTAGAAAAACAGCAGGCAAAATATCTTAGACATATCTAGATGGCCTAGTTATTTCGGTTGATATTTACTGTTCAAATCGATATTATGTCATTTAAAGATCAGATAATAATCAAAAAAAATTAAAATTTATCGAATAAACGAATTGAGGTCGGCCTAAACGTTTGTTATCTTTGAGTAAGATTATCCCCTTTCGGCACATTATTTACCAAGCACATGTTTTACGAAACTGGAAACCACGTGGCAGGTGCTTTCTGCTGTCTAAAACGGATATAGCTAAACCACCATGATAAACATTAGTGCAATAATTTAATATAAAGACTGCAAGAGTATTTTATATATCCTATAGAACTGACTCTCTGGCTGCAACTTTTGTTTGTTGGTATTGACACCCATGCGTAAATAGGGTTGCACCCTTCTATCCACCACACTTTAAGAGAGACGTGTGTAGTCAAATGATTTTATTATAGACGGTCAAATGGGCGGCATTTAGCTAAAAATAAACAGTTTATTAAAAACTCAAAAGATATTTGAGATATTTCATCAAAAAACACAAAAATATATATGTACGTGTAAAATCATGTGAAGTGCCGCTAATTGTTTCAAAAATCACATTTACAAAAAATTTGAATACTTACATGTTTAAGGAAACAAATGTATAGTATCACACCTATTCATTGGGGCAAAAAAGGGTGTAGGTTGTAGCGGTTGGACTCGAAGTGGAATTTTCAGTTTACCGTTTTTTTTTGTAAATTTGTAAATTAGTTACTCTGTCTTCGCCATGTCATTTTTTTCCAGAACTTTCGAAATATCAATACAGTGGAACTTCGGAGTGTGAGTAACTTGGTTTGCGAGTGTTTCGCAAGACGAGCAATTTTTTTTAAATATTGAACTTACATAATTATAGACCAGTGATGTCTTGCTATACAAGCAGTTTATGGGTCAAATTTCGTAGAAATCACTACTTGGGTAAGGCTGTAGCAGTGCTAGCAATCAATCTGTTCATTGACAAAGAAATATCACATTTCCGCAAAATCCTCAAAAATAGGCAAAAGTTATTCCGCTATTGAACAATTAACAAATTCGATCACAGATATGTACTGTATAATAAAAAACATTTTGTATAAATCATTTTTAGATTAATATTTTTAGGTTATGAAACAAATCATCTTAGTTTCTTTTATGTATATTTGAAGGGGAAATTGTAATCGGTATAAGAGTGTTTTGGATTATACACACGATTCTGGAACAAATTTTGCTCGTAAACCGTTATTCCACTCTTTTAAAATAACAAATTCTCTGAAATTATTTAATAAAAAAAAAAATTGTCTGATGTTACGTTAAAAAAATATTAAAATAAGCATATTATTAGAATCTCTCGAAATCGAAAAAAAACTCTAACTGTTTTCACTTTTCTCGTTTGTTTTTTAATTAGTTATTTGTTGAGATTTTTCCCACAAGGAAAATAATGTAAAACCTTTGAAAACTTGATAAAAAGAACTATATTAAATTGTGTTTAAGTGGTAGTTCTGCTTCGTGGGTCTTCTTTTGAGAAATCTCTCGCAATATGGTTGAGTGAAGCATTGAAAGGCTGCTACATTATATACCGCAAATCTACCAGAAGATTATGAAGCGGTATGAGGCGGCATAATAAATGTGCATCGTTAAGCTATTACGTCCCCACAGCCCAAGCCAATTTAAACTGGAATACTATATTAAGGGATGTAAGATAATAATGATTTAAGGCGCCTTTTATTGCCCAAACGTGGAAAATTTTTGTAGGTTTTTCTAACGTAAGTGATTTTATTATGAATTACTACAGCGTGATGAATATTCCCAGAGAAGCAAATAGGTTTAACACCGTGATACTATGGAAGGAAGTAAGTATTAAGATTAAGGTGTGATTAAAAAAACTTGATTTTGATAGTGTGGAGAAATATTTCAATAATAAAATAACCACCTCTTTGAAAATGAAATACCACAGTTAACATGACGACCCCGAAATTAAAATAGAAGTTAGAATTCAACCCAATAATACAAACCTATCAGGTTTTAAAAAGTAGGATTTAATTTCAGGTCGAAATATATTGACACATGTTTGGTCTATTAATAAAAATGTTAAAACTAAGAAAAAAATCGTAAAGAGAAATGTGCTCCAACCGCTGAGAGCTATGTTGTATCAATTGATTCTGTTACATGTCTCGCCTATAAGAGAGTGGATGGGGTTACAATGGAACTATGAGCAGTATGCCATTTTCTTTATTTGGAATTTTAGAAAATGCTTCTTTTAGGACGGACACCCAAAGCATTGAACCACAATGACAACGAGAAAGATTTGTAATGTTCACATCTCGAAATAATAGTTTTTTTAGGTGCAGTTAGAAAAAATAACTGTTTGCCTAAAACCTCCATTATAAAATAGAAAATGAACATTTACTTAGTAGAAGTCGTAATGTCTAGACCGCAATTAATAGACGCTGGCGTAAGTATTCTGTAATAGAGAAAGTAGTTAAATTGAAATAACGTGCATTTCGGTTTCCGCTAATTCTCACTCAATAAAATCGTTAGGTTTATTGTTTGTTATTTCTTAATCAGGATGTTTATTCAATCAAGATCTAATTTAATATCTTATGCAAGTACGAATGATGAAAAATATATCGAAAGAAAATGATTTACTTTTTAGTATATATTTTTTATGTTCAAATATATATTACGGAGAATCATTGTTTTGTTAACGATAATCTCCACGTTTATCAGCCAATGAATTTCCGAGCTGCCTAGATTTCAACAAGGTACCTTCATACATATATTGCGTTATGAGACTGAGGGAAAATATAAGAGGGTAAGGAGTATGGTTTGAGGGAGGTCTAGAAGTACTTGTATATCGATAGGAAGATACCCTCAGAATCACTACGGTGAGAAACCATCGTTCATAACCGAAACGTGACTTAGGATACTTCACAACCTTTCTTTTCTCGTTGTCCATTATTCTCCCACTTATTTTAGCCATTCATTCCTAATCACCTTCATTACCTAAATTGGTGATACAGTAGTAACCTGGCACGGGCAGTTGTGACTCTTGTGCAATATTACCGAAAAACAAAAAGGATTTGATTGCTTAAGATCGATGAAGCAATTTTGAGCGAGAATTTTGATCCTGTATAGTGGCTTTTAGCCAGAGCGATACTGAACGTTTTAGGGAGGTAGGGCTCAAACTCTATTTTAATTTAAGTAAATCATTATTATGGGGGTATTCATTTTGTTGAAAATCAAGGCAAGCCATCACATCCGAATGGCATATTTTCAATAAAGTGGACGGACTCTGTTATCTTTTATAGCTTTTCCCAACAGTGGGCGTCACTGCAAAATGTTGCCAGGAACTAGTTTAGCTTTAGCGGTTTCTTTCCCAACCGTATTCCTATACTCCTGGTAAACCTACCTTGTGTTGTTCTCAAAATAGAAATACAGGGGAGTATTGGAAAAGTATAATCATTAATCTTGACATTACTTGCATTTTTTTTTTGAGCACCATATCTTTTAAAACTCTGAAAACAGCTAGAAAGAACTAAATTTATCTTGCCTGTAATACAAGTTAAGTAAAACAATATGTTTACAGATGTTACGGCTGTGAATTTGTGTCAGTGTTGTGCAATGAATTGTTTCCTTTTTCGAAATTAACTTAAAAAACATATTAATTACCTAACAAATTAGAAAAGAACCACTGTCACATTTTACACTGACGCAAATCGATGATTAGCGCCATAATGATTTTTTTACCGCTACCACTTCAAATAATCGTCCCCGTTAACCACCGATTCTCGGCCCGTTTCAGTATTTGATTGAACTATGCTCAAGTGTCAAGCATAACAGCATCATGACCGTTATGTTATCACTAAGGTTCAAATTTCCGTGCAAAAAATTGTGGTATAACGCCTTTTACCCAAACACAGTCGATATACATAATATAATAAGCAAAAAAACTTTTTATCTCTCATACATATCAGATCAGCAAAATAAAGGGTAAACAACCTTAAACTACCGTTTAATTAAAACTTTTGACACCTAAAAAACTCTGACCAAATCTAAATGGATGCTTACGAAGTACTTAGCGTTTTATTTTTTATGACCTCGTTTACGTTTGAGCACCTTTTTACTATTTATCCTAGCCGACTACGTGATGTAAGAACACTCGCAGACTTTTGTAGCAACTTGAAAGTCGGTTAGGCTTGAAATATATTATTTAAATATGTAGATTATCGAATTAGGTACAGTCCATCTTTAAAAATGTCACTAGCATTGTTGAACTAACCCAAAACTGGATAGCAGGCCCGGCCCTGAGCCAAACGGCCCCTGGTGCAGGTTGAATCGTTGGGGCCTTTTATCAAAACCTAATAATAAACACCAAAATTTTTAAAAATACTTTTTTTACCTCATAAAATAGCTTGTTCTGTAATTGTAATAATAAGCATCTTCGTTATTTTCCACGTGGACTCATTAGTATACAAAATATTACTTTTATACAAAATGTCATCACTGTTAACTCGTTTTTGGCAGGTTTCCTTTCGGAAATATCTAAATAACACATCCAACGAATTACATGCTTAAAGTGTTAATGTTTTGTTCTGTTAAATTGCAGAGTAATATTATGATTCGTGTTTTGTCAAAAAACAAACCACTGCCTTTTCAATTTGCCGCCTGGAGCGAATTGCTCCAATTGCGCCTGCAAAGAACTGGCCCTGCTAGACCGGTAGGTACTTAGGATAATAATTTGCGCGTAATCTATCAACTTTAATTGTGATGGTGAATGATCATTCGCCACTTCCTCACAATTATAGAAGGAGTGGATGGAACGCCATACATGCTGTTTTCTCTAAGTCAAGCAATTGATTCACTGAATCGTACCACATATTATAATTGTCATTTATTTCTTGAGTTATTTTATTCATTTTTGTTTTTAATTTTAATATAAAAGCTACATGAGATTTTATTTTTTTCATGATTTTAGAGAGAGCTTATATTTGTGACTAAATTAAAATGATTTAAAAATATATTCTTACAATAAATTTAAATCCTTCGAAAATTGTTAAAAAGCGTTTTATTACGTCGAAATTTGTATACATACAAAAAATTGTTTTCTAACTTAAATTTGTTGTTTGTAACATGAAATTTTAACGATTTTGATTTTTATGAATATGTTAATAATTTTGTAAGGTCAAAGGTAGTGGTAGAATTTTACTCGAATCTCGAATGATTTAACGTACGTACGTACCACGGATATAATTTCCACTGCATTTAGATCCATCCATTTATTTATTCATTTCAGAATCACCGACAAAAATATTTTGCTCTTTAAAAAAAATTTTTACATTCATGTTGTAAACCGACTCTGCCCACATTTCGAATTGTACCTTGTTCATAAAACGAAAGGGTTGTTTTTCCCCTGGCGCCTCTGCACTCCCTATACCCTTTACCCTTTATCCTGTTCCCTGTTCTTTGGTCGCCGTATAGCCAATAGCCATAGCCGGTGGAGTGAATGAACGGTGATGCACCCCTCATTACGTCACGACAGACAACTGACACCGCCTTGTTTAGTGCGGATACATTCGACTTGGTTTGGTAGGGATCTTCATTTCAGAAAGGGAGCGGTGTGATTTACTCTTCAGCTTTCTTCATCGCTACCGAAAAATCTTACTTTATTAAAAACGTGACCTTTGATAAAAAGGAAATCAATTTATGAAAATTTAAAAAAGCTGACTATTTATTAAAAGCATTAATTATCGACAGTATTCTCTTCTCCGGGTACCCTTTTCTATCGAAGTATCGGCCATCATCACTACATTAATGTAATTACTTCAACGGCGTCAACCCGAGATGGATAAACCTACTTCTGAGTGATATTTCTCCTAGATTAATTGCCTACCATTGGTGAGATCCATCACATATCTTTGATTAGATTTGTGTTCCCGATTGGTCTCAATAACCATAACTGACAACAATAATAAAATAGATGTGGAGGAATCCTTTACAGCGCCTTTAAAGACCTTTTTTCGTGGTAGAGTAAAAAAAATAAAGATTTGATCCGGCTACCGCAATGAGTAAAATATTTAAATCGGAATTAACTTTAAAGCATTAATGCTTATTTTTTTAAATATTTAAATGATATCAATAATCAACAACACAAATATGAAACAGAAAAAAGCAGAAAATAAAAAGACAATGGTCAAAACCGAGATTCAAACTCGGATCCCCTACTCTACCCAGTAAAATATTTAATAAGCCCGTTAGTAAGACTTAGAAGAGTGCCGCAGAAAGTCACACATTTTAAACTGGACGCACATCGATGTTTCGAAACTTTTGAAATACGGGAACGCAGATTCAACAATGATTTTTTCCTTCCCAAAGACGGGCGTAAGATCAAATAATTATGAAAACATTGATTGAAAATTGAAACTCAGTATGAAAAAAAAAGAGTTATTCTTCAATAGATTCAATAGAATAGATTTATTTTTAAGGTTTTCAGTAGTTCTTCGGCTTAATGGAAGTTAAATGTACCCACTGTTATTATAATGGTCGCTAACACTTTGAAGATAAATAGTAAAGAAGAAATGATCTCGATTTTATGAGACAAGAGAGTTCTAGGATAATAATGTTAGCTTTATAAGTGGTTGAAGGATAGCAAACTTGCGACAGATCACAAATAGCAGATTTCCGGCTTTATTTTTTTAATTCACACGTTTAATCAACCAAATGATCAGAAGTAATATAACTACTTTGTCATTTGAAGGTAATATATTAAAACAAAACACTTTTCCTTTTCTACAGAGTGTATCAAAATTGAATGCTGGTCTCACCTGTTGATGCTCGGATGGACAACGTCCGAAAATGGGTTTTTCGACGCTCGTCAAACCGTCAGATTCCCGTAGAGAATTTATCGTCTTATTCGAGCAGGAACTTTTACGAATCGTGCCACTTCCAACACTTTATTTTATGGCAAATTGTTGAAACTCATTCGTATGGAATAACTTGGCCGAACTTTATTCATAAAAACATCTGCTCATATGAGGGTATAAAATTAGTATATTTCAATGAACTAAATACTTTTTAAAATACCGGTGGCGTTTAAGTTGAACAAGTTCATCTTTAAATTATATAGAATTATTGGTGCTACTCACGTGATATTTTGTTCATAGAGATAATTTATTGATTGGCTTTAGGTCACGGATGCTCCATTCTTCTTAGAATATTAACGATAGAACCTCTCCCCTTCTCAGTTGACTGGAAAGACTCTTTTACACCTTGGACACTTGTCCACTGATGAATGTTCTTCGGCCATAGAAATCTCTAACTTCCTACATCCTTTCGGTTCTCTATTAATTATTTCATTCAGGACAATATTTTTACCTAGCACTTGTTGCTTCATAGAACATAGGCATGATGCGTTCTTCTGACAAAGCTTTTTGGCTAAATCTTTTTAGGACCTCGCCAGGTTCTTTAATATGACGTATTTTTGTTCTTGGTATATTCAGGCTTTGATTCGGTTCATTGAACTTTCATTCAACGTCCAGGTTTTTCATGCGTACATTGATAAAAGTTGACGGTACGTATCATCAGGTCTGATCAAATAACTTGTATTTTTAAACCTGCGTGAATTCGCACCACTATTTAAAATGTTCTTAACGACCTCCGTGGACGAATAGTTGAGACCCTTGGCTACGACTCCAGAGGTTGAGGGCTGAAAGCCTGGCGTACGCAAATAAATATATTTTTCAATTGTTACTTCACATGTTATTTAATTAAAATACCATGGGGTAAATTTACGGAAAGTCTCAAAGTGGTAGATAGTCAAAGTATCGCCTTGGTGAAAGATCACAATTCAATATTGTAAATTTGCTTGAAATTGCTGTTTTTGGTTACTAGATCTGAAAAGTCAGATACTTTCAGAACTTCCTCTATCCCATCTCCTTCCCTTCCCCACTATGCTTCATAGCATTCCTCAATTGTAAATGCTACTGTCCCATTGGTTGCGGACAGTTCGGAGTAGTTGGAATTCTTGTGCGGTATTCACATTAAAAAAATGTATAAAGATTTTATTTAATATTAAACCGTTTTTAAAACTCATGGACATTTGCAACAAAGCTAATGCAGATTCTTCCAGTTGCGCTTAATTTCTTCTGCATTTGTCTAGAATGAGCACGGTAAACGGCTGACTTTTTACTGCTTTACTGTGGTGTTTGAATAAGGGTGAATATTAAAAAAAAAACTTTTGAACTTTGACTTTCTTTTTTATTTTCTTTGCACGGGCTTGTATTTTTATACAGAAAAGTAATCAAACAAAAAACAGGGCTTTCACTTCAACTTTATCTCCAAGCTACCTTAGGGTTTCAGTATCCCAACAGTGCAACGGAATCAATTCATGAATTATTACGTGTCAATCTGAATTGAAAACACAAAAAGGATGTTTTCTGGGATAAAGTATTCGATTAAATCTATAAGTGATTTCGAATCCCAAACTGAATGTTCAGAGCTATTGTGAGATCTTTTCGTTTTCAGCTAGTTCATTTCATCTTGCTTACAGAGTTTCCGCTTCAGTATTTCTTAACAGAGAAGGCTATTCGTTTTATATTTTGAGAGAGAATCAGTAAAACCCTTGTTTCTTAAACCATTTTCACGAGCGATCATAAAATTGATTAAAATTTATAAAATATAGAAACAAAAACATTTACCCTTGTCTTAGCTGTTTTTTCGTATGATTTTTATAATGTACAAATCCGAAGAAGCCATTAGTGGGGTGAAATCAGC
Organism: Drusus annulatus; assembly: GCA_022651775.1. NCBI lineage: Eukaryota > Metazoa > Arthropoda > Insecta > Trichoptera > Limnephilidae > Drusus > Drusus annulatus. The sequence goes on from JAGWCC010000218.1 coordinate 1,595,030, forward strand.
CCGGTCAAAAAAATATAAACTACATTTAATAAGGCGTTTCATGTCACAATAAAATTTTGTAATCTTAAGGTATTTTATGAAATACCCAGACATAGTTTCTAATGAGATGTCATAGGATCTGGTTGTTAATTTTTTTATTTGTTTTTATTCTATTATAGGTAAAAGAAAAATAATAATTTCACTTATTTAATTAGAATTCCAAAAAAGTGCATTACCATATGTAAATTTAGTATATTTTAGTACACCTATCCTACGTTTTTTTATGTCTTCTGGAAACCAATTATATGATCTGCCCCCCTTGTAGCTAATTAATTGCTTATAATACCGTGTGTTTATGGTGTTCAAATATATGTTATCATTTCTGGGTTTGTGTGTATGAGTTTAGTATTTGTTTCATATAATATTAAGAGACGTGTTTTATATTTTTACGGTTTTTATATTGTTAACAGGTTTGTTTTCTTGTCTATTTTTGGTAAATGTTCTGAAATGAAAGCTGTATAACTTTTTGATTTACTTGTGTTGCGTTACCTGTAATTCCTTTAAGAAGGTTTTACGTACGTTTCCCCAGATTTCAACTAAGTTGTTTAGATATGATTGTACTAGGCTATAATAGTTTTTTTTATTGTTTGGTAACAGGTATAATCATCTACTGGAGACGCCAGTTAAGGGGGGGATTTTCTAATTGATTCCTTGTTTATGCTTTTAAATGTTTGTCAATGCATAGCCAAATATATTTTTCGCTTGTCTGAATTTGCAAGTCAAAATTTTCTATGGTTGACATTAATATTTTGTATCCTTTTTATATTCATTTTGAAAGATGATTGTTCTTATTTAAGTCTCTGTATGATTTTTCTACTAGTTTACTCAAATTTTCGCAAGAAAATTCACCGTCCAAGCTTAACTGAGAAATATATTTTTTATAGATTTGTAACAGTATTAGTTCTGATTAACCGTAGTTCTAATCGTATTGTATTCGTAATTCTAGTAATTCATTTCACAACAGTGAGTCACCGCCACTTGAATCGTCAGGTTAAGCAAAATGGTACAAAATATTATTTGAATACTCAGAAAAAAAATCGTTTCATAGTTAGAATAACAACTATCTCTAGAACGCTTTGTTTTCATAAAACATATTCGCGAACGAATTGTTTTTGGAGTCGTTGAACTTTAACATTACACAATATAATAATTTCCTTTGTGAGTACTCACGTACGAGTGTGAACTTTTCAAATTTAGAACTGATGTTAATTGAAATTTTAAAAATAATCATTTCAAATCCCTAGCTACCTTAAAAGTATTTTTAGAAGTCATAAATTTATATTAAAAATAGGTGAATTATTAAAGCAAATATGTTTTAACTTTGCAAGTCATGCAACATCCCGTGATTAGTTAAATAATATTTTTCTTGATTATATATTTATTCTGAAAAAGTTTGAGTGTTTATTTCACTAGATTTTAATTTCTGTATTTTGTTCAACTCCCGCTTAATTTTGATTTTAACATTAAAAATAACTCTTGTAAAAAGGCGTCATAGCTTATATAGCGGACAAGGTGCTCACTGAAGAATTTAAATTTATTAATATATATTTTTTAAAGTCATTCTTCCTCGTGCGATAGCTAGAACCTTCAATAAAGCTTTAATGAAGCTTTTACTGTAACCATGTATCTATTACATGTCAATGTAGTGACGAAAATTTCCTATTCGAAATGAGATCTTCCTTCCTATTGGCGTTATAGCGGAAATAATTGTTTTCAGTACTGAGTATTAGAAAATCTCTATAGGGATTTAATTTAACAGAGTTCAATCAACAAAAGATTGAGTCTCATTGTTTTGATTTTTCTCACTATTCTCTTATTTTATTTTATATTGTGTTCTCCCTCTTTACCTATATATAACCTGCTTAGTTTAATGTTGTATCCTGATAATTTTTAGGCTAAACGAAACCAGTTGGTCATAAAAAATAAAATAAAATCTGTGCTCTTATACTTAGTTATTTTTTCATTTCATTATATATTTTAATTTTTATTTTGTGTATGTTTGACAGTGCACCTGCATTGACAGCATTCTTATTCCTAAACAACGTTTTAAGAGTTTAACTATAACTATTGCACATTCAACTTCCCGACAAATTTCTCGAAAATTCATTACCGACCACGTCCCACAAATTCCCATGCAAATCGGATCAATTCTCTTGCAAATGCCCGTATGAAGTCCTCAAGCTATCGCGAATATGGTTTAACATACTAGAACTACATAGAACTGCCTTAAGTTTTGTATTCACCACTAGTCGAGCGGACTTACTTCTTCGGAAGTTCTTTGACAAAATTACAGAGGTTTTACATAAACTTGCACAGTATAATTATTGCACGTAGTAGAAAACTCTCCCTTACATTTTGTTCTCGTGGTGTCTTAGTAAATTCTGTTCTGGTACGATTTAGTTTGGCGATTATTTCTGGATTGAGTGAGGGGGCGAGAACCTTTCGTTTGATCAATATTTTGATAGGTTATTGATTTGATTTGAAAATGTGCGGTTCACAGACTGACATGTAGGCGTATGAACTTTTCAGTGGTGTGTGAAAACACTTTTTTTTATAATAAGCGTATTGATGTAAAAATATAGGTTGTTATAATAAACGATATTATATTCAATTTTTTTTTTCAGGAATTTCATTTACTTGAAATACTGTAACATTTTTTTATTACATTTTTATTGATTATTAATCTATTTTTTTGTGAATACTGCACAAGAATCCCAACTGCTCAAAACCATCTGGAGCCAGTGGGACTATGGCATCCCCAATTTGGGTATGCTATGGGGCTGATGGTAGTGGAGAAGAGAATGAAGTAAAGATGGAGAAGGGGAAGAGGAAGGTTGGAAATTTCCTGGATATTCAGAGCTGTTTACTAAACAAGGCAACGTTTCGATTCTGAACGGTGATCTTTCACCAGGGCGATACATAAAGTATCTACCATTCTGGATATAATAAACAACACAGTAATATGTATTTTGTTTTATGATTATTTATTTCATCAACATGACGACTAAGTCACTACTTGTTTTATTAAAAGGTAAAAACTTCCAAAAAAATGTTTTATATTTGGATAATAATTTAATAATATAGGTACTTGTGTTAATCTTGCATAATTGTTTTTGACCTGCTTATGTTATTTAGTAATTCCAGGCAAACTAACGAAATGTATTTTACTTCTTTATACAATTTTAAAAAATGTTAACAATCTTCAGATCAAAGCTTAAAACGAGAAAATACTAAACCATTTGAAATTATACTCGTACATAATATTATTTCATCATGGTTTTATTTAAATATTTTATAGAATGAATAGTTTTTTGTATAGTGCTTTATATACATGTGCATGTTATTCAAAAACTCTTATTTCTCATTTTGATTCCGGTTGTACTTATGCTGAAAAAATTGACCCACACATTTCCCATGAATTTTGCAACGGAGGTTCTCATCTAGGGGTTGTTAGTCCGGTCAGTGCCCGAGCTGGTTCCACACAGTACTACCTACAAGTTAACTTAATATAATGTTGGGCTAATAGACGGGATCCAGAGGCTATGAAACTTCACTCAAAGTTCAGTCAGGGTGAAACATTCACTCCAAGGGATTGGTTTGGTAAGTACTCTTGTTTTAGACTATTGCCGGCCGACACATTGTGTGTTCAGTACTCACTTCCTGCCAATACCTTCGGTCCTTGAGTATGTAACTATTGAAGTAATAATTAACTTGAATTGATTGTTCATTCATTTCTCGATTTTTACAAAAAACTATGAAATTAAAAATAATAATTGAAAGATTCCCTCGAATAACATTCTTACCATCAAATCGGTCAAAGTTTTCGTTTGGATAACGTTCTGACAGTGCCCACGGACAATTTATTGTGGAAAAAATCTATATAGTTGAGTTCTATTGTTTTTTCCAGTTTAAATTGTCCGTATAAAAGTTCAGGTTTCTGAAATATTACCTCGAAGGAGCTTTATGAATCCATAACGAACGTAGATTAAACGAGGCGTTATTAAATAAACAAAACTGTTAATTTAAAAACTCACGGCCTGTGTTATAAAACATCACGAATTAAAAAATAGATTTCATAGAAGACCAAAAATATCTCTAGAGTACAAATAATGTTTTTTACTTTTATTACGGAAATCAAAAACCGGTTTGTAGATTTGTGCAACAAAAAAACATTTTTCTACTTGTTGTTAATGTATTCTTTTTTCAAGCTGATTCAAAACCTCTGAGAGCCATTATTTTATACATGATGAAAAAACTGATTGAACCTCAAATTTAATTGGATATGAATACTTCTTCAAAACGTTTTGCGGCAATTTAAAAAGCCGAAATTCGAAGTTTCAAAATCATCAATCATAATTTTTGAGTACGGATTTCTACGCAACATTTCGAACCGCGTCACGATAAGGCTAAAGTACCTCATTCTGGCCTAATAAACATAACTGATAGCAACCACCACCACCAGTGTAGCGGTGTAGCGGTGTCAGATAGTTTGTAGTCTAACAACTCAAAGCTTTTATGGAAGAACAAAATCAAATTGTTTTGCTTTCAACAAATCTACTTTGAAGATAATGTTTTTTTCATTAAAACATCACACGAGAATATCTTCGCATTATTTGGGCATGCTGTGTGGAGAGTTTTAAAAAAAATGTTTCTGGTTTTTTTATAAATTTATAGGAGACAGTAGAAATAAAAAAAAAATAGATCACAAAAATGACTTGCGCTAATGTGGCAAATATCAAACATATTAAAAAAATGAGTAAAATCTTGGCGTATTTCCTGATAGTTCAAACACACTAACGGTACCTGAATCATCGAATGTTTGCAATCATCGATTAATAAATCTAATTAAAAATATATCATCTACTTTAAGGCTATATTTATATTGGCGTTGTTTTTGGACCGTTACGCTGTAAGAAATGCTTATACAACACGAAAGAAGCCTAGCAATATGTTCACAAAATAGGTTATATTACCTGCCATGTAAATAAGTAAAAAGTTACAAAATATTACAGGAACATGGTTGAATAAAAAGCAGGAAAAAAATATTACTAACGGATCTGAATTGATTTGAATTTCTCAGATGAAACTCACATATTTGGGCAAATTGAAAAAAAAAATCAGCTTAACCTTCCTGTAGGAAGGTTATTTAATCTTCAAATCAATCATCAAATTTCATTACGATAAGTCGCTTTCAATTTGGATAAATTTCAGATGTAAAATATTCACCAACAGATTTACCGATATATTTTTCATTTTTGAAGATTCAGTTAACAGGCAGTGGCAGATACTGAAATGTGTGATTGGATTTTTTTTTTTGTCTTCGTAATATTATTCTCATCATAAATACGATATTTGAAACCTCCAAACATAAGAAAAGCTTTTCCTAGAATTTACCCAATAACAATAAAAGTAAATACAAAATATTCCAAGGATCCAAGGAAATATTCCACTTTTACAATTCTCATAAATCAAATTTACTACCCAATCAAATTTATAATCTGCCTCTGTTGGTAATATCACAATGCGTGAGTATTCAATCAATCGAGATCACGTAGATTTAATCAATATGATTATATCTACCATCTTGTAAACTGTTTGTTACTACCTTCATGCTTTCAAATATTTCATAATCAAATAAGTAACAAAACGCACGTTGATGCTGTTATATTTCGAAAAATCAGCTCTAGTGAAAAAATGTGATCCATCCTGTGCTAAAAAAACCTAGATCACCCAAATAAACGTGACATTTCAAACGTGTTCACCAACGATAGTGGCGTATTTCACGAGTTCTCCACCCACGAGGTAGTGGCGCTTTGATTGTAACCAAAGCTGTTCCTACGTTCGGCGGTCGTATTACGAAATGTGCCTAGAACTTTACACGTAGTATATTATAGTGTCGACTGTGTTCAACCGATAGCCTATACAGTCATACCCATGGACAGAACACCGTTCCGATGATACGTGGCCTTACGAATGTATCCTTGGTATCACCGGTGATCAGGGATAGATATAGTTCCCCCTCCAGTGCCTTGCACCTTCGTCTCATTTACAAGTCTGTGACACGGAGCACCACGCCGTGCAGGGACTCTTGTAGCCGACAGTTCCTTCGATTCTATCTCCTCGTCCATACCAACCTGGAGTATCCCCGCCGAACAGGCTACGGCTTGTCGCCATGCACGAGTCTCGCATTCCATCCCTGGTCCACGGGTCACTCTCTCGCCTCCTTGCTTCGTTCATCTAACTGCGCACGTGTAGGACACCGTATTTAACTATCCGACCCAATTAACTTCCATTAACTGGTCACCTGACTATATGTTAGTATGTACCATGTGCCCCTCGAATGTGGATTGCAATTATTTTCTTAGAATGCCCTGTTCTATTATGAAAATGCTCCCAATTACCGTCTGAATAACACAATGGGTCTCGAGCTCCATGTCTTGGGAAAAAGAGTTTCCGGAGATTGCATTGAATCAGTAAAAGTACTAAGCGACCTATAATATTCCGTGTATGTACAGTAACAACACCGTTTAAAATATGTTAAAAATTATATTTCTTAAATGAAGTGTTCTTGTAATAACACAAAAAAAAAAACATTAGAAAAGGAAATCTTTACTTTAGAGCAGATGTGTTTTGAAGCAGAAAATTTTTCGGCTGATCTTTCCACAGCTTTACCGACTTTGAATTTATAGTTAAGCACAACGAATTTGAATTTACTATGTCGATTCTATTATTATTTGTGGAGGTAGAAATATCAGTGTTATTTCTTAGAAATATTAGCCATATATTAGAAATATTCATTCGATAAAATTATTATAAAAAACACCATATGAAGAGATTAAATTATCGATGTGGAAGAGCGATTAAGGTTGTCGACTATGAATCAATAAGTCACGGGTTCAAATCTTTTGCATACATTTTTTAAATTTAATTAACATTTGTTACTTCACGTAATAATAATAAAACAACAAAATATTAAATATATTTTTGATTCGTTACAGAATGGTAGATACTGTTAGTATCGCCCTGGTAAACGACCACCATTCAGAATCGAAACGTTACTTGAAATGACTTAAGCCGTGTTTGATGACCAGATCTGACTAGTCAGGTACATTTCAACCTTTCACTTCCCCATCTCCTCCAATTTATTAGTGATGAAATAGTTCTACTGGCTTCGGAAAGTCAGAAGCAGTTAAGACTCGCGGTATTCAGATAAAGAATAAAATAAAATCAGTAAGAAATAGTCCAACGTGCCAATTATTCAATCTAAGTTTTATGGAAAAACAAATAAAATACACGTACATACATCAACACTACAAAAAAACTGTTTTATTGTACGAATTTAGTCTTAGATTTTAGTATGTATTACCAGTATATAATTTCGCACAGTTAATTTGTTAGATTATTTTATAAAATAAAAAAATAACACTTTGCATAACTATTTATCTTATATATGGTAATATAGAGGATGTTTAGGATACCTGGATGAATTATTTCATGAATAAGTAGGGCTTGTTGGTTGGTAATGTTAAATTTCCAAAAATTGAAACACATGTTTCCTAAAACAATTTCACCTCAGGAATATTATCTTTTTCAGTCGCTTAATTTTTGAAACACATTATTTATTTTCTCGCATTTGTACATGCCCACACCAATACAAAACTAGCAAAGTACCACTGTAGAAACTTTGTGTTCAGAATCCCCTAATAAAACTATCTGGTGAGAGTATTTTCCAGGCCAAGTACAATGTATTTACATTAATTTTGCAATAACAGTAGCGTAGCGCGCCTCCGCTAGTTTAATTGAAAAATCCGCCTCTATGCCGAGATAAAGTGTTTCAGCGCTGGAAGCGTTTACCTTGTTTCGCTGAATTAAATATTGGAAAGGTTTTTTAATCAGTGTTCGCGGAAAACCCTGCGGCCTGATGACTCTTATTGGATTCAAGTATTTGTTCCTAGCGTGTTTATTTTTGGAAAAATACGAATATTGTTGACAATTGAGTTTTATAAAATTGATAAAATTAATCGAGTATTTTTGACAATTGAATCCCAATGTTTTCACTGATTCTCAATTCCATAGCTGAGAAAAATCGATGCTTTAGAGAAACCATTAAACGAACTTTGAAGAGGGGCGTCATAAACTATTTTTTTTTTCTATTTTCGTAGAAAGCAATCACTTGATGTTTGACATATTTGATGAAATTAAACTTTTACTTTGTATAAAGACCAGAGATGTTATTTTATATTTTATGACCGACCGGTTTCGGTTAGCCTAAGCATAATCAGGGTACTAAATTAAACTAAACAAAAATACAAAGTTTTCAGTTATATATATACAAACAGAATTAAAATAGTTTAAATAAACACTGTTTTTTAAATTTCGCCAACCATATTTTTGAAAAAGATCATACCTTCAATAAAAGCACCGGTGCTCATATTTTCCATAAAAATAGTCATTGAAATAAGTTAAAAAATTTAGAAGCACTAAATAAAGAAAGCCTTAAAAATGATTAGTAATTTTATTAATAATCAGTTAAATTTATCCAGTAGTCCAATATTAGGTATATTTCCCGTAAACTCATAAAATTTCTCATTATTCTTTTATCACCTCAGTTGACGCTTTGCCTCTCCCATTTCATTTTATCTGTCTCTTTCTATCTGTTCCTTTGTTATAATTTAAATGTTATTCTATTGTTTTATAACTAGTTTTATTTTTATTTTTTGTGTTATATTGTGTTCTCCCTCTATATGCATATATAACCGCACACTACGTATTTTTTATTTAGTTTATTTTATTACCCTGGTGATGCTTAGGCTAATCGAAACCGGTTGGTCATAAAATTAAAATTAAATCTGTTGTCTTATACAAAGGTATTGTTCATTTCATTAAATATTTTATCTACAATATTTATGATTGATTCCATACTTTCTGCTTAATTTTAGAATCCTTGCCCGAAGATATTTCTTGGTTTGAAGGAGAATACGTCGTCAAACCAGTTTTGAAGAGGAGTACCACTATGAGAATATTGTGAAAAAAATTCAAAGGAAAAAGACTAAGAAAATAGAGCAGGTATGTAAATCCTTTATTTTACTAAACTAAACGAACTTTTGAATAGCTGCTTTTGTAATGTTTGAGGTCCAACAGCATTCTCCCTATAGATGGTACACGAGTATAATGATTCAAAAAGCTTCCAGTCTCCAATGGTTTGACCCCTCGATTCTTATAAATCAAACGAACTTATCCAAAATGTCTGTTCTTTGAGGCTTGAGGTTCCATTCCCTCTAGTCAACACAAACGTTGTAAAAATTGTAAAAATTAAGACGAATTCAGTAAAAAAACCTCTAGTATCAATAAAATTTAATTATTTTTTCAGAGCTCTATTGTCTAGAAAACCAGAAATGCCACGAACTTATGTATACACTCATTATTATACAGATTTTAGATCAATGCAACAAAATCATAAAGAAATCTTCGACTTCTCTTGTTGCCACTGTTTGTTCGTCTGATTTTTATTGACATCATGACGTTTTATTACAAAGAAGGGGATACAAAATTATCAACCTCTGTTACATTATATTCTCCTGGTTGTATGTCGTGTGTATGTATATTGTATTGAACATATTGTGGGATCATATTTGTTGCTGGTCTTGGCTAAAAAAAAAACAAGCAATTCGTTCACTTGATTGTGTGTTATCTGTCGCAAATACGATTAATTTTTATCGAATGCAATATTTTTAACAGCATGTATTCGCTATTTACCCCTTTCTTTTCCCACTCAACATGTTTTATTAATGAGATTCAATAAAACTCCGGCTCTGATTAGTAGAATTAAAAAATAAGACAAATATCGTCTAATTCGGTTTATTGAAGGATCAACACTATTTATAGGAGTCTTAGATTATCTGAAAAATAACGATAAAAAACGTTCACACTTGTATTACCTAAAAGTTTTAGTAAGAGCTAATCATAAGCTGTTAACTTAGTTCTTTCTCACAAGATGATTGTATGTTTCTATCACTCCAAAGGTCACTCTAAGGGTGAATACCCTCCTAACCCTAGCTGGAAGTATTCTGTTGTACTTGACTGAGTGGAACTTGTTAGATGAGGATTTTTCATGTGAATACCGCACAAAAGTCCCAACAAACCGGAACCAGTAGAACTATGGTATCTCCAATTGGGGTATGTTGTGAAGCTGAAAGGAGTGTGGGAGGGAGGAGAAAAGAAAGAGGAAGGTTAGGAAATACATGGCTTTTAAGATCTGGTCACAAAACACCGATAAAACCATTTTAAGCCTAATTCGATTCTGAATGGTGGTCTTTCCTTAGGGCGATACTGAGATCTTTTACCATTTAAGAACGTGCCGCAAATGTACCACATATATATTATGAAGGCTGTTTACTTTTTAAAAATAAAATAAAAACTCTGATCTGCTTTTATCGCACCGATACAATTAATTTTCAATGCCGAAACGATAATTCTTCAATAACCAAAACTCAATTGGCACAAAACATCAATATTCAAAATATGAGATATAAAATAAATTATTTATATCGCTTATAAAAACGTGCTTTAAAATATTTTTCTTAGGTTTTTATTCCGCTAGCGTGAGAATAACTCTTCAGCTTAAGTACTTTTTGATGTATTTCAATATTGACAGTCTTTCAAATTGAAACATAACGTATCGATCCATAGTTTAAGTCTTTCGGACCTGAAAAAACTTTGCGATGAATAATTTTAATATTCTTACCTTCGAAACCTTTAAAATTTAAAGGTCAAGCACTTATGTCTATGAACTTGATTGATTAAAATAATTAATATTAAGGCTTTTTTGGGTTCAGTCATTAATTATCAGATTTATGTGATTTCCTACTGCCCGGGGCCAGTGGAACAAAGGAAACCTCATTTTTTGGGAAAATTTGTGAAAGTTGTTGAAAAAGGGAGGAAATGGTTGGAAAGTGCATAGCTATTTAGACCTAGTCACTAAACACAACTTAAGCCAATTTTAAGTATCGTTTTTTTTTTAGTGGAGGTCAGTTACTAGTGCGAATTAGAGGGTAAATGCATTTCTTAATAGTCAGCCCTCAAAATTGACGCTAAACGTTACTTTGTAGCATTCTAATACAAGCAATACTACAAATTGTTTATCTTGTAATTTTTCCAAATGTATTTAAAAAAACATCTGAGGTTTCCAGTGAATACAATTTTTTAACTGAAATCCTTTAAATTCTATGAAAAACATTCTAAAATGTCAGTAAAAACCGGCAATTTTAGGTAAGGCATTGTTGAATGCTTTACCTAAAATTCCAGTATGCATTTCATAAGAAAATTAAAGATTATAGTTTGAGAATTGTATTTACTTAAAACCTTAGACATTTTTCTAACTACCCGTATAAAATTAACAGATAAATAATTTAATGTTTTTCTTTTACTAGAAAGCCAAAAAGTGTGTATTTTTGGGTGCTGACCCTTAAACAGGATGCAAATATACATTGAATAAAGGTATTTATTTTATTTGTGAAATAAGCTGCTGCGGAATTTGAAACACTGTCATCCGGGCTCAGAGTAAAATAGTTTACATTCTACAATTCCATTAGGTCTTTAAAATGGTTTAATTTGGTCTTTCAGAAGAGTTCTTCGGTAATGTGGATTTTTTTGATACTCATCATTAGTAATGATCGTCTAACTGAAATCCTAAATAAGATGCTGAAACCTCGGAATAAATGGTGTTTCCTTAACGTCCGGTAATTTAAATTGCTTGCAGGCGAAATGAATTTTTCAGCGGATATCGTGCTCAGCATCCGGTAGGCGAGTGGTTATTTACCACATCCTGAAAACCAACCAACTTGTAATATAAGCTATAGCCATCTTCTGCTAAGCCGGATAAACCCTCCCTTAGGATGGCCACTCCGACCGCCCGGGGTTGTTACTCCCTAAATACACAGAAAAGGGGTTGAAGGGTTAAATAATTCAGTCAATTTTAGTTCACATTTCTAAATATGGGATTGAATGAAAGCTGTTTGGTTTGTAAAACCTTTCAGAATAATTGTAATCGCTTTGCGCTAGAGTTTAAATACGAACTCGTTATATTGTCTATCAAATTCTAATCGAGTTGATTTAAATCGTAGATAAAAGGTTAAGTTTGTACGTGTTACTTCATACTGTGTGTGTTTCTGAACGGTTAGTTGGACAAGAGGTTCAAAAGATCGGGTTACACCCGGGGGTAGTGGGTTCAATCATATGCTAGCTGATTAATTAGTCAAATTTACACCATAAACGATTTCACCTAAATAAATTGTTTGCTTACTAGTTTCATCAGGGCTTTTATTCAGGGCTCTTTAAATAATTAAAAATTTAGAAAAAATAAATGATTTTAAACATCATTTAAATCTCTTTTCAGAAAAAATATTAAAAATTTTACCTACTTTTTTGTTATTACCTAATTTATTTAAAATATTTGTGTCGTATTTTGTATTAATTATGAATTATCGAATGTTATTATCCTAAGTCCTCCATCATTGCAAAAACATAACATTTCCGCTTATATTGCGGTCATTTAGGAGGTTTTCAAATATTGTCAGGTTCTATTCGTGGTGTGGAAATGTTAGACTTTCTATAAACAAAAAAACTGTATGGATATCATAAGAACAGTTAAAGCATGTACATTTTTTTTCTGGAAATTCCAGGTTAACGAAACGATTTTTAAATCGAAACGATAGTTCTATCATGAGCTATGAAGTTTTGCTATTGATGAATCGAAACGAAGCCGGAATTTAAAGCTAGTAGAGTTTTCAAAAAAATCGTTCACCTTGTAACGGTTATGTGATTTTACGTTCTCTCATACAATATTATCTTTATAAATACACAATAACCACTTATAAGATTGGTAAAAAAATGGACGCTTCGCCGAACAGACGTGCTAGCACGTTGTACTCCTCGAGATGATCAAAATAATTAAAAGGTTTTTGTGAACTGGAAACTGGATTATAAATATTCTACTCACATAGATAAAAAGGTTAGCTAACAATGACAGCGAGTCTCTTCGTGATATTAAGCGGGGACGACTGAACCCAACACGTCACTCTCCAGCTTTTTATAAAGGTACTAGTTCTGCTTTTATGGTACGGGAACGAATGAAATGTAGAAAAACACTTTTTCATTTATTTTCTTCTCTTTTTTGGTTTCTGGAAAATTGAGGACTATTTCTTATTGCTTGTTCCTAATGACTGTGATTTTTGACTGAATAATTACTTTTAGTAACCTGTTTTTATACTCTGAGACAATAAATTGTGGTACGCCTTCTGAATAAGAATAAATTGATTAGGTACTTCAGAAAATTTTAAGCGATCTTTTATTTATTTATAACAAAACATGTAAACATTCCACACTGAACCTTATTTGTTATTTAAGACGTACAAATATTACATGGAAAATTGGTGCATAATATAATGATTGTTTTTTTTTTCTCTCAATTCTAAAACTTAAATCATGTTATTATTATTAACCTCGAAACAAAAACATATGATTGATGGTTTGTCATGTGTGAGAAAATTCGAGTATCTAATCAATTTGTTTTTTATCTATGAGTCATTGTTAGTTAATCTTTTTATCCATGAGAGTAGAATATTTATAATCCAGTCCACAGTCCACAAAAACCTTTTAATTATTTTGATCATCTCGAGGAGTACAACGTGCTAGCACATCTGTTCGGCGAAGCGTCCATTTATTTACCAACCTTATAAGTGGTTATTGTGTATTTATAAAGATAATATTGTATGAGAGAACGTAAAATCGCATAACCGTTACAAGGTGAACGATTTTTTTGAAAACTCTACTAGCTTTAAATTCCGGCTTCGCTTCGATTCATGGTTTATCATGTGTATACCAAGCAAGTACTAAAAGTACCTTATGGGATATTTACAGAATCTGATATTAATTGCGCAATATTAAATATCCTTAAATTTGAATACAATGAGCGAACCTTCTCATTATTTTACAAATAGGTGTTCCTTTGATTGACTAATTTTTAGATACAAGCCGACCCTAAATTATAAGCATGTAAAATATGGCACCCACTGCAGAAAGTTGGAATAAATGTTAAAATGCGAATTACTTCGTTTATACTTAAGCGATTTTGATTTGTTAACTATTGATAATTTAACACGATATTGTATTTTCTTAGTTTTCGTGTGTCTGATACTGACACCACGGTATTATCTCAAAACGTATGCCAGTGAGGTTATAACATATGTTTTACTCATGAACACATCTAATGTAAACTTAAATTTACCCAAATAAATGAATCAAAGTAATAGACCAAAAAGTCCCAATCTTAGTTAGATAGAAAATACATGGTCTGTTCAAAAGAAAAGGTGAATTTTGAATTTTCGCGGGCTGTGTACATTCGATTATCGATTTTTTTTTGTTATGTTGGTGCACATATGTTTATCATAACAAACCCACTCTTTTATCAAAGTGTATTACGGTCTTAACAAGTCCATTAACACAAATGTTTAACTTTTCACTGAAAACTGGAGTCTTTCCGGATCAATGGAAATTGAGCTTCATATCGCCTATCTTTAAAAAGGGTAGTAAAACCGATGTTTCAAATTAAAGACCTATCTGTATTCAATCAGCAATACCTAAATTATTTGAATCCGTATTACTAACCAAACTAAATATCGAAGCGAAAAGAGTTATTTCAACGTATCAGCATGGATTTATGTCAGGAAGATCAACACTCACAAATCTTATGATATATCAACATCAGTTAACAGAATCGATGAACAAAGGATGCCAAACAGACGTGGTGTATACAGACTTCAGCAAAGCATTCGACAAGGTATCGCATAAAATTTCAATCTACAAACTTAAAGCCTTCGGTATCACTGGAAGCATGTTAAACTGGTTCAGGAGTTATTTGTCTTTGAGAAAAATTTCGGTTAAAATTTCGAGTTATACTTCATACCAATTTGTGGCTACCAGTGGCGTACCACAGGGATTCCACTTGGGACCTGTATTGTTTTTATCATTCATTAATGACATTGTGACGATATTTGAAGGCGTTGACATTCTATTGTTTGCCGACGATCTCAAGATTTATCAACCGATTAGAACTTTAAATTACTGTTATATCCTTCAATTAAATCTTAACCGCTTATATGAATGGTGCAAACTCAATGAACTCTTTATAAATATAGATAAGTGAAAATATATATCATTCACCAGGAACAAGAATCTTATTATGTCTCATTATTATATCAACAATATCCCTCTTAAAAGAGTTTACCAAATCAAAGACCTGGGTATCCTTTTTGATGTAAAATTAACATTTATCCCTCACATCAACGAGGTAACAAATAAGGCAATGAAATGCTTGGGATTTGTTTTAAGAACGGTAAAAGACTTCACTTCGCTCTATTATTTTAAAACTTTTTTCACTGCCTTGGTAAGAAGTAACTTAGAATACAACTCAACGATCTGGTCCCCATACTATAAAAATCATCAACTGAAAATTGAAAGAGTCCAACATAAATTTCTTAGATTCATCAACTTTAAGCTCTCATTACCTATTGAAAAATTAATTATACTAGCTTAATGAAAATATTAAACATAACTAACTTATCTTGTAGAAGAACCATGAGTGACCTAGTACTCTTATTCAAACTGGTTAACGGTGTACTGGATGCACCTGATTTAAATAGGCTGATAACGTCCCGTGTACCTAATCGTGACACAAGACTTTCTGAGTTGTTTCATGTTGATTCATCAAGAACCAACTATGCAATGAACTCCCCAGTCCAAAGGTTACATAGGCTTGGAAACCAATTTATTTGTGTTGATATTTTTTGTATTCAATCATGAGATTCAGATCGGAGTTGTATAGCTACTCTTCACAAATACTTCACTAAAATATACGAGTCTACCAGACAAAAGTGAATTTTTTTTCTTTCTTTTCTATGTTTTTATATGTATTATTGTAATTTTTAATATTGCATTTTGTATTTACCACTGGTTGTATAAATTTATTTTTATTTTTTCAAGAAGCATGTACTTTTTGTTTTATTTTTTAATGTATCATGTACTATCATATAATATTTTACCTTTCAACATCAATACATTGTACAAATTTGTTGTAAAATCCCACTAGGGCGTTAATAAATAAATTTAAAAAAAAAAAAAAACGATAATCGAATTTACACAGCCCGCGAAAATTCAAAATTCACCTTTTCTTTTGAACGGACCTCGTATAAGGTGTTTTTTAATAAACTAATAAGAATATTAATAAATAATTTATAAGATCAAAAGTATTGTAGTAACATCACATTTAGGAACGAACAGGTACACTTAGGCATTTTATTATACAACGCAGAGTATTTGATAAATACAGGTATAATTTAATCCAGTTCCAAGAAGCCTCGGTGTTCGGAGCCTTCACGTTACTTAAGATATGATCTTTATCCTTGAAATGATAACTTAATACCTCCGTCACACTCTGCCAAGAGAAAAATAACTTTTCGTATACAAGGATTAGAACTTAGTGTTCCGGGGATGTTTTCCGGGAGAGAAAATTGCACGCCTTAGATGGGGTCCGTAAGTATTTTACCAACAAAGTTTCGGAACGACAGACATTTGAGGCAAAATTGGTATACTTTATCTAAATGAATAGGTCTGTTTGTACGAAACACCAGTAATTCACATAAATTTGGGAGATTTACCGTAGCATTATCATAATATATTTCATCAAATGTTTCACAATCTTCTTTCCTCATACGGAATGTTTTACATTTGCTGTTAAATACTAACTTTTATCGGTTTTATGTTATCTCCGGAACACTTTTTATTAGGGCATGGGGTGCGAGGCCCGTGCGTTAATCAAAAAGGAAGTGGGAGCAATTTCTTAGTATAAATACGGCATTTTGAGAATATATTCATTCAATTACAACAAAAAGGGTACGTGTATACAAGTTAGTCAGTGACCGATTATAGAACGACTCGGAAAACAATTTCAGATTGCGATGCTTTAATTATTTTGTATACGTTGACGTAGTGGTACACTCAAAGCAAAGAGGAAAAATGACAGGGGAAGGGTAGTCGATTGCTAGGCCGACGGCCATAGATTGGAGCGGTAGCGGCAAAATCTATTTCACATGACATTTGCCCTTTGGAAATCCAAGCGAGACCGCTCCTGCGGGGTTTCGTGGACTAGGTATGCTATCCGAGATCGCCACAACAGTTGGTAAACGTTGAAGTTTAGACGCCGCTGCTTCCTTCGGTATGAAGCTTCGTTGCTTTCTGTTCCTTGCTTTGAATCTTTTTTGTATAGTTGTTAGTCACGTCTTGCGTGATCTAAGTTTTTTTTACCACGCGATGAATCACAATTCGTTTTACTAGGGTAAGTTATCTGAGACAAAACAGGAAGGATGCTAAATCTGTTTTTAAATTGTATAAGCTTGGAGATCTACCCATCTTCTTCACTTCGTGTAACGAAATTTTAAAAATTATTTAAAGTAATTCAGACAACGGTAGAAATGTGGTCATCAGAACTAGATTTTAATGAGAATATTAAAAAATAACCTGACTTTTTATGACAAGAGCCACGGAAAAATTCAAAACAAAACTTTGCATAAAACAGAACAAATCGAGGCGTGCCTTAAAAATGTGAAATTAAAAAAGTTTTTATCAAAATACTGAAATAATTAACTAAATCTAATGAATATGGTATATTTTGATCAAGTACTCAATTTTATTAGAGAATTGTTTATTTCTGGTTTGAACTGACAAATATATATTGTTATTTCGTATTCAACTCACTAACAATGGTATAATTACGGCAATTTTGTATGCTACAAACATAACAACTAAAGCACACAAAAGATAAAGTACAGAATATTGAAACAGCACTTGTATTGTTCATTGGTATTCTTGTGCTGATACTTGGAATGTATGTACACAAAGTAATATTACGTATATTACCACAAACTTTCCATTTATAGGTTATTTCTTATATTATATGGGGAAAAGCTTGTTAGCCCTGCATGGTATGTTGGTTTTGTAACCCAAACTGCTTCACAGCAGTTTGGGTTACAGAATGACTCACAGTTAAACGTATCTTTTCCATCGGCAGGAGTTATTTCTTTCCTCAACCTCTGATCCACCATCATCGTTTGTAGGTAAATAAATATTTTTGTACCATAGGAACCCCATTGGCAAAAAGTTGTGGAGATATAGTTACGGAAGAACCTAGCTATTCAGTGTAAATGATAAAAGTTTTGTTCACAGTACTTCAAACAACTTTTTGGTTCTAAATGCTGCCCTTTTACCAGGGCGATACTGATAGTATATAGCAATCTTAAACGAAGTGCGAATATTTTATTTATTTATCTTTAGTGAGATCACACCGTTTGTTGTGTGCTCTAATATATAAGCTTACAAATATAATGTAGATAAATATTAGTATATCCCATCATTGTGTTAATTAAAACCGTTGAGAATAATCTGAAAAATGATTTTTAATTGGCACTCATCGAGTTTGGAACACACACCTCACGGCCTCAAAGTCAAGCGTATCAGTGTTCTACCACGACGCATGTTATTTATTATTTTGCAATGTAAAAAAATATTCTCCACGATAGAAAAATTAAATCATTTTCTCAGTAGTTAACTGTGCTGAGCTCTGGTTTACATAAATAATAATGGCAACAGATCATTGTTTTCATCAGAAATATTAATAATACATCACCCATCAAAATATAATGGGGCTTTTCATACTACCTGAAATCGTAATATTTATTGTATTCCCTTTAGAAACAGCGGGAAGCTTTCGTGAGATTGGGCACTAAAAAACACATAACTCAGGAGCAGAATAAGGTTACGCCTGAAGAGGAAAATGCCTGTGATAAAAAATGAATGTTTTTAGGTTATCGTCATAAAACACGTGGAAGAAATATTTCTTAAAAACAGCACGTGTTTTTCGGCTATATACGGCTGAATTTAAAAGAATTGTGTTTATATCACGTGCTGATATGAAGTTCTTCATATTTACCTCCTACATTTACATATTATTTTTAAATCAAGTACTGTGGATAATTATTTTCAATGATTGATTTTACGTTCAGTCTTTTTTTGGTTAAAGTAAAAACTAAAGGTTTAAAATGTACCAGACTGAAGATATCTGTGGCAGAGCAAAATCGGTGTCTGTCTTAAAATAAACAATTGCAGCGAAGTAATACAGTTTTATTTAATACAATATTTTAATGAAACCAGCTGTTCTAAAAATGGCTAATAAAACAACCTTTTTGTTTGTCTTGTTGTCTTAAATATCTAAGAGCTCATTACTATCGTCGAAGATTGTTTGCTAAGAAAAACTATATATACCATATGAATATATTATATTATTTAACGTGGGCAGACAAGATTAAGATCAGATATTTTTTTCGTATTAAACGTACCGGTTAAACATATATGGTTAACGCTTTCAAAATTTAATTTCTTACTAAGGCATAACCTTAAAGTCATTTACTTAAATCTTTATCTATATATATGAAAAAAAGAATGTTTTTCTGTTTGTTTTAGATTTTCTCGAAAGTTACAAGTCCGATTTCACTTAAAATAAAGCATTTTCTTTGTATTAGTAACGAAAAGGTTTAGAGAGTAGTTTTAATTAGATCCAATTTGTAAAACTCTTGCTATAATTTTTATAAATAAGTATTGAAAACATTAAACTCGCCATGTTGTATGAGGTTAGCTATAAATATACCGCTCTCTGACATATTACAGATTCCACAAAAGAAGGTTTATTTGGGTACAATATTTTTAAAATGAAAAGGAAAATAAGTTCCTACTCAAGATTTTTTAGTTTTTTATTATTTTTTTTAATGAAATATTTTTAAATTAATGTTTCTTTGCTTTAGATATAAATCAAATATTGATACTTACATAAATGAGTATAAATATTTTCAAAATGGAAAAAATAATTAGGTACCTAATTAAGATATATGTTTTTAAATACATTTTTTGATGTTTCTATGTTTCTTTGTTTATAGATAGTAATAGTTGTCAAAATGCATTACTTTCGATGTCAAATTATTTACGGCACCAAAATGAAAAGCTATTGGTCGATCAAGGTCAAGCAAGAAAAATAAAGGCATCACGAGCTTCAGAAACAGTTGAGCGAAGGGAAAAAGACTTGAAACCGATCGAGTTATTCTGAAGCCGTTATTCTGAGACAGACGAGCAAAGGGAGGAAAGAATGAAATAATTTTAGCGATTGTTCATGTGTTTTTTTTATTATTTTCATTTTAATGAAAATCCGATTCCGATTCGCAGAAGAAAATGAAGACGTCAGAACTCGAATGACTTATTTTTCGTAATCATTGGGATGCGTAGCAAAAGTACATTTTCTTTTTAAATTTTATATTTAAAATTGTAGCATCGATGATATTTTTAATTATCCTTTTCAATAAACGCCTGGTTCCATTTCAAAGTCTTTTAAGATTTATTTTTTGGAGAAGAATGATATGCGAGCCAATTTAGTAATTGTGGCATTGCAAAGCATGCCGGGTACTCGCTAGTCAACTGTAAATATTTTTTTTTGTGAATATTTACTTTTGAGTGCATACGTTTTCAGAGTGGTAGATACTCGAAGTATCGCCCTGGTGAAAGACCACCTTTCAGAATCGAAACGTTGCTTGAAATAGCTTTAGCCGCATTTAGGTGACAAATAAATAGCCAGGTACTTCTCAACCTACCTCTTCCCAATCTCCTACCCATCCCCTTACCTTCAGACTCACAACATACCCTATTTGAAGATGCCTTAGTCTCACTGGCTAGAGACGGTTGGGAGCAGTTAAGACTCTTCTGCGGTATTCATTTTTTAAAAAATACGTACAAGTATGACTTTTTCAAATTAGGAACTGATGTTATACGAATCATCAAATTTAAAAAAAAATCCTAACAAACCTAATAAATTACCTACCTATAATGTATTTTAGCAAACGCTATTCTATATTTGAAATATGTGGTTTAATTTAAATATAATTTTTCCTTGCGAGTTACATAACGAAATATGCTGTTTCATTATACTGCTATTTACTCAAAATTCTTAGGTTATTTATAGTGTTTGTTTAATACGTATATCATGTACCTACCTACAAAGTCCAATCTCTTGGGTATCAGTGAGAAAACATACAAAATGTCAACACTCACCACAGCATAACAAGTTCACAAAGTGAAATGTCTCTCGTCAAATCTCCTACAGCTTTCCGTGACCTCCACATTGGGAGGCTTTGACTTCCGTGACCCTGGGCACGTGGTGACTCCATTTCATCGTGGAGAGTAGGAAAAGAAGAACCGTCATAAAAAGTAAGCATTTGAACATGGAATGGACTAGAGAAGTAAATATAATAGTTCAGATAGGATATTTATTTTTATGTGTGCTTAATGTTAAGTTTGTAATATTAGGATATCAATTCGAATGTTTCAAAGTATTCATTATTTCTGAATATAAGCCAATAGTACTGCTCTCCGGAACCAATAAAATTATTGCATCCCCGCGGTAGATTTATTATCTTTTCAGACGATATATATTTATTAAATAAAATTATTTTCAACACGGTTTTCAATAATAAAATTTTCCACATGTTTTGACCGCTTTGTAGATTAGTAGGTTAGTAGTCGGATTCCTACCTGGGCGTTGTGGGTTCAATTCCTCTGCTACCTAAGTCTTCCATCATTGCACAAGCAACATTTTTCGCTTATTATGATGGTAGTAGAGTTCTAATATTATCAGGATATTCGTAACCCGGGAATGTTTGCCATTCTTACAAAAAAAAGAAACAAAACCTATGGTTCCTTCTTCAGGATAAAAATTAAAAGTAGAAGTAAAGAAGGACCAAGAACCGAATGTTTATTTTATTAAAAAATGTGCTAAAAAGTACTTTTAAGTGATAATATGGATTTATTTATTGTGATTTCCGCACAGGAGGGGCAACTGCTCGAAGCCAGTGGAACTATATCATCCAAAAGTTGGGTATGTTATGAGACTGACGGAAACGTAGAGGGGAAGGATGTGGGAAAGGGGGAGGTTGCAATGAACTTGGCCATTCAGATCTCGTCACTTAATTCAGCTAGAGTCATTTTAAGCAACGTTTCGATTCTGAATGGTGGCCTTTTACCAAGGTGATACTGAGAGTCCTAGAATGATTTGGGAGGGAAAGTAGAAGGGGGGAGAAGATGGTTCGGAAATGCCTGTCTATTCATTTCTAGTTATCGTTTTGTATATTTTTGGCGTCTCTTCATTTTTGGGTGGTACACCATGGAACGAAAGAGCGAAAAATATTAGTCTGCGTGAAAACCATTACCACTATAGTTTAAAAGTCTAACTGGTGGGGTTTTTGATTGCAAACTCTGGATTCTTTTATCATATTTTTTCTCGTATAAAGATTATTAATCGTCTTTAATTCAGTCATCTTCCTAACCGATAGTAAAAATCTTGGGAGATGTCTTTCAGGCGGCTTAAAGAATGACGCCTGAAATAAATACGTGGTGCTTTCATCTACGTTATTGTTGTATAATTTCGCACAAGCTCATTGTTCGCGCTACTCGCTTCATCGGAGTCGTCTCTCGGCTAGTAGCTACGATCACGAGCAGACGTTACGGGCTATGACACCACCGAGTCTACTATCTACACCGCCATGACGCCGCGATGCTACGATGCTACGATGCTATGACGTGCACCGCTGCGAGTGCATTTTTTACGCCACGAAATAACGTTTTTAAAATGGCGCTCCAGCATTTGGGGAACGTAAAACGAGGTGAAATTGAGTTTCCCGAAGCCAACAAAGAATTTTACTACCACTTTATATGCAGTTTTCTTTACCATCACAAATATAATTCGACTGAAATACTACAACCTTTAAAACTACGGATATCGTAAATGTGACTATAGATTTTTTAAACTAGAATTAAATTATAAATTATTACTATGACCATTATTGTAGATTTTATAGCAATCGGAATGCCGATCATCGATTTGTACATAGCCTGTTCAAAAAAAAAGGTGAATTTTGAATTTTCGCGGGCTGTGTACATTCGATTATCGATTTTTGTTGTTGTTATGTTGGTACACATATGTTAACATTATCAGCCATTTTCGGTAAGTGGTTTGTTTTTGACAACTGGAAAGGTTAGTCACGTTTTTAAGTGTTCTTCGATTTTTTACTTTTGAAAAAAATGGATCGAAGAATAAAATCCATGATTTGTTTTTCCACAATTCCAGGACGCTCATCGTCATAAACATCTTCTAGGCCTTCTGTAAAGCGCTTGTACCACTTATAAACACTTTTTTGAGTCATAGTAGACTCGCCAAATGCCACAGTCAACATTTTAAGTGCGTTGGAGCACTTTATTTCATTTTTAACGCAAAATTTAAAACATATTCTTTGATCCATTTTATTCAAAACTAAAAAATCAGAGAACACACAAAAACGTGACTAATCTTTCCAGTTGTCAAAAACAAACCACCAATTCAGAATGGCTGATAATGCTAACATATGATAAACATATGTGTACCAACATAACAAAAAAAAAACGATAATCGAATGTACACAGCCCACGAAAATTCACCCTTTCTTTTGAACAGGCCTCGTATATATGAATCGATATTTTGAATCTTTTAACAGCCTGTGAAATTATACAAAGCTTTTATCTCAATTCGAAAAAACGTTTTGACTAATATAAATTGAAAAAATAACATTTTTATTAAATTGATATTTTATCATGTTAATAACAAAGCATCTAGGTACATGTAATATATATATATTTTTTATTTTTTTTATTTGAGTACATTTAGCAGGCATGATGCCCAAAAACATATATACATTAGTGGTTATTTAATTAGAATATTTAACAACAGTAGGTAATCAGGTAAAAGTTTATGAAAAATACAAAACTAAATGAATAACAAACAAAAGCAAATGAATAATATTATACTAGGTATGAACAAAAATACATGGATTATTGGCACCTGTACTGAAGGGATACCTATTAGTCGTTTATTGTTAGAGAAGAACTGAATAAAAATCCCACTAGAGTACACAAAAACAAGTTCTTCATCTTTGAAAGTTTGTGAAAATTAGAAAGCAAAGGCTTTTTCTTAGTTTTGGTATACATTTATAATTCATATTTCGCCAACTTTCCACGACATTCACCAATTAAACTACTCATCCGGTAAAAGAAGTTGTCAGTAAGCTTTACGAGTAATTTCTGATGTAAAATTTATTATTCAGCAACGTATCCGCTTAGAATATTACAGAAAGTTCCCTTGCCGGGTGACCTTCCCTAACCTCCAAGCTAACAAAGCTTTTGCTTTTCAACGGTTCGTGACTAAAGTATCGACGGCTAGGATACTATCATCTCCCACGAAGGGAAGAGGAAGACTCCGCTGATAACCATCACTCCGTGGTTCTCCATAAAAATGCTGACATAGTGAAAGCTCAAAGTTAATTATGTTTTGTTTTCTGTTTGGTTTATTTTAATGCTTTATAGTTTCTAGAACGATACCATGTCATGTTATCTAACAATAAGTTTTTTTTTAAATCTCCACACAAAAATAATTTCCCTCAAAACTTGTGTTATCTTTAGGGATGCTGTGTGGGGGGAATTTGTTGAGGAAGGGGAGGAATGAACTTGAATTTTGAAGAGACTAATTTTGTAGGGAGGAGATATAGGGGGCGTCAAATTATTCCACAACCGAGCTTTTGAACACAAGAACGAATCGTAAAAGTAACCCATTCTCATATGTCTTAATATCAACCATGAATGAAAATGTTGGACACGCGTTTGGCCTAGTATTCACCACGCCCAGCTTACGCTTTAGACTTTACCAAGTAACTGGTGATTTTTAGTTTGTTGTAAGAAAATATAAAAATGGGTGCTGTAGTGATTTTTTAATTATCGTTGGTTGCAAAAAGTTTAAAAATATTACTTCTACAGTGATTATGATACTTATGAGAAAACTTAAACTATTTAACACGGTTGGTGAGTCAAAACACAGTGCAGGAATGGAGTTTTTCAAAGGGCACCAGCTGTCCCTAGTTATTTTTCTCAGTTCTTCTACATCTTCAGTCTGCCCACCTCTTTCTCGATCTGTCTCTTTGGTACAATCTTTATCACCTCGATTCACTTTCTTGGGAAATTCAGTTTTTTCTTGCTTTTCATAAAATCATTATTACGGGCAAGCACCAACTACGTTTTTGGGTTATATACAGCCAGGAAATAAAATAATCGATACGTTATGATAATTTAAAATTAAAGCTGAAATACGACAAAATTAAAATTTCTAATCGTACCAGAACAATTGTTTAAAAGAAGGCTTTTGAATAGCATTTTGTAAATCCTTTCCCAAGCTTTAAACAGTTAAGTTTTTAGAATTTAATCTACGCAAAACAAATAATGGTTAATATTGTTATTGAATTAGTTTTCAATCGCGTTTCCATTTCCACGTTTTAATTTATTTCACGATTGAAATGTATTATAATACAAAATGTATAACATTTTCAGTCACGCAAAACTTAATAAGCAAAACGTTAAGGAGATAAACCGATAAAAGAATGTTGTGGGCGTGTCCGTGTGTCCAAAGTAAGCTCATTTTTTTCTTACTTCTGCTGAAATTGATCATCCTTTTCAAATACGAAATTTTTTCTTGAATAGAAAATAAAAGTGTATTGGACTGTCTGGGGCCTAGGAGCGGGAAAAAATATTGTGTTAATGGACGACCTCTTTTTTTTCAAATTTGTATAATATTTGGTAAAATAATTTATTTTAGAGGTCATTTAAACTTTTGTTAAGATTTGTAATTTCTTTTTTTAAAATGCACGTGATTTTAATATTCGGACTTAATGATCAAAAACAGATGTTGATGATCAATTTAGTGAATTTCCTTTTTGCATTAAAAAAAACAGAAAATATTAAAAAAATGTTGATGTTGTCAATAAAAACTTTTAAAATTATTATATTTTAAAAAATATGAGTATTTAAAGACGAGTAAATACTCAAAAGTATTTAAATAGCTAATTTTTTTTTTAAAGCTATTTATATACAGGAAGGCATTTTAACTTCTAAATAAATATATTTTCATTACCCTTAAACCCAATTTACTTTACCCTCAAAAAAAAAGTTCGTGTAAAGATTTCCAATACACTTTAATTTTAGAGGTACTTTACGAAAAAGGTACCATCGTGCCTTTTCAATTAGATTTATTTGCGTTTCACGTCAGATTGGACACTATAACCTTCGCGAAAAAACATGTTTTTTTTGAGATTGTATTTGTAAATAGCGTCAATGAATTGTAAACGTAGTCTGTAAATCTTTCGGACCGTTTTAAGGGCCTACCCGTAGCTGGAAAGCTTTTATTATTGAACGGTGGAGCTTTCTCGGCTCTTGTTTGAGGTAAAACAGCTTTCTTCTGAAACAATCATTCCTGAAAATTTGAAATTTAAGCCGTCGAAGTTAAATTTTGTTTTCATTTTGAACAAGCATTGACTACAATTGAAATATTTAAAATATATAACTTTATTTCTCACGAATCTAAGAAAATTTAAACATAATTTTAACAATCGATTCAAGTGAATCGAAGTTACGTTATACTAGTATATGTTTTAATCATTGTATTTGATACACGATACTAAATTTGATGAAATTAATTAAATATATATTTATCGGTCGCTGACTTTTCAGCATGTTATTAAATAAATTAAATTAATATTTTATCTTTATATTCTTATATTTTCGTAGAAAGTACTTTGTGGTTTGACATATTTAATGAAATGTAAATAATAACGATTAAGTAATTATGAGAAAAAATAATTTCTCATTATTTCTTAATCACCTTCTCAGTTGACGTTTTGCCTCTTTCCATGCATATTATCTGTCTCTTTTTCTCTTTTCCTTTGTTATAAACTAAATGTCATTATTTTGTTTTCTCACTGTTCTTTTATTTTATTTTATGTTGTGTTCTCCCCCTTGTTTGTATGTATAACCGCACACTTTGTATTATTTGTTTAGTTTAATGTTGAACCCTGATGATGTTTTGGCTAAGCGAAACCGGTCGGTCTTAAAAATTAAAATAAAATCATGTGGTTTTATATAAAATTATTTTTCATTTCATTTAATATTTTTTCATTTCGTATCTGTAAAAATAAATTTGATATTTACATGTTTATTTGACAAAATCGAAAAAACGTATGGCTTTAAAGATTGAATTGAACTTTATATCCGCTATAATTACAAATACACTGATAATTTATTTACCGCACTCAAAATGTTATAAGCATGAGAACCTTATAGACCTAAATTACTTTATTTCCGTTATCATAGGGTGCCAATTTTATAACACTTTGCCACGACGTAAACTTTCTAGCCAACTAAAGCGCCAGTTGTTTAGAAAGAAAACCATTTGTCATTGGCGTAACAATAAAAGTTTGCCTTCATAGTATCGTTTCTTAGAATAACGTAGTACATACCGTAGAACCGTAGGAGAACAGTCCAATCACCTACATATATTCCTTCTCTCCTGGTAAGTTGGGCCAGTAACGAGAACATATATTATCCACAACTTCGCGTAAACCAGCGAGAATTATCTCGAAGGGACGATGCGAAAGAGGAAGCGTATTTTTAATCTAACTCTTTGAATACATATCAGAATAACGATACAAAATGTTTCCTGAAAAATCTATAATTAATAATATATGGTTGACTTTGTAGCGCTGTGAAGAGATTAAATCACTAACTAACTAACTAACCATCACGCCGCTTCTCCGCAGGGGTAGGCAGAGAAGACGGACCGACATATAATTCTGTCTTGGCACACACTCCTTGCTTCATTTACATTCATACACTGTCTCATACATACTCTTCTGTTATTCTGACTCTTCACATGACCCGATTCAAGTATTTGATTTACTTGACCGTGCCATGTCTTTCTCGGGCGTCCTCGACTTCTTCTTCCATTTACTTTCGCATCATATATTCTTTTCACACTCCTTTCTTCGTTCATTCGCTCTACATGCCCAAACCATCTAAGCGTCCCTTTCTTGATCCCATTCATTACGTTCACATCAGCCTTGCATTTTTTCCGCGTAAAACGCGTTTTTGATGTTAATAGCCGGCTGCGTAGTGAAGATTCCCCTGATGATAGTCCATCTTCGATCGGAGATGGGACAAGAAGAAGAAGAAATATTAACAGGCAGTATTTAAAAAAAAAAAAAAAAACAAATATTCCCGAGTTATGAATAACCGGACAATATTTGAAAAACTCCTACTGCCACCACATAATAAGCGGAAGGTGTTGCTTATGCAATGATGAAGAACTGAGCTAGCAGAGGAATTGTACCCACGACGCCCGAGTTGGAATCCGACGCGTTTGTCCACTCAGTACTAATCGAGTATTGTTTCTTAATATATCCGAATTTATGTACTTTATGGGCTTGACAGAAAGAAGATTATGTTTTCCTCACTTTCAGTAAAAATGATCAAACCTTTTCACACACCAAAATTCGTTCTCGAATAGGTAATAAATATGTTCGGCCTGTCTTAAGCCTATGAGTCGGAGATCTTGAGTAATTTTGTGACATCAGCTTTCTTTCAGTTCGGTGTAGAGAATACTTCTATGGATTTTCTATTCATTGGAAATACATAATCTGGCTTCGACAACCTCACTCATATATTTTTTTTAAATGAGACAAAATTTATGTGCGAAAAACTTTAAAACATCTGTTTTTCAGTTAACTATGATTTTTCAGAAGAAATTTATACGACGTTACTCTTAAAATAATAAATTTAACAAAATTCAAGGTTTTCACACTGATTATTTCACTAATTTAAAAAAAAAATCACTCAGCGCCCCAACCAATTAGGATGAAACTAAAATTAACCTCCGTACAAAGAGCGCAAGGCTATCGAAAAATTCGCAATTATTGGCACTCAAATATGCCTGCTCTTTTTTACTATGTGGCCAGTGTTTGCTTTAAACTTTGATGTGTCAAGCCGTAGAAATAGATGCAGCAGATGGTAGCATGATATCCTCTCCTTGAGATTGACTAAAGTGGGATTGAAGAGCAACATTCTGGTTGGAAATGAAAACAAAGGGAAGATTGCTTTTAGCTCAACTGTTTTTCACTTTTAGCGGAGCCGGGTTGGATCAGATGATGAAATAACTACAAAGAATGTGTCACTATGCCCAATAATATGAAATAATGATTATATTTTCGTCCCCTAAAGATAAATATTACAGGAAAATACAAACTTTCATGGCTTTTAGCTTAAAAAAAAAAAAAATAATTCGATTTTAATAAAGATATCCCCACAATTAGGAGAACCCAAAAATATGTATAAATATATGTTTATAGTGAATACCACACAAGATTCCCAACTGCTCCCAACCGTTTGGAGCTAGTGGAACTATGGCATCCCCAATTGGGGTATGTTGTGAGGCTGAAGGTAGTGGGGAGGGTAAGGAGATGGGGAAGAAGGAAGGTTGGGAAGTAATATAATGATGTACATTTTTTTAATATATGATTTTCGACATTGTAAAATTAGAAAAATATAAACCAATATATACATAATAACTTCGTAAATGACCACGGATTTTATCTTGCTTTTTATGACCGACCGGTTTCGCTTAGCCTATGCATCATCACGGTACAAAATCAAACTGTTTAATTATATACCCTGATGTTGCTTAGGCTAAGCGAAACCGGCCGGTCATAAAAATTATTGTATAAAGTTATTTTTTTGATTTCATTAAATAAGTCAAACCACAAAGTAATTACTTTCTACATAATCATACAATGATTGTTTAACGATTTTCATAAACATATACCAATACATAACAATATATACGAATATACACAAATGCAATACATACCAATCGAATGCTCTCCGTCTTGAAAAATCGTAAAAGACGCAATCTATTTCACGTCAAACCGCACTGAAACGCGGTGATACGAAGAGCGTTGTGCCCGCTTCGTAAGAACTACTTCAAAGAACTACTTCATTTGGCGGCAGTTTCAACTTTCTTCATTGTTCATTGAACAAACACTTCAATTGAAGTTGGCAGTTCCCTGGTAAATTCGCTCGCACGATCTATGCTCATTTGTGGTTTACTGCGAA
This sequence comes from Drusus annulatus, assembly GCA_022651775.1. Taxonomy (NCBI): domain Eukaryota; kingdom Metazoa; phylum Arthropoda; class Insecta; order Trichoptera; family Limnephilidae; genus Drusus; species Drusus annulatus. Next base: position 1,625,231 of record JAGWCC010000218.1, read on the forward strand.
GCTTTAATTTTAATTCTTTGTTCGTTCGCACGATTGTAGTACCGCAACACCCACAGTTCGACGTGTTATGGTGTGTTTTATTTGTTCATGATTTTATACGGGACTACTGTTTTTGTGATATTTTTTTGTGAACTTTGGTGACAATAGCTTTTAATTTTCTAAAAGAATTACAAACTTTGATTTCTTTGGTGGTTTTTAGCGTTGTGACCACTTTGAAAGAACTACATCAAAGAACTACTTCAAAGAACTACTTCTTTTGGCAACAGTTTCTACTTCATTCATTGTTCATTGAACAAATACTTCAATTGAAGTCTTTAGTTCATTTTAGCGTTCATTCATTTCATTGAACAAATACTTCAATTGAAGTTGGTAGTTCATTTAAGCCTTCATTAACTTCATTTCGTTGAAAAAAAAAACTTCAATTGAAGTCGGTAGATCATCTTAGCGTTCATTCATTTCATGGGAAGAAGTATTTTAATTTGGCGAGGAACCGGTTCCAGTTCTTTCCAGTTTCGAAGCGCTACCGACTAGTACGTGATTTTGTGGGCGGAAGCGGATAAATTCAAATCTCTTTTTTGGGAGTTCGACTTCAATAGAAGTGTTCATTTTAAAGAACTAACAATTCGTGTAGCATTCACAAAACATTGAAGTTTTTCCCAACGCTAATTGTTTTTCCTGGCGTGGGACACTAGTTTTTTCGAGTGTTGTTTTGATCATAATATAATCTTTTATTTATTTCTTGTTTTAATAATAATTGTCCACTTTTAGTTTTTCAATTTTTTTTTTTAATAATAAAATTATTTATTAATAATAATTGTTACATTTTTTACATTTTACTCCTAGATAGTGCTAGTATAGTTTGCAACCCGCTTACGGCCGCTTCTAACGGGTCCATATAGAGCATAGAGTTGGTAGAGTAGTATCTATCTAAGGCAGTGAAGTCAGTTTTTGACTTGTGTTTGATGATTTTAACCTAACTCGGCGCACCTGGGCGTGGCTGAGACTAAGGTTACGATATTTATACATCCATTCATATCACATATCGACATAATATTTTTGTTTACTTTTTCTCAGTATTTTTATCAACAAAAATATAGCATATAACCTAAAAAACCGTTTATTTGTGTCACGTTTAATGGCATAATAAAAAATGTGGGCAGAGTCCCGCCGTGAACCAGGAGCTTAAGATCATCTTTACAGTATATAGAAGCGGTCTATGAAATTTGTTGTCTCTTTCTCTCTCATTGTGTACGATGTAAAAACCCAAAGAAAGTGATTTATCGCAAGTTTGTGTAGTTTGGGTTAATAATTAGCTCTCCCTCCATATATTGTTACTTCAAGATATAAAGCTTGGGCTGACGTTAATTCAGAATTACAGCGGCACTTCAATTGAAGGGTTCACCGTGAAAGATACAGTTTAAAGAACTAGCAGATCCTGAAGCGTTCACAAACGCATACGAGTATTAAAATATATGAGACCGGACCGCGTGTCTCTACAAAGCGCGTAATACCTGAAAATAGCCGAAAATAACACAATACACGCAGTTTACTCTGGAAACTAGCGTCTCGTCACCGGCTTATTTACCTTCTCGAATTAGCGGCTTTAGTGCCAGAACGACTAAATTGTTTGAAATTTAAATTTGGCAAACTACGACTAAAAACTATTCTCGTTTATACCTTCCACGTGTAGTGTGGGAAGGTTTTTTTTTGCTGTTACTTAATGTTTTTACTGAAATAATGTTCCGAATGTTACATGGAAATATTTTGCGATGAACCTCGGTGGACGAGCGGTTAAGATCCTTGGCTCCAGGACGGGTTCGAAACCCGTTTTACGCAAATGAAATGTATTTAATATACACGACACATCGTACATTTGCGGCACGTTCTAGAAACAAAACGCTGATCGAAATGGATTTAGTGTTGTGCGACCAGACATTTTATTTATTTTATATTAGTTACTTTGTACATTCAAGTTTACAAGTAGCTAATTATTTCATTTTCTTTTTTGACTTTCTAATATTTTAACTTATATACTTCTTATTATTTTGATGTATTTACATTTATTGAAAGGCATAATTTTGATGGTTTCCGGCAGCGCATTATAAGATTTCATCCCTTTATATAGTAAGCTATTTTTTATATTAATTATATGAACAGCCAGGTACTTCCCAAACTTAATTATATCCATCTTCTGCCCTCCTACTCCCCTGAGACTTAAAAAAAACCCTAATTAGGCGATTAAATAGTTTTACCGGCTCCGGGCAATTTTAACTTTGGTGCGGTATTCACATATTGATTACATATTAAATAATCGCAAAGCCCTGCTAAGTGAGCCTTTAAACAAACATAGTAAACCTATACACAAACTATACTGAACTTATACACATTAACAAACTATTTGTAAAAACGTCGAACTGCACGAACACTACACAAGTCAACATAATAAACTATACAGGAATACAGTAAAGACCGAAAGTGGTAAAATACACTTTTGGCAATGAGAAAAGTACACACATTATACAATCTCCTTCCCAATAGCCTGAAAACGAAGAATCAAATAAATATGTTTTTTTTTTTTTTTTTTTTAACTCAATTAATAAAATAAATTAAACCAATTTACGAAATGAAATGAAAACACGTTGCAGGTCGTTTTTACCTCGATAAGATTTATTTGGTTCTCTTCATCACTTGGGAAAATTAATTTCTACCAACGACTGGTTTGTGGCCAAATTGCAAATGTTAATTCCAATTCGCGTTTAAGCTCGGTTTTGTTTTTTTTGTTCTGTGCCTGTTTATTAATTTAATAATTCAATTTAAGATCACGTATTACAGATAGGTGGTAGAAAGAAGACTTTTTAAAGTCTTCTTAAACATAGTTCGTATCACTTAAACCAACAGAACCCAATAATCAAAAAAATTTAAAATTTAATGTATGAATTGATTTATACGAATTATATAATTTTAAATGTACATTTTTACGCAGATAATGCATATTTCATGTGTAATATTCCGATAGAGACTATGTTTCTAAACACTTACATCTTAAGAGGGTGTTTTAAAAAAAAAACTTTTTCTGTTCGCTCGCTTGTTTTTTTTTTCTAAATAAATATCTTAGCAAAGCATAGCTTAAAATTTTTAATTAATGTCCCTTTTTTTCTGTGCTATGTGTGATTTTACCAGACAACAAATAAAAATAATAGGTGACCTTAGTTCTACAATAGACCAAGGCCGAAAAAGTGGTAGATACTCTTAATATCGCCCTGGTGAAAGACTACCATTCAGAATTGAAACGTTGTTTGAAATGGCTTATTTCGTGTTTGGTGACCAGATCTTAGTATCCAGGTACTTCCCAACCTTTCTCTACCCATATCCTTCCCCTCCCTACTAACTTTAGCCTCACAAGATACCCAAATTGGAGATATAGTAGGAGACACAGTCTCACTGGCTCTAGACGGTTGGGAACAGTTGGGACCCTTGTGCGGTATTCACCATAAGGCCGCTGAAATAATTCAAGGCAGGAACACCCGGAGACGCTTTGACAAAGCAATGGGTTTCCGTCCCGAAGAGGACAAGGGGAAGAAGATAGCAATGACGATGACCAACGCAATTAAAGCTTTTATTGGTTCTCCTCAGTAAAATATTGTCGGGTTATCCGTCGCTCGCATATTATTGATGCAGAATTTCGAGGTTTACGAACCAATTACATTTTTTTTTCAGAAATTCGGTATCAGTGTATTACTATTAGTTGTGCATAAAGCCGCGTACGGCTGTGTGGTGCGCCGGGAATTTTAAGGAAGTCGAGGGCCAGGCAAAAGTTTAAGTCTTCAAAACAATTTACGAAAACGAATCTCTCATTTCTTAGCTAATTCACTGCCTTCGGGGAGAATTTTTAACAAAACGACGCCTAAGGACATTCTTGCCTTATCCATAAAACGGAAACGTGCATGGAAAATTTCCATAAGTTAATGTTTTACGATTCACGGAAAATGAATAATGTTTTTCCAACCGCAAAAAAAAACTTTCCGACCTGTTCTAAAAAAGTGGTGCTCTGTTTTCTTCAAAGTCCCCTTATTTGAACACAAATAAGAAACACCCTGAAAAAACCAAGCGTGATGATTTTTCTTTGAAACTTATTTCCACAATATAGATACTTTCATAAAACTCTTTGCAGATAAACGCATGTTAAGAATTTTTCGATAACACCACAAAATTTCCAGCTAAATACATTTGAACATAAAAGAATGAGTTCTACGCGTATATAAATGTATGGGATAACACAAAATCTGACATTAAAAACTCTTTTAAGCATTGCACTTCTGTAGTTTCTCAGCAAATATATATTGGCAATGCTTACATTTGGATACATTTGAAGATATTTACAAATCTACATACGTATTTTCTATTAATTTGAACATAGCAACAAAACATATAATTACTATGCCTTATTGTTAAAATGATATACTTGCATTTCATTTTCTTTAAATACAAAAGAGGTAGATGGTTATACCAAAATTAACATATTCTATTAAACTTTTAAATATTCTATCAACTGTCAAACGATATAAAATGATTCCATATTGTTGTTCCATATTTTTCAAAAACACAATTATAAATAGTGTTCATACTCGACCAAACTCTAAGTAATACTTATATTTAATTACGTTTTATTTACTTGTATGTTATATCAAACTAAATTCAAGATTATTGCGACCCACTAGGCAAGAAATATATGATTAAATGGTTAGTGATAACTTTACATCCTTTGTAGTTTCAAAGCAAAAATTGATTGCTTTCTATCAAAAACTATCATACAATAATGCTTTGGGGGTTTATCTACTCGAATAACATCGATATAATGTTCTCAACATCTAAAAATACTTTTCCTGTAAATTATTTATTTTCAATAAGCACCGTCCACTTTCGCCAACCTTTCGTTAATTTATCTGTTGTTGTTTCCTTCTTATATTGATCATGTATTATTGATTTGTCTAACCCATAAACTAATAATTTTGAATGGGCCGTAAAATCCATTCGTGTGAATAAGTGATTATCGTATAATGCCATAAAAAGGGTTGGTCGGAAATGTTTATTTTATGTCGGGACGGACGAAATCGGTTTACCATTCCTAACCTTCGAGTATTTTACTCTATGTTAGTGTGTCAGGAAATATTAAGATAAATAATAAAAACAACCAATCCGTAAAGTTGGTCTTCGTTGTTATCAAAATGTATTTATTTATGCAGTACTAAGTTTCGAATGAGAGTATTTATTCAGTTCGGTGGTCTTATCTTACGGAACAAGAATCAACGCTCTTAACAAATATAACACGAGGTAATTCATGATATTAAATCGGATAGTCATTTTGTCGAATTCCTCAACATCATATCATCATCATCATCAGGTGAGAGTGGCCGAGGAATACTCTCCCTTTGGCTGTAGGTCTGAGAATGGATCCAACGATAAATCTAAGATCCATGTTTTTAATGTATTTTTGGGGCATTGAAAGACAACTGCTACTAACTGGTCTTTATCGTAACATGATAGTATTCATAATCATCAGTTGAAGTTTTCTGTGTTCTTTGATGATTTCATAAAAGTCGCAACTGTAAGTGGGATTATCGAAACCTCGATGGGAGTGAAGAAATGCCGATTTTCTGCTTTTTGGATTTGGTCAATAAATATAACAATAACTTAACAACCAACCATCGTCCGCAAGGGCAGGCAGAGATGATGAAACACCATAAAACCCTATCTTTACTCACACTCCCTGCTTCGTTCACATTCATATGATCTCACGCATTCTCTCTCCGTAATACTGACTTATGACATGATCTTTAAGTAAAACTTTATATTAGTTGTTTTCGTAAAGTTGATATTTCTCCTCCTTCTTTGACCCCGCCCTGATTATGGACATCGCAAGACTTTCCGAAACGCTTACTATAAAAGGAGGAGGTAAAAAGAAGAACATAAAACTTTGTGAAAATAAGAAAGAAGGCTTTAACCGTGAAGATCTATTTTTTTAACAATATTGTCAAACCACATATTTGCTACTCTAAATTGTGGAAATACCAGGGTGACTTTGAAAGCATCGTTCACTCCGTCAGTTACTTACATTATTATGTGTGAGCGTACTGCAGTATTACACACTTCATACTATATAATGTTGTACTGTAAACATAATATTATTATGTTTGAAGTGGAACAAACCGAAACGAGAGCTGTGAGAATGAGTCCACGTCCCATCAGTCCATTACGCAATAAGTTACCGAATGGGTTTAACGATGCAATACATATTTATTTAATTTATTTTAATGTCCACTCTAAATAAACTTTGGGGCCCTGCCAAGTTTTTGAAATATTTTCGGCGTAATATAACGAAATGTAATGAGGAATTCGCTGTCTGCCCAGCTTTTCAAATGTCATGGGGTTAAGTTAGTTAATGATTTATCTTTGTGCTGATTATTCATAAACACATAGTTAAAGTTCAGAGGAGAAGAAAGAGTCATATCCTGTATTGATTTACAAATTTAGAATTGGAATAATTATGCTTCAATTCTAAAGCAAGAAAGGCAATAAATATGAATAGTTTAAAGCAAATTTGAAGGAAATTCTTTAAGACAAAAGCTAACAAACGAACCCTACAGAATAAATCAAATTACACATTGGCATTACACAGATATATTTGAACGCCAATAACTTTATCATGTCATGCATACTATCAGTTCGGACCGTCTATCCGCGGATTATCCACGCTCTAATGACGGAAACAACGACGCAATAAATTAACAAAAACGCATTTTATGATTGCCTAAAGATTACCAACCAGAGAAATTGCATCATAACTAACCATCACGGCGTTTCCTCGAAGGGGTAGGCAGAGAGGACGGACCGCTATACAACAATATCTTGGCACACACTCCTTGCTTCAGTCATATTCATATATCGTATCATACATACTCTTCTGTTATTTTTACTCTTTACATGGCCTGACTGAGTATTTGATTCACTTGATCGTGCCATGTCTTCATGTCGTCCCCGACTTGTTTTTGCATTCACTTTCGCATCATATTTTCTTTTCACACTTTTTTCTTCGTTCATTCGCTCTACGTGCCCAAACCATCTAAGCGTCCCTTTTTTCATATTCATTACGCTTCTATCAGCCTTGCATTCTTTCCGGATATCTTCACTTTTAACACGGTCATACATGGTGTTTCTGTATATACGCTTCAGGCATCTCAATTCTACAGCATTCAGTCTACTTTCGTCCTTCCTCTGCCAGTTCCATGCCTCACTTCCATACACCAGAGTTGGTATAAGCACTCCATTTAAAACGGCTAGCTTCGCTTCTTTGGTCATTTTTTTTATTTGCGCCAACAGCGTTTAGTCTTTCATTAAAGGAGTTTCCTCATTTCCATCTTTCATCATCGTTTTCAAAATTGACAGAAGACGATAATAAATTTTTCAGTGTTCCCATAAACATCTACGAATTTCGTCAGTTAAACGTCCAGTGTCAATATCACGAGTCGTGGTTTTCGTACTTGTCTGTGTGTCCAATCCGCTGCACTGCCCAATGCTGGTTGGTCGTGAAAACACATGGTCACGCGGGTGTCCGTGATGCGGGGCGTGGATAGCCTGTGTTTTAATGAACGATCCATAGAGGACCATACCCGCGCTACTCTAAAATAGGCCCATAATCTTAATCAATGATAAATTTTACGAAAAATGCTGAAATTTAAAGTTAACGCTTATAACTGCTTCGTCATTATTGACATTCTTTCATCATTATTCTATTTCCCCGTTGACTAACCTCATCCAAAAGAACATAAAGTGACATAAGCAAAGATTGCGCATACATCATAACGTCGCCGTAAAGGCAAAATGGCTGAAGCGCCATTAGGAAAGCTTACACCAAAGCACTTTAATGTTGTTTTTTTGTATCACAATTAAAGTCTTCAGTACCTGGTTGGATTTTGAGAAAAAAAGTTAACTCAAGAAACTCAATGCTCTCATTGAGTTATCTAAACCTAAAAAAAGTCTCTAAACTTGTGTAGCTTGAGTCGAGCCTTCTCCCAAATGGCAAAAATACATTTTAGATGGTTGAAGGGCAACAAAAGTCTTCAAAATCAAACAAGAGTCAGAGAATTCGATGCAGAAAAGAAAACCGATCAAAACTCCATATTTAACTCATTTTTTACCAAAGTGTCGCTTAACCTCTTTTTGGCTTTCCAGCAACGATATGTTCCCGCTACCGTCTATACATTTATTTCCTTAAAGAATGACTAAAATTCGGGTTAAATATTCCCACAATAACCGTATTACATAATGTATTTATTTTGTTTATAAGAGAGACTAACGCTATCGTACTTATACCATGATGGAAGTCTTAGTTTTGTGAAGATTAAACCAGCAACGCCTGGATGCGAACCCGACGATTTGGACCGCTCGACTAGAAGCATGTCTTTGCTCCATGACTTCCCAATGTTGACCTACCGCATGACATTGCTCCATTTAGGAGTCGCCACTCATCATCCTAATGATTGCTGAATGAGATGATGCATGCACGTCAAAACGTTCAACGCTGCGGTGCGTACCTCGAATTGCTTTCTAAATTTCAATGTCATTATACACATTAAAATGCATATTCTTAGGCATTATTTAACTTTTACTATAAAACGGGAAAACTGGTGTTGTTGGACAGTATTTAAAAAAAAATTGTGATGAAATATTCTTCGTACTAAATAAACTTATTAAAAATCAGCACCCAAAAATACACACTTTCTGGCTTTCTAATACAAGCAATACTACATACGGTTTATCTGTATTTTTATAACAGGTATAAAAATGTCTAAGGCTTCCAGTGAATAAAATTATTTTACTACAATCTTTTAAATTGTATATTTGAAATGCATACTGGAAAACGTTTAAAAATGCCTCTGCTGGTTTTCGAACTGCACTTTTTACTGACGTTTTAGTAAATTTTTCATAGTATTCAAAAGATCATAAGTTTAAAATTTTTATTCACTGAAAACCTCAGACATTTTCCTAACTGCTTGAGGGTAGAATTCACTGATAAATCATGTGCAGTATTGTTTTATTAAAATGCCGCAAAGTGGCGTTTAGCGCCATTTTCAGTACTGAGCCTTAATAAAAGTATTTGTCGTATGACACGATAAGTAGTACATTCTCATGGGTGATTTATTCTAATAAACTTTAAAACGAGCTATTTTCAAGTTCTGTGTTATAAATATGAAAAGTAAAAACGACTGTATTCAAACAATCTTACAATGTGTTATACTTATCAAATATGTGAGCGTTATCGTTAATAATAACCTCAAATGATATCACCAAATTGAAAATTTAGTTAAAAGAGTGCCCAAATTGATTCACATATTTATTTCATTGCGTGAATTTTAAAAATTGCAAGACTTCAAAAAAGTATATTACGGGCTATGTAACTTAATCACATTCTATAGTGCATTGAGTAGGGTACAGAAAGAACACTATTAAACCCGTTATCGAAGGCACATAAATCTATTTTACCTGTAATTATGAAGAAAGCTTTCCGGTATTCGAGGGACGTTCTCTTCGAGGAGTTGAATATACTTGAAGTTAGACAGCGTTATAATTAAAAAGATTATATATGCCCACAAAATTTTTAATTTAAATGAAAAAATTTAAACATGAATATCGGTATAGAAGAAAGAGCATAAACAACCTTTCTGTTTAAACAAACAGTAAAGCTATTTATCAAAAAATATTCTCGTACCTGTCTTATTTGTCATCCTTCGGCCCAAAAATATCTATTTGGCTCATAATAGATTTTTAGAAAATAAATGCATACAAATAACGAAAGTGCATTAAGTGTCGACTGTATCACCTACAAATATCTATTAATATTATTTTTGGTAAATATTTTCATTTAAACTAACTTCTTTTAAATATATTTTTATCTTCCTTTTATTGTATTTTTTTCTTTCTCTCTTACTGTTTTATTTTTTTGATTTTTTTTCAATTCTATTTAAGTGTTATTATTTATATAAATAACTAAATTTACCCACAAAATGTCACATCATGATTAGTTTATGAGAACAGGTATCTGCCTAGTAAAAAACTAATTTTGACTGGACCATAATATATTCACACTTGCTGCTTGTCTTCGACGCACGTACGAGTATATTTGAATCTTAATTTTTGTTCAAATTTGACTTATTTCTGAAAAAAAAGAAGTTTTTGTACCTAAAGTATTAAAATTAAATTAAATGTAATAATTGGTAATCGGATATAATAACTTATTCAAGTTTAATACATTTCACGTGGTGGTTTCACGCTAAATTTGAATCAAATGTATCATTTCACAATGTTTACTGAACTGATTTCCATGGTCTGTAACTTTATGGTAATCATAAATTACATTGAAGATGATGCACAAATTGGCAGAACTCGACTCTTGGTAACGATGCGGTATTTTAGCTCAGCTAAGCATTATTTCCCCGCAACGGGGATTCTGCTAATGAAATATTATTTGTTCTCGTTCAATTGGATATTTAGGTCAGAGTTTTTCTCGTTCTGCGATAAGGTCGAATGACACGTACAGGATTCAGGAGATCGTTAAATCTTAGGCGGGTACGGATGCTGAACATGCGTTTGTCGTGTTTATCGAATGTCTAGACACTGGTCACTAAGGAATCAATGATGATAGTTTCAAAAGGCACCAATCATTTATGAATAGAAAGAAAAATATTTTTATTGGAATACCGCACAAGAGCTTCAACTGCCCGGAACTAGTGGAACCATGGCATCCCCAATTGAGTTATCTTTTTAGTCTGAAAAGAGTAAAGAGGGAGTAAAATGGGAAATCAATGATTGAAAAGAACCTGACTCTTCAGATCTGGTCACTAAGCACGGCTAAAGTCATTTCAAGCAACGATTCGATTCTGAATGATTACATTCACGACACCCTTAAAAGTACCTTAAAGTCAAATTCTACCCACCACTTAAGTAAAATATTCTAGCTTCAAATAAAAGGATAACCATATTCGCGGAATCTCAGTGGTTCCAATATAATGTGTGCCATCTCTATCGGTGTAAAACTTCAAAAGAGCCGCAGGTTTGTAATCAACTAATCTGTGAGCAAATCAAAAAGGGATGATTTCAGAATGGATGGGTACGAGTATAAATCATTTTATATTTTCCAATCATTGATTCATTTTTATTATTACTACCTGTTTTACCTACTACCCGGGTTTCGCCTGGGCCTGTTGGATTTTTTCCGTTTACAAATTATTACAAAACAGTTTAAACAAATGAAAAAGTGGATTAAACAAATATAAAAAAGAAGCTTTTTTGTTTTGTTTTTCAGTTAAATAAACAATATTCATTTTATCAGCAAGTTTTCCTTTGAAAATTTAAAGGGAATTTCAAATTTACACAGCTCATGAAGGACAATATTCATTATTTCTACATTGTTTTACCTTTGAAACCATGAAAATGTTTTTTTAAAAATAAATTGAAATCAAATGTAAATAAGGGCGGAAGAGAATAAGTGGAATCAATAGTTTGATTAAAGATATGTATCCCTATTTTAAAAAACACTGCCATTATCAATAAACAAAATCATATCTTTTGAACTGGTATAGTAAAATACAAAAAGAAACAAAATCTGTATTTTTTATTATAAAACGAATGATTGAAATCAAAATACTCACCCCAATCAGTTGGTGGTGTTTTTTTATTCGACACATCAGAGAATGAGTTTGTAGAATATTTCCACACAACCGAATCTACACTGTACAATTGTACATTCATAAAACCACAATCAACTTGTGAATATTTCAATTCATATTTGCATGAAATTCCTTTATACCTCGGGGCTCAAGGCTCGGGCGTTCAACCTTTTTTCCCGGTACAATATGTAAATAAGTTCATACGAGTATCGCCGGTGTACGGTTCGTTTATAAATTTTATGTGGTTAAAACATTTGCGGCATTCCTTTTTGCAGAGAATACCTTAAGAGCTTTTCGTTTCATTGTTGCTTTGAGCTTTTTATCGCCGCTTTGTAGGGGCAAGTAAAACAATGTTGTAATAGAAAACGTGGGAAACTTTGTAGGACCTATCGGACTCTCGTGGGCTTCCCTTTTCAAGGCCGGGCGAGGGTAGGGTCTGCCCTCGGAATTTTGATTATGTTTTCTTTAAACCGAAACTTTTCCCGGCGTAAGCGGATTTTTTTCTAGGGAGCATGTTTCAAAGTAATTGCTCGCGCAACTTTGGTATCTTCAATATGTAATTATTTTATCAACCCTCGACACAAAATAACTTTGTAGTAAAAAAAATGTTAGTTGCATGAAGTGATTTGACGGCCTCCGTGGTCGAGTGGTAAGACGCTTGACTGTTGGGTTAAGACGGTTGGGAGCAGTTAAGACTCTTGTGTGGTATTGACTATATACTCTTATATATATATATATATATATTTATATTTAAATATATATTTTTTTTTAAGTAAAGAGGTTCTAAGTTAATAGTAATTTTGACATTTCGTACCATGTGAGTATAAAATAAGAAATCTCCAATATCTTAATCACTTTAGAAAGGCGACAAGATTATCCAACTGAAAATCCTTGGGAAGAAAAAAAACTTTGTCTAAAAACCCAAAGATTTATAACAAAGATTGTGAAAGCTTGGTAGAGGATAAAACGGCACATTATAACTTTAATCTATGATAGGCTGAAGATCTCACCTCCATAAGAGAGGGCACCACAAAAAAAATGCCTTCATTTGGAAAGCTTTTGTTATTCTGTTATTTCAAACACAAAGCAGATACAACACCTATAAATTTCAAAACGGGTCCCAAAAAACGACTTATCATACAAACGTGTTGAAAAAACGCTGTATATTCAAATCAGATGTATGTATTAAATTTTACACAGCCAGCCCTGCGTGCGAGAACACCATACAAAATATTTTTTGACATGCATGCTTACAACCTTCTATTATCTTCTACCGAAAGGAAAGTAATTCGACTCTTTGTAAAAATATATTCTGGTTATTGAACGGACACGTTATGGATAAGTTTCTGATGATCTCAAATTATTGTCGTCAAATTCAATCCATCCAGCCCATTTTCTTCGATTACATTTAAAGCTGAAAAGGAGGTCATAATTACCAAAATATCATTTTTTATCACTTATCAAGTGAAAAGTGTCTTAAAATATACGGCGGTATAAAAAAAAACAATTTTCCTAATTTGCAGATGTTGCAGGCTAGAATGTGTTAAGTTTATTTAGGTACTAATCAAATTACTTAGGTTTTTATAAGACAATGGAACCGAAGAGCGACCCTCTTGATCGGCCGCCCGTGTGCCCCACACAAAATGCACATATGGCTGTATCGTCCCTGTCCAAAAAACATATTAAATAAATTGATATTATTAACCTACTTACAAAATATACAACATGATAAAATCAAATTTTCCATAACATGTATGATTCATTTCATAGAACAGGCATCTGCCTAGTAAGAATCTAATGTTGAATGGGCCATAATGTATTCGCACTTGTATTGCAGCTTACATATATACTTATGTAATCTTTATCCACGTCTGCATTTGACTTATTTCTGTGAAAAAAATTTTTTTTTAATCTCATTTATTAAAATACAGCAAAAATTTTAAAATAAATACAACGTAATACAATGTATTACCCCTGAATATCGAAGTAAAAAACAGGCACCCTACATAATTATATATCCAATACGTAATACAAAATCAATTCTAACCTAGTTTATTATAATTATAGTTATCCTTGAAATTTATTCCTTTTCGCGCATGCGCTCCATTTTCAAAATGTTTGCATAATTGGCATGTTTACAATGGTAGACTTGAAATCGATAAGAACCCAATTCACAATCTAAATAACACCTAAATAGAATTAACGCGGAAAATAACATTTTCCTCTACAATCCCATCGTTCTGTCAAAACATCTGTAGGGTCTTTAGAGTGATGGGTGTTTATTTTTTGCTACGGTAAAACAACGGAAGCTTCTAGGATCTTATTAAGGCTTATTTACGAAATGAACCCTCAATGTCGAATACTGTTGCTTCTTTCAAACAGCTTGATTTTAACTTGTAAACATTTATCCAACAAAAAAAATCTTTGGATATTTTAGTTTTATTAAGAACACGTGATACATTATATTAGTGTTTGTTTTGTAAATAATTTCACTAAAAAATCTGTTTGCTTAAGTAAATAAATTAAAATTTCGTTATTTATTGAATTTTTTTAGTAGACAATTATGTGTTTTTATTTATAAAGATAGTTTGCTTTTTTGAGTATTTTTCTTTGACTAATCTAAATTTAAATATTTTTCAAGCTCTTTTAAGGAGATATGTCATAAGGACGGGGCTATACAAATTAGACAATTATAATAAGTTATTATTAATAGAGAAAACTGACTGAGGTGTACAAGTTACTTGTTTTTATTTATTGAAAGAATATAAATAATCTTCAAAGAATACGAAAATAGAAAATAGAAAGATTGGTCTATGAGCGAGACTAGAACCTAGAGACTAGTAAAAAACATATTAAAATGATCCATACGTGAGATTTTCTTGGCTTATCTTTAAAAGATATTTTGAAGGAATATTGTTAATGTTTTGTTTTCTAGAACTGTTCCACTCTAGACGTTATGTGTTCAAATTTATATACATATTATGAATTATAGTATATTTATTTTTCCTCCCAAAAAGTGACATGCCACTCAGTTATTTAATTAAAGTAGGTTTTCAATGCAAAAATGTGTAATCATATGTTTATTTTTATTGGTTGAGAAACTAAAATAGTTTAAGAAGAAAAACTCTTCTGGAATAAAATCTAATTGATTACTAACAATTTAATTTCAAAAACATATAGATATCAAGAATCAAGCATAATTCAAATAATTTATCTATTTTGTGTGTCTCGTCTCCTTGAGATGTCCAATAAATGTCACCTATGTATTTCAGTGAACAATCTACGATTCACACGCGTGCATTATTAATATATATTCTCCGTCTATTTTCTTCCGCGGCTCAAAATCTATTGAAAGTTTTTTTCTTCGCATGTCTAATCTTCTAAAGAATATTAGAAAATTTAGCAAGACAGAGAATGTTATTTATTTTTCAGAGGTTTCAAAATGCACAAAGTAGGATTTCTGTTTGCATGTATCAGCTCTCGAATGTTTAGTTCTAAAAATTATTAGTCAACACAGTATTTTCAACTCGCAACGTCACTTCCATCATTAGCATCGGAGCTATGAAATATCCATTCAATGGTTAAAATATAAGATGAGACGCAAAATTATTTGTTCAATTTATAATAGATATAATACCATTTAGTTACCGAGTGGTCCAAAGTGCGGATTTGCATCCTGGCGTCGCAGGTTCAATCCTCTGCCAGCTTATTCCTTCAACGTTGCACAAGCAACATCGTCACCGGAAAGGCAAAAGGGCTGAAGCGCCATTTTGGGAGGTTTACACCGGAGCACTTTTAAGTTTTATTTTTTTATTTTGTAATAAAATGCATAAGTCTTCAGTGCTTGGTTGGATTTTGAAAAATAAAAAGGCACTTAGGTAATTTAATGCTTTCACTGAGTTACCCGAAGCAAAAAAAAGAAAAAAAAAGTTCCAAACTTCTGTCACTTGAGTCAAGCCTTCTCCTAAATGGTAAATGCCTAAATGATAAATGGTCCTAAGATACCCTTGAGGTGATTTTCCCACAAAAACGGCGCTGTAAAAGTTATCCATTTACTATTATTATTATTATTTTTTTTATTAAATGGCTGAAAGGCCACAAAAGCCTTCAGAATCAAACGAACAAAACCTGATTAAAACTGCATATTTAACTCGTTTTTTACCAAAGTGTCGCTTAAGCCCCTTGCTTTTCCAGCGACGACATTTTCCGCTTATAACGATGGCAATAAAAGGAATTTAAATACGTAACATTTCCATGTTTAATATTGTTTGTACAGCGGCTGTATAATGTGTTAATTCGGTACTTCACACCTGATTTTGTAATCCTCTAATCACAAATATGAAAAAAGACAGACCGGTGACGTCGTCGCACGCTGCATTCCTTGGCAGTGAGTGACTTAGTCCCCCCTGCCCCACCCCGCGGCCCCGTGAGTCACGCGCCCGTCCCTCCCATCGCGTCCCTGGCACGTCCCCAGATCAACTTCTATACCTTATTATCGTTATATTATTGCCTAACTTCTGTTTGTTTACCGAGTCTAGGACCGAACGCGTAAACATGGGTCAATACGTATTATCAGTTACAACTACACACCGGCGAATTTCAAAAACAATGTTTTTTTTATGAATGCAACACAATATTCCCACTTGCACGAAACGAGTGGGAGGATGCGAGCTTCAATTTTTACGAAATGTTGCTTGGAGAAAGGAAATGAGATAGTCCGTAGAGGGGAGGAGTGTAGTTAGTTTAGGTTAGTTTATAGGTTAGGTAACGTTTGGTTACGGGTGATTAGGTTATTATTAGAATTTCATAACTACTCAAGATATTTCTAGCATCGCTTAGATTTTGAATGGTGGTCTGTCGCCCGGACATTTTTGAAAGCATCTTAAATTCAAAAATGTAGTTAAAAAATTATTCGAATAGCAATATTTTATTCAAATAAAATATGTAAATTAGTATGAGCGAATTAGACAACATGAAAAAGAGGCGGGGTGTGAAGTGGAAATTTGCATTTGAGAGCCTTGTAGCTTAATTGTAGGGTAACTGTCCTTACCTACCCTTCGTATTCCTTAGTAAACTTTAATCCCCTTTCCATAATTGTGCACGCATGGTTCCAATTTACCTTTTCCTGGAAAATTTTTCAAAACAGTGCATGTTCTAAAATTACAACTGTCGGATAGAATAGTTGCAACAAAAAAACAACAGCAGATTTCAATAAATAAGAATGTGTAATAACGAAAAAGTACATAGATATGAAACATAACATTTAGGATGTGATAAAGATTAATATTCTGTTTTTTTTTTCGCATACATAAATTAATTTTAATTTATTTAACCTATTTTAACTCCACATACCGTAAGAATACGTCGATACGTTGTGGTCGAAAATCTTTATTATTTTTATTTATTTAAATATACACCCAACTGGGCATAATACATGAACCGTCATTCTTTTTGACACAAGCCTGTTTGTTGGGTTGGACGGAAGATGTCCTTTAAATCGGTTCTTTCCTTTCTTCAGTCTTCAAAACATATCAGTATAAATTTATTCGTCTTAATTTTCACTTCGTCTGGTCCTCAAACCCACGAGATCTGGGCTTAGAGCCAAGGATCTTACTGATCTGCCAAGGAGGAATTGGGAACTAAATGCGTATTTTGCTTTATGTCTCAGCGCGAACGAGATGTTGGTGATTGGTGATTAGAATACACAAAAATAAATAAGTTTGAAAAAGCAACAGAAAAGGCGACGTGAAATTTACGCCGTTCAAGAATATTTTCCTAAACAAGCAAACAGATGCTCGAGTTGAGATCGTTAAATATTTGCATTTGAATAGTAAAAATGCACGATGGGGACATTGTCAGCGATGGTCAACATGTAGAATTTATTTTTCCTGCTTCGACAGCATAATATATTTTATTATTTTTATCTTCGTCCCGCAAGAAAGTCAAAAGAGCCAGCATTGTCAAGGTCGAGCAAGCTTTACAATATATTTTGAAAACCTTTGTTTGACAATACAAAAACATTATCTCTAAGTCACGAGCCGACGATAGTCCCAAAATAATGTCGTTAGTGGTCTCCATTTTTGCCACGACTGTTGTCATCGGCTTGAAAAAGATACGGGAGCTTTTCACTCCTAATATAAACAGGCATTAATAATAAAAAATCCTCAAAACTTGCGCGTTACGGTACTTTGACTTCACAGCTTATCATCGAACAGAATGTATTAGTCATCATCATCACGGAGTTTCATCCCATGGTAGGTTTTGACCTCCACAAATATTCTTCACCAGCTGTGGTCCCCATTCCTTCTACTCTGGTCTATAGTACTCAGGCTTATCTTCTTCAAACTTCTACTTCTTATACGCAATCTATCCACCTTGTTCTCATTCTATATCTTGGTTGCTTTCATAAAAAACACTGATTTTGTGGTGATTTTCGGTGTGCCGTCATTTGGCATTTGGCATTCTTTCCACATGGCCTGTCTGGACCATCGCAGACTTTGGGAACCACAAATTCTTCCGATTGTTACATGCAAATAGGTTTTCGACTGTATAAGTTTATTTCAAATCCATAGATCTATTGTTTTGATCTAAAAATCTTTAAAAAATCTATTGTGTTTCTTTATTGAATAGTATTTTCAATTTTCAACGAAATAGGTTACAGAGAAGGCACAAACAAATTAAAAGACTAGGTTGCGAACGATACTTGAACTCGGCAACTCTGCTCTGTTTGGGAGTAGCGACTCTGCCAATTAAGCTACCGAAACCCTGAGAAACTGACAATCGGCAAGGACGTTACTCCCGGATAGAGTAGAGGTGCCGAGTTCTAGTCTCGGCCGCAACTTAATCTTTTTTATTTTCTGTCTATTCTTCTGTTTTCAAAATTAATAACATTTATTTATAAACTAACGGACTATTGTCCAATTACAAAAAAAAAACATAACACGAAATGGGAAAAAAGAGCAACAGAGAAAGCACATACATAATATTAAATGAAGCAATGACAAAAATAGGAAAAAATATACACAAGAAAAAACATTCAAATCAAAGCCAAGGCCAAGCCAAAGTATTGGTTGAGTCGTAAAAAATGACAAAAATCGATGATCAATCGAAGCATAAATCTTGAATAAGTAAATTCTAATAAGAAAAATCTTTGTTCATATGTTATGAATCATTAATGGTTTTATTGCATCAAGTGGAATTATTTATCTGAAATCACAAGGTGACCTTATTCCCCCCAGCAAGGGGTTTTAAGCAATCGTTGATGAAGTTCTGGTTTATGGGAGAGTGGTTTTGTTGATCGGATTTTGATCAACCCTCGATTAGTTCAGGCAGCACTTACCTACTATTACCACCTCACCACCCAAAGGCTACCACTGGCTTTAGTTACCGCACGCCGCTTTAAGTTAGATAAACGAAGATTGGTTGATTAAATATAAAATATTTATATCAGTATCTAGTTAAAGTTGTTATTGTTACTTGTTATTTTCGTTAGTCTGTTTTATTTAAAATATATACATATTAAGATTTCATCTAGATTTTAGAAAGCCTCTGAAGAAGGAACATATAAAAAGTCAAATAAAATGCCTATGTAATAGCATTTCTTATGTTTCAAATGTTTGCTCGAGGCCTAATTTATATTTTGCTGAATATTATTATCAAATACACGTCTTGAATAATAACACAAACAAATTAGTAACAAGACACCCCGCCACGGGGTTTTAAATTCCAGAACGTTTCGTAACTGTCCTAAACTCTCAGGCGAAAAAATAAATTTCAATAATATGTTTTTTGTCTTCGAAGTGGATCTGCGTTGATCAATTTTGCGAAATAAAATGAGAATATAAAATAAAAATATAAGAAATAGACATTGATGTCATTAAAATATTACCAATGTCAGATTCAGATATTGTATTCATGTTTTTAATATCGTGTTATTATTTTTTTATGTAGGTACACGGAACGAGTCTTCCGTGTCTATTTCATGAGTTAGTGATAAAAATGATAATATATTTTCATAAAAAGTAACCACTTTGTGGTTTGACATATTTAATGAAAATGAAACAATAACTTTGTGTAAGACCACAGATTTATTTTTAATTTTTATGACCAACCGGTTTCGCTCTTTCACCTTAATGGTGCTAATCATTACGGTAAAAAAATAAACTAAACTAAACATACGAAGTGTGCGGTACGTGACAAATTGCCGGATAAATTTAAGTGACCATTAAGAATGTCTTCTTTATTTCTAGTGTTTCTAAATTATTTATTCTGTTGCCATGATTATAAGTGTGAAGAGTATTAGCATAAATGCTAAGCGAATCCCGTCAGTCATAAAAAAATAAAATAAAATCTGGGGTCTTTGTACAAAGTTATTATTTAATTTTTATTAAAGATGTTGAACCACAAAGTTATTGCTTTCTGCGAAAAATATAAAAAGTATAATTTTCTTTCTTTTTTTTAATTTGATCAGTTTCACCCTGTTACGGGCATTTCCATATCGGCAATTTTTTTTTTCATATTTAAACTGAAATATAAGGAAACATAAAATTAATAGGTTCCTTTACAGCCTACTAATAGCTCAGAACGAAGATCGTGATTGATTATTTGATTGCTTAGGAAGTACTCTCCACTATCGAGTGAATGCAGTAATATAATCTATTTACGGTGAGGTACAAACTACGCTCAACCTCCTACATAGATTATGGTAAAATCATTACTGTCAGGGTGTCACCATCACAAAACCACATTAGCTTTATTACTTTCCATTTTATGCCCGACCTGGCCCGGCAAATTAAAGTGCTCGGACGTTTTGTCACGTTGAGTAATACCTGCTGTTTTTTTTTTAATTAAATGACATCATCAAAACACGATTCAGGCTTTGATGGAAATCTGATGATGAAAATTTTATACAATCATTAATTTATAATTATAATGGATAAACATGGATGGAAAAACACATAACAGAATTCTAAGTGTTAAGTTATGATAATAAAAAAAACAATAAATAAAGATTTACGAAACCATCCAATAACATAGTAAGATAAATAAAAATAATAATTTAAAGAAATAAAAAAAATAGCTTTGTACTAAGTGAAACTAAGTGGTCGTATACACAGTTTTTTTAAATTTCTTAAAATATTTGAAACCACAAAGTAGATTGCTTTCTACGAAAATATGTAATAATTTAAGCTCTGGAATGAATTTTTTTCAAAATCAATACCAAATTTGAAAGTGTAATATATCATTTCCCAAACCCAAAGACTTAATCTGATTTTTAAATTGTTAATATTTCATGTGTTCTGTTAGATTGCGTTTATTATTGAATAAACTGAATCTGTTGGATTTGGAACGGTCAAACTAATGAGCCAAACTAATTTTTTTTTTGAAAGATATGCGCCAAATTGTAAGACAAGAAAAAATTCTGTTACGAATTGTGCCAATCAATTATTAGGTATGGCATACGAAGGCGCAAAAACCTGTGGTAAGAGTGATAAGTTTAAAAAAAACCTTACATCCAACCATCGACACCACTATTCAAGGAAACGTTGATGTATATACATACCCTTATAAAATACTATACGAACAACTCTAACCTATAAAATCTTGAAGATCACAGCTACACGAAACGATTAAGAATTCAACCAAGGGTGAAATCAAAAGTACCAAAAATAAATTCTGACTTCGGACAAAAATGCCATATCTTTTTAGCTCCTAAAGCATATAGTGGATTAAATCTGCAGTGCACAAAATAAACTATAAACCCACTTAAAATACGTATTACAATATGGCTAATAAAAAGTAGACAAAAATAATCAAAAATCTTCCTCAATAAAATCATTATTAGTCGCTTAACTCTGAACACCGAAACGACGTGAACTAATCGCAGTGGTAGCTGAGGGAAGTGTTGTCCTTTACGCCATCCCTATTCCTATCACCGGTCGGATGTTGCTGTCATGTTGTATCCGCTGTGGTTCATCATGACCTCCCCGGACTGACTAGATAAAGGTTGTTTTTTGTTGTAGTTTTTTGTCTTGTTTTATTTAGCAGTACAGTACTGTTTTATGCGATATTGTATTTATAATGCAGACAACCATGATACGGGCATATGCCTAGTTTGGGACGTCGTAATATTTTATATATTTTTAAATCTGTTTTTAATTATTTTGTAAAATTTAAATGGATTAATTATCGTATTATTTTATATTTTGAAGAACTGTCTAGCACTGCAGGGAAGGGACGGTGCGTACCAAGTGGTACCCACCGTTCTAAACTACATATTAAAATTATCTTTATCAAACACCTAAACAAAAAAAATGCGCCAATCTCTAAAATATCTATTGCACAAAAGCTTACTTTCATACAAATAAGTTTTCAAGCACGGAAATTATAAAAATAAATAAAAATAGATACATATCTAGTTTCGTCTGTTTTTTAAGAAGGACTTGACCATATTTAATTATATACTAATCAAATAAGGAAAGTAAGTAATATAAAAATATAAAAGAACGTTCCCAACGTCATCTTTTAATTTTTAAACAGATATTCTTATTTATTATACCCACCATAAGTTTGGAACCCATTGAACCAGTTTTGAAAATTCATAGACGATCTAATTGTTTTAACAATAAATATAACGCCAACTTTATAACGCCAACGATTTAACTATAAAAGCGCACGGAAATTTAGATCGGCCCGCGGATTAACGGAAACAAAAATACAATTCGTACAAACCCGTGAGGTGTTTCAATGTCGTATGCTGAAAATATCAAATGTTTACAAACAAACGCCCTTATAAGTAAATATTTATTTTCGTTAGCTTCCGTGTAGGCATTAAATTGATGGGTTGTGCGATTTTACGGTCGAGCATAACTAACATTGTTCTGATTGGATTTTTGCTCTCCTCCCTCTTATAATCAGCGTAAAAATCGTATTTAACATCATGTTTTAATTTGTCTGTTTTCCTTTTGAATACATCGAAAATTCAGTGTTACAGTTAACAGGCGAAGTGCAGTCTACCACAGCAACCATTGTACTAGTATTGTTATACGAAGTCTTAATATATAGAAAGACCGCACATGACCCAATAAGAGGAATCAAACCCCTCTGCGACTTTATTTTTTT
Organism: Drusus annulatus; assembly: GCA_022651775.1. Taxonomy (NCBI): domain Eukaryota; kingdom Metazoa; phylum Arthropoda; class Insecta; order Trichoptera; family Limnephilidae; genus Drusus; species Drusus annulatus. The sequence goes on from JAGWCC010000218.1 coordinate 1,648,075, forward strand.
ACCCACATCAATATCGCGAGTTTCAAGAGCTGTTTTAATTATACCTTAATTATGTCTACTGAAAAGTGTTGATAAAACTGCAACATTTTTTTTTTTTTACATTTCTGATTTAATGTTTCTATCGCCAAATATGCGCCTAACGCAATGTTGGTTCTATGATACCTATCTTCAGGAAATGGGCCTATCTCAGGAAATGGGATGTCATCTCGAATATATTTGGGGGGGAGATCTTCGGTTGTAAAATATGAAAATACTCATGATAATCACACAGTATATTTTCTGGTATTCAGAAAGGTTGTTTTTTGAATGAGAGGGAGAGAACACTAATTCACAAATAAAGAATGTTCGTTTTGGTTAAAAGGTACTTTATATTTTCGGTCTTCTTGAACAATGAAGAACGGCCTGGATGTTAGGCATAACACCTCCCTGTCGATGGTTATGCCATAGAGCAGCTTGTATTGCAGCGGCTGGCATTGTAGGATGAAATGCTGTATATGATGGAGAATTATCCTAGTCGTCTTATTGTCCTTGATGGTATTACCGAGCACTTCGAGCACCTTGGCGTTGTTTTGTCAATTTTTCAGCTATCGATTTTCCCGGCAGAACAAACTTCTTTTTCTTCAGACTTTCAAGAGATCAGACGTTCAAAGTTCTAATCCACTGGATCGAACCCGTTAATTCTCCTCCCTCACCTCTACGAGTTTGTCAGCAGTCAATGCCGCTGTCAGTTGTTTTGCGGCTCCCTGCGCATTGACCAGGTTCTGTTTTCTACGTCATTGTAATGATGTCCACGCGATGTCCATGCGTAATAGTGTTGTGTGCACAAAATTGTGTTGTACGGTATTTTGCACGGTAAGTACAGTTGTTGTATAATTTATTATGTGTCATGTTAAGAAAACTTGTTTTAAGTTGGCAGGGAATCAGTACCCGGTCTGAGTAAATTTCCAAGTAACCTACATGGTACAGTGCCAGTTTTCTGGTAGACCGCACGTTAAAGGGATAATTTCAAAATCTCTTTGTAAACACACAAATGTCTATAAGCTCTGATAGACCGCACACTGCACTGTAAATATCAAGTTGGACCGCACGCTTTAGTGAAAATGTCCCTGTAAACCAATTATTGAGCAAATGTTCCGTTAAACTGCGCGCTGTAGAGTAGAGGTCGCTGTAGACCGTACGCAATAGTGCTAGCAATACATCAATCTTCATAAATACCTGCCCAACCCTCAGCATCTCCGAACCTATGTCTTTCATATTCAAGGACTAACTCCGTTATATTTAAATATTGTGAATATACTATTTTCTTCATGTGACTCTGAACTGCTCGTCTATTACGCCGATCGTGGGCGACGAAAGCCGAGAGTATCTCTTTTGCTTGCACTGAACAGATAATCCCAAGAAGTGTAATCTATACCATTTTTAAACTAAAGTGATTCCGTTAATTAACATAAGGCCTTCCAACCCTTATGCCCCATACAGGTCAGTAAAATTGATTCTCTGTTCAAGAAAAGATTTCAATATTTGAAAATGTTTGATCAATTTCTCTTCGAGTAAGATATAGTTTACAGTACTTCCGGGCACACAGACGCCCACAGCACACTTCGAGCGGCTTATCTGTTCGGTGCTTGCAAGGCCGTCTACTACTTTGTTAGTGTAACCGCGCGAGTGATGCCACTGTTTACCCGGGACGGGCGGTCATCGCACCCTCCCGCCTCCACCCACCCACGGTGTTTTCATTATTAACGCCAACATTACTCCTTCACTTACCACGGCCGACAGTTTCCACTGGCCATCGCGGCTCCTGCGACTGTGACTGCGACTCCACCGAAACGCTTTGTTCAATAATTCAGGCCCGACTGCGAGCTATTCCTGTAATATTTCAAACAGATTACTAGTCAGGCGAGGCGTCGAGCTGTCGCAAAAATTGTTCTTATTTGAATGCGTAGTGTGTTGCTAATTTGGATTTTTATAATTCTTTTTAAGCGCTCTGTCGGGGAGCTTCCGACTCGTCACGTGTTCCACAGCAAACATAGTTTCATGATAAACTTTAGAGATATTGGATAGTTTAATTGTATTAATGATATCCTGTAGAAAAATTATCTGTATTCATAATATCCTTTAGAAGAATTATTCGTATTATTGATATCGCCAAGAGATATTATCTATATTAATGAAATCTCTGAAAAAGATTGTCTTTATTACTGACACTCCATAAGAAACTGGAGTGAAACAATAAAAGACTGGCATGTATGCAGATATTTTCTAGAGACCTCCGGGATCAAGATACTACTATGTACGATGACTTTAACGTCTATTATGTATGCATGTATTAATATTCTCTTAAGATATTAACTGTACTAGGTAATTATGTCATTTAGAGAAATTTTTTTATAAGTGAAAATATCCTTTACAGATATTATATGTATTGATAATGTCATGTTTGCAGAAGGGCGACTTCCCAGGTTCACAGCCCTGATAAGAAGACGTATCGCCAACTACAGAGTAAGAATAAGCACAAGTGAAAACACTCTTGTGCTGGCAGCACTGGACTTCTTGCAAGGCCTCTTTTATAAAGAATGGAGTCGATTTATGACGTCTTGAAACGAAGTTTCATTTTAATAAAATAAAAATATATTATTATTATTCAATACCATATAATATTATCATGTTATTTTTTTTTCATTCTATGTACAAGTATTATATGGAATTTATGTGATCGCACCACCCTCCCTGAGATCTGGAATAAATATTTAAATAAATATACATATATATTTATATGTATATATAATATATATATATACATATATATATATATATATATATATATTTATATATAAATATATATATATATGAGTTTACATATATATATTTTATATATAATATTATATATATATATATATATATATATATATATATATATATATATATATTTATATATAAATATATATATATATATATATATATATATATATATATATATATATATATATATATATATATATATATATATACGTATATTTCTTTGAGTTCACAATATCTTTTAGAGATAATATCGTTACTGACGTCCACTAGAGATATTTTCTGTGGTGGATATTTACTAGATAACAATAAGTAAATCGTATCAAAATATAACATGGTGTCTCTGTCTTTTATCTCTTCGCCATTTCAATATTATTCTCATCAATTACAATATTGGGAAACATCTCTCTAGGGGAAGTTTAAAAATATAACGTTATGGCGGCATATGTATTCCTCTCTATCAAACCAACTGAAGATGTCTTTCTCAATTCGAAAATTTAAACGAATAGACGCCATTTATTGAATGACAGTGTCCATTTACAAACAGAGCGTGTACAAATTGGATTCCCATCGGCGTTTTCTCTTTCGTGGGTGAAACCTTTAAAAAAGGACGCTTTCGTTTTTATTTTCGTCTGTAGCTTTATGGCTAAAATAAGATTACTTTACTTACAACTGCCAGGAACTTTAAAAACCAAATAACCAAATATTTTTTTAAAAAAACTAAGATAGGCTCTATGTGACCAGTAGCCACAGTGGCATTTCATAAAGGAGTATATTTTGAGGCTTTTTGTCGATTATGTGAATACAGTGCAAGAATCCAAACTTCCCGAAGCCAGTGGGATTATAGCATCTTCAATTGGGGTATGTTGTGAGACTGAAGAGCCAAGGGAAGGGAAGGATAAGGCTAAGAAGGAAGTAATGCTGGCTATTCAGATCTCGTAACTAAACACGGTTAAAGCCATTTAAAATTAGGTTTCAATTTTGAATGGCGGTATCACCACCAGGATTAGGCTACTCTAGACTAAATGAATTAGAGAGAAAAGAAGTAGAAGAAAAGGGTTGGCAAGTTCTTGATTATTTCGACATAATCAATAAATATTTCTAATGCCCTTTGAAGCAACGTTTTGCCACTAAATAGAGGTATTTCACCATGGCAATATTTATAAATATATTATTTAGCACTCTTCAACAAAATGCAAATACACTATGTTTATCTAATTATAGTAACCGGTTGGCCACCGAGTGGTCCAAAACATTCAATTCTCTGATTGCTGGGTCATTCATCATTCTACAAATAAAATTTTCCGTTTATAATGATGAAAGTGTTTAAATATCCTGAGGTTAATCAGACCGAGAAAATTGTATCTTTCTTAAAAAAAATCTTATCTCATAGTAATATATTTTTATTTCTTTACCATTTTCATTTATCAAGTTTTAAAAGATTATCACAGACTTTGTTGTAGTAATAAATCAACAACATAACACGAATACTATTATTACCAAGGGGTTTAATTTGATATTTAAATTAAGTGAGTAATTGAATTATCTTTTTTTAACGCTGGCTCCAAATAAACATTAATTTATCACGAGATGGTCACATCGCCGGGTGACATTTTTATGTGAGTGAGGACATAATTTACGATGTACGTACTAAATGCAATCCGAAGGACTTGAATCTATTATTTGAAAAATATTTACTTTAATTCGTTCCGACCTAAATAAATAATTGTGCGACAAAGTGGGTACTTGATATTCCATAAACGATTTTCGGATGAAATTCCGGCTACAAACGCTGCAACGTATCGAAGTGTTAATATCATTTGTTTAAAGCTATCAAAACAAACTTTGATAAAAATTGTATAGGAGAATAGTAACTGCCCTGCCTCGATCAAGCTTTCAAAAGTATTTTTTTCGTCATATTGAACAAATGGAAAATCGATTAATATTTGTAATTTCAGTGATAAAAAAAACTTCAAATTGCTCTTTTCAACAATCGGGATTTTGAAGATATTGTAGTTTACGTAAAAGTGGTCAATTTTAATTTATTTTTTGTTCATGGTTCAATACAAAATTGTTTATATTATGTGAGATTTCTTTAAATTTAATTTATTGCCACCCAACATACTAGTCGTAAACCCATATTATTTTGTTGAAACATTTTAAATAAACATTCATAATGTAAAAAGTTGCAGTTTTTATTATTTTTTTATTGTGGATACAAAAATACAGATACTATTAATAAACAACATCAAACATAAAGTATGGAGAATTTCCTTGCATCCTAATTATTTCTCACAGATGAAGCGCTAAATAGCAGCAATAGACGAAGCAAGGCAGTTAAATCAAAAGAGAAAAATAGCAGAATTTTATTATTATCAATGTTTTGAATGTTTGATAGATTCTCCTATCTTAACAAACCGGATTGCAATCTTTGGAGTTCAGACGTCAAGTGGGAATGCTGTCCTTGTTCTATGGGTATTTCAATGGAAGATGCTCCGAGAAACTTGCGTAATTGATCCCTTCGGCACCGGTGCATAGTCGGGAAACTCGCCAAACGCGCTTAACATTTGTACACGGTTGACATTTAATACATGAGAACGGGTCACTTTTACGACTCGTTCTTATGTTCAACAGCTCAGCTATAGAACGATTTGCCGGCCTCTGTGTTTCCTCCCTCCTTCAACATTGTCCTCTTCAAGACCCAGGCTTACTCCTTCCTTTCTCCAAAAAAACCCTCCACACAGCATCCCCAAAGATGACATAGGCCCTGAGGGAAATTATTTCCCGCAAGGCCTCCTTTGTGAAGTTATCGTAAAAAATAAAAATAAAGCAAGTTGGTAGAAATATTCTACATCTCCGTTCCATAGGCTGTCCATTTGTTGGTGTGTGGCAGATTCTAGTGCCTGAGTATTGGTAGCAAAGTGCGGGGATGTCATGTTGGATAACAACGGATTTCATTTGAGAAAATAATCTCAATAATCTGCTTTGGCAAATTCAGTCTTCTTTACTTAAACATACTTGAAGATCTCAACTATCCTCTACCTGTACGATGAGCTCTTTTCTGCTGGGGGGCTTGGCTGCATTGGAGATGACCCATCCTCTCAGGGCATTGATGATGAAAGTCAGAATTCGGTGTTAAAGATGGTGTAAAGGGTTATAATTTCCTCCGAATCCCACAGAGATTGTTCACGCCATTCCGGTGAATCAATTCATCAGTTAAATTACTATTTTAATGCTCCATGGCTTATGATGACATAGATAGGTTCTGTCTAAATTCTAGGTCATTTGGACAGAGAGAAAATTCGGTGAAAATTTCATGATGACATAGTTAAACTTTTTTTCTCTTCAAAACATACACTTTTGCTTTACAACAAGGTAACACAAAATAAACAAACAAAAAATTGCGATTTGCAGTTCTTTGCTGCTATAAGTTTAACCATTGTAAGAACATGCCAATTTTGTTACTGACTAATTCCGACCGAAAAAATTTTATTTTATTTCTCTAATAATTACTTTATCTCCTGACGGGATCAATTAATCATTCAGACGTTGTATTATTTGATACATCTAAAACTCATCTCAGACACCACAGAAATAGAATATCCTTGATAACTGTAATATGCTTAGCCGTTGGATTTTAACGTATGATAAATTAATCATGAAACGATCACGAAGGAAAATTTTGATATAAGATCATCCACTGCCAAATTATTTTGCCAACTGTGTCAGAATAAACTATGGAAACTACTAAAATATTTATTTTTATTATAAATTTATTGAGCTTTGTCTGAGTGTGAATAACTCTTTTGGCACAGCGATCATTACATAAAATAGAACGTATTTCTGTATGTCTATTCTTATAATTTTGCACAATTACTCTTTAGGACAAAACGCTAAGCGTAAGCATCTTATTTTTCCTCCTAAGCCATCCACTCTCCCCATCTGATATAAATTAGTAGACTTATCTACACAATTTTTATTCTTATAACATTATTTTTTTTTTTTTTTCGTAGAGAGTTTTATCACTTTGTGGTTTAACATATTAAATCAAAATTTAAATATTTACTTCGTTGTTCCTTTGTTATAATTTTAAATGTCATTCTTTGTTTACTCACTGTTCTCTTATTTTATTTTCTATTGGGTTCTTCTTCTGTATGTATATATAATGTACACTTTGTATTTTTTCTTTAGTTAAATTTTGTACCCTGATGATGCTTAGGCTAAGTGCAACCAGTCGGTCATAAAAAGAAAATTGGTCTAATACAAAGTTATAATTTCATTTTCATTACATTTATAAATTAATTTATTTTTCTTTTAAAGCTTTACGCTTTCATAGAAATATTGAGTTCTGTAAAAAATAAACAATCTTCAAAGAATATGAGAATAAAAAAAGACACATAAACTAAAAATATTAGTTTGTGACTGAGATTCGAACCAGGAAGCTTCACGCTATCCAAACGTGGCGCGTCGACCAATGCATAGACATAGTTATATCACACCAATGACTCAAAACTTTGTGAAAGCACATGCTTACCACAGTGTAATTATTTTCATACTTATATTGACCTAAGACCATCCACTTTTGAAGTGCTGTAATTACCGTCTGTTCGAATTTTGGCTTCATGTTTACTCTATAACCACGAGGAAAATAAAATCACTCAACTAATCTCTAGCAACTCTTTTGGGAATGCGGAAAAAAAATTAACATTGAATAAGCTTTTTAAACCTAATGAAATTCATATTTCAATAATTTCTGTTTTATTTTGGTTTTCGTTTATATTCATAATAATTTGAGATATCACCTCAAGGGCGCTTAGTCAGTCATCCCATTTGGCTGGTTAAATTAAAACTAAAACGCGGCAGACACCAGGCGTAATCCAATGATGTCACGTGAACAGTGGCGATGCAAAATAAAGTATTAATATCCGAGCACTATCTATTATTGTTGTGACTTTTCGCATACCCATTCAAAATACTGCTTTCCAAAGCTGTTAATTCCTTTCTTTTGGTAAACAAATTGCTCACCTGTTTCTAGGCGTGTCGGGCTAAATATACAAACTTTGTTTTTATATTTAAAAACGTGAAAGCTAACGCAAACAAAGAGAGTACTGACAACCACTTGTGTTTTTCCTTCTTTGTTGATAGAGAGAACACTTTAAAATATTACTCCTTTTAATCTAAATTAAAACGGGGAAGTGTTAAATTACTAAATTACAAGCTGCAAACTTTCCTTTAGAGAGAACTTTACGCTTCTAATTTGGTAGTTTTTACTTCGTTCGTAGTTTTTATACCTCATATCTTCCCTGGGAGGAATGAATCATTAAGAACTTGTCTTGCGTTCCTTCGTTGCTACAATCAAAATAATAATTAATTCATTGTTCTTTCTTTACCTAGCAGAAGTAGGTATTTCTTCACCCTTTACGAGTAAACTATTTATCGTTTAGTTATTTTAATATTTCATTTGTTATTATAACTTTCTACACAAAAGAGCTATGGAAAGATGCTCGCTAGACATGTCCTCTTGCAACATATATATACTAATTAGTGTGGATAAGATAAAGGTTTCCGACATTACCTTCATAATCTCAAACTGTGCGACTGTTTGGACCGACTGGTATTCCGATACTGAATGGCGTCCTTGGTTTAGACACATAAAAAGCAAAGTCGAACGACAAGAGGCTTGTGAAACAGAAAAATTATCTTTTTGAGGAGTTTAACGACAACATTTTTTATGCAACACTAACCAAACAACAGCCTGTAATATTTTAGGATATAGGTAATAGATATAGATATAGATAATAGATTTCCCGTAGTATTTCAGATCATAATAAGATATTTTAGATACAAGAAAAAAACATGTTAAGGTTGACTGCGCATCTATATTTTTTCATCAAATTTGACCAAAATAATGGTCACATAGTTATATTTAACACTGAGGATACAAGCTTACAAGTTCCTTAAGCCCCTTGATAGTTTACGCTGATCTGCAAGACGTCACGGGCATTGTCCGCACGTGATGATCTCCTCGGATGCTGCGCGAGTGACGTAATCAGTATATCCCAAGCATCTGTTATTAATAAACAGCCAGCGACCATCTTGTGACGGGAATAAAACACCACATCCTGATCTCTATAAATATTCGCGTACAATGGAAATGAATATGTTTGACGCAAAAAGCTCTCCGCGAACGCAGCTGTCAGACACTGGTGGCGAGCATTCCTGGCGAGCTTTCATATACAGCGTTAAGTGAGCAAACTGAGCGAATAATTAGGGTGAACTTTACTTTCTTCGTTTTATAAAAACAAACAACATCGCAGTGTTACAATTTTCACTTAATTTTTTTCCTCATTTCCTTTGCGCATATTTCGGCGCGCGCAAGACATTCGAGTAAGTGAATATGTCACGACTTTGCCAAGAACGAGTTAAATTTGTCACCCAACTTGAAAAAAACCTCTATTACGTGGTATAATATATTTGCGGGCTAGTGCCAGAAGTGCTCATGTTAAATATAGGTATGCATTCTTCTGGAAAATCGATAGTTTGTCGATATCTTAGGGTAAAATATGCCAAAACATTATTTTAGCACACACATCAGAAGTTCCTTGGCTAAAATTAGCACATTCTGCAAAATTTTTAATTTACGGCATCACCCACAAGATAGTAAAAATTCGTTAGAACGAAAACGATGAGACTTAGTGTCATAAAAATTACAACGCTTGTTAGTGTTACTGATTTAAATTACATAAAATGAAATTTCTACGTGATCAAACGGAATGTGTGTCTGTTTTGAAATTCAGTAAACATAAAACACATTGTCACTTATACGTGGGCATGCAAATCTCCCCAAATTATACGATTCAACTTGGTGTACCTCGGTGTGCCGCAAAACGAGAAAAAAAACATAGAAATCGTTGAGCTTGAAAGCCGGTGAGGCAAGAGAATGAACTGAAAAGAAATGAAGTGGGTACCTACCCATCTAACGTATTCACTTTTGCAGATACATTTTTGTTTCCTGTGGGAAATAAGGCTTTCAAATTAATACACGTGTAGATGTTTTAGGATTTACTTATTTTACTTGAATCGACTTTAAAGAAATGTTGTTTTGAGTATGTTCTTGTCTCTAAGAATGTTTTACCTACTAAAACTGACACAATTCCTACGAAAATCTTTGTTTTTCCAAAGAAATATCTAGTTAGGTAATTACTTAAGTTGATCGCAAAGAAAATTTCACCCAAATTGTTTTGAAACTCTTTAAACTTAAGTCAAATAACTAACAGTTTACCAAAAAATCATAACAATCCCACACCATAAAATTTTTTGGAACATGATTTAATTTTTCCCGTCAATTTCCTGATTATTATATTTCCAAGTTGAGCTAATTCGATTTTTTTTTTTTTTGAATTCCACTACGAATTAACTATTTCAAAAATAGAATATTCAATAGTTTGCTTTGATTTTCGGGGAAACCTAAAATATTCATGAAAAATCGATAACTTGTTTCAAAATGTTAATTTTCCCAGTGCTTTGTAATGATTAATAAAAACGAACATATTTAAAAATGCATAGATCATTAAGTTAGGGTTCCTTTGCCTTTTCGACGAATCTGCTTGACATAATATGACTAAACATTCTGGTCAACTAGATCTCACATTGGGCTTCTGGGGTATAGGTCAAAAAAATATTTTTTTGGTAACTTCTACTATGTATCCAAAATATTAGTGCAATAACTTACTGTACGTTAAATCTAAGGCCTCTTTTTTCAAACCAGAAGATAAATATGTCATAATTATATCGTTACTGTGCTTTATTAGCATAGGTGACCAGTAAAAGCTTATATATTTTTTTAAAATCAAGTCTGATTGTGTGGCATATGCAAAACACAAGCCGCTTTAAATTATTGCGAGCGCAATTAAATGTAATTTTTATTATAATACGTGTAAATATTATAAATACGGTAACTTAATAAAGGAACGACTTCCGAATTCTACACTCGAGCTTTTGTAACATTCGTGCCCTGATTTTATTCCACTTAAGACTTTCCTTGAGATCAGTAACCCGGTTCCTTGGGAGGAGTAAACTTTTTTGGTTGCAATAAATTTACAAAAGCAAGCGATTTTACACATTCCCTCCCGCAGCACGTAGAGAGGTGCAATTTAAAAAGTACAGTTAATTACAAAACGGTGACAATTTGGTATCGTAAAAAAATGACAATGAATCTTTAGAGTTTTGGGAGCCATCTGCACGAGTGATCTTATAAAATCTACCCGGGGCAATAAGATTATAAAATTGCAGATTTTTGTATTATTGTGAGGGTAAAGGATTTGATTAAAATATAATTAAGAGAAAGAGAGAAGATTTTAAAGTACCCGATAATTCAGATCTGGTCATTATTGTAATTAATTTCAAGAAACATTTTGATTCCGAATTCTAAATGTCCAGTGTTTTTTTTAATATTACACCCAAGTCAAAATTTGTGACACTGGCGCAAAATTTAATATTATTTGTTTGAGAATCTTTAAAAATAAAGCATTTTGTTCACACCGTTCGCGTAGTTGATATAAATTGTGTAATTCGAAAACATACAAATTTTGAATTCTTTTAAATGTTATACTTTACTGACATCTGCAAATAGTAGGACCTGTACATATTTAAATTTATTTACAATATCGTTAACGAATATTAAAAAATAAAAATGGGCCTAGGTGGGACCCTTGAAGAACCCCGTGTATAAGATGTTACGATATTAATCTTTAGGCTAAGCACTCTATTACTAAGGTAACTGTCAATTCAAGGCTGTAAAGTACCTAACGTGGCGTTAATATCCTTTCGCTTCCAAGGTTTTCCTCGCGAAAACCCCGTAAATTCACTTATTAGATATACCTGCGAGCGGGTATATCTACATCTTAAAATATTACAGGCTGTTGTTTGGTTAGTGTTTCATTCATTCATGTCATGATGTTCAGTTTTTATGCGGCAAACTTGGCACTGCTTTTGAGAACCGATATACTTTCCAAACCGAAATTGCTTTTTCAGACAATCTCACTTATTCTTTTGACGTTGAGTGACGCGACAATGTTGGCGATGAATTTATATTAGCGGTCTAAGCAGAACCGTTTTGAATAAAATTCCTGTCTTATTGGGAAAAACTATTTATTTATTTCGTATATACATATACCACGAAAATACACTGACTAGTTCAAACCCACCAAAAATAAACTGACAGAAGTTCATTGCGGGCGTGTCTGTTTGCTCAAAGTAAGCATATATTTTTCTTACTTCTGGTGAAATTGATCAAACATTTTAAAACGTAGAAATTCTTTTTTGAGCAGATAATCAAATTCATTGGCCTCTCTGAGAGATTCAAAGAGTCTTACGTAAATTGGCGACATAGGTAGGGATAACATTTATGGGCAAAACCTGACCTACTCGTTGATAAAAAAAGTTTTTATTAAAAAATGGTTGAATAGGAAAAACCTTAGTTCGCAAAATGTAAGTTTTACAAATTGAGGTAGAGATTATTTTTTTAATTACGTTAATGTTACCACAAAAAAAAACTTTCCGACGCAGCAGTTTCTATCGAACCATCTATTATACCGTAAGGCTTAGAGTATACTAGAGGTAGCCCAAGCCAAGGCAGTGAAGTCAGTTTTGGACTTGTTTTTGATGATTTTAACATGACTCGGCGCAAATGGGCGTGGCTAAGACTAAGGCTACGGTATTTGTACATCCATTCATATCACATATCGACATAATGTTTTTGTGTATTCGTATAGCCACTTTTTCACAGTATTTTTATCAACAAAAATATAGCATCTAACCTAAAAAACCGTTTAGTTGTGTCAAGTTTAGTGGCAAAATAAAAAATGTGGGCGGAGTCCTGTCGTTAACCAGCGAAGATAGCCAGCTTAAGATCATTGCGACAGTATATAGAAGCGGTCCAAGAAATTTGTGGTCTCATTCTCTCTCATGGTGTACGATGTAAAAACTCTGAAAAAGTGATTTATTAAAATTTCGGATGGGTTGGGTAAAACAAATTAGCCATCCCTCCATATATTGTTACTTCAAGGTGTAAGGTTATGTACTTCAATCTTATTAGCTCGTGTGGAACAAACATCTGTAAGGTGGGGTAGGTACCAGCCTAGTAAGAAGATTAAATGTTATATAAAGTATTATTACTCAGGGAAGCATTGAATATAAAGCTGTGTTAACGAGAAGGAAGGATTTTATTTCTTATTCCTATTTTACTTTCGTTAAAAAATATTTGTGTTCTCAAAATAAACATCATTATTATCACTATCATTATCGTCTCGGCACTATTTGAGAATAAATGTTTTCTCAATAAATGTTCTTCACTGGATCCCTCACCATTCGCTTCCAGTCGTCAGTCCTCAGTCCTCAGTCCTCAGTCCTCTGGGGCACCCACTTAGTCATGATTTTCAGTGTCTTATCATCTGGTATTATTTCTACATGCCCAGCCCGAAATGAACTTATTATTATGTTATGTTTATTGTGATTTATTTTTAAATTAAAAAAATGTAGTGAATATGCCTAATATCTTGGATTGAGGCATATTCAGAGAAGGTAAAGAGGTCTTATTTTTATATTTCATAGTATATAAATTCGTTATTTTTTTTATTTGGAACCACGTGAGTAAATAAATAAATTAAGCTGCTATCCATTAACGTTATTTTCGGTAGAAAAAACAGTAGCCGACGCGTCAGCCAAGAAGTCGAGTTAATGTCAGTCATATCTTCGTGGATTCCTCTCCTACCCCGCCCTCTCTATTCCTCTTCCCATCTGTCACCCTTTCTGCTTTATTTTCGTTTCCGAGATAGCATCCTTATTTTTTTGCCAAAATGTATTTATTAGTGTAGGTTGTTGTCGTTTCCGTACTGCGTGATTGTGTCTAATACGTTTGCCAGCGAAATAACATGTTATTTTACAAGGATGTGGACGACATGCAAATTTTTAATTTCTGGGTCAGAAAAATGTATTTGGAATTTAAAACTGCACACTTAGTAGGTTAATAGTACAACTCATTTTGGTTTTTAAGATCTAAGCTGGTCCTAATACTTATCGTTTCATATTCAATGTTTAGCCCTCTATAAACAGTTACTACCTGTCCTTTAGTCGTTCATGCACTCATCAGTTAGAGTGTTCATCATTTAAATTATAGTATCATGGAAGCTTCCCAAATTAACGTGACATCACTTTTCAATTACGTAAAATGTGAAGGGCGCAAAATTAACTGTATAAAAAATTCAAACGATAACTTTATTGGACTGAAAATTAATTGTGACGAAAAATATACTCAGCATTGTGGGTAAAAAGGTCCCGGTCACTGGTTTTGTGAAAAAAAAAACAAATTTAAAAATTACGTTCTTGGAGATAATGATGATGGATAAACGCATGAATTCGCTGACCTGTAGAGTCAGGATTTCAAGGGGTATATTGCAGCTAATAGTGATAAAAAAGAAAGAAAATAACTGCCGCACATTATTACCAAGCGGAACTTCTGAATAAGCGCACAGCCGATCCTTTAATACGTAATATTATTCAAAATTCTTCTTCGTTCATATTACATTAAAGGTAGTGCACAACCTAACATTATCTTAGATATAATATTAATACTGAAATACTTTTTGGTTCACGAGTATTCGATTACAAGCTTGTAATTTTAACGAAAAATAGTAAAGACAATTTACAAGGAAGTACAAAAAAAACTTCAAATGATAAAATCAATTGCTTTGTGTTCACATTTCACATTGCAAACAAGAGTAACTTTTTGATACAAATAATTTGAAAACCATCTCAAGCTCATGAAGGCTCCAAACCATTTCCTAGATTGGGGCGGCAGGTAAGGGGCGGTGGGGGTGATAAAAAATTAAATATCATTCCTTTAAAGCAGGAGTGGAGCACCTTTTTAGTACCAATGTTCATTTAGATATTTATAATATCATTTGGTCGGACTAGAGATGACTGATATCTAAAATGAGTTTTGATTTCTTGGGGTAGGGAGTTGCAAATCGATTCTCTTAGTACAAAGAAAACGGTGCCTCAAAAGTCAACTAACATCTGGGGAGTTTTTGATGGCGTTTCTGGTAAGATATTTTTGTTAACGCTGATCCTAAAAAACCCTCTCGCTTACTGAAATCACAAAATCTCTGATAAGAAATGATAAATCTCTGCTCCTGGATTTATTAAAATAGTTTCGAGTTGTATTTTTTGTGTGTCCGGTTGCTATGACAGGTCGAACTTAATGTACTTGCAGGGGGTAAAACTGGTATCACGGGCCGGAGATTCCCCACCCCTGCCTAAGGGGTAGAGGGTAATGGCACCACGCTCCGTGAGGCTCACGCAATCATTGCATTATTCACAGTTATAGTCACCCGGCGTGTTATTAATAAAGAAGGATATTTAAACTGGAAAACCCACATTCGCTTTGCCGTGTTTTTCTTCCTCACTTTTATTATTATTTCCGAAAAACAATAAACGTTATGAAACAGCCTTAATCCGAGGTGCATCTTTTATTCTTTTAAGCCAGCGGCCTCCGTGGTTGAAATTTAATTATGTTATACAGGACATGCAAGAAATTAGAACACTTTTATTGATCAGACAGAAAATAGGTAACGCAGCAGAGTGACAATCTTATAAAACTAAGCATAGGTAGTATCCGGTAATGCCAACTGAAAGTCGAACATAACAATATTTTAACATAAAGTAAGTACCTACAAGAAATGATTCTAAATAATGTAGTATATTTTATTAGTTCTTAGTTTTTTAATGAGTGAGCTCAAAAGATTCCCTGATTTTCTAAAAAGTAATTACAATTGTAAACTTGTATCAATTAAGGCGCGAAGTACCAAAAAATTAAAAACTGACATTTTACTATATATATATTTTTAGAAATGCGAAATTAATTTAAGTATTTAAATAATGTTGACTATCGAGATTGCTTCAAGCTATTAAGCAACATTTTTATTTTACATTTATTTTATTTGAAAATTCAGTATTTCGTTACTAAAAAACGGTTTTTGTTGTTCTTAGCGCCTTAATTAATACAAGTATTCAATTGATGTCATAAAAAGAAATCAGTATTTGCGGAAAATCACACTTGTGTTCACTAGACATAATTTAATTTGCGAATACGTATGTATGTACGCACATACGTATGATTGTGAACTTTTCAAATTTGGAACCGGCGGATGATAGAAAAGTATTCTTCAAAAAAAATTTTTCAAATCTCTACCTACCTAATAAAAGAACCTCCTTTTAATTTAGCAGACATTATTTTGTATTTGAAATAGGTGAATTAAAGCAATTAATATATTTTCTTTGCAAGTCAAGTTTCATCCCGCGAATTTTTACGAGTAAGAACTAGTCTATTATATACTGTTTACTTTGTTGTTGTTTTGTTTATTGTTATTTCGCGTGATAGCCATTTCACCTCATGCAGGTGTTATCAAACTGTGTTTTTGTGAGGCAAAACTGATGTCACGCGAAATAACAAATATGTATAACAGTTTAGTTTTAATAACACAAAAATATACTAACAGATTTCTACGCACTAAGCACAATAATCAAAAGAATGCTGTCAACAAAAATACAAAATGTCTTTATAGTATAACCTACATATTAGCAGCTACAGGTAGTGTTTTAATTTAAAAACGTGGTATGGACAAAATTTGTTCATACTACATGTTGCTATGGTAAATAGCATCCGTACCCAGCTTCGCCTACGCGTTCAAATATTATTTATTTATTTAATAAGATTTAAATAACATTTAAAACTTTATTTTAATGTTTTCCCCACTGAGGTTTCCCGTGCTGGGGAATTTATTTGTGATTCAATATTTATATAATAAGGTTGCAAGATGTTAGTATTTCGTTTCAATGTAAATTGTTTTAAGCTATGTAGATTGTTTTATTCTGTATTTGGCTGTGGTATTTGGACAATTTCGTGTTTCGGTATCTTGTCTTATGCTTGCTGGATGTTCATTTGATTGGAAAATCAAGCGATTGTGTTAGGTGAGGTGATTGGTAGTTCAATTTTTTTGTTTGAAATGATATTTAAACAATTAAAAATTTGGTCCGAACAAGCTCTGAATACATCGTATTATTGCCAATCGACGATTTTTAAACATATTTTGTTAAAAGTTGTTTTTTTACATTTTTACACAACTTTATTCATGAAAAACAACAAAAAAGATGGATCGTTGGGAGAATGTTTCACATTAGCCTTATAAGAACATTTCAGAATTCTCTCAAGGTGGAATAAGAAAATATTCTAATAAGATTATTTATTTTCCAGTTCAATCTTTTTACCGACGGTTAAAATCATCGATGCTGAAATATTCCTGAAAATAAGAGACAAAATCAATTACGTGAAAGCCTAGAAGCTGGAAGGCTTTTTATGTTGCTAATAGAATCTACCAAAAAAGTGGCTTTCCCGTTACCAATGTTTTTTTTACACGTGAATAGCTTCCTTAATACAATATTTGATGTGCCAAGTCTCCGTGGTGATAAGCCGAGTGGATGTCTTTATTATTATTGGTAGCTTTTCGTTATTTTTTACTTCTTAGTTTTTGCAACATTTTTTTATTTAATAATTTTATATTGAATATTAGTAAATAAATAAGTAAGTAATTTCAGAATATTTACGTTATTTTGCTATTTTTTGCACCTCCTTTATTTTATATGACTTATTAAACTTCATATTATATAAACACAGTCCACCAAATGAACCAGAGAAACAGTCTGTTTTTGGATTATTATGACCGTAAAAAGTTTCAAACTGTTCTCCTGAGATATAATTGTATCCTTATAATGTTTAGACCTAAAACCGCTAGAGGAATTTGAGAAAAATCTAAAGGAAAAGGTTTTTGTAACGCATGGCGCGACATGCTTAATAATTGAAACGATTGAAAATAATTTATCAAATCATAGGCATATTACATTTGAAAACACCCAAAAAACTGAATAAATCAACCGCTAGAAGTGTATTGTCAGTGTGTTGAAATAAATTCAGTTTTTATTAAATAAAAGAATACTTTGTTTTAAAACCACAGAATTTATTATGATGAAGGCCAACCGGTTTCGCTTGGATCAAGCTTCGTCAGGGCACATATAATAAATGAATTTCTGTGGTTTTAAAAACAAAGTATTTTTTTATTTAATATAATGTCCAACCACCATGTGATTGCTTCGTACGAAAAAATTCAGTTTTTCTTTACTTCTGTTGAATTTCGAAACACTTTTATTTGCTTGTCTGGGTCCTAAAAGTCTAAATGTTAATTTGATGACATCAGTTTTCTTTCAAATCGATATAAATCACCCTTCTGGAGATTAGGTGTTCAGTGGGCTTTATAAATAATATTGTTTCAATATTTGATGTTATATAATACCGTATTGTTCCAGCTGTTTGCTTTAAAAATACTTCGAATTTAAGTGCTTCTATTTACCGTCCCTTAATTATACGAATATCCATTCAACATAATGGCAACATTTAATCGCTGAAATGGCGGTCGTTGAAGTAAATAAATTATTCCTCTTTTTGGCAATTAGGGGACATTGTTTCTATTTTAGCGTGACGAGCAATTTGTAATGTACACAAGAGGTGAGCAAGCGCGCTAAAAAAAGGGCAAAATGCAGAAAAAAAAAGTGGAGTAAAATACAATTTTAGGTCCTTCAAAAAGGATTAGAAAATTATTAAGGTTTTAAAAATACAAAGATATATATATATATATATATATATATATATATATATGATGAAAAATGCAAATTAGAATATTAATACTTGGTTTTGGTGGTACATATATGTATATATTTTGATTATTTGCGACTTACTTTTTAAATTTTTAAATATTATGTGTGAACCCGTTTAAATTCTTAATCAGAATGACGATCTGTTACATAGCATGTTTCACCGACAGTAAGATACTAAGGGTAAGTATTTGATTACAAAATTATGAAATACTTTTATAATGGCTCACATACTAATTACTTACATTTTTTAAATTTAGTTTCAATGGCTCTATTTTTAAGCCGCTATTTCTTGGAAGAATTCAAATTTTTCGAAATGTTTAAAAAAAGTACATAACTTTTCTTATTTTATTTTTGACCGAAGCTGTTCTAAATTCCCAAAAAACTACAATTACGTAACCCCTTTCTGAAAACGATAGTAAAGTAAGCTTTTTTGAATACATATTCAATTCAATTCAGTTCCAATAAAATATTTTTAACAGTTGATGTGATTAATTATATTGGGCATGTAGAGCGAATGAACGAAGAAAAGAGTGTGAAAAGAATATACGATGCGAAAGTGAATGGAAAAAGAAGTCGAGGACCCCCGAGAAAGACATGGCAAGATCAAGTAAATCAAATACTTGAATCGGCTCATATGAAGAGTCAGAATAACAGAAAAGTATAAATGAGATTATGTATGAATGTGAATGAAGCAAGGAGTGTGTACCAAGACAGATGTATATGGCGGTCCATCCTTTCTGCCTACTCCTGCGGAGAAACAGCGTTATGGTTAGTTAGTTAGTTAGTATATAGATAGTTAGAAAAGAAAACACTGACAAGATGGGTTGATGATCTGAAGAGAACTGCAGGCTTAGGATGAGTAGCCAAGGATTGGGAAACCAGGAAACAATTGAAGGAGGCTTATTTTAAAAGCTGGATGCCAGAAGGCTCTTGAAGAAGATATAAAAACATATTTTTACAAAGAATTTTGGAGTACTCGAAAGCTTTGATTAATCGTTTAACTAGTAATTCACATCATTTTACGTTTATTAGCTATGTATATAAATATGTATTTTTATTGAGAACATGGTTTTAACAGATAAAAACTCACTCCAAAGCCCTTCACTTTAAGCAATGCCACATATAAATGGATCTTATTTCGCCAAAACCAGTCTAAAATATAACCCTGATGGACTCTCTAATGTTTTTCTTGGTCATTTCTTAACCAACCCTTCCAGAAAAATACATAAGAAGCAAGTGGATAAACATGCCATAATCGCTACAGAAAGCTAAAAGGTTAAAGTTAACCAGAAATTTAGTACTAAAGAAAACATTCCAGACAAAACAACAAACAAAGTTAAGCTATCATTGAAACTTCAGCTGTGTCAAGTCTATAAAGGAGTTACCTCAAAATATTATTTACATTGCAAATCTTTGGTAGAAGGGCGTAAGTTGTTTCTGCCAGTATAATATACCTGGAAACATAATAATATTGTATACGTGAATAGACATTTCCACAGACGAGTGAGTCAACTAATGCTCACGTTGTGGGCTGAATCGGTCTCGTATAGGATTTTATTAACTCGTTGAACTCACCTTTTATGATGGGGGTGGGAATTATTGTTACTCAACACACAATTTATGGAAAATATATTGATGTTTGGTTCTGCCTAAAGCAGTTTATGAACTTTTACCACTATTCATTAAAATACAATGACTTTATCAAGTTGAAGTGGCTTCACAATCAATACTTCCTACTCTAGATGAGTTTTAATAGAGAAGAGACAACTTTAAGCCATTTTTGTTATCGAATATGAGCACTTTGGTTAGTATGTTTACGAGAGACGGAAAGGTTGATAAGGATATTGAAATAAGGGTGAATAAGAATGAAGGGTGGTGAGGACTGAACGCTGTTGGCGCAAATAAGAAACTGTAAAAAGAAGCAAAGCTACCAGTTCACAATGGAGTGGAGTGGGAGTCCGTCCTCTCTACTTGCCCCTGCGGGAAAACGGCTTGATGGTTAGTTAGTTATTTGGTTAGTAATTCGGAGGCCATGATTATAAAATATAACACGAATGATAATAGTTGCAAGTATTCACTGAATAATAGTTTATTAAATGAACAAAGTCTAAATACACTACCTATATATTTTATCAAAACAGTAAGAGACACAATTGTAAGCAAGAAGTATATGTTACAACAATCTAAGCAGCTTACTATTAGAAACTTATTGTTATTGGCTGCATAGGTGTAAAGGTATTATTGTCAACCTTGAAGTAAGAATATACTCGAAAATGGAGAGAGAGCTAAATATTTGTATCCAACCTATACAAATTTACGATAAATCACAATATCCAGGTTTTTACGTGGTAAACTGTGAGAGATAAAGAGACAAGACAAGTTGTCACACAATATCGCACCACTTTTAGATATCTAAGCATGTTTTCCATCTCCCGCGTCTCCGGCGACTCCGCCCACCACGTTTTGTTATGCGGCATAGCTCAACGGTTTTTGATATTATGTCCTTCATTTTTTGTTGATAACAATACTGTAAAAAAGTGGTTATACAAATAAACAATACATTATAGTGCTATGAATGGATCTAAAAAGGTGTGTCCATGAAAACCAAAAATCAACAACCCTGACTATCCAACGTCTTACAAAATCCTTAAAACTGTGAAGCAATTTATTCAGGATTGTGCCCCGACAAACGATCCGAAAGAAATCCTGGATAAAGTGTGTATCTCAGGTGGCTTACTACTGCAATTCGTATTCTCCGACTATATATTTAAAATATATATATTTATACGGAGACAACATATTTTGAAAGCAAACAAAATCCGTCTTGAAAGTTTAACAAAGATACCTTTCATGTGTGAAGTTACACATTGATTTGCATGATACAGATTTATAACAATAATCAATCAAATGATTTAATTAAATGTATATTTAGACATTTGAAAACATTAACACAACAGCACCACAATGTTAGCGATAATGTGGCATTGAAATATATGCAGCACTATAAAAAAATACGTAAAAAATAGTACAATTATGAATTGAATTTTTAAAAAATTATTTCAAAAACATATTATTTTTTGATATTATTATTTCATCGATCTTTTCAGAAAATTATACTGGGGAGGTCAGAAAACAACCTCCTTATTACGTATGCTTCACATTTAAATTATCTTGATTATTTGAAAAAATATATATATACGAGTATATGTTTTTAAATTTTCTGAAGATTGTTAATATTTTTTCAATAATTAATATTACAATAAAACGCATATATTATGTTAAAATAAGTTCGTCCAGTTAGTAGCTGAGTAGACAAATGCGTCGGGTTCCCACCCGGGCGTCGTTGGTTCAATTCCTCTGCTAGCTAAGTTCTTCATCATATTGCACAAGCAACATGTTCCGCTTTTTATGATGGCAGTAGGAATTTTTCAAATATCTTCAAGTTATTTGCATAAAAAAATATATATTTCCTATTGGTTGATCTAATTAGTTCCAGATCTGTCTTTTCGCTACGTGTTTCCATCTCTTGAGGTCGATGAAGCAAAAAAAATATATAATTAAATATTGAGGTTTTTTTTACCGTCACTTGAGAAACAAGAATGAAAATAGACTGAATGCGTTGGAAATGAGATCTTGGAGTGTATGCGTACTAGGCCATATTAAAAATGAGTAACTACAACAATGGTGCATGGCATGAACAGGATTAAGAAAATGATGTTTTAATGATGATCTCTCTGAAAATGTATGATGGACGGAGGTAGTCGTGTCAGGAGTTCAGTGAAAAGTTAGACGAGTAAGGATGCACGCCCTAGAAGTATATGGCACGGTTAAGTTAAACAAAAACCCATGTCGAAATAACAAAAGAATACAATGAAATGACGTATCTTTGAATGTGGATGAAGCAAGAGAAGTGAATCAGTATAGAGTACAACACTTATAAATCGGAATAATAGGAAAGAGACGATATATGTTTGCTCATGAAGGAAGAACCAATATAAGAATAAATCTGAGTGACATTCAACCCTCTCTGTCTAACCCTGAGGATAAATGGTGTGGTGGTGAGAGATTTGCTAAGAAAAATACCCATCGAATTGCCAAATAAAACAATTCATAATCAAAATAAAAGCTTCTCTGAAAAGGATTCCGTATAAGTTAACTGATTTCCAATACAAATTTACAACTAAACAAGGATTAAGGTCTTTATTAGAACAGCAAACATTAGGATTAGGCTTTTGTTTGTCTTTCTTGTTGCTTAGTTAACTCTTTGAGACCTGGATTATTGCTTCCCCGAATGGAAAATATTTAATGCTTGATAACACCCCAGAAAACCACTTGAAACATTAAAATATAACGATCATTTAAATTGATGTTCAACCTCTGAGGGTGTTTTTTTTATTAGTAAGGTAAAATACAAAACACACAAATAACTGTTTTGTTTAAAAAAAAAAACATTTACATACTAAGCATTGTTTTTTTTATTTTTTCAAGTCAAACATTCCCGGGTTACAAATAACCTGTCGATATTTGAAGAACTCCTACTACCATCATAATAAGCCGAAGATATTGCTTGTGCAATGATGGAGGACTTAACTATCACAGGAATTGAACCCACGACACCCGGATGGGAATCTGACGCGTTTGTTCACCCAGCTACTAACCAGTTGCTTACTTAGCATGGATACATATGAAAACACAAAATAAAAGAAAAAAACACTAATGGATCCCAGGCCGGGTATAATCGAAGTGAAAATGGCATAATCGAGCCAAGTCGGGCATCGTCGAAGCGGGAGCTGTCAAAATATTTGCGGTTTTTGTATCGGAAATAAGGATTGCATCCTAACGGAAAAAAATAGGCGCCATAGAAAAAATTGACAGATATTAGAAAACAAAAACCCGAATTCTTTAAATAAATAAAAATCACGGATTTTGTGTTAATTTAAATTAATTCTGGGTCTCAAAGGGTGAGGATGCCTATTTAGTCTCCAGGCTAGAATTAAACTTACTTCGTTAGACAAACTGTATTTTTACTAAGTTCCCTTCAGAGTAAGTCGTATTCTGGAAAAATCATTTTCTTTGAACTAACCTCCAAAATTTGTTTGCAGGTTTATTAGATGGTAAAACAATATTTTTAAATGTATATGTACATATATATATATTTCGCTACACTTTGTAACCTTCCACTTCACATCCTTTTGACTACCATTACTTATGGTAGGTTTAGAAACAAGAAAGTTGCGAATATTCACGTATCTTTAGTCATATTACAATAAAGTGATATTAACCAAATAAGCCAAAAATCATCAATGTTTTGGAATATATATATACATTTTTCAACAAGGTACATATATTTTGAGTATTTTGTATTCCTTTTCATATTACCGCTTTTTTAAGGCGGCGTATACCGTACATACATGTATATCACAATTCATTCCATTTGTAATAAAGTGTCTTAAGCGTATTACGAAGATTTAACGAATTCCGTATATTCCCGTATGCAATACGTTTATATTACTTAAGAATAATTTTAATTTGGTTTCGACTTGCCAACGGTGCATATCGTACGTATATGGCAATACGTTGTCATTTGCAAGCCGCGTCCATATAAGCAATGGAGAATTCGACGACATCAAATGGATACGAAAAATGGCAGCCGAAATCGTACGATTTGCTTGAGTGGCTTTGTGGCGCTCGAGATGACGCGCGTTTCCTGATCAGAAGGACGCGGGTTTAAATTCCTACCCTCGACAGCAGGTTTTTTATATTCTCCACAACATAAGCGTTAGATAACATTTTTTAGTTTTTTTAAAATGCAAAAGATTTTTTTTTCTGTTCAGGAGTCCACGGTATCAAAGTGCGCCTTTTTATTTTATTTTTTTACATTTTGACCACGTTTTACCAAATTTCCATTGCTTGCGGTGCATTTGACGTGCCAGTTCCCAATCCCACCAGAGAAGCCAAATAGGATACTTTAAAAAAATTTGGAGTGCTATAATTAGAAAGAATATTTTAAACATCACCTTTATAAATTTGTAAAAAAATCAAAATCAACAAATAATAAACCAATAAATAGCAGTGTATCTAATTTATACGCCGCTCCTTACTTTTGTTAGGAACGAATTATTTTATTCTTTAAATCATCTTACTCATTTCCATTGCATCGACAGTAATCCACACTGTATTCTAGTGAAAACACTAAAATGACCGGTCGCCAAATACACTCTAACCCGCACGGACGTCTACATTCGGTATACGATTGAAAATAATAAAATTAAAATCAAAGTGTTCGAGACAACCAGCAAGATATGTGCTGCAACTTCGCAAATAACCTCTTTACCTATAACTTATCAATTTTATTACAAATAAAAATTTTGTTTGAATCTACCACGTAGGAACGGAGATAAATGCACTCATTACAGAAGCAAAATCTTTGCATTTTGACCACTTATTTAGAAAGAAATTTCTTAATATACCTATTTCTAATGTTTTAATTTAAGAATAATCTGTAATCTGTTAATAGTTTTATGAATTCACAATGCGATCATGTCTTAAGCCTAATCCTTACATGTTGACCACTCACTTATTTGATGAAATTTCTTATTATTCCAATTTATTCTGGTTGTGTTTAAGAATCATCTATAACTGATCAATTTCATTACAAATTCACAGAATCAAGGGCCAAATCCGACCCGTAGGGAGGGAGGAAAATGTAATCATGTCTTAAGCGAAATCCTTATATTTTGACCACTCATTTGATGAAATTTCTTATTTTTCAAAATTCTTTTGTTTTCATTTAAAAAAACATCTGTGACATATCAATTTAATTCTAAATTCATAATGAGTTTTAAATTCAACATGTAGAGATGGAGAAAAATACGATCATTTCAAAACCAAAATCCTTGCATTTACACCATTAATTTGAAAAAAATTCTTAATATTTAAAATATTTCTGTTTTTACTTCAGAATCATCTGTAACTTATCAAATTTATTCTAATATGATAGTAATGTATAAATACCGGCGCGTGGGGACGGAAAAAAATGCCCCCATGTCAGAAGAAAAATCTTTTCATTTTTACCACTCATTTGATGAAATTTCTTAATATTACAAACTCTTCGGTTTTCATTTAAAAATCATCTGTGACTTATTTAATTGTATTCCAAATTCACAATAACGTACAAATCCAATATTTAGTTACGGAGATAAATACGCCCATGTCAGAAGAAAAAAAAATGCATATTTTACCACTCATTTGATGAAAATTCTTTACTCCAGTAAGTGACATCCATTGAGGCAATGAAATTTAAAATAATTCAAAAATCGCATACTTTTGTCTTCCTTCTCTTCTTCTTTTTATTAGCCTTACAACCAAGTTTCACTTACTCTAGCCAGATGCAACTCTAAAAGTGAAAATAGGTAAAGAAGATTTGTTCATTTGATGAAAGAATCCAGTATATTTGAAAAGACACGAACTAAAACGGAAAGAAAATGTTGAGTTAGCTAACTACTTTAACCGAGCCATGTATTTATTTACGCCCGTTTGAGGCTTTTTACACATTTAAAAAAATATATGAATATACTCATAAGCCGTGCAAACATATTGTACAAGAAATAAAAAAAATAGTAGTGATTAGAAGGTACATCCAGAGTTAAATGGTTTCATCAAATATATTAGATCTACTGGACCAAAAAACTCTACTAAGGTACGCTTTTATTGTGCTATTGATGAACTAAATATATCAACAACATCGAAGTATGAAAATTGGATGGTAAAATAACAAAACCTCCGTAGCATAATGGTATTTGTATGTGGTTACAGTCCCCACCTGAAAAGACATACGGCATAAATATAGCATATAGCAAAATATGGCATAAATATAATATTAAAGGATAAAATATTTTTATACTACATATTAGATATCTTCAATCATTTTATTTTTAAACTAGCTTTTACCCGTGAAATATCAAAGGATTTATATCTTGATTTGCCAAGATAAAATGTGTGTTGCTTTGATCCACCGATTCCAAATAATATAGAATAATGTCTGCCAAAATACATTATGGGTATGTAAGGATTTAACATCATTTTAATTAATATCAGTTCCAAATTTGTAAAGTTCACACTTGCTCGTGCGCATGTACGTACCCACAAAGGAACAATATCAATAATTTTCAACGACAAGTTCTCAATTTAAGGGTCAGCACCCAAAAATATACATTTTCTGCGTTCTTATACAAGAAATACTATAAATGATTTATTTGTTAATTCTATGCGGGTAGTTTTAAAAACGTCTGAAGTTTCCTATGAATACAATTATTAAAAATAGAACACATAGACTTTGTTTATAACGACTTTATTATTTAATATTACGTCTACCGGTTTCGGAAGTACCCTTCCATCATCAGGATAATATTAAAATTACCTTTATCCGCCCTGGTGAGGACTAAATTTTCTTAATAATATTAAATAATAAAGTGGTTATAAACAAAGTGTATGTGTTCTATTTATAAATATGGCAAGCCACAAAGTTAATGCTTTTTACAAATATTAAATTATTAAACAATAAACATTTAAATTATTTGTAAAATGCGTATTAGAATTTTAGGTAAAAAGTTTAAAAATACCTTCGCTGGTTTTCCAAACTGCACTTTTTACAAACATTTTAGTATGTTTTTTTAAGAATTCAAAAAAATTTAGTTTGAAAAATCTATTCATTGAAAAACCTTAGACATTTTTCTAACTACCCATAGAAAACTTACTAATAAATCATAGTTTGTAGTATTGCTTGTATTAGAATTCTACAGAGTGACGTTAAACGCCACTTTTGGGTGCTGAGGCTTAAGTCTTGATTGGTAACCAATCTTCTTTTTTTTTCTGGGTCTTCTTTTGTTTCATATGAATAAAAAATATTGATCCTATTTTTTTTATAATTAATATCCAAATAAAATGCCCACAGCTTCAAAAATTTAATTTTAGTTGAATAATGATTTATAGTTTTTAAAAACATTGTATCTGTGTCCTTGGCTTTTACACTCCAAGGAAATTCATACAGTCCATGACCATCGATTTTTGGTATGGAAAAAGGAAAACGAGCTTACAGTAGCAATAATTCAATATAATATAATATATTATATGATTCAGATAAATATTATATTATTTTCAGATTATTTTCATTTAACTCTCATTGATTCAATTCTCAAAATATCTCAAGATTGTCATTTTTAAAACATAGCACTCCACGATGAATTTATATTGTCATTTGAGAACTATGTGTTGATATGTACCAAACCGTTTAAATATGTAAGGAGTAACAAATATATTCAATTCAAATAGATATGTTTTTTTTTAGATAGACAAACAACCTGGGGTTCTGAATAACCTGACAATATTTTAAACACTTCTACTACGAGTATCATCCAAAATAATCGAAGATGTAGCATATATAATGACTTAGCTAGTAGAGAAATTGAACCCACAACGACTGGGTGAGAACTCGACGCATATTTCAAGTCGGCTACCAACCGGTCTACGAGTACGATCTGAGTATATTTATCGTCTAGTTATTAATTTATCGCCTGTGTGTGTAGGAATTATCAATGCAAATGTGTCATGGATGAATTCTCGCATATGAATAGGCAAATTTTAACTAGGTCATCGGATCGGAACGATTTCGCAAAACTAATGTAAATATATTGAGCCATTAGTATTACCTACGAAAAGGGATGTCAACAACCAATTCCTAAATATCTTCCGGCAATATACCGATCAACTAACCCTACATATTCTCGTATTTTGAAGCTTTATGCAGGACTTGTGAAATGACGCTCCGAGCTGTAATTAATTGATCTAGAAATTCCGGACAGAAAACTGTAAAAACTTCAGTCTACCAGATATATCTTCTACTTATAACATAAATTAACGATATTAAGATTGGTTTGGTTTGGTTTGTTATTGTGGACACCAGGTGATAGATTCAATTTACAAAATTGAACAACCAAACGGAAAATGGAGAATTTTTGTGACATACGATTATCTGAAGGGTCGAGTAACACGTGTCATAAATATTCAGAATATTATAGTCCTTGCTATGTGGGTGGAATTTCTGTGTTCGTCAAATCCTCAAGTCCGTTATTTGGGGACAAGTTTTCTGGTTTATTCATGATATTTTTTTAAAATACAATTCTGTCAATTAATTTGATCATAGGTATATGTAACAATAATCAAATTAATTAACGAGTAGATGTAAGTATTAACATACATCTACTCGTATTTTATAAGTTCCTACAGAGGTAAGTTTTTAATAATTTTCTTTCTGAGAAAAAAACTTATTTTGATTCCAGCAAACTGAAAACAAGAACTAATATTAATTACACTTAACAAAATACCTTTAACATGTGCGGTGTAAAGTTTTCAAAATTAAAATGTTTTGCTTTAAGATCTTCATGGGAATGGAATATTAAATAAGTAGGTGAAAATCATTACCTGAGTGTTCTTCTTGAAGTTTTGATAAGCATTAAGACGTAAGTAAGCAAGAATTCAAATATTTCAGATAGGTAACTGTAACTATATGCTCAACTGAGACGTATTGGAGCGTACTTATTTAATAGCAACATTTTAATTTAGCTAAGTTATTTTTTAATTATCATACTTGTTAATCGTGCTTATATAAAGCATTAAACAAGATAATTTAATCAAAACTAATATCTAAAATAAGCTTCATGTAAGTAGCAGAACTCTAAGAAGATATATATGAAACATTAAGTTTTAAAACATTCATAGTGGTAAGGCACTCGACTACGAATCCAAAGGTCGCGGGTTCAAACCCGGCGTGCGCCAATTACTTTTATTTAATTAATATGTGTCATAACACATTTAATTCATGTAAAAATAATAAAAAGTATATTTGCGGCACGTTCCAGAGTGGTAGATACTCTAAGTATCTGGTGAAAGACCACCATTCAGAATCGAAACGTTGCTTGAAATGGCTTAAGCCGTGTTTGGTGACCAGATCTGAATAGCCAGGCACTTCCCAACCTTCCCCTTCCCAATCTCCTTCCCCTCCTCACTACCTTCAGCCTCACAACATATCCTATTATAGTCTCACTGGCTCTAGACGGTTGGGAGCAGTTGAGACTCGTGCGGTATTCACGTAAAAAATTTTAAAAAAAGCTTTCTTCAACACCTTTCTTGCATTTTTTATAGTGAAAATGATATGAACAATGAAATTGATATATTCTCCAACTAGTTATATAAAGTACAAGCAACTCTAAAATAGCATACTTACAAAAAAAACTGCATGTTTTCGTTTTCCTTATTTTTCTTTGAAACACTTACATACCGTATTTTTCATTGTGTCTACGCTTGCTTAGATGATTTTTCTTTGAAATACTCACAATACTTTATACTTATAACACTTAGGCCGGCTACGCACTAGGCAGTCAGGCTGCGGCGGCCAAGCCGCGGCAGCCAACACGATCGTCATATTTGTATGAAAATGTATTCAAGCTAAAGCACTAGGCAGCCAGAAACCGT
Source organism: Drusus annulatus (assembly GCA_022651775.1). Taxonomy (NCBI): domain Eukaryota; kingdom Metazoa; phylum Arthropoda; class Insecta; order Trichoptera; family Limnephilidae; genus Drusus; species Drusus annulatus. The sequence goes on from JAGWCC010000218.1 coordinate 1,678,168, forward strand.
TGGCTGCGGCAGCCAGTCAAAACACGCTGATCGCACAGACAGCCGAGGCTGCGCACAGCCAAAATGACTTTGGTGAATGTACTCGTATGCGAAACAAACGTGGCTGCCTCAGTCCTAACGCAGTTGTCGCGGCAGCCAGGCGTTTCTATGATACATTTTTTTCTATGTCACAATGTATTCAAGCTAACGCACTAGGCAGCCAGAAACCGTTGGCTGCGGCAGCCAGTCGAAACACGCCGATCGCACATGCAGCCATGGCTGCGCGCAAACAATACGACATGTACGTGCGAAATGTACGTGGCTGCCTCAGTCCTAACGCACTTGTCGTGGCAGCCAGGCGTTTATATGACACATTTTTCTGCTGCCACAACTGGCTGCGAGAATTGGCTGCTCCTTTTTGTGACTGCTGCGGCCAGACTGCCTAGTGCACGGCCGGCCTAAGGCTAGCCGCGCACTAGGCAGCCAGGCTGCGGCAGTCAAGCTGCGGCAGCCAACGTGATCTTCAAATTTGTATTAAAATGTATTCAAGCTAATGCACTAGGCAGCCAGAAATCGTTGGCTGCGGCAGCCAGTCGAAACAAGCCGATCGCACAGGCAGCCATGGCTGTGCGCAGCCAATACGACTGGGGTGAATGTATGCAAAATGTACGTGGCTGCCTCAGTCCTAACGCACTTGTCGTGGCAGCCAGGCGATTCCATGACAAATTTTACGATGTCTCAAAAGATACAAATAGTTACTGGCTGCTACAACTGGCTGCTCCTTTGTTGCTGCTGTAGCCTGGCTGCCTAGTGCACGGCTAACCTAAAATTATAGGCTTTTTCAATCAAGGCACGATGAAGTTGTTTTGTAATTGGATTGATAACCTAACCTCTATTATTTTGTGCCAGAAATGGGTGTTACTTATTGTTGATAAGTTAGGTGTTTTTTTTAATCATCTGAATGAGAGGTGATCTAAACCAACTTGAATTAAAAATGCTGCCGCCAATTTACAGCAGCCTTTCTGACTCCTAAGCCCCAGAAAGCCCAATAAAATCAATTATTTGTTGATGATGAAATTTTAACATTAGATCGATTTCAGCAAATGAATGATAAAATTGGTAATGCTGACCGGTTAGTAGCTTAATGAACAAACGCATCGGATTTACATCCGGGCGTCGTGGGTTCAATTCCTTTGCTAGCTAAGCCCTCCATAATTGCACAAGCAACATTTTCCACTTACTATGATGGTGGTAGAAGTTTTCCAAATATTTTCAGGTTATTCGTAACCCGGGAATGTTTGCATTTATTAAAAAAAAAAAAATACTTCGGACACACTCATAACACAGATACCTGTAGAGTCACACATCAATTATCGTACCTATTCAGTACATCAATGGCACCTACTAACAGCACAATATGGGTTCTAATTTTACCCACATCGGCGTAGTGTAAGTCGGTCAGGTTTGAAGATCAAAATGCTCGGCAGCGCGTGTTGCGTCTCGCCGTGCATCGCCTCTCGCGTGTAAATGCAATCGGGGCGGTGACGTCACTCGTGAAATGCTTGCATATCTCTTGCACGGGCGGAGGTGCACCTGCAGCCATTGCATAATGATTTTAGCGGTGAACTGAAAATCTGCGAGACTGAAATTCTTGAAATGTATCCTGAAAAGTTTTTGAAGCTATTAGATAAGCGGTGATAATAACTTTAACCGGTGGCTTATTTTGAACCAGTTTAATGTATGATGAACCTTTGCACAAGAGTCCCAACTGCTTCCAATCGCATAGAACCAGTGAAACTGTGGCATCCCTAACTGGAGTATGTTGTAGGGTTGATAATAGTGGGGAGGGGGAAAATATGGGAAAGAGGAATGTTGGAAAGTACCTGGCTATTCAGATCTTGTCTTCAAACATGGCTAAAAGCCATTTCAAGCAACGTTTCGATTCTTTATGGTGGTCTTTCACAAGTATCTAGCACTCTGTAACGTGTCATAAACTTACTATATTATTTTTAATACCATAGAATATTTATCCCTCTTCCTGTGGCAACTGTGGTTAGAGGTGCATTAATGAGGAGATAATCTTTTCTATCCGGTGAGCGGGCTGCCTATCTCTACTGTAAGGCTTTTTGTATATGTGTTTAAGTACAGTGAAATTTTATAGGCTGTGTTTTGTGTGCTTATAGCAACCATATTGTATGTAAACGTAATAATACGTTCTAACAAACAACCTCTTATCTTTATCTTGTCAATTTGATAAGGTCTTTATTGTTATTCATGCAAGTAACATTGTGCATTATTTGCTAACGGGCAAATCCACATTGTTCAAAATGAAAAAAAAAGTGTTGTTCTTTTTCGGTATGAAAACTGGTATGAAAAGTAATAAACACTGCAGGCATTTATAAGTATTGCTTAGAAATATATTGCGGCTTACAATATTTTGTAAGGTCGATCTAAGTATTTTATAGTCGAGTTTTTGGCTGTGTTTCCAATATGTAAAATTTGCGTTCATTTAAGTGCTTGCTTAATTTGCATACCAGGCTTACCTGAGATGCCTAGACTAAATCATTGTTATTCATTGTATTTCAAAAACAAACACATAGTAAGTAACGTTTTTGATAAATCACTCACAAATTTATATATGTATTTATATTTAATTTTTATGTTTTTTTTTTTTATTTTTTTGATAGAGAAATCAAACATTTCAGAGTTACGAATAACCTGGCAACATTTGAAAAACTCTGAGTAACATCATTATAAGAGTAAAAGGTTACTTGAACAATGATGGAAGACCCATCTTACAGAGGAATTAAACCCGTATCCCCTGGACGGGAACCCGACGCATTTGTCTACTCAGCTACTAACCGATAATTTTTTATTGTATTCATTTTATTCAACCGTAAGTGATTGATACAAGAGTTGTCTTAAAAAAATTCTCGTTATGGTTGAGTGCTTTCAAAACTTGAAGAGTTGGAGAAGAAACTTCTCCCTGCTTGATTGAATGTCTAATATATTTAGTGTGCTCCAATGTTGAGTTTGGTGGCCAACTCTGGGCTGAAGCTCGTAAATACTCTTGAAAAAGACCTGTGTTTTGGATATATTTACTAATCACAGCAGACGGATTGTAACGTAATGTAATTGTAAACACAAACGAGTGTGGGAGTAAATACCTGTATTTCATCGGAAGGTGCTCCAAAGAATAATAGTCATCGGTCCCTTCTCACCGATGAATAGCCAACAGGCACGCCAAACATGTCTTCAAAATTTGTATGCGGCTTACATTTGTCAAACTCCTTCTACGCAAGGATGTGATCGTAGCCTTCGCATGAACCAGCCACCTACACATAGACCCCCAACACTCCATCTTCTTTTATTCCTTTTTATTTATTGCAAAATAGCCTTTTATCATAAACGGAAGATAAAATATTTTAATCCTATTTACACTTTAGTAATCATTACATTAATTACAAATGATTTGAATGAATATGGCAGTGAAAAATATCTAAGAAGTGTTTTCATCAGAGACCCAGGAAAATTCCTCGCGACCTTGATTTTGCATTGCCAATATAAAATATTATTATCTGTAGCGAATGTATTATCCACGGTGCCAAACCAATTCACTATGGCAAGTTGACTACTTCATGCAGCGATAATAGGCCACGATAGGCTGTAGGTATTTCAATATGTCGGAAAATTGGAGCAAGTCATGGCATAAACTCGTTTTGATAATAATTTATATTTTGTAAGCAATTTGCGTAGCTGGCTGGAGTTCTATATTATTTACTTTCCTGCTCTAATAGGACCATGTTACGCATACCTTTTGGAATAAGTGATTATTATTATTATTTTTGCCAAAAAATTATGCAAAGCAATGGTAGAAGAAATTCTTAAATTTGCGAGAAACCCATTCAGAATCAAAACCTTGTTGCTTACATTTTTGTTGTGGTTTCTGACCATATCGAAATAGCCAGGAGCTTTTTAAGCTTGCTTATAGTTTTTCTGTCTCTAGGGAGTTGCGGTTTTTTCCAAGAAGCTTATGTGCTGTGAGCTTCCAAACAGTTCCAACAACGAACAAGAGAAACACGGAGTATAATATTACTACGCTTTGAACAGCGCGCCACTAAAACACTTGGTGAAAATAAATAATTTTCCCGCATAAAAATCTTTCCATAAGAGCAGAATCCAAAACCCACGTATGGACAAACAATTCATATGGAATATTTCATACGACAAATATTATGTCTCGTATGGTGAAAGGTTCGTACCTCTTTATTTACAGTCTTTTGGTCCGGTGCACTTCTACTAGCACCTACCATCAATTGTGCACGTATCATCCGAGCTTTTATTAATTTCGCCAGATCTCACTAACAGAAAATATTATATTTTTGTACGCCTCGAATGAAAAAAAAAAACACAATTTATTATGATTATTGAATGCACAAAACAATTTTCCTATATTGTTGTAAAGTTTAAAAAAAACATTACTTTTATCATTTTAAATATTGATGTTATCAATTGCAAATCTGACAAAAAAGTAACAGATTTGTAAATATATCTATATTTATTTTCCCGTTTTTTTAAACTCTGATTGTACTTCTGTTGAGAACGACCACGAACCGCCATAGTGTCAAGTTGACTGGTAATATCAAAGGAGACTTCATCTAAGCATTGCTTTAAGAATAGTATTCGTGGTCTACGAAATAAATGTCCCTCGCGGTGACGGAAAAGTGCACTAAAATATCGCAACCGTCACTCCATAAAAAAATTCGGTTGCGTTGCAATACCTTGGAAATTTAAAGGGACAAACTTAATCTCTACCATCTTTATCTTGCAATATTTTCATCTACCATTACAATTTAAATGTTTTGAATATCTTTGAATATCCGTGACAAAATTGAATTACCTAAAAAGGCAATAGGTGTACCTTAATTTCGCAGATGTTCGAAAAAAGCTAATATATGTTTTTTCCATTGTATTTATTCGTACGATGATAAATTTTTTGTGCTTTCACGAAGAGTGATAGGAGGAGAACGTTAATAGAGTATTACCGTAAGTCAAAAACATGAGCTGTTTTTTCAGGTAACATGCACTTGCGAAAAGCAAAATGATATGATTTTTTGAACATATGCCGTGTCTTTCGAGCGTTTCGCCCAGCAGCAACAATATTTTTGACGAAGGTATGAGTTATCCAGTAACGAATCATCCGCGTGTGTAACTTTGCATGAAACAAATTTTCCTTTAACCTTTGAATGGTCGCTTCATTAAACTTTGCCTTGGTTTTTTTCCGCTCCAGTTTTTGTAGGAATATTTACACGTCCAGTCCAATCATGTGCTGACACGAAAATGCTGATGTACTCACACAGCAAAAGTACCAAATAATGTGGCAAAAAAAATTATAGAGGTTGTGGTACACTATGGTTATTCCAAACGCAATAAATTTATTTTTAATGCCACTCATGGATTTCATTTTACAAAGTGAATAGCTTACGAAATTACAGAAGTAGTGTTTTTTATCTACGTGAATTCTGCATTTATAAAGGGTCAAAATATGAACTGGTGAATTTTCTCACCATCTCTATGGCTGATTGTTACCAACAACATCTCGTTTTTCTCCATAATATGACGGGCGAATTGCATAAAAACCTGAAATAGGAGTAAAAATATCAGTGTCTCGTAGCAAAAATATTAATCTCCATTAGGGATTCTACGTGGAGACATTTTGCCAAAAAATACAATCTCATAGCGAGAGCACTTACCTAATTGGTCGCCGGTATTATCGAGGGCAGTTCAAAGTATCATTGGATGGTGTGGGAAATGAAAAACACGGAGCTAGGGTTAATAATAATAAATTGACGTTTACCGCTGTTTATATTTCTGTTCATTTTTTAATAATTGTCTGTTAAGCAGATTCAAAATGCAAACGAAAATCATATCCAAGATAAAACTGCAAGTTTTCGCATGACTTTATCGACATGCGCAAGCGTCTGAATGACAGACGTGTAGTCGTTTTTTTCAACCGTTCGCCTTTTGTACACGCTTTAGTATAGGATAAAATATAGCGAGAAATTCTTAGACGCGTTAAATGAAGACATAATCAACCCAGCTTCATCCCTGTGGGTAAGAGGCTAAACTAATAGATCGATGGATCGAGTTATTAGCTCACTGCGCGTACCGATTCACACCCTTTCCAGAACAACATAATATGCTTTTTGAAAATATTTGTAGTGGGTTTTATAAATTTTAGAGTTTTGATTAATGTTTGAATAATTTCATGGTTTATTTTACCTACAATATTATACCCACTTACTGGCTTCGACATCTACGTGTTTCGGGCTGCAGCCTGTGAGGTGAAGAATGTTCTTATGATAGCCAACCTCCGATAGATGAGGGCACCAGAAGGAGATGAAGAAGAAACTACGTAGCATGTTCACCCTTTACATTTACATACCCATCGGTTGTAAGTACCAGCGACTGCCGCCGCGCTGTTCACTGGTTTCTGTGAATACGTGCGCGCGGAATACGTATAATTTATTGTTTGTGTATAAAGGTAAACAAACACAGCGGGTTAATCAACGCCTGTCCCTGAAACATGTGCTGCTCGTAGTTATGATGTTTGTTTTCAACAACTTTACTCGAACAGTATTCGTTGAAATTTCTGGCACCTACCTACGTAAAAAAAATCCTAAAAAGAAAACATTAACCGATAAAAATTATGAAATTACTCCGAAATTTTCAATTTAAATATTAACAGATAGGCTACAACTATATTTGAAACAACATTTTAATGTAATATGTTGTTGAATCATATAAATTGAATTAATTAAAACTTTTACTTATTTGTATGAAAACAAACCTTTTTACGAATGAAATCAATTATTTAGTGCATTTAATATATACTTACACTTTATCAAAAGCTTTTTTTTAATATTTATTTACACCCTAGTGGGTTTTTACAATCTTTTAGAACAGTTTAAAAATGTGGAAAAATACAACGGCGTTTTGCCTTATTTTTTGACAGCTAAATCAAAATTTCATAGTTCTATGGTTTATTTTGGAATTGACTTGGCGACGGTTAAAAATATGTGTGTAGTTATGATAATCTACAATTTACAGATGGAAAAATCTGTACAATTTCATGATGCCAGAACTCACCCGCGTTCAAATTTGTTTGCTCCTTTACAGAAACAAACTGATTTTAGTTTGATAGTTGTTGGTTAATTTTATTTAAAACTTAATTGTTTGCATTACGAAAATACAGTTGCTCGCTTGATAGAGTTTTGGTAAACTCAATTAAATGCAACATTTATATTCCTTATCAATAATGAGACCAAACATAACTTTAACATGCGCATTCGTCTCCGCATTTTAATATCCATTTAAAGTTTATAGCTCTAATTCTTTAGGGTCCATCTACGTTTTGGTTATCAACTTCTTAGCAAAGTGCTACTACGTGATGTGATTTATTTTCTGAAAATAATTTTTCGAAAAACATTTTAAAAGCCTTTTCTTCTCAAGGCGGAAGTAAAGTTTTCAAGTAAATAAGATAAATCGATTTTCAAATATTGTATTATTTCAGACAAAAGTTAAAATTTTACGTGCGTCTCTGACGGCCCTCAAAGTTTTTGAAAAGATATAATTTATAATAAGTTTTTTTGATTTATAACAAAAAGCTAACAAAAAAATTTGGATTCTCAAATTGATGAAGTAGGCACTGTTTCAGATTGTTTTTCACTGTTCAGTACAGTGAAATCTAAATAAAATAAATTATAATCGTATTTTTGTATTGTGTAATGATTTGAAATTATTTTTATGCGATAAATTGTACACTACTGTGTACACCAAACAACCACGCTATTTTACCATTATAAAAATAATTTAAGATTCGTTTCAAGATATATCATGTAGATAAAAATGAACCGTGCCGAATCGAGAGCTTCTGTTCCATTTTGGCAATTATATCCCAAACGTTTTTAGAGGTATTTTCACTCTTGCACCGAATGATTTTTCGTATTTTTTTTTTCGAACAATTTTTGTTGTGAAAATTGGTAAATCTTTCTGAAAGGGTAATACTTTATTTTTGTTTTTTTAATGCGAAAAGAAAGATGAAGAAAATCTTTTCAGGCACAAATATATGAAACATTTTTTTTATCATATAAAGTAACGGCACGCCCATGCTAATGACGAGTACTATAATTTTCTTATCTTGTGAAAATGGACTAGGTAAACATTTCTGAAGATTAAACAAGGTCTACATACAAGATGACGTACAATATGCCGCTCTACGCACTAATATCACTTGCTCACGATTAATTAGTTGGAAAAAAATCTTCTACTCCTGAATTTGCAAAGAATTTTTTAATTAAAAATAATTGTTCCTCTCATAACAGCTTTCTTTTGTATTTTATTCCGGCGCTAAAGACTGAGGAAGTTGCTAAAAATTTAAGTGATGCGCTAAACGAGCATCGCGCCTCAAACTTCATAAGATCTATCGGATTGTGACAGTAAATTCTTTCGGCGCCTGTTTAATAATTAAATCTGATATCTCATCTAGGGCCTTGAGTTATTTTTATAATAATCTTCACGAGAGACTTTGCATAAAGTGATTGACGAAACCAACAAATTCAGTTAAAACCTATTTTGTAGATGTCTAATAAAATGGATTTTTGTTACTACAATGTCAGTCTCCCAAGTAATTTCTTAACTGTACTTTTGTAGGATTCAGTATACCTTTCGTGCCACAATTATCATACACAGTATATTAAGGATATACTGTGTATGATAATTGTGTATATATGAATGACAAGTATATATGAGTGACATTATCATACACAGTATATCAAGGCTTCTAGTTCATCTGACCAGGTTTCATTGTAGTAGATACTTGTTTAACTGACCTAGCAAACTTGCGTTGTACATAAGGTAAAAGCTTATCCCCGGAATTGCGACTAATGCATGTAAAATCTGTTTTACTTCTGGTGAATATGTCTATCTCCCATTAAATATTACTATGCTTGTATTATTTTTTTCTACTTCAGTTAATGTTACCTGACAGGAGTCATTCAAAAATATTACGTCACTTAAATTTCAATACATCATGTATGTATTTTACCAGTTGAATGAGATTTATTTGTCACCGATCTTTAGGACATGAATCCAGAAATGGACACAGAACGTCCAGCTATTTAGAAGACAAATATACTCAAACATCAATAAAGTATCGATACACGAAACACACACTCGCATTATCTACAACTAACAATGGACAAACATGCAATCGTTATGGCATAGTTCCTGCATTCCTTTTCCAGCGATTGAAAAGCACAAAACTGTTATCATGTTCCTTTTTATTGCGGTCTCGTGGAAAACGGTTCCTCCCGCATTTTCCTTTTGAAGCGTCTCGAGTTCCATCACTCCACAACACTCCGACACACATTTCCGTGTGAAATTATTGCCAGACATTTCGGTTTCCCGATTCAAAGTAACACCAGTTATACGAGTGATTTTCACGTCCCCTCCCTCGCTAAAAGCCTCTTTCAAAAGGCTGTACTCGCAGTTCAAACTCATTGTCTCAGTAATAGGTTAGCATGCAGTCGTAAGGGTGTTTTATGGGTGTTCAAACATCGGTCACATATTTTTTTAAGCAAGGCATCTTTTTTAACAAATCGGTTCCAAATTCCAGTACAATTTGTTAAGTAAAATTATGTTGAAAAAAATAAACGCACGTTAAATGAGATTAGAATCGCATTATTTATTGGCTTGAATAAAAATATTAACTCTCTAATTACACCATTACAGCTCATTTTATTACTATTCATTACTGTTCATTCATTGAAAATAACTATTTTTTATGTGAATACTGCACCAACTGCTACCAACTGTCCGGAGCCAGTCAGACTATGGCATCCCCGAGGGAGATATGTTGTGAGGCTAAACGAAATGGGAATAGAAAATAATAGGGAAGAGGAAGATGGGGGGTGTACCTTACTATTCAGATCTAGTAACCAAAAACGGATAAAGCCATTTCGAGCAGGGTTTTGATTCGGAATGGTGGTCTTTCACAAAGACGACACTGATAGTATTACCAGGGCGATACTGTCAGTATCTCCACATAATATTACTGAACGATATATAATTATCATGATTAATATGTTTATTTAACATAATAAGCAGATTTATTCTTACACTTACGAAACATCTATGGATGATATTTGACATTGTGGTGAAGTATTCAACATATTGATAAGCTTGTAAATAAAATATATTTTAACTTTACGGCATATATGAAAAAAAACTCAAATATTAATTAAATCATGTAGTGGTAATTTTTTTTTTCTATATTTATTCTAGTAATAATTTTTAAGGCACTTTCTAATAATGATTTCATAGCACACAGACGACTCAATTACCTGGTGATTGACCGAACAGATAATCAATCATTGGTCAGTTTGCCAACAGAATTGTGTGACGCACCATCATATATATTATGTTGGAAATGGTTAAATACTGGGGGAGGTTAGGTTATTTAAAAAATAAACTGTTTTAAACAAAAATAACTTTACTTAATAAATATGCTGGTCCTTAGTGTTGACATTGTAAAATGACCTTAATTGACCTCAGACGAATAATAAGTATTGATACATTTAACCTTGACTAAATCAAATTCACTTTTATCGTTTATGCAATTAAATTTGATTCAAAAGGCTTCTTCGTGTCTGCGTACTGGAAAAAATATATATTTGTACAGATGTTTTGCAAACTACGTCACAAATTAACATATGTTTGTGTTCTGTAAACTATTTGTTTGAGCACATTCTATTTACTACATACTTTTACATACTTCGGTGAAGGCATGTCTCAAGCAGACAGAAAAGCTATTAATTTTACTTCAATTTAAAAAATGTACGCGCATAGAGAAAAAGTTTCCAATAGATTTAACTACAGACCACTGACAGAGTTTAAAAATAGTTAGCAAACAAACAATCATTAATTAAGTCAGAAGAATATATCTTTCAAAACAGCTTTGCATTTTTGTCTTGCAGCCAAGTTCAAAATTCAAGCCAAAGAAAAACTTAATTTTTGAGTTATTTATTTTTACGTTGTTCGTTACAAAAAAAAAACGATTTTTCTAAGAATAGTAAAAAATTTAATATAATTTAATTCAATTAAATTATATAAAAATTAAAATGGAGTTCTACAAATTGAACACAAAAACTATAAATAGTAAAAATGTTTTTTTGTCAATACACAGTTCTGTCTATACTACGTTCCCAACTACAGCGTAATACTTGACTATCGACATAAAATTGATAATACAGATGCAAAAAAAAATATATTTTTAATAATTTTAAAAAAAAATTACTGTCCTCGTGAGTTAGCTTTTTTTTGGAGGATGATTTTGTAAAAACAAAGTTAAGTAAAGTAAATAATTATATTTTATCTGTCTATATAATTTATTTTTAGTGACAAAGAACATATTTCTAATTTTAATAGTTCTGACAATAGGCAGATATTTTTAAATAACTACCATTTTTTTAACAAACAAACTTTGTTGGATTTTGTTTTAATTCAAAAATACAAAGTATCATACCTCAATACGCTAGAGATCGTCAAAGAGCTGCATAGTTATTTGCAGCACAACGCTCTGTAAGTTTTTCACTTGCCTAGAGTGTTGAAAAATTATATTTCTTATGGAAGATTTCCATCAGTATGTAAATAGTATTAGAGTTTCCGTTTTATATTCGTGAGGAGTGAAAATTTTATGAGCGAAAGAAACACATTAAAGCCGTTTCAAGTAAACAAACACCTTCATAAAAATTATGCTAATTCACAAGTGTATTCGTGAGCAGGAACCGATAAAAATGAATATTCCATAATATAAAAATAATATGTACATATTCGTATATAAAACTAAGAATTCTACATTGTTACTTTCTTTGAAATACAATATTTTAACTGGCGTATCTATAACAAAGTCGTTTTGTTCAGATTTCAGTGGAAAAACAACGCAAAAAACTCAAAAGTCTTTCACGTGTCTAGAAATTGTTGCCAATTCGTAAGGTGACAAAGACAAGATTCCAAGTCCAAAAAACTATTTTTGAGATATTCAGTTACTCTTTCAAATAGTAACATCTCTTTATATTCTTACGACTGACGCATTGTAGTCACCACACATATTTAACGTAATGGCAACACGTGCCGAATAACCACACCAGGCGCATGCGTAGAGCACCCGTTAGCTCACGATGAACAGACCAAATTATAATCAGTTTTTTGTCCACCTTGTGCTGAAACGTCGGCCACCTTTCATAAAAAAAATTCACAAATATTTTATGAAACTTCATGTGGGCGTACGTATTATAACGGAGATGTAAAATTTTTTTAGTTTCACCCGACAAAACTATGTATTCTAACGTTTGTTAGAACCTTCTCAGAGTAAGGTCATCATTTGTCTTGTTCTATCTGTTTGGTGTGCGATCAATTTTTGCTGTGAAGATTTATTTTATCCATTTTCGGCAGAAATTAATCACCCTGTAGCTTGACATTAAATATAATTAAAAACAATCACTTTCTATGAACTACCAATAAATTGATATATTTGTCCCCTGCTATTTTCTACTTTATACATATATCTTTTACTTTATAATAAACATCGTTACATTGTATGAAAATATACACATATAAAATATCGTTAATAAATAAATTAAATAACAGAAATATCTAAACATCATGAAAATCGTGTTTTTCAAATTTGCATCATGTTTTGACACCATGAAAACGCACTCCTCTAACTTTGACGTGACACATTAAAAATATCTTATTTGAATATTTAATAAAATTGTATTTAAATAATTTATTGAACATTCCAAACTGTTAATAATTTAATATTTATAAGAAATTAGACATAATATTTGCAAATAATTACAAATTAAGGAATAATTACAAGAAAAATAAAATAAATAAATAAAAATAAAGTATAAGTGATGCTACACACTCCCCTCGGGTTTTTCCACTTCAAATTGAACCGTTTTTGCTGGTTCATAAAATTCCAATTATAAAAAATATTTTAACTTGGAAAATGTGCTATTAAAAATAATTTTAAAAACAACTATTGTAGCTAAATGATAAATATAAACATTTCAAAATTAGACTTGAATTCCATATTACTTATTAGAAACATTTACAAACAGTGTTTGGATAATTGAAACACTAGTAATATCCATACAATGAAAACCACACATAATTATAAGTGCCAAGTGCACGTGGACCGGGAACGGTTATGCTCACCATTACACCAAGTCACTTCACCAAACTGAATTATTTTTTCTGGATGTGTCTTTTCAAGATAGACAGCACTGCCCCTCGACCAAGTATTTCGCACTGCCCTATATACTCGTATATCTGAGCCGAGGACATTTTTTTTCTCTATCCTTTTATTTTTTCTTTTTTACTCTATATTTTTCCCATTCTGTGTCTCTATCTTTTTTCTCTTTTTTTTTTCTCTATCTTTTTCTCTTTATTCTTCTCTATAATTTTCTCTTTTTATTCTTTCTTTTTTTTTTCATTTCTTTTATTTTTAATACATTTACGTTGGTTTCAAATATTGATAAAATTATCTACTGTGACAGATTGGGTATTACACCATCCTTTACCACTTTAAATAAATAAATATCTTCGAGAAAATGTAGCAGCATTAATGATTTTCGAAGAAATACATAATATTATGTAATAGATTAAAAATAATAAACCGACAATAAGAATTTATTTTGAGAGGGTATTTACCTTATGTTAAATGTATGGCAGTGAATCACGCTCTTACAGAGGTAGTATTATACGGCACCATGTAGGAGTACATCGCAGATAATCTTCCTAAGAAACGTCTATTCTTCAGTGTGTAATATTTCACCTGGGCAGGTGTTACGCCACGACATATTACAGAATACCACTGAGGTTTCTCGTGATAAATTATGTTACATAAAGCGCCGTAATCGGGCGTTATGGCCGCGATAGGTTTACTCGTCCCAGATAATATATCTGATGTGGTCGATAGCCCGGGGTAGGACGGCCGAATGCCAGGCAGATGGATGGATCGAGCTCGAATCTCCGAACGGATTTCACTTGCTCTTTTTTAACAAGTCATGTTATGCTTAGTGTAAAGGTCGGTACTGTTTTTTATGTTATTTTTGACTTGGAATTTGAAGTTTTTTTTTCAAATTAAAGAATATATGATGATTATTATCGAATCTAATGGAAAAACCGTGTTCTGAAGCAGCGAAAAATTCTGAACGGTGGGTTGGATGTAAATATTCTCAGTACCCGTATACTCACCACATTTTTGGCCATAGATATACCACTCTGGAATAACTTAACTTACTTGAAAAGATAGATTGAAGGAAGACGTGGAAATGAAAGACGGCAATTTTCACGGTTCAAAAAGAAAGAAAAAACTGGACTAATATAATTTAGTACACCTTTTCTCCCTTCGTGTTTTGGAAGACAGCAAAAACTTTGAAAATTTTATATTGCAGTGGTCTATTGGAGATTATCTTTTTTACATTTTATAACCAGGTTGAATCCACTAGCGATAAATTTCCAAAATACTGTTATAAATGTGGTCTAAAAGTCTTCTAACTCCTAGTTTTTAACTTCTGAAGTTTCTTTTACCATAACTGTAAAGCGGTTTATCCAAGACCAATCAAATTAAAAGGAAACTGAAGCACAAATAAAATAAAAACGAACAGATAATATCCCAACTCAAAATTGACTGCTTGGACTACTGCCCTACGGAAGTCGTTTGAGATAAAAGATTGTTAAAATTTTACTAGAATTGTGATGGAAAATCATGTTTGCAAAAATAATGCCTGTTAACACAATTATTTTACCTTTTCTTCAAACGGGGTAAAAAAATAACAAAAAACTAAATTGCTGTAAATAAATCATGCTTTCAACAAATCCAATAGAAATCTACCAATATATTATCACAACGTAGATATACCGTGAGCATTTTTTTGTTCTTATGATACACCAGTCAAATATTATGGGCCTTGAGAGGAATGAAATCTATATCGAAAGTAATCTCAAAGTCTTTTTAAATCAACCCTTGCGGCAACAACCAAGCGTAAGTTTAGGTATTTTCATGCGCATCAAATCAGTTTTAAATCTATTCCACTAAACCAGGAGCTAACACTTTCTGTTATATAATATGACCCCTGACTTCTGGCATTATTCCGCCGTAGACGTTAACGTCCGTGATTTATAGTTTTATTTGTTCTCCGAGTGGAATATGTGGAATATATTAAAACGTGACGGGGTGGATATAATTCAGGGGTGGTAGATCGTTACCTGCCCAGTCAATGAGGCTTAAGAAATAAGGGTTGGTCAGCTGGGTCAGGAAGGCTTGCAGGTAAAAACAAAGGAATTAAATAAGAATTTCTCCTTCCGTAATGTAACCCTTGACAAACATTGGCGTTTTGTAAGACGCATAGTTAGTGAAGATATTCCTGCATCTTTATTGTTATTTCCTCATAGCATTAAATTTGATAGTTCGGATAACGACTTGTTTGTTTCAACGGAAATTTTAGATTAAAAATAAAGGTAAGACAGAAAAAAGGGGTTTTTTGCAGTGTTTTACGCACAAGAGTTTGATGCCTAATTTTTGAAAGCCAGTAAAACTATGGGAACACCACTATAGGGAAGGTTGTGAGGTTAAAGAAAGTGGGAAGAGAAAGGAGAGAGGATAAATAATATTGTATGGAAGTACAAAACTACTAAGAACAAGTCAAAGAATGGTGGTTTCTTACCAGTACGATACTGAGAGTAAAAACATCCTAGTCAACTTGAAGTTCAATTTAAAGTCATCGCCAAGGTCAAACCACACCGTCTTACAATGTCTCCTTTTGTTTAATCCTATTGTGTAGTGCATAAAAGGAAACAGTTTTTAATTAAAATGGGTAACGAAAAATTATACAATGTGCAAAAGATTACTTCTTGATACTACACACTGTTCATAAAAAGTATTCTATTATAATATACTAGTTTAGTCTTGACACACACGTCAAAAGGGACATGGTGAGTAAATTGCGCAGTAGCGTAATTGAAATAAAATTTCTTTTTTTTTACGTGTGAGCGAATATTACTAGTATTATTTTTGCAGACATTAGCGCCCCACGCGGCGACCTCACAAATCGTGTACAGAAGACGGCTTATCGTATTAATACTATCAGCTATTCCAAAACAATTATATTTTCAGGAATGGGCTTCTACGAACTCGAGAGTTTCTAATTTGTAACTTTGTCACCGTGAAAAAATTCGGGTTAAACAAGTGCAACGCGATGAAGTTTGCTCAATTGTATTATACATAGATAAATAAAATGTATCAATTCTCAGTTGACAAAATGCTATTTGAACAAAACCAAACGATGTTGTCGACTGTTATTTTTCTGTTAAATCTTAAAAGAAGCAAAACATATGTTTAAGTTGATTTAGCTGAAGCCACATTTTATTATCATTTCGGATTTTTTCACATTTTTTTATCATTCAATGGAACATTTTATTATCATTTCGGACATAAAACAAGAAAAAAAGAATTCACGAAAATGAAATAATAACTTTGTATAAGACCACAGATTTTATCTTATTTTTTTATGACCGATTGGTTTCCTTTAGCCTAAGCATTATCAATTAAACTAAACAAAAAACACATAGTGTGTGATTATATGTACTCATACATACAGAGGGAAAACACAATAAAAAATAAAATAAAAAAGAGACCAGTTAGAGAACAAAAGAATAACATTTAAATTATAACAAAGGAACAGAGATAAAGAGACAGATAATATGAAATGAAATAGGCAAATCGTCAACTGAGAACGTGATAAACATAATGAGAAATTTTATGAGTTTACGGGAAATATACCTAATTTGGACTACTGGACAATTTTAATTGATTATTAAGAATATGACTATTCATTTTAATGGCTTTCTTTATTTCTAGGGCTTCTAAATTGTTTAATCTGTTACCATGACAATTTTTATGGAGAATATGAGCACCAGTGCTTTTATTGAAGGTATGATCTTTTTCAATAAGATGATTGGCAAATTCTGAAAAACCGTGTTTATTTAAACATTTAAGACGTGTTTTGATTTGAAACCGGTCGGTCATTAAATTAAAATTAAATCTGTGGTCTTTTACAAAGTTTTTATTTTATTTTCATTAAATATGTCAAACCACAAATTGATTTCTTTTTACGAAAATATTATCATTTTTCTACAACTCTTGGGAAGGTTTGAGGAACTGTTTTCCTACTAAGATTCAAAAGATATTTGTTAATTAATCTTGGAGGAATTAAAGGGTCCCTTCGGGACTTTTTTATATTTTTGGGGAAGCTGTGCGAAGGGCTTTTTGAGGGGACGAAGAAAAATAGAACCATCATTGTGGTGTACGATTCGGCGCTTTTCGGTGTTACTGGCATTAAAAAACAATCTTCACATCAGTGATATTGACCACCGAGATCTTGCCATGGACAGTGGTCCATTTATCCGCTGACCCTTTTGTGGGTCTTCTTACATATCCATCAATTTTGTTGATACCAGATTTTGACGGCCTCCGTGGTTGAATGGTAAAACGCTCGACTACGAATCCAAAGTTTGCGGATTCAAAATCGGCGTGCGCAAATAACTTTTATTTAATTAGTATGTGTTATAACACATTTGTACATTTAAATAATATGGAGTAAATTTGCGGCACGTTCCAGGGTGGTAAATCTAAGTATCGCCCTGGTGAAAGATCACCATTCAGAATCGAAACGTTAGAAACTAGACAGTTGGGAGCAGTTGGGACTCTTGTGCTGTAATTATTGTAAAATAAATATTTTTTAAAAAGCTTAGTAAAAATTTTAGGCGTTATTATCGAGGAGCGCTGTCACTTTCTTTGCTATGTCAGCTTCAATATTGAGACAAAATGCGTCCCACCACGAAAGCACAAGAAAGTTAACTTTGCCTTTTTGCCTTTAGTGAAATGTAATAAAAGTAGAAAAAAAATAATAAGAAACAAAACGTACACATACGTATTATCTCCTATACCGTCTCGAAAAAAAACCTTTTTGACTCGCATTAAGCAAGCTATTTACTTATTTACTATAACTTTCCGGTTAGGAAACCTTTTCCAATTACGGGGAATACCCATTCCGTTCCAAACTAATTTGGTGCCTTATTGCGTATATAAATCTGAATGAGATTCTGACAGCAACACATGTTTCTAAAGGGCGTTAATTCTATTGGTGTTTACAGTTGACCTAGGAAATACTCCGTCCTTTACTGTGGTTACTCGTTTGCCTACCCCAAAAAAACAGAACAAAGGCACCTTTAGAAATTTGGGTATATAATTTATATTAAAAAAAAAACTAACTTTTCTCACATATTTAAAGATCTAAAATGCAGCACTGTTACCTTTTAACAAACACACTTTTTTATCGATTTCTATATTTAAAAAATATATATATATATATTAGTTGTATATCTTAAAATGAACATCTTAACTGAATAAATTAGCTAAATATTAAAATGTTCAAAACAAGTTATATAACCAATATAAATTAGAGCATATAAATCGAGTAAAGTTGAATAAAAGGGTGGTGTTTTACTCCAGTATTTATTTATTTTTGAGAAAATTTACATCAAATCGACAATTAATACATACATAATTATAAAAATAGTAAATCATGCCAATTACAAATTTTCCTCTGCTGATGAAAAATATTACAAACAAAGCGCGACAATAAATAGTTTTAATTAAATTACTTAACTAAGTTGGTGAGGGGAAGAGGAAGGTGTAAGGGAACATGTGAATAGGGTAAAGGGAAGAAGGACGAGAGCAGATGGATGGTTAGTTTCAGTGGTAGTTTGGGTGCAGTCGGGTTATGGGTTTTTGTTTAATAGCACGTATAGTCGAGTTAAAAATGTCAATGTGGTAATAATTCATATTGCATGAATGTGTAGACCTGGAATGATAAAAAAATTGTTTTGAATTGGTGTTACGAGGGAGATGAAAAGTACGTGGTTGTTAATGATAATGGTTTCATTACAACTGGAATTTTCAAGTGAGATCGATGATCGAGCTTTCATCAGACTTTTTTTTCCATATTTGCCAAGTAATAAAAGAAATCATAAAAACCTTGTCTGGAGAAAACGGCCTGCTGTGTGACCTCAATTTCTTTTTGATGCATGTTCTGCTAAGTAGGTCCTTTGGGTTATTTATTAGATATTGCTTCATATACATACAGGTAATTATTATTTTTTGACTGCTTTGTTTTGCACTTTATAAAAACAAATCAGTTTTATTTATACGTACTTAAATACATACTTCTTTGAACAACGGGCTTAAAGAACGGTTGATTAGAAGGTGGAGTAACGTCGAAATGATTAAAACTTTATAATTAGAGATAAATGAACACCAGAGAACGTTGAGTTATTTTACTAATTACTTTTTTTTAAGCATTAAAATATCAATCATTTCCTGTCGTTTGAAATAATAATTCAAGTTTTTTTTTAATATATTTGCATTTAATTTATAGAATTCTAAATACTCTATCGTATTTTCGCATTCATGAAGATATCATGACCCTCAATAAAATTGTATTTGTTTACTTTACCATCGTTCAAATATAGAATCATGGAAACTAATCAACAACGAGTTCTTATTAACTCATTACAATTTTTTTATAAACATTAGCGAACAAAACACGAAGAACATAATGTTTAAACCAAAATCATCTTGTATTATGAAGTTACTTTGAACCAGACTATGACACTTTTAAGAAATTTGCTAGCTATAATTGATTCAGTGTTTCAACAAAATGTTGGCATTCATAAAATAAAACATCGCCCTAACATCAAACAATTAAGACAGTAATATAAAATAACCCTTTATATAAAAAAGGTAGAAATAGCTTTACTTCACAATAGACTTCAGAAAAACGCTTAAACTACCTATTATCAAAATTGAAAACCTTTCTACGTTTTACGATAAAATGTAATTAGGCAATCATTTATTCACACGAGGGTTCAGTCAATTATAATTCTCAAAGCAAAGAAAGATTGTCTACTCAAGGGTACAGAGCTGTCGAAAAGGGGATGATTTCTACATAACCTAACCTAATTATCATAAGGCACAACAATGTAGCAATTACTGTCAATCAAGATGATAAACGCTTATAGTTTGAAGATTCCTGCAATCATTTAATAAAGTGTTTACTTAGGATGAAGGAGTTTAACTACCCACAAAATGATCATGCCTTAGTTCAAGTTTTACCAGTAATAACCTCACATCTAACAGCTAACAGCCTGATCTTTGGAATGAGTATCTTACCTAGTGATTTTATCTTTTCTGTTCAAGGTGGATTTCTAAGGCATTCTGTTTTAACTCCATTTTAATCATATTTTCACAGTCGCAGATTTAAAAAATAAATAAATCCTTTTTATACGTTTGAAATTTAAGCAATTTCATATTATAATAAAATTATTGTTTTATGTCGTCTGTTATTTTATATTATATATATATATAAAGCCCACGTTACCATAGCTGTGGTTAATGATCAAATTAAGTACTTGATGTTAAATAAACACCACACAAGAGTCCTAACTGCCCGGAGCCAGTGTGACTATGGCATCTCCAATAGCAGGATGTTGTTAAACTAAAAGGAGCGGAGAAGGAAATAAGATGGAGAATAAAAATTGTACAATATCGTAGAAATAAAATATAGATTTGTTTACAATAACATTAAAACAACGTACACTGGCTTAAATTGACAAATTCATCAACAGTTTTAAAATATCAATCGTAAAACTATAATCCTTTTTGCTCTGTGTAATGAAGGGATTATTTTTGTATAGTGATGAATCTAGCTATTACATTTTTTAAATGCATTTGCGAATTTTCAGTAAAAAAACATATTCACATTTTTTTATAAGCCAATTGAAAATCCATACAGTGCTTATAGTTATGTTTAACTACCTCGAAGCGTAAGCTATTCTTGGACAACGATAGAGATCGTGATAAAATATTTAAATTTATAATTCATTATAATGTTGTGGAGCATTTATTTCTGACTCTGGGAGATCAATGCAATGCGTCACTATTTATATCAGTAATACAAACCATGTGATTTATTTAAAAATCCCAAATATTACAAACTTCAAATTTCAAGAGGTGATAACATTTTTATTTTTTTTACTTTTTACTTACGCAGGTCTGGGTTGAACGTGCAATGCCCAATCTGTCATATTGCATTTGATACAGATTCAATAATGAAAACTTATAGTAAGTAAGGAAACATAATAATCGAAATGAAATACGAGCGTAAATTAATGAACGTAGCGTGATTGGAGGTGGGCATCGTGTCGGCTACATCCACTGCTCATTTTCTATTGTTCTTAGCCATACATCAGACACAGTAGTAAAAATAATCAACCGAAAAAAACATGTTTTACTAACCACCGAAGAAAATCACTACACGGGTTTATTTTACTACCAACTACTTGTTTTTCCGTGAGATGACTCCATTGGTAATGTTTATTAAGTAAATGTTTTTATTAAACAAGTAATGAATAAAAACATTTCATAAATTTGTACCTGCGATGCATATCAGATAAAATAGGTTAATAAATATGTCATCAGCACTCATTGTCATCATAAAGATGATTGTATTTTCCGTATTCCCATCTTGTGTGAGTTAAGTCAGTTGCATTGTTAGTATTTTCTTACACAGCTTCGGCATCGTTTTTCCAACTTAACTGAGGGTCGACCTTCTGAAATTGACGATAGTCATTATATAAAATTATCTCTATGAAAATAAAACTTCATTAAATGTATCACCTATATAATAAAACTACTTATTTATATTTAAATCTGGCTTTCCTAGTTCTGTGGTTCGTCACCAGGTACAAATTTACAATAGTTATATATAACACATATTTTAAGAAATTTTCAAATAGATATATAATGATGGCAAAATTAATAGTTAAAAGGGTACGTTATATTATGGGAGATGATAAAAAACAGATCAAGTATGAGATTCTTTTCATAAAAAATATTTTCAAAAAAGTATTTAAATAGCAGTACAATGAAGCATATATTAATGTTTAATGGAAAGAAATCATATTTAATGAAGCAGAAATCATATAACAGCAAGTAGGTTTAAAGATATGTTATTCAATAGATTCACAGTTGTACAAAAAAGAAATATTCATTTAGAAGCATTTGATTACAGTAATAGTGTTGATTCTATTTAACGTCAGAATCATTCGTTCATCTGAGTTATAATATTATTGTTTCCTGAAATATGATTCATTGCAAATAAATGAGCAGCTCTTATTAGCCTCACGTGTACCACTATGCCGCATATAAATAAACCACACCGTGTGCATGCGAAGTATTACTTAGTTTCAGGAGTATGTGCATTTTAAATAACCGGGTCATGTAAAGATAGTTAGGAGAGTCTCCTAAACTCCCTGTGATGACATACGATTATGTGTACCCAACCAGTAGCGGTACCTTACTTACATCATTGTCAAATTCGGACGCTTTTGGAAATATTGATTTTGGGCGTTTTTTTTAATTTATCATTATTATGAAAATATTAGAATCTTGCATTTTTAATGAGCCGATCTGATTCAGAAATCAATTTTAAATATTCTACACGTTTTAACAGAATATATAATTTGTGAAAATATTATAATATTCTATTATCTTTTCCATTTCGACTACTATAATACGAACATGTACTCGTATGTAGTTTAGTGGTCTCAAGATCTATCGATAAGAATTTATGTGAATTAAGGAAATTAAGTGCTAATTTAACGTTAATTGTTGATACATTTTTTTTTTAATTATCTTGATTCCACATTCTACAAAAAATATTAATATTTAGAAGCGACCGCATTTTCTTTGTTTGGTAATAATTTATAAATAGGCAGGCGCTTAATGTTTTCTTTGCGATTGTAAAATCTTGCCCTTTATTCGAAACAATAAAAAACAGCATTGAAATTTTCCATTGATTATATTATTTTATTGCTGTTACTAACTCACGACTCTCTTTACGTTTTTATGGAAGGCTTTATCGATTTAAACAGCAACCGTGAAATGAATGTGTATTGTTTCTATAATAACTATTGTTCTAACTTTCATTACCTTTTCTTGCAATTTTTTTTCTGTATTGATTTTGACTCAGTCTAAAAATTAATATTTGACACAATATCAGAAAAAAATTCTGCAAATCCAAATAAATTACTCAATTACACACTCCTGGCCAAAATCCCTTACTGATTGATGGCTTCGCCAGCCTTTTTTACGTTTTTTGAAAGAGGGATTTGTGCGTTCGGCAATACCTACACTAAATCGACCTCCTAAGCATAATCCCCATGAGGTGCATTCGACTTTGAGTAAACTGTCATAGGTTCAAATTGAGCAAAAAAATATTCGAACGGTTTTTTTTTCTTCTCAAGTATTTCCCGGATTTTTGCATTTCAGAGCTTCCAGCTTTGGTAATGTGATGTACGAGAAGATAGATATAATTGATAACATAGCGGTATTCAATGCATGTTAATTCCTACAATGCCTTTAAATTTACTGAACCTATTACCGTTTATTTTTTCATGAATTTTTTTAGAGAAACTTATTATAAATGAATATATTATTTTATGTAGGTATTCCAACTATTGCTTTTTCAATATCATTCCTGCAATATACACAGTATTTAAAAAAAATAAAAATAATGAAGAGTGTGAATTGATTGGTGATTGAATTGTATGTCCATCAATTTCCCTTCGCTAAACGTTTGTTGATGAAAGCCTATCATCTCCTGACTTATGGCCCCACGTACATAATCCATATTAAATATTAAGCCGTAATTTCATTTGTTTAAAATTTAACTTTTGCATTTACGCTTAGATCATTAATAAACTTATTTGATTTTAAAACAAATTTCCTAATTTAAAAACAAACGTATGGTTTATAATGACCGCCTTTCTTATTATATCAAATGAGCTTTTTTTCCATTCCAATACACCAATATTACATAATTGTATCTGATAGTTTTAAATTAAGGAGTGAGGTGAAAAATGAGTAAGATATTTTCTGTAATATATTGTTGTGTAAAAGATTGAAAAAACCGGAAAAGTATTTATGTGCGTTAATTTACACTTTTTTCAGCTTTCAAAAGAACATAGCCGTATATTATTCCCGCATCAAATGAAGAAGACCACACAGAAAAGCGTATTCCTTGTTTACTGTTATTCAAACCATATCATCCATTGCCAGCAATGACATAAACATGCTAGATAAGCCCTGAGAAAAGGTATTGGGCCCAGCTATTTATTCTAAACATTTCTTATTTTAATGTTGCGTTACATATTATTTAAATGTGACATATTATTTACGGTAAAAATATTTCGATTATGTTCATAATTATTTGTAAACATACAATCAACTAATAAAATATTTGGCTTTTTTTCTGTTGAGCCTAACATCAAACTTGTTAGGCTCAACAGTATTTCCTTTTCCCTATGGCCTTCAGTCAAAAAACGACAAACAGGATTTAAACAATATTTGTACTCTGACTAGTTTACAAAAAATATTCTAACTGAGGTTGAATTTTTATTTTGCTAAACAGGCTGAACGGTCGAATTTAAGCTAGTTGTATTTTTGTTTATTTATCAAACTCTCGTAAAGTCACTTGTGTCAATTTGATAAGTAGCGATTTATTAAAGTTAAATCATTAAGCCGGTTAGTAGCTGAGTGGATAAATACATCGGGTTCCGATCCGGGCGGTAATTCCTGTAGTGGGTGTAATTCCTCTGCTAGCCAAGTCCTTTGCCATTGCACAAGCAACGATTCCGGGTATATTGATGGTAGTGGGAGTTTTTCAAACATTTTCAGATTATTCTTAACCCAAGAATGTTTTTCTTTCTTTTTTTATTATACTTTATAAACGACCCTTCAATAAATGCGAATTATCGCTTTTAATTACACGTTTAATAAAAGATTTTGTTTATTTTTATTAAAAATATTTTTTTTCATTCATTGAAAAAATATAAAATTTTAATAAAAAGTTAAACAATTAACTCAACACTAAGAATGCGGGCTATTTTAATTTAAAGCTAAGGCCCATCGAGTCTATTTGGTTTCGTTGTATACTCGAATCTGTAATTGGATGCGCAGTTTTCCACGCAAAGAGAAGAATTCGTGGCTGTGAAATTTTTAGCACTCCTCATATCGCCCCATAAATCAAAAGACGAGAGCCTTGTGCTCTGGCAAACAGCATTTCCATCATAGGCTGGCTGTGTTATATCTCTCGGGCTGTTTCAGTGTTACTTCTGATTTTATTACAATAATATAAGCCATGTGAGGCAGAAATCCGTTGCCAGGACAACCTTTGCCGATTGCAAGAAAACGTTTCGAATATCAAGAAATCGATGGATTCGATACAAGAAATATACGAGTATTCCTCGGCAAACGTATCTAAACACTTTTTGAGGACCTCCGCGGCTGAGCGGTTAAGATCTTCGGCCTTTTGAGGCCCGGCGTGCGCAAACAAATTTTAAATAATTAATATAATTTCACAAATATTATTAATTCAATAAAATAAATAAGATCTTATTTATTATAGAGAATGGTAGAAATAGCAATAGCCGCGTTGAATTACCAGATCTGAAGCCAGGTAACATATTTCCCGACATTTTCCCCATTTAGCCCTCCCCATTTCCTTCCCCTATCAGTCCAATCAACCTCACAACATACCCCAACCACAGATATAGTCCCACTGGCTCCGATCAGCAAGGAACTCGTGTGCGGTATCACAATAAAAAAAAAAAAATTTATACATATATATATATGTATATAATAATAACGTAACGACATTATATGTTAATATACCAACGTACCAACAACGTTCGACTTTTCAAAGTTAAAAAGTAAAAAGATTTAAGCGTAACGACGTTAGGCAGATGACAAAGTTAAAAACTTAATAACGTTAAATAACTTTACAACGTTATAATGTTACAAAGTAAAACATTACATCGTTTCGACGTTGCGACTTTAAACCGATACTTGTCAAAAAAGAAAGAAAAAAAAATTGACAGTAAGTTGAATTTATAAGGAAGGATAAATAAATTGGATTGACGGTTTTCATATCTCTATATCATATACTTTTCTGGAAAAAAAAACAATAAAACTGATTTAAACCCATGGTAAAAACATTCCAAAAGTTTAAAAAAATATAAAAACGAGTCATAACCCGACATATAATTTTCCCCTTGAAATATTTTTATTAACATCGCATTTTTCAATTATGTTGCATTCAGTACATAACACTATGTTACTTATGTTCCCAAAAAATACATTGTGAGAAAAAAACTTCTTTGAAATCCTAGTAGTTAGTTCAAAATTTAAAAAATATGATTACGCCCAGGGCCTGTACCAATACATAATCTGAATACTGCACAAGAGTCCAAACTGTCTGTGAAACCAGTGAAACTATTTCATTTCCAATCGGGATATGTTGTGAAGCTAAAGGTAGTGGGGAGGAAAAGGATATGAGGAAGATGAGGGCTGGAAATACCTGCCTATTCAGATCTGGTCACCAAACATGGCTAAAGTCATGTCAAGCAACGTTTCGATTCTGAATGGTGGTATTTTATCAAAGCAATACTGAGAGTATGTTTCACTCTGGAACATGCCGCAAAATATCTAAATTGTAAAATAGTGTATTATTTTTAAATTAAATAAAAAAGTAAAATCTGCATATTCAAATAAATTTTAATTAAAAAGATATTACTTATATTAGACTATTTGAAAACTTTAGTTTTATTGGTCGCACACTCAATTAATAAAACGGTTAAATATTCCATGTTGACGTAAAATGACTTTGACCGTTATATGTTACAATATTATGTTATTTAAAAATATATATAAGTATGTATATTTTTTTTTTAAATATATATATCCCGCTTTTGATTAAGGGTTTTTTTTATAAGATTTTATTTTATAAGTTTACTTAGTGTAGATAGAAATTACTTTGTGGTGTGCATATATAATAAATTAATAGCTCGCGAAAGTATATAAGCGCCATTTTGTTAAATTTACACCTGAGCACTTTAAAGTTTTTTTTTTGCTTTACAAAAAAGTCTTTAGTACTTGGTTGGGTTTTGAAAAAAAAGATAATTCAGGCAACTCGCTGAGTTACCTAAAGTGACGAAAAGCTAAAAATAGTTCCAAACTTGTGTCGCTTGAGTCAAGCCTTCTCTCAAATGGTAAATATATTTTTAATGGCTGAAGCGTCACAAAAGTCTTCGAAATCAAACGAGAGTTAAAGCAGTAAAAAAAAACTGACCTAAACTGCATATTTATCTCATTTTTGACCAAAGTTTCGCTTAAGTCCTTTTGCCTTTCCAGCGTCGATATGTGTGTATAATATTTGTAGCAAAATGCTTAATTTGAACAGATCATTAATTTTCTGATACGCCTATTTGTTTCCTGCCGGTTTTCCTACATACGTACATACTCCGGTAGGTTCCCCAGAGCAATGCTTATTTATATCATCAACTGGTTAATATTATAAATGTACATGTATAAGCGGAGTCAGTAGGATATCAATAAAATAGTGGTTCATATAAGTGATCGTGGTATTAAATTAAATCTTCTCGGTAAGTTGGTATTGCTTAGATTTTCTTTCGGCAAAATACGTCGCGTGGAAAACAAGAATAATGAAGTGAACAATATGATATGGTGCCCTGAATCCCCGGCGCGAGCAACAGTAGCCCGAACTTCATATTGTTTGTCCCGAAACATGTTTTCGGGCTTCGGAAAAAATATTTCCGTTTCTATTATTTGTGGTCTTCTTTCAGGAAAGACAAAAGACGAACGGCTTTATAAGCAAAGGTCAAATGAAGGTTAAATGAAGAATACGAGACAGAGGAGGAAGCGAATGAAGTGAATGGAATATATCCCCATCTCGTGTCTGCATGTACTCGTATGTATTGTAATACGGCAAAGTGGAGAAATGTTTTTTCCACGAATAAAATCATTTACATAATTACATATCACTGGAGGGATTGTATTTACTTCATTTCATGCGAGCGTTTGAAACGAATTTAGTGACAAATGAGAGGAAAAGGAGTGAACAGGTCTTCTTCCTCGAGCACTCGCGCTGAACACAAACAATGCCATTTCAGCCCACGAAACATTTGTTTCTTTCGAACGAACCTAACTTTTCCTAAGATTTCCCTGGAAAAATAAAACTGAGCTCGAGTACTTTTTGAACCCAAACAGCATATTTCGGCTTATGTCAGTCGTGTTTCAAGCCCGTAGGTCGGACCTCGGGGTTTAACCGAAAGAAAATTCACACCGGAAAAACTCCACGCAATTTACGACCGGCAAACAAAAAGAGTGAGATGTGATTAATAATATAATTGTGAAAATCACTAAAAGCGACGATTTTTTACTCGGTGTCATTATGCTAGTGCTCGGACGAGGATCGCGCCGGTGGACCCTCAAGGCCTGGACGGGCCTGCCAAAGAATGGGCAAAGGGCAAAATGCGCCGCGAGAGGGGGGAGAGTCGGGCACCGGCGCTGCAAGGTCAGGGAGGCGAGGGTCGGGCCGCGTTGCGCGGGGGCCGCATTTCCCGGGGATTTTCCCGGCGCCGAGCCCGCGAGGGAGGGAGGGGGCCGGGCCGCTCAGTCAGAGCCCAGAGCTGCCGCCGGGCGGACGTTCCCCGCCCAAGTCTCCCAGGCCCCCGTACGCCCCTCCGCCACCGCCGCCCGCTGCCCCTGCTCGGATCGGCCCGGCGTACACATAAAGGCCCGCGGCGCCCCGACTCCGTTAGTTTCCCGAGCGACTGCCGCCCGGCCGGACGCCTGTGAGCGCCGAATATCATCGCGAGTGCACTTCGATATATTTTTTTTACTTCATTTTATACAGTTTTTATAATTTCCAAACATTTTTTATTCTAACTTAAAAGTATTAAAATTGTTAAAGATATAAAAAAACACGACCTCTGTGATATAAGAAAGAAATATTAAACTTAAAATTTTAAAAGTACCCTTAAAAAGTTATAAGCGTTTTTTTTATCGGTATGATACCGTTATAATAATCTCTTCTTAATTGTACATTAAAGATATTAGATTGTTAAAAAACTAATTTTTTAGTACTATTTTTGTACTTTTTCTTACATTCATTACCTGATACAATCGCCGCGCGAGGAACAACATTACCAAGGTTGGGAGATTCAGTTCAACTCCTGCTCAGCTGGTCTTCTGGGAAGCACCATCTGCCATCTGCCATCTGCCATCTGACAACAGCAACACCACGACTTGACTACCGACGGCAGCCAACTCAGGTACCTCTCTCTGCACTTGTTTCCATACTGGCAGCTCCATTGATCTGCGCCCTGCTCCTCCAGCAGCAGGTGGAGTAGTGTGCTATCGCCTATCCCGTGTTCCCGTGTTCCCGTCTGGAAGTACTAAGAACTAGGTAACTGGGTGGCTAAATTTAACTCCCACAATTTACTATTTGCGGCTTCGTGGCCGTGCGGGATAAGTTAATGTTCTATATTTACCCGTCGTCGTGTAAATAGTGGACTCGTGTTTGACGCAATACATTACGCTTTGTCAATAGACTGATAGATAGTTAGCTGATTCCGCGATTACCTATGGAAACAAGAGCACTTCAGCTGCCATTATCTAAATTATCTTATCTATTTCAACTACTTACGGAAAACTTTCATTAACAAAAGTAAGAAAAAAATACAAAGTTTCACTGAATTTAAAGGAAATTGTGGTTTTCGTTTACAAAATATTTTTTCATGTCTTCGGACATAGACTTTACGATAATATTTTTCAATTTCAACTCAATTAATAATTATAGTCTGGATAACTAAGATGGATTTTACGAACTATTTACTTTGTTTCATATGATAAAAGACAGTATTCGCTTTGTAAAAAACCTTCATTCTTTGATAAGATAAGAAACACATGACATTTTTGGTAATCTGGTTCTTGCCAGCTTTTATTAACGCGGTAGGATATGAACGAGGTATTTCTGAGTCAACAATACAGTTAATATAGTGTGCTTTTTACGTACTTTTTTTTTCAGAAATATTTAAAATAAAGATATGGAGGTGTTTTAGTATTTTCTAAGTAAAATATGATACAATAAAATAATTCATAAGACATTATAAAATAACAGTCATTAATAATATAACGACGAGTATCGACGATATTGATATCTTTTGCTTTTTGATATCGAAACACCGAAATCAACCACCCTTTGAAAAATCAATCTCGTTACAAAACTTATAAACAAACAATTCTTCACAAGACACGAAGCTAAGTGCAAAGCGTTTCTTTTGTTTTTTCTGATCGAAATTGCAGATTCAGACATTAAGCATCACCGCTTCTTTTCCTGATTGACAAAGTAGTCCTGACTTTTTAACATAAGTGTCTAATCACCGTGCAGCATAATCATTCAGAGTCTTGTTTATGTCATTGTTTTTTATCGTCATTCAATTAGCAGGTTAGAAACGGGAAAAAAGTTTATCACCAGAAAACCTGCTATAAAATAACTTGTCGTATGAAAACAAAATACTTTTATTTGGCGTTATCAGGCAACGGTAGGGCCGTTAACCATTCTGTATCGATTTAATCGTTTCCCGGAAAGAGCTACACGCATTTCAGGTGCTGTAACTGTTTGTATTATAGACATGAAATATACAGCCTTATTCGTGAAGGCATCTGCTCGTGTGGCCGCTGAAATTCGCTTACAAAATCGTTACTAGTAGCGGTACTGCGCATAATGTCAGCCTATATTTTTTCAGAATTCTTTCCGATTTCAACTTCCATCAATAAGTTGTCCGTCGGTTTACGCGTTAGTTTTGACATCAACAAAAACCTTTTGGGAAAACCTGTTTTTTTTTTACTTTCTTACAAACGACTATAATCTACATTAGTATTCGGGAATATTTTTTAATCCGCTTCTTCTCAACTTACGATGATTGCTTATTTTCAACTAATTTGATACATTATTTAATAATTTAATTGATTTCAGTAACCAGAAAAAATTGGTTTTAATTTTTCAAGGTCTCGCGTGTTTGAAGTTCTTATAACCCGATGCAACGTAATATTTTTGTAAAATATGTCTGCTTTATTTTTTGTTACGAAAAATGATTTGATTTTTCAGTCTAGATGTTACATTTTCATAAACGTGTTGCCTTGTCGACGGTGTATTTACTGAATAAATCACGTACAGCTGTTAATTAAGTGCACGATTGTAATTTTATTTGATAACATTATTACAGGTAAATTCACTCGACATGGGCATTATTAGTGATTTGAGTTTTGTTTTTTTTAACAGATTCTTTTGAAAATGTAAAAAACATCATCAATTTCCAACAAGTAATCAAATAAATGAAAGACTTGCCGTCACTAAGTTAAACGCTATATTTTGTAATATTAAATTGTTTATATTTACAACAAAGTAAGTTTGTTTAAGTGTGTTTTTATATCCGTTTTTCAAATAGTTTATATTCAAAAACCGTTATTGGCTTATTATTTATTTATTTTTTAAAACGAAGAATTCTAATTACAATTCCAAAACAGATAATACATATTTATCGAAGGAAGCAATCACTTTGTAGCTTGACATTATAATTTAAATAAAAAAATATTTTAGTTTTAAGCCACTTTATTTATACACAAATAACAATTCAACCGGTTTCGGTTTAACTTAGTTTATATATATACGAACCTGAAGAAGGTTAAGTTTGACCGAAACCGGCTTAAAACTAATTTTTTTTTTTTTTTAAAGATAATACATACATTATAGAATAGATCACCAGTTTTCACTTAAATAATGAAGGAAAGATAGTTGGCTATGAGTTCGTTGTTACCTCTCTGTTATTCTTAGAACAACTACAGGCATTTCACATTCGTTTTTTTGTTTATTTGTAAATGGTGTCTGTTTTTATTTTAATAAAAATTATCACCAGTTTCCACTAAGATTATCAACAACAACAAAAAATACTTACGTAGCTATACGTAAGTTGTTTGTTATCTTTTAATAGATATTTATAATAACATAAACATTTAAGCCTGTTTTCAACCTTGGCTCAGGTGAAACTAAAATATTGCTGTGATAAAAACATAAGACACCTTTGCCGTTAAGTTTATTACAGCACTGATTACAATCATCTTCATAATATTTACTATTTGCACATCCAACGGAATCGATAGATAGACAATCTGCAACCATAATAAGATTATTTTTGGTACATTTCCATCTCATTTTCCTGTGATGGCGATTTTAAATAAAAGTAAAAGTGTTTGAGATCATAATCTCGGGTTTGTTTGATATAATCCGGTTTATTTCTGTTTCTAAATCTAGATCGCATACATTTTTGTTATTTTACTTTTTGTGTTACGCACATTGCTGTGAAAACGTAAGCAAGTGCGTAAGTAAATGACTAAGTATTTTTTTTCTTCGTATATCTCACTCTGATTGGATGTAAAAACAGTATACGAGTATATTTCGATGTTTTATATTTTGACGTCAAATATAATATTTATTAATTTAATTGAACAATTGAAAAAAATAAAACAAAAAAATCCTCATTTATTCTTTTTTTACAATTTAAATCATTTTTCAGAGATCTGTAGTTCATGGCAAAAGTGGTATCGTGAGCTGAAAATATTTACGTCGTTCGAGAAACTCTCTGCACAAAATAAACTGTGAAAATTTCATTTCTTATGTTCCGAGGAACTGATTTCTCCTTTAATGCTAAGAGAATGTGGAAAATTTTTCAAGAACATTTACATTTATTACAGTTTACAGTATACCCTTGGCAATATGGAAAGCTAGATGAGTATATTATGATTATTAATCGTTGGTGTTTGGGATTTAACAGTGAATATATTAATTTTAGTAGCACTAATTATAAACACAGCTACTCTTTGCCAAGTTAAGTTGAGTTTAAGAACAGTTAATATCTGCACATCATTCTTTCAAAAAGTATTGGCACTCGACCACTCTATCTATTGAAGATTTTTCGACTTTATATTGCCCGTTTCAGCTGTGGCTTTTCTTGAACTTTCTGGAAATTTCTACAGATGGTGGTTAATACCTTCATGCAGTGGGGTTTAATTAAATTGTTCAACTGTTGTTATTGTGTGTTAATAAGTGGAAAAAGTCAACAACCTACTTATCAAGTATTTTGGTAGACTCTAACAGAAAAACAATAGGGTTTAAAAATATATCGCAGTAAAATATATTTACATAGATTTGAATTTTTTTTAAAAGAGCTTTCCCTTTGGGTGGAATCGCTTAGCAACTCTAAGCTGTTTGTTATAAATTATGATAACTTTGATGAAATATTGTTTATCGTGACAATCCAAAATCGTGTACGAGTATAATAAATAACATATCGTTTGACTGTGTTAGCTTAGAAACCAAAATCTAACTAGCTTGCGAAAATAATCATTGTTTTTAAGCATAACATGTTTTTATTTAATAACTGTTGTTGGCAAATTTAAATTAAGCCAGTCAACAATCAATTTAAATTAGCATAATTATATAAGAAGCCCTTTATCAAAGCTATTTTGCAAATGAAAGTACAATCAAACGGAACAGTTATGTCCGTTTAATCTCTAAATTATACGGGACGTTGAAATTATTCCCATTAATTCCGCTAAATCGCATTGTTATCGGAGAAATTAACCCAAATAATTATCACAACGCAGTTTGCATTCCATTTGCATTTACTTAACTTAAGTTCGCATCGTTAATATCCTCCGTTATGTCTCGACCCACGAGCCTTATATTTCCTATTATTAGCAGATAGTAGTTTAGCTACCCTACCACCCTACCCTACCCTACCCTACCCTACCCTACCGTACCCCATTACTCGTATTGAAAATACTGTACATTGAAATTCGAAAATGTGGCAGTAAAACTATTTCGTTCTTTAAAACTGAAAACAAAAATTGCTATTCCAAACATTCCAACGATGAACTCTGGCGTCATGAAATTTGCATAGCTTTCTGTGAGAAATATCTGCGTCAACACAACTATTTTACACTCGCAAAGTCACTTCCATCATGACATATATAGTTTTTGAAATATCAGTCAAACTGGAAAACATACCTTGTATTTCATACATTTCAGTTGTTCAATTAAAAAAATGTAATAAACTACCCTTAACACTAGAGTGACACTGAGTAATAACTATAAGCTTTTGAGGCATTGAAATGTCAACTCAAAAACAGCAAAAAAAAAAACGCTACATAGTGTTCATTCCATATTTTTCAATTGATTAATGACAAAAAAACAATTGTAAGAAGTCTGCTGAAATCCCGGGCGAAACCGGGCGGTAAAACCAATACAGTAATAAACACAATGATAAATAGCCATGGAACAACATAGCGAAATATTTT
The DNA here is from genome assembly GCA_022651775.1 of Drusus annulatus. Classification (NCBI taxonomy): domain Eukaryota; kingdom Metazoa; phylum Arthropoda; class Insecta; order Trichoptera; family Limnephilidae; genus Drusus; species Drusus annulatus. The sequence continues at coordinate 1,712,615 of JAGWCC010000218.1, forward strand.
GCAACCGCAAAGCATAAAATGAAGCAATGTATTCTTCGAATATCTGCACCCACGATCATCCAAAGAAGTTCTAATTACCTATAATAAAATATTATTCCCTCAACACGGAATTTTATACCCGATTTCCAGCAATTCTTGCATTCTCTTTAATGTGAGTAGGTACACCTACATTGTGCATTGTACATACACCACGCAGTAGATTAAGCTTTTTGCTCTACTTTCAATGAATACATTTACAGACGAGAATAACGTTATCTAATCAACAATCAATAACATCGTTGAAATGAAAAATAAGTACCGTCTGGAAGCATTTTCATCGTGATGAAAAAAAAGTCAATGTTTTGGTCCATGATTCATTTCATCTTATCGCGTTGTAATTATGTATTTCTGTCATTTAATATTAAAAGCTGCTTTATGTCATGTCTATAATGGTATTGAATATTATTTGTAAGTTGAATCTTTACATCACAACACTTGAATAATTTGCATTTCTCCGTGAATAAGTTTAATCTCTTATATTAAATTAGAATTAACTCTAAAGCTTTTATGTTTTTTTATGAAGTATGTTTACAAGAGACGGAAAGACTGATAAGAATATTGAAAGAAGAGTAAATGCAGGAAACTCCATTAATGGAGGACTGAACGCTGTTGGCGCAAATAAGAAATTGTCCAAAAAAGTGAAACCAGTAGTCCACAATGGAGTGATTATACCAACTCAGATGTATGGCAGTGAGGTATGGAACGGGCAGAGGAAGGATGAAAGTAGATTGAATGCTGTGGAAATGAGATCTCTGAAAGGTATGCGCGGTAAAAGCATGTATGAACGTATTAAAAATGTGGAAATCCGGAAAGAATGTAAGGGTTAAAAGCTGATGATAGCGTAATGAATAGGATCAAAAAATGGACGCTTATATGGTTTGGGCATGTAGAGCGAATGAACGAAGAAAGGAGTGTGAAAAGAATATATTATGCGAAAGTGAATAGAAAAAGAATCCCGAGAAAGACATGGCACGATCAAGTAAATCAAATACTTGAATCGGGTCATGTGAAGAGTCAGAATAACAGAAGAGTATTTATGAGACAATGTAGCAAGGAATGTGTGCCAAGACCGATTTATATGGCGGTCCGTCCTCTCTGCCTACCCTTGCGGAGAAACGGCGTGATGATTAGTTAGTTAGTTATTTTTTAAATTAATAACTGAAATAATATCAATAATCTTCATCGTAAATATGAAACAGAAAAAATATAACGATCGCGACCGAGACTCGAACTCTAAACCTCTACTCTATCCAGAACAATGCTTCTGCCCATTCAGCCACCGAGACTTTATAAGAAATTTCCATTTTTAATCGACCTCATTCTTTATTTTGAAAATTATTAAAATAATTTATTTCAATTTTTCTTTCCATTTGGCTGCCATCTTTGTAGCCAAATGTTATTTCAATTATTAATAAGTTTAACGTCTTTAGTTGTGTACTTTAATAAATATAATAGTTACCTACCTACTTTGTGGAATAATATATGTGCTGGATGTACAAAAGAAAATATGAAACTTTTTTTCGGTAAATGATTTATATTTCGCAATTCCAAAGATTTTTAGCTTTAATATCGGCGAGACCTACCCGTACCAAAATGTTTACTTTCATATTTGTTTACAGAATAGAGTTTTATAAAGAAAGGAAAAACCAATTTATTTTTTAATACTGATCTTCTGAAGGTAGCGTAAAATACCCGCAAAGCCTTTAGAAATATTGTGAAAAGTAATCTGTCAGAAAACCATTTTCCAAAAGCAACAGAAACTCGTGGACTGTGAGATCTAGCGGCGTGAATTTCGCACAGCTTTTTCTGTCTTAAATGTTCTCATCAAAGCAACTATATTTAGTTTGCAAAATTATTTCGGTTATAAGTTATACAGTATTGAAATATCCTTTAAATGTTTTTTTATAATCACCATTTTGTTGGTATAAGCACTCCATTCAAACACATCCTGATGTTTACTAGAGAAGCATGGAACTGACAGAAGAAGGATGAAAGTAGACTGAATGATGTGGAAATGAGATCTCTGAGGCGTATGTGCGGTAAAACCAATGATTAACCGTGTTAAAAATGTGAATATCCAGAAAGAATGCAGGGCTGATAAAAGCGTAATGAATAAGATCAAGAAAAGGAACCTTAGATGGTTTGGGCATGAAGAGCGGATGAACGAAGAAAGGAGTGTGAAAAGAATATATGATGCGAAAGTGAATGAAAGAAGAAGTCGGGGACGCCCGAGAAAGACATTGCACTATCAAGTGAATCAAATACTTGAATCGGGCCATGTGAAGAGTCAGAATAACAGAAGAGTATGTATGAATGTAAATGAAGCATGGAGTGTGTGCCAAGACAAAGTTGTATGGCGGTCCGTCCTCTCTGCCTGCTCCTGCGGGGAAACGGCGTGATGGTTTGTTAGTTAGTTGACCATATTGTTTGTTCCGTGTTTCTAAAAAGATTTCGAAGTTCGAGCGAAGCCCAGTAGTAGCTGCTAGTTATTAATAAAATGTGGAATTTAAAATTGTAACTGATACATCCCTGATCTGACATTGTGCGCCAGAAATATCTCGACGAGTAGCGAGCACTGTTTACAGAGTATAGTTTGTTTATGGCTCGATTAATTGGGTTAGAACACCTAGCGGGCGAAGGCCAACCGAACTGTATACATTATTGTTTATGCTCGTGCGGTATACTTTATATTAGCCAAGCGTCACACGCCTCAGACCTGATGCTGGTTGTTTGGCATCTCTAGTCTATGTGAATCACACTCATACCTGATCGAGATGACCTGCTTTAAGGTTAGAAATGTTTACAATTCTTTAGCGATTTTTTGTTTATATTTACTAACATGCCGAGCATCGTGCGTGAACTGAACAGTCGAATGGATAACGAACATCTAGGAAAAGCTTTGCACGTTTTCAAAAACATATTCAATAATTTATTTATTTATATTCCAATTATTGCAAAAAAACACATGACACGACATGGGAAAAACAGCACATACATTATATTTGAATGAAGCAATGATAAAAATATACATTAGAAAGAATATTCAAGACAAAGCCTGAACAAGGATTTGGTAGAGTCGTAAAGAATGACAAAAATCATTTAGACTGGTACCAAAAATTTCGAGACCACGGCTTGAGTTAACAAGTCTCGACATTCGAGACAGTGGAGAATGATACCCATAATTAGTAGAGTGATGATTGAGGAATAGCAATTCATTATTTATAAGTCTACAACAAGGAATGTTGAATTGAATGAGTTGTAACATAGAAAGTGAGACTTTTCTACGCTTTTCTAATAAAGACATTTTTAATGTTTGTTCAATTTCATCATATGAATAATCTGCTTTTTCTCGCCCTAATCTCCGTGCAATTCCGCGTAAGAAGCGATGTTGTACGGTTTCAATATGATGAACAATTTGGTATCATCATCAGCCACTATCGATCGTTTCTTATTGAAGGCCCTACAAACGTCTTCTACTATTCTTGGCCCAGGCCGTGCTACTAGTAGTACCTCTGACATTTGTTCGAATTTAATTATATTTTTCGGTAGTATGTATCTTTTTTCTATTTAAAAAAACCGTAAATACAGTGATTTATTCAGAATATTATTATCGTATCACTTAACACACTGTTACAAGTTTTCAATATTTACAATATAGTTTATTCGTGATCTGTGCCGATTTATGATAATCATGTATCAGAAGGGCCTTAGGTCCAATCATTTAGCCTTCACATTGAGAAATAATTAACTTGCACGTTATTAGTAAGTTTGATGAAACAAATAAAAAATCACCACGTAAGGAATCATGTACGAACAAGGTCGGCGGCCATCTTGTTTGTTAGTCTAGGCCTCTATGTAGGCGGTGTTGGTTTTAGGGCGGCCCTTTTGGTTCCACTTGCGTACAATTGATGTGATTTTACTGGTTATCTATGTCTAATGACAATAATGAAAGCTATTGTAAAATCTAATGATAATGAACGATGATTGGTAATTATATAAATGATATGCCCTAATTAAATAATTAATAATACAGCATTGTGTCGTTAATGTCGACATTCGTCAATCTTGTTTAACATCAAATAATTCCAGCATCATAATGCCATCAGTATCGATCAGCAGTGACCTACTACTGCATTCACTGCGCCTATGTGAAATGTGCATCGTGTACAGCTGTTTAACGATTGTGTGCATTTTGAAAACATTGCATGTCCCGTACCTGCACCGGAAACTAGTAAACCATTTCGGTTATACATAGACAAGTCGGATGCACTTCCATAATGCATTATTTAAAGCGTAGTATTGATTCATCATATATCCACGAGAACTAACCACTGGTTCTTCGCCATTAATAATATCACTTATTCTAGACTTGGTTCATACTTGGAATTGCACATTCGCAACCTCTAATAAGACAGCAGAATAATCAATTATTTATCAATGACAAGCATATCAACGTTTATGGTCTTCAAATTCTATATTATTATTCTACTTTATCTTTACTAAAAAATATTTTTGTAACTAGCAGAAAATAGACACAATACTTACATACCTTGATACCCAAATCAATCCAACCCGGAAACAAAGCATTGGGTAGATATATCATAATCTTGGCAAACATTGTACAATTGAGTGTCATTTTATAGATTGAAGTAATGAATCTATTCTGATGAGTTTACCACATTGGTGATTTCCGTTTATTAATTGTATCGTGTGCTCTACCTTTTATGGAATGTTTGATTGGATAACAAAAGCTGGCACAAGATAAACCCCATAAATAATATAAATTATAATGGATTACAAAACGCATTGATTTCAAATAACCGTAAATTGTATTAAAAACACGGTTGCCTGAAATATTACTACAAAATAAAATTTTCGAAATATGCATGCATTCATTGAGCTCCTCATAAGGTTGATTGAAATTAATGATACTTGTAACCAAAGTGTTCATACCTGTTTTTGAGTTGTTGCTAAATTACTGCATTCTGCAAAAATACATTAATTTGATATTCTAGCAACAATTAGATGCTTAATTCTATTAACAAACACACACGTTGACATTATATTCAGCATCTGAGTCATTAAAAGGAGGTCTGTTTCCGGTTGTTAAAAATCCAACAGAATCAAATTGAATCGTATTAATATCTGTACGGCTCTAATCACATATAATCAAATTTGCTTCAGATGACAAGACACTTAGATACATTCTGAATAGATGTATTATTTGTCAGTGCGTGCGTGTAGCCTCGGTAGTTTGCACAATGTATTACAGAATGACCTCCATTACATTTATACAAACAGTCTCGAACTTCCAATTCATAACAACAACAATAATTCGTACAGCAATAAAATACGAATAATCAATTTCAGTTTACAGGCGGGTATTAGAACTTATCAACGTTTGATTGATAATATTATCTCTCGATAGTGGTCCTTTGAATGCCAGCGAAATGTCAATGGCGGATGATAACTGCATTTCCACAACGTGTGGGCGGCGCCAGTTATCGGAAGGTTGAAGGGACGAGAGTGCAGTTCAGATATTATCGGAGATAGAGCTTTCGGAGTATCGCGCCCTAAAGCTTACCATTAACTCCTACACACATGAGTGAAAACTTCAACAACATTTAGATTTCTTTAAGAAATTATGTGCACAAATAAATAATTAAGTTAAAACCTTTCAGGAATAACCCGTAGCTTAATATAACCTTGAGATAATCTAACCGTAGCCGTATAAATCTATAATATAAAGGTGTATCGTGCTAAAACACAGATCTTATTTGAATTTGTTTAAATATTCGAATTATCAATAAAACCCTTAGGTTTAAATATAATGAAAACTGTAAAAATTTTTCTATTTCAACATGCAGAAAGGGGGTGATAAATTGTATCTTAATAAACTGTTTTTTCCTGTTTGCGATAATATGACGACTAGGTTATCAAAAGTGTTCATTTAAAATCACCGATTTGTGAGAAGACATCATCCGTCAACTCATTTGAGGAATAGGAAAGTTTTTTGTTTTGAAATGTGGGCCGCGTTGGCACAAAGTAGAGAAAAGAAAAAGACACAATAATATAAACAGTTGTCTTGTAACGAAAATCGCGACGAAATGAGTTGCCAAAGCGGTCCTTTGCATTAGCATAAGTATTGTCTCTTAGCATAGATATTGACAGCATTCCCTCGAGAGACTTGAATAGTAACTTATTTGTAATATGGCCAATGTTGATCAATTCTAACAAACTATGTAAAAGAGGAAAAATATTCTTAACAACTTCAATAACCCTCGTTAGGCCACTTTTCTTTCCAACTATTTATTAATAATAGATCTTTCAGTAAGCACATTTACAGATTACAGGTATTAAATCAATGTATGGCAGCATTTAAAAACAGGTGTGAATTGCATACAGTCATTAGATTCCCATTACCTATTTATGCAAAATTGTGAATTTTTATCCCGGCTTTTTCGCAATTATTGCGAGTAGTACGTTTCTCCATTACGACACTTAAATACGCAACGATTACTGCAAATAGAAAAGCTGCGTCATACTTCAAATTCGGTACCTATCATTGATATTTAAGAACTCGAGCGCTTGGAGCGTTATGGTTAATGGTCTACGTATTTGTCGCACTGGAAAAAATACATATTTCCAGACGGAGTTTTTTCAATTTGTGTGTTGTTACTGCCAGTCTGGGAATCATAATGTTGATTGAAAATCTGCCATTTGTCTGTTATACAGAGGCGAAAAAAATTGTAAGAATATAACTGCATATTTTTGTGTGGCTGTATCGACAAGTTGACGATCGCATTGGACGTACAGATAGAGCGCGTGTGGGGATCGGCTAAATTAAAAATGAGAGGAACGCAACTGGGTTAGATTAGGTTAGGATAGATTAAGATAGGTATGCCCAATGATATTGTGAGCATGCCGATTTAGTTTTAGTTTTGATTGAATTTCGCATATGTATAGCAGTCTAACCTATAAGAAATATTAATCTAAAATAACATCTTTACGTTTTTCAGCATTTATAAGTGTACGAAAAAAACTGATAAACTTACGCATAAAATGAACGTGAAATTGTTAGCATAGTTGTGTAAGAACTAAAATTCATTTAGAGTTTAATATAAAAGAAAAAAATACGAAATGCTGGAAACTATGACGCTTAATGAAGATTACCCAAGTTCATTCGGTGGCTAAAACATTAACCTTTCCTCTTCACTGAGTCAACCTGTCAATCACCTGTGAACTTTGCTCGAACTTTTGTGTGGCGGTATAAAAGTACTTAGATGTGGGATACGCTAAGCGCCAAGCGCATTCAAACTTTATTTCTTTTTGAGAACTAACAATTATTTCCTAACTTTTTTTCCCTGCGAGTGTAACGTCTGAACGTTTTTGATATGCAAATGTTATTTTTTTGCTTTGTGTGTTTACAATCTTGAGATTGCATAGAAGTGCAAAGTAAAGCAAATTGCAATGTAAGAAAACAATGCAACATAAAACGTCATAACCACAAAACTATGTTACTATGGAGAACAGATAATCAGTAAAGATAAGGCAAGAAGTTGAAAGAAAACAAATGTTTAAAGAAAATATTATTATGTTAATACTATACAGGGTGTTTCAAAACGTACTCTATAGATTTAACTAGTGATTCTCGAGCTTATTTGGATTAAAAAATGTATGAGTTGATGGTATTTTTGTATTAAATAAACTCAGGGAATGTTTTAAAAAGTCTTCCGGGGCACTATCTGCAGCACACTGTATATAAGTTCACAATAAAAACATAATACTATGAAACACTGATTGAATCATAATACCAGTTGGTTTAGCATGCAACGAAGAAAATTTTGCTCCTGGGTTTCTATCAACGATCATTACACTACGTAACTTCTCTTTTTTAACGTTTCGGTCAGTCTTGTAGTCGTCCATCATCAGTGCAGTTGTGTGGAGTTTTGAAAGTCCAAATCAGTCTAATCGTGTTTGAGATCGCCCTAACTACAAATAGCGTTTTGAATTCAGAGTTCTTCTCCATCACTGATCAGTGATTGTTTTCGTAGTTTTGCATTCAGGTGTCAATTAAAATAAACAGTATCATTTTCTAAGACACTTTCAATAACTCTCTTTCAGGTGTACATCGAAACATTCAACTACATTTTTACACAAAACTCGTTTTATAGGTTTTCTTAAGGCTTCGAATTCCGTAGTAAAAACACGTGCACTTTTGCGCTACCTACGGGTAGAGGATACGGGGTAACGTAGAGTTATAAAGTTTTCTTTATCAAGTTAACGACTCTCTACTTTCAGTTGTTTTACCTTTATGCAGTATAATACTCATTTCCCAGGTGCGGTTTTATTTTTTTATTTGTTAAAGGTGGGCGTATTGCTTGGTACTCGTAGCAACTTCCTCCAACCAACCCATATTTACAGTAGGAATAAAATCATATCGTCGTTGGAAAGGCAAAGGGCTTATGCGACACTTTGGTCAAAAATGAGTTGAAAATGCAGTTTTGATCAGTTATTTTTTCTGCATCGAAGGCTTTGACTCTCGTTCGATTCTGAAGACTTTTGTTTTCCTTCAGCCATCCAAAACATATTTACCATTTGGGAGAAGGCTTGACTCGCGTCACAGGTTTGGGACTTTTTTAGCTTTTTTTCAAACTGAGATAACTCCTTTTTTCAAAATCTAACCAGGTACTGAAGACTTACGAATTTTATTGTAAAACAAAAAAAACTTTCAAGTGCTCCTGGTGTAAACTTCGCAAAATGGCTCTTCAGATCTTTTGCCTTTCCGGTGACTATATAACGTTTTTTTTCATTTATCATGAGTGTTGAAGGAATCGGAGTAGGTGAATGCGAATGGTAATTTGAAGTTTAGTAAGTACTTGGCTATTTAAATCTAGTTACATTTTATTTTAAGCAAAATTTCGACTATGATTGGTGGATTTTCACTAGAAGGATAATGTCAGTATTTTAAACAAAATAACAATAATAAATTTCAAATATCCAAATGCAAAAAAAACATACAAACTTGATAATTATGAACTGCTCACATCGGGCTTTAAATCCGACTGCTAATAGAAAGAGGTCCAACATTCTTACCACTTTGGATGAATATGTATCTTAAAAAATACATCCTAAGGTTTTTAGCGTTTTTATGGGTACCACGTGTTTGTTTAATCATTTATTTTGAACGGTCAATGTGTTTCGTAGCTTGTACTTTAATTTGACTATGCAAACGATAACAATGAAATAATTGCATATTTAAAAAGATGGCAACGCTTCGAGGATTTGAATAGGGGAACCCAGTATGGGGGGGACAGGAAGGGTCCCCAGTGGTCCGTTAAGCAAAAATGGGGTCCCGTTCGCCCCCCACCCTCGTCCTATCGGGACACGGAACGGGGAAGTTTAATTGAATCGCTGATACGTTCATACATAATACATATTTGTACACAGATTGACTCAATCAATTTAACTCACTTGTGTGAGGTTTGAATCAGTGTTTAATTGTTTAATTGTAAAGATTTATTTATTCACGCTCTTGCAAAATGAACAAGCATATTATTACGAGTTTTTATGAAAACAATCCTTTTTAAAATTTTATTTGTATTTTGTAAATATCGCACAAGATTCCCACATGCTCCTAACTTTCCAGATCCAGTGGGACTATGGCAGCCCCAATTGAGGTATGTTTTGAGGCTTAAAGGAGTGGAAAGGGTAGTAAAGGGAAAAGAGGAAGGTCAAGAAGTGCCTGACTATACAGATCTGGTTACCAAACATGATTGAAGTAATCTCAAATAACGTTTCGATTCCAAAAGGTGCTCATTCACCAAGGCAATACTGAGAGTATCTACCACTATCAAACTTTCCGCAAATATAATAATTATTTATTAAATGTGCAATAACAAATAATAGTGAAATAAATTTTATTTTCGAACTCCAGTATTCGAACCCGCAACCTCTAGATTAGTATCCAAGGATCTCAAACGCTCTACCACGGAGGTCGTCGTGCTTCCACTTCATCGAGCAGAGTGAAATATACTCAGTATCACCCTGGTGAGAGAACACACTTCAGAATCAAAAGGTTTCTTTAAATTTGCTTTAACTTTGTTTGGTGACCTAGCCAAGTACTTGAAAACCTTCCTCTTCCCCATTTCACACCTCACCTACCTCCCTTTCTTCACCCCACAACATTTCCTAAAAAGGGGTATGTGGATGAAAACACAACTTCTCGTAGTATATTATTGTTTTTCACTTAAACGGATGTTACAAAGCTTCATAGCTCATGAATGAAATATCGTTTCGCGTTTTCGAGTACTGTTGACCTAAAAATTCAAGAGAAAAATTTCATGACCTTAGAACTCACCGAAAGTTTTTACTGCGTCAGTAAACAGATTTTCGACTTAACCTAATTTTTAGTTTTTTCTTGTTATGTATGTTATGGTGTTTTTTATTATTCTTATTATTTCAAATATTGATGATGGCAACACATGTGTTATACGACACCCGCTCTGATTCAATCTTTAAATGCATCGTTTAGAATTATATTGATAATAGATAAGATTTAGATAAAAGTCCACAATAGTATTTTCCTAAAATGATAAAATGCGACGCAATACATCCAAATCTAATCATTGTATTGATTTTTCTTTCAATGATGTAATAGATAGGAAAATCATATAAGAAAAAAATATTACTTTAAAAATATATACGTATTTTATATAATATATAAAATATCTCAAGACTGTTATTCAGTGCATCATAAGATATTTTCCAATAAATGGGTGTACACTATTAAAATGTGAATTTAATTTTAAAATATTCACCAAATAACTTAAATGACCAAAAAAATGTTTTTCTTTTATGGCACGATTTTTAATAATGGTAATAATTATTTAAACATTTTTTTTTATTCGTTAAAACGGGTAATATTTGAAGTTTTAGGTGACGTCATATGATTTTTTAGATGACGTCACATGGCTATCGATCACCTCCGCGATGTCCCGAGTGACGTCCCGAGCGGCATCGTATGACGTCAGTCACGAGATATACCCACGAGACCGAGCGTTTAGTTTTGTTGATATCTTAAAATAATTGAACATTGCAATTTCCTTGTGCTTACGTATGGGTGCGACATTTTTTTTTAATTGAGATCAAGCGATAAGCGATTGAGTACCTATAATACATTTTAACAGACAATTTTTAAAAAACTATATTTAAAATGTACGTCCATACGGCTTACTTTTTAAAAGTGGAACCAATGTACGCGTGGAGTTAAATTAAAATTCACAGAATTAAAAATAAAGGTTGGCTACACTTCAAGGAAGTTATACTGTTTGAGACTATGCATCATAAGGCTTCCTTCGTTTCTGTAGGCAGTAATCATCAAAAAAATATTCTAAGCTTGATTCTTTATCGACGAAGTAGTACTTACCCATCAAAAATCTTTTCAAAAAATTGAGTGACATTCAACTGTCAGATCAGACTCTGTAAAACAAAATTTCTCAATTTTCACCATGCCAAGTCAAGTTACATCCTGTGATTTTTCACGGTTTTCACTAACTTACAGTAAAACCTGCGTATTCAGAATTGACGTTTTTCATTCGATGTGAATTTATATTTTACACAAAAATTAATAATTATTTGAAAAACCTGTTAAATAGAGAGGAGGCCATATGCCACAAACTGCACAAATTAATTAATTTCCGCGTCTATTCAATTGACTAACGAGCACTTCATATTATGTGTGGTTTCCACCCATCTAGATTCCTGATGACATTTCTTTCCTGACAATTTAATTAACAGTGTGCATACAACGCAACAATACAAACATAAAAGTGATCACTCAACTCACATCGATCAATTTAGTTGAGTGGCTATCGAACGGCAAATGATTTAAAAATAGTAAAAAAAAAATAATATATTTTGAACTTTTTTCTTGTAGATATTGGCCATTAAAAGTCAAATGTTTTATGTAGAGTGTTTCCGAACTGAATTCGAAGAGTTTTTTTGATCACCTATTAGAATAATATTCTGCCATAACTACCAGCTAACCATCGCGTCATTTTACCTAAGAGGTAAGCAAACAGGATGAAACGTCGCATACCTTGGCATATACACTCGCAGTCATACATTTTCTAATGTAAGCTTTTCTGTAATTTCGACATTCTTAAGAACCTTTTTTCATTCGTATTTTATTTTTTATTACCGTTTAGAGCCAGGGAAACTATGGCATTCCCGACCGGGGTATGTTGTAAGGTTGAAGATGTGCATCGTTTTATCATTTAAACAGTTCATATAGATTTTTTGATCAAATATATTCTCAGATTGTATACGATTCCTTCCTCTCTATTTTTAATAAAATTTATCTGCATTCTTTAATCATTTAAATTCCGGTATTTTGAAACAGCCGACATGTGTTTTTATCACGGGTCGTATTTTTTTTAAATACTTTAATTACGGTTATTTCCACCGTCCATATAATCCGCTTCCATACAAAACAATACGTGCGAACATTTGTACAGATGTCGGATACGGTTTTACTCACACTATGCTAATGTGTTATCACTTCCTGGAAAAAAAGTATTTTTGCGTTTCGGCACAAAAAGAAAACGTGTTCTTACAAAGAAACCAAAAAAGGCAATACGAAATAGCGTATTAATAGCTGAAACCGATGGAAACATTAACATTTCTCAGTTTTAAAATCGATGCGAAAATAATTATTTTCAAAATTGTGCGGCAGGCGCTACACGATTAGGTTCAGTGTGACAATACTTCAAATGTGGCCAGCAACGATAGCTATTTTCCAAAATTATTTATTTACGTTATGTAGGTACTGTACTACTTATTCATGTGTAATAATTCACTAGGAAGCTTAAATATGCATCAACGCATGACAAGGGTGAGTTGATATCCCCGGGCACAACTCATTCAATAAACACTCCATACTTTGTTCTGCATAATGAGATATTATAGGGGTAGAGCACGCCTCCAACGCGTGACTTCACTACTTCTAGTCCGGGACATTGGTTCCGGAATGGTTAAATCTACGGGGGTTAACAAGTTTTAAAACTTTAGCCGTATCGCGTCCCCAACATTATGTACTTAAACATTAATCCAAAATCTGTATGTTGTGTTTTAATAGTGACAATATGTGAGTTTGTGCACAACATAATGTACTGGGATATTTTATAATAAATAAGCTTTACGTGTTTTAAAAGTATATAACTAGTATTAGTTCTAACGTGTACTATAAGTTAGTACTATCCGATTTTGCTTGAAATACAACGCCTTTTCTCGAAATCTTTCATCTTATTAAGTTTTAAATATATTTTTATTTGAAAAACTATATACCATGACTTCGTATCATATTTTTGACAGTTAAATTGATGTCGCAATATTTCATAGATTCTCATGATTATAATTAAGTAGAATACCTCTAGCGGGGAAAACTTCAAACAGAAACCGGTTAGTAGTTAAGTGGACAAATATGTAACTAAGTCCTCCACCATTGCACAAGATACATTTTGCAAAAACATAACACAGCAGAAACAGTACTGTTCACTTTTTACGCAATGTACGCATTGGTTAATTACGGCGGGTTTATAGGTTGCCGCGATATCTCAGCAAATTAAAAGCGAGTATTCCGAATAGTATAAAAATTTTATAATAAACCCTGTTTCAACGTTTGATTTAAGAACATTAATTAACCGATATTAAATTTTTACTTTAGTTTTCGTGACACAAAACCCATATGATAATAATAATATTTGGATAACTTGTATGGCGCCGTTTTTGTGAAAAATCACCTCAATGGCGCTGTATCTGTTTATTGCACGATTATTTTTGAAAAAAATTGCATGGCGCTTGAAATTTATGTTGAAAACAATAAGAAAAATCGAATGGTTCATAGCTACAAAATCTTGACGTAACATTTTCGTACGAGAAATATTAAACAGAATTATTAGTACGCGTCGTGCTATTTCGCACATTCAGACATATTCACATATTTCTTGGTGATAAATCCGAATGTCACCCTAACTTTCCCCATTACCAGGCGGAAAGCATCGCGGTGCCCACGCTAACGGCCACTACGTCGCATGCTCCAAACGAATCACTTACGTGTCGCGATACGTCAAGTGCGATAAGAATGTGCAACGTAGTCACTCAGTTATTACGACACTCGTCCTTGAATACCGTAATGCCTACTCACTTATCCGTTAATCTGACGGTAATTTATGCCCTTAAGAAAATCTTGTGTAAACATCCTTATTTATTATTATTTAATACTTTGTTTCCTTTCAAGACTCGGCTCTGGATGAAAAATTAATTAAAGTAACTTAGTCATTCTAGAATGGTACCTTATTTCCGGTAAACTGATTTAGGTCCTTTTCACCAGTTTTCCGGGGGCACATCTGAATCAAGTGACTCCCAATGCCGTCGACTGGCTGAATAACCTTGGTATGCCACTTTGATCTGAATCAACTCTCCCCCACTAATGAAGAAGAAGAATTCGGATTGATGGTTATATACCCCTACTATTCTGAAAGTACCTTCACCTTCCCAAAGGAGCGTTTTTTTGTATTTGTTCACGTGAATAAATCACGATGGATTTTGAAAATGCGACCGCAGTGCCCGTAATCAAGCATCTAACCACTCTGCCATGAAAGTCTTTGCATATGAACGTTTTAAAATCATCACACGACACATTTTAGCTATTTACCAGGATTTTTTTTAACAGCTTATTGATGGAAACTCGTGTAAGCACGTACTCTGTGCTGAATCAATAAAAAACGAAATCATAATTTTAACTTTTTTACTTTAAAAACATTCAAGCAAAAGAAATTCGCCAAAATATTTAATTTTCTGTTCATCACCTCAAAATCGTTACGACAGAAATAGACCTGGCGGAATGGCGCATTGCTGAATATTGTTGGTGAAATTTCCAGCATAAATAATGCGATAATATCCACCTCAACATCAACACAAAACTTGTACATTTTCTCGTTGACTTTCATGCTATGTAATATAAAAGGCTTAACTTAAATGTAAAGCGTATTTGTTTTCTGCAGCAAAAAAAAACTCTTGAACGGTGAGCTCCGGTGTCAGAAAATTAGCACAGCTTTAATACAACCTTTCTGACCAAGCGGCTACGAACCTAGAGGTTGCGGGCTTGATGCTCGACGCGTATTACTAAAATAAAATTTCGGAGTGATAAATACTCAATATCAGTAATAAATAAGTATCGCCAAAGAATCAAAACGTTTCTTGAAATGGCAATAGCGTGTTTGGTGACCAGATTTGTATAGCCAGGCTCTTCCTGGCCTCCCTCTTTCCTATTTACTTCCCTTTCCACTCCTTAAGCCTCAAAACATACCTCAATTGGGAATGCCATAGACTTTCTGCCCCGGACAGTTGGGACTCTTCTTTATTTATAGTAAATATCGCACATTAGGTATATTGATTGTGCCATTTTTTTTAAATATTGTTGAATTTTTATAGAAAAAGGGTTGTTGGAACTGTGGCAAAGCCAGGCAGTAACCCCGAGGAGTAAAACTTTTAACAGTTCTTAATTTCTGTTTTGATTAATTTAATGTGTTCCAAGCTCGTACTACGTGTTGCAACCTATTGAAACATTTTGCAACAGCTGATCGGAGACCCAATGTCAATAAGTATAACGGATTAATAACTTTAACTAGATCAATATATAAACTAACAAGAATCACAAGCACCACGGCCCGCCTGCTCGGGCTTTGCTTAATAAATTGATTGTCATAACAATTGTTTAATACACCTTAAACTAGCTTATAATAACTAGTACTGTTTCTAAGTTGTATTTAATTTGAACCGTTCAGAGATTGAAGCCTTAAAGTTTATAAACAAAACATTGATTTGTTGAAAGTAAATACGCATTTTTGACCTTTACAATGAAAAATAAAT
The DNA here is from genome assembly GCA_022651775.1 of Drusus annulatus. Lineage (NCBI taxonomy): Eukaryota > Metazoa > Arthropoda > Insecta > Trichoptera > Limnephilidae > Drusus > Drusus annulatus. The sequence continues at coordinate 1,728,587 of JAGWCC010000218.1, forward strand.
TCCGTCACTTTCCGCTCAGAGATTCCGCTGATTCCGCTAAAAAGGTAAACATATTATACCTGAATGTATTAGATTTTCCGTGATGATCTGATTAGGCCGGAGGCCGTTCATTCTTTAGGTTTCCGCTCAAATGGCGCAGGTTACTCCATTAGATGCAAAAAACATTATTATTTTTTTTTATAAGTCTACTGTGACGTGGTTTCCTCTTTTGAAATAGCAGTTATTTTGGACACGCTCATCTTTTATCTAACGTGCTGCCTAACCTACGCGACGTTACGTAAAAAAATTGAGTAAACTTATTTTTGGTTCCCTGTTTCGAAAGCAGTGTGACATCAAAAAAGCAACCATAGAAATGCTTCGTTTCTTCTATTGATAATATAAGTTAACTTCTGACATATTTCCAAGTTTCTCGACTTTCATTTTCTGATTACTTCATATATTCTGCGCGTAGACGCGTAACTAAGAATAATTTAATATTTAACTCCAGTTCTAGCAGTTTAATAATCCGAAACATATTTTGTTTTGGATAATCACAATCCTGAAGTATGTATGCACGTAGGAAAAACCTTTTTCTTTTTATTTATTAATGTCGGGATTCGAACCCGCGACTTCTGGATCAAGAGTCAAAACGCTTTCTATGAAGGTGTTAAGTCTTAAAATAATCGTTTTTCATTTGTTAAATATGTAATTTTTGTGAAGGTTTACATTCGTGATAAATAAATAACTTTGCATTAATCATTTAGTTTTTTTTTCCTAAATATAAATAAAATACTTTACCTAATAGTTTCATCACTGTTATAATTTTTTTATGGGAGCATTTAAAAAAAAAATTCTTGCAAATTATTTTTCTTCTTTTTCTTGTTTTTCTGTAAACTGTTTTTTGAAAACACTTAATCAAAGTTTTTTGGCAAAAGAAAATATGACGAAGTTATTTTCCTTCGTCATAACCCAAAAATATCAAACTAACAATATTATTGTAGAAGGCAAGTAATGGTTAGTGTAAGCTGGTATCTGTCATTTCACGTTATAATTGATAAAGTGCTCCGATACTTAGAATAATAAATTGTGAATCGAAAATAAATTATTTATGGCAATTGCATTGGACTGCCAACAAGTTAAAGACATTAATCTAAAGATTAAGTAACACGGTTGGTTATATTTTTCCTATTTGTCATCAATTAGATACGGACAACATCGACTTTCTCTCTTAAGAACTGACCAAAAATCAATCTATTACACTTGATGGTGCGGACATAATCAAGTCGGTCATAAGTACTGCCGGGATTCTTGTCGCAAAAACAGGGCTTCAAGTTTCGAAAAATAATTTATTTTTCAAATATAAAGAAACAATATATGTAAAACAGTTAATTTAGATTATTATTTTTATCATGTTTGAGCTTTAGACTTTTTTATGATACGTTTAGTTGAAAGGACGTAGATTTGGGTGTTTCAAACTTTGTTTCATTTGACATCGTTACAATTCAACGGTTAGTTCTATTTCGTTTAATTGGACCTGTAAAACGTCAATTCTAGACCCGTGTCAGCTTTTGAACAAGTTGTATTCAGCTGGCAAGTATAATAATATGGCCGCTATGCTTTTCAGCTGATTAAATTTTGTTTAAAGCTAAAACGACCCGACAATAGGCATTTTACAGGGACCTTTCAAATGATAAAAGTTAAAAACCTACCAACCTAAGAGTTTATAGCTTATTTTTTCAAATAATAAAAAAAAACTGAAGGGTTAAGTTTTTCTCAAACACCATGTATAATTATAAAAAAGTGTTTGGTATTTGAAAAAAATACAATATTTTTCTCGAGAGGTAAGCCCCTAATTTTGCGATGGGTATCCGGGTCCTAGTGATAAGTTATTTGCTTTGATATTATTTCGTAAGACGCTCTTGACGTTTCGCAAAACATGGCGCTATACAAATTATCCAATTATTAATAGTTAGTAATATTTAAGTTATGGGTCACTGCTAACTACAAAACGCCCAGACAGTTGTTCAAGATATATCGAATTGGAAAATAACAATTTATTGATGAATTTGTGAAACTTGCAATTTTTTTTATAAACAATTTGGTAATTATCGTATCGTTTATTAATAGTGTAACAGAATGGATAAGTGGAGACAGGAAAAAGTTGATTAAATATATTCTTATTATTAGAATGGCATTTTTTGTTGTTGAGAAGGACAAACATTACCGGTCTGTAGCTGAGTGGAGAACGCGTCGGATTAGTCCTCCATCATTGGACAAGCAACATCTTCCGCTTTTTATGATGGCAGTAGGAGTTTTTCAAATATTGTCAGGTTATTCTAACCCGGGAATGTTTGTCTTACTTTTTAAAAATAAGAAATTCCTGGGTTACGAATAACCTGACGATATTTGAAAAACTCCTACTGCCATCATATGACTGAAAGATGTTGCTTGTGCAATGATGGAGGACTTAGCTAGCAGAGAAATTGAACCCACGTCGGCTAGGTGGGAGTCCGACGCTTTCGTCCACTCAGCTACTCACCTATCTTTCGGCTTTTGATATTGATTGTTCACAAATCGATCGAGAATCAAGGAGAGCGAAGTCAAGCTCAATTCCAGGTCTTCACCGTTCTGAAGGCATTGGGCATCAGAACCATTATTTGCACACATTTTTTCAAATTGATTAAATTTTCATCGCCTTCGTGCAGTATTAATAAATCCCTCACTAAAAAAATAAAGATGGGGTATTTCGAATCATCGTCACATCCAACGATTAGCGCCATTTTGTTAATGTACGCATTTATCATTGATGTTCCCCGTTAAACGTTGATTTTAGGCATATAACAACATGACCACAATCACAATTTGTTCAAAAGCTGAAACGGACAGACAGTTGATGTTTAACGGGGACCGCTTCAGAGTGGTAGATACTCGAAGTATTGCCCCGGTGAAAGACCAACATTCAGAATCGAAACGTTGCTTGAAATTGCTTCAACCGTGTTTTTTTTTTTTACATGAATACCGCACAAGAGTCTCAACTGCTCCCAACCGTCTAGAGCCAGTGATGGCATCCCCAAACAGGGTATTTTGTGAGGCTGAAGGTAGTGAGGAGGGGAAGGAGATCGGGAAGAGGAAGGTTGGGAAGTACCTGGCTATTCAGATCTGGTCACCAAACACGGCTTAAGCCATTTCAAGCAACGTTTCGATTCTGAATGGTGGTCTTTCACCAGGGCGATACTTAGAGTATCTACCACTCTGGAACGTGCCGCAAATATACTTGTTATTATTTTTACATGAATTAAATGTGTTATGACACATATTAATTAAATAAAAGTTATTGGCGCACGCCGGGTTTGAACCCGCGACCTTTGGATTCGTAGTCGGGCGTCTTACCACTCGACCATGGAGGCCGTCAAAGTCGTGTTTGATCTAAATAGTCAAGAACTTTCCAATCTTCCTCTTTCCCATCTCCTTTCCCTTTCCATTCCCTTCAACCTCACTACATACGCCAATTGGGGATGCCATAGTTCCACTGGCTCCGGACAGTTGGGATACCGTATTTACACAAAGAGAGATGTTTAAATGATGGATTTTTTCAATGAAAGTAAATAAATAAAATAAAAATGTATTTCTCTGTATTTAAAAAAAATATGTTTTAACGTTGATCGAGTGTTCTTCAGCCTACGCTTTTTGTTGGTGCATGGTAACTCCATTAGCACTCGTGCGAAAATGCCCCGCAAGAATAAATACGTGAACAATGAACAAAGTATATTGTGACTAATAAAGGGCTATTTCAGGATCTAATGCGTTACCCTTGTCACGTAACTCACCTATTAAAAGAAGCTTACTGCCGAATAACATCGCATACTTGAATAAATTACATACCGTTTACTAAACATCATAATACAGCATTTGAAATCTGTACCTTCATCAGCCTCGTTCAGTCACCGCGAGGCTAGCGCATGAACCGCTCTCAACTAGCAAGTATTTGGTATATAACTTTGCTTACGCTGTGTTTTTTCGAAATTCGAGGCTTTATTGTAAAAAAATTGGTTACTTATTTTTACTTTCTCCCATCTTTCGGTCAGCGTACGAATCCCGCGTTGGAAAAACTGGTCATCTTATGAAGCGATCCACGAATCGATCCAATTTTTTACTTCTTTATGAGACCGGAAATGCTGGTCAGCCAGGTCATTTGCCATCGATTGAAGCAAGCGATAGTCAGAGGAAGCAACGTCTAAAAAATACGGCGGGTGAGGTAAGACTTCCTATTTCAACGTTTCCAAGTATGTCTTGACCACTTTCGTAACACGGGGTCGAGCATTGTAAATTAAAATCTCCCGCAAATGGCGAGAATTCATCTCATATACTGACATTTTCAATCGAGAATAAATGTATGTTGCAGACACAAATCGATTATTTTTTTTTGGGGGTTATGTTGACAGATGCCTAAGTTTATTGCATGACGTCTATGATCTATTTATTTCGATCATTACTTACCGCTTAAGCCATCTATAAGAAAAAGCAAAGTTGTACACCTAATAAGCTGATGGATTCTTGAACATTAATGGGAAGGCCCGAATATATTATTATAGTCACAATTTTATTCCATACACTTTATTTTGCTTTTTTTTTATTTATAGTTTTTGTGTTTAATTTGTAGAACTCCATTTTAATTTTTATATAATTCAATTGAATTAAATTTAATATTATTATTATTGAGTAAGTATTATTGTTAAGTTTAAAATAGCAGAACTCAATAATAATAATATTAAATTTAATTCAATTGAATTATATAAAAACTTTATTTTGCCATTTTGACTGCTAAATTATTTATTTGCTGCTTGGGAATGGCTCACGTGTATTGCGACTGTCTGAACGAAGCCATTGACTAATCTTGGCTTAAATACGCGATGTTTTATAACGGGTATCAAATACGTATTTATTGTGTGTAAATACCTTTCCGAATCAACATTAATGACAATAATGATTGCTACAAGAACAAACTTGATAATAGTGTATTATACCTGCCAGCTAATCCGTTGAAAAACAATATCTAAGATAAAATAAAACGCCAACGTTGACCACATCATAATATCATTCGTAGAAAATGTAAAACCATCAAACAAGTGTCTACATTTCACGATATTAAACAATGATAGTTAGTTTAGACATTAACACCACATTAGATGATCACAAGACGAGATGGGAAGAATTCAAGGTAATGTGCCGTCACAGCAACACTTCGTGCATTCGTCAAATCTATTCATTATACCGTGTTCAATTGGTATGCTAATATTTTGAACAATTTAAATTTGCACAATTTTCCGCTTCAGATAAATAACATCTCAGTAAATGGAGCTATGATGCGTGTACTTTAAAGTTATATATCTGTAGCACATACTTTTGTATTATTCATGATGATATACTCGTACATCTATTTGCATTCGGAATATACATATTTATCTCGTACTAAATAACGGATATCTTGTAATGATTACAAGAAATATATTCTTACTAAGTCAATTATTGTAGTAGGTAGCTAATTATAACATGTTGATAAGAGCAATTTATATTATGTGAAAACCGTACAAGAGTCCCAACTGCTCCCAACCTTTATACAAATAAATCATTTATCATTATTACTTCCGATTTATTTCAGAATCTGGGGAATGACGTGACATTTCAGACTGGATCAAAATATCAAATTTAAAATTATGGAAGAGAATTTAGAAGGCAGTGCATAGGTATATTTTATTTGGACTTTGGCAAGTAAATCATTGCTTATGATTTTCATTTGAGATTTTTGACAAATTCAGGAGTAGAGGGAAATATTTCGACCTCGACAGCTACCGCTACCGGTGGTCAGGCGTAGTTTTTCAGAAACTTTTTGAAAGTTCCAGCTTGCAAATCCTGAATTCTTGGCAATTACTTACGTAAATATACGTTCAAATAATGATGAATTAAGTAAGGATGATACTACCTTTTCTAGAGCCTTTGGTTTGTCTTTTGACATACCCACACGCTTCGCTGTTGGTGCTAAAATCTCTGATTAATTTACGCATGGCATCACTATTTAATTTTCAATTACGCCTACTTAACTAGGTAGATTTCCGCGAGTTTGTTTTAATTAACTCGAAATTTGGGGGACAATATAGCTTAGCACTAGATAAATACAGATTAAATGGTCCGAAAAATTCTATATTTAAATCAAAGGGGAGAATAATACGAAGGAAGAATATATGGTTATAATGAACACAAATACAAGTAGGATATTTGAAAGATTTTCATAACAATGATTACAGTTCCAAACCAGTCAGTGTCTAATGTTAGTGAACTAAACATTTCCAATGAAAACTTATTTGAATATATATTATGATTCTAAGAACCCCTTTCCAGTATCGCATAATACGCCAGGGAAATTATCCAGAATACAGGAAAATAAAAAAAAATTGTTTTCGCTAAGATAAGCGTAATGGGAAAAAAAAATTATTCTACTCTGAGAAGTACGAGCATTATGTTGTAAATACAGCTTAGATGAAATGTAAACTAGGTGGTTTTAGGTTTAATAACCCATTATGTTAACCTCAGCTGACAAACAGCTAAGCTGTTTACAAGATGCTTCTTTAGAAATAGTCTATCGTCAACCAAAATATTCCACTAAAATGAAAAGTAGACAGAGTAATTATTATCCCGAATGCTGTTTCCACAATTTGGCACGGAGAGCGGAGTTACTTCTGAAGCAGACAGAGATACATATTTAGGAATGCGGGGACAAGTTTTCTTGGCTGTTAAGTCCGTCGTAAATATCCGCGGTAAGAATACGCTTGCAAAGCAGACGACAACCTACAAAACACTTGTTTCCTAAACTCAATCAAATTATGACTAACCAGCGAATGAAATATATCCGGTTGAACTGAGAAAACATGTTTTCAAAACTATCCGATATTTTAATTTGATTTCATCCTATATTTAAGAAGACAGGTACTGTGTGCGAGCTCTTTGGGGTAAAACAAATTAATGACTCGAAACTTTTTTTATCGCACTTACAGCGGGTAAGTTTAGAATGAGTATTTTCGTTAGTTTCGTGAAGTTCTAAATACTGTATTTATGATTGCCAATACTTATTATTTTAGACAAGTTAGTATTTTGTTTAAGCCGAATCGCTTGGGTTTATTTTATAATTATTATCAGAGTCCCAACTGCTCCCAGCCGTCGGGAGCCAGTGGGACTATAACATCCTAATTAGAGAATGTTGTATGGCTGAAAGTAATAGGGAAGGGAAGTAGATGGAGAAAAAGAAGGTAAGGTAGTACTTTCACCAGGGCAATACCAAGAGTATCTAACACTCTAGCACGTGTTGCAAATGTAGTGTATATTATATTAAATGAATTGATTGTGAAATAAAACAGTTCAATAAAATACCATTTATTTGTACACGCCAGGATTTTAACCCGCAACCTTTGGATTCGTAGTCAAGGAACTTAACTACTCGACCACGGAGGCCGTCGGAGGCGTTAGACACGGTGTCATCGCGTCTAGAGTGACCCACATCGTTTACATATTTTATTAGAGATATTTTGTTTATTATTGACCATCATTCTTTGATAGCTATATAGTCACTTACAATGATTTGGATTAGTGTTGACACTTTGAATACGGTAAAGTACATCGATTTATTTTATTTGTTTTAAATTTTGCGATGTCATGATTGAAAAACAGTCGATTGTTTCGTTAAAGTGCAGTTTACACTCGCTTCAGCGAAATTAATGACTCACAAATTGCCCGCTGACTGCTGACTGCTGACTGCTCTCTGCAAGTCGGTGCAGCCGCTAACGGATGCTTTTCATCGTAATTATAATACGAGGATGTCATCTGTCTTGTGACGATGATTTAAAGTGTACTTGTTCAAGGATCTAATCACTGGCCGTGTAATGTGTAATGCTGTTTAACGAGCTATTATTGCAGCTTCAAACGGTTTAGCAATTCACGGTACACGGGTAGACCGTGACATTCGAGGAACCACCACGACTCATTACTACGGTAAAAAGATCACATTGACCTAAATGAAGGACAAAAAGCGAGATCACACCTTGGAAACGATTGGGTCCATTAAACACGCTGATCAACGATATCAAAATTAATGATGAATCGATTTTTATTTGAAAAAACACAAAGGTTTGTGAAACTAGATCCAGATGAAAAAAATACGGTTTGATTATTGAGAGAGAGAAATCATTATTTTAACGACGAGTTGTAATATTTTATTTAGTTTATCCAGAACGCTAATAAACGAATCGGCTGTCGTAAATCATGCAGATAGCGTACGGCTACTACCGATATGACTACCGTAGCTAACCTTGAGCAAAATGATATCCGAAAAAATTGCGTGTTTGATAATCTGGAATGGCGGCATTACGAAATTACCTGAATGTTTTTACATCCAATTCCAAGTGTTGATGTTTATTTCAGCAAAGTGGCAGGTGGCAGGTGCCATGAAACTCCGGCAGATAGTAACTACCCACAAAAGCCCGTTTTATTTTGAATTTTACTTTTTATTACACCCTTGGGTTCAGCCGTTCTCAAAAGCTCCAGATAGGTTCTGAAAATATATCCAGGATAGCTTTTAGGAATGACTTTTCGTATTCGATATTTCTTATCGTGATTTTTTTTTATATGAATACCGCACAAGAGTCTCAACTGCTCCCAACCGTCTAGAGCCAGTGAGACTATGGCATCCCCAAGTAGGGTATGTTGGGGGCTGAAGGTAGTTTGGAGGGGAAGGAGATTGGGAAGAGGAAGGTTGGGAAGTACCTGGCTATTCAGATCTGGTCACCAAGCACGGCTAAAGCCATTTCAAGCAACTTTTCGATTCTGAATGGTGGTCTTTCACCAGGGCTATACTTGGAGTATCTATAAATATTATTGAAAATCGTTCAATTGTTATAAATCTTACAATAAAAAAAAAACCTTTTTTTATTATTTTTATTATTATTTGAATATCGCACAAGAGTCCCAACTGTTTGGAGTCGGACGATTCCATAGTTCCATTAGCTCACCATTTAAAAAAAAACCTCGATAAACACTGAACATACAAAATAGTATAGGGTATACCTAACACAATCCTCAAACTTAAAAAGTGATCACTTAAGAAACTCTAGCTGTCACAGAAATCAAAACAGAAAATGAAAGTGGTCGACCACCACAATATAGACACGTCTCCAAAACGAAGCGGCTCCACTTAAATAATTAATTTTCAAACAAAAAACTATGTTTTCAATTATTTTAAGATCTGAAAACAAATTCAATTTATGAAAATAAATAAAATCTGTATTATTTGATGGATAGCTTTTCATCATTAATATCACTCTTTTGTTTCGGTGAAAATTCCTCGTATTATCTTTTATGTAAGACGCTTCGATTTCCCGAGGTTGAAATAACCTCCCACATGATGAGAAAAGTTTGAAGCCTTTGGAGCACGCAATCACACACTTAAAGCATTTTTGTTCTAAACATCCGACTATAATTATGCGACCTATGTAATAAATCTCCTTTCGTTCCTACATGTGGACGTTTCGTAATAATCTCATTTCGTTCCTACAATGTTACCGTTTTGTAATAAAACAACAACGACAAAAACAATATGAAACCTTTTAATGATAATAGCATATTAACTTCCTGAAGATTGGTGATATAAATGTTGGTATGTTCTTTGCTTATACACCCTTGTACGTATAGCCGCTATAAATACGTTATTTGATCAGTGGCGTCACGAAATACTATACAGTGAAGGAATGAATCATTGAATAACGTAGGAAATTAGTTATCCTTTTAACAATTAATTCTCACTTCATTCGGGTGATATTTTAAATAAAATGTAGGTACTTTAACAATGTACATATATTTTTTTTTAATTCAGCGGTAAATAGTGCTAATATTAACATATTATACATTTGTTTTAAACCACTTTATTTTAATTAGATTTGTATAATAAAAAACAGTTTCAGTTTTAACCTTGTGGTGGAAGGGTACTTCCAAAACCGGTCGATCAATGTATTAAAATAAATTGGCAAGCCACAAAGTTAATGCTTTTTACGATTATGTAAATAATGTTTGTCTAACCCTTAATCTAAATATACAATACGTAAGCTTATTGCCCTAGCCCTTACACATTCTAGGCTCTCGCTACGCTACTGTATTTGATCATAAGTTGGATTAATTAGAGACTGCTTGAAGCCGGCCGCCCACCGTTTTTGCCGTCTACGAGTATCCTCGTAGTTTTAGTATCCGCCTTCCGCCCGCCCCCACCTCCACCCCCGCCCCCGCCCTGCAGCCTGCAATCGTAGCAATATCCAGCTTAATCTTAGTATTTAATTAACCGCGCAGAGAAAGGGTACGAACATTCGATTAATAACTACCACGAAATGAGGTAAGTACCTAAATATTGTAATAATATAACGGTTATGTTGCCTTTACACAGCTGTCGGATACGGCTCATCTAGTCGACAAAACTAGAGCGATTCATTCAGTGCTTTATTAGGTAGATACCACAATTTATAAATTGAAAAAAATATTACATCACCTGTGTAAAAAGAACGAGTTTCTCAGTCGTTCATACTTCTATTTATTGAGGTTTTTAATGTTATGCAAGCATGCAGTATAAATGGAATGGCATAATATATTCTCACTAACAATGAATAGTAATCAACTATTAAACCTAATGTAAGAATAATCCAAAGGCATATTATTTTCATTTAATTACTGATTGAAAAGAAATAAACGTTTTTTTTACTGTAATTATTTGAAGTTTTTATATCAGCAGAACTGGTTTAACAATCGGATATGTTATTGTATTGGATTTAGGAATTAGCTTCATCCTGCGATTGATACGAATGTTACCACATTTTTTCTTTATCTGAAATGAATGTTTTTCGGTGTCTGCCTTTTTTATATCCGCCCAGTCTGATAACAGTTGGTCTTTATAAAACATCGCATTGATTTAACAGCTCTAATCTGTCATCATTACAATCTAACTGACAAAATAGTATCGACAATATCGGTTATCTGTTAACATTCCCGAGCACGACTGCAGATCGCCTACGAACAAACAACAGTTCACATCGTTAAATCTGTTTAACTTAATCGACTTGAACACCCTGACAGCCGACGTGGTCATCTGGACACCTGTGATAACCGAAAATGTCTTAAATACTAGCCATTTCTTTAAATTTGAGCCTAAACTCTTGGGAAGGATCAAAAACAAATGAAGCAAACCTCATTACAGGGAGAGTGAAATTTATAAGCACTCTGTTAACATTAATAGGGACGACCCGTCGCAACGTGTTAATATTCGCTTCGTACCCGGCTTTGAAACAAACTGTTTAACCAACTATAAGCAATATTAACCTAAAGGCGGTATCACTGATTTTCAGTTCTAGCCATAAATAATAATACAGGTCCACCAGCCTAAATAATAACTAGCGTAATTAGTATTTATTATTGTCGGAATTATGCTTCTTTAAAATTCCTCTTCGGGAACGCGTGGGTTTCAGGTCAAATATTTATGTTTTTTAATGGGTCCCTAACAAGAAATATTGGACGAAAATGATAACGCTATACTCGTATGTGTACATGTACTTATATTATGTTAAAGCTTAATCCTGTTTTTAATTTCAGTGGGTTTTATAAATCAGTATGAATACTTGTTAATGGAAAGACGAGAAAATGCTGAGAATTATTTTGAATGTTAATATGAATTTAACAAAATGTTTTTGTTTGCGTAAACATAAATAAATTTAGAAACGCATGTTGACTCAAATGGAACACACTACGACTAATTGTAACATTTTGGAATAATTAATTGGATAAGTGTTGTTTTTATCCTCAATCACAAATTTGCATAAGAAAATAAGTGATTTAAAGGCTCGGCAATAAAATATGCGATTTAACCTCATGTTTTTAATGGGCTTTGCGTTGGAAAATGCGAACTGGCTATAGGGGAAGTGTATTAAATATGGATCTAGCCCTTCCACGGTCTATCTCCACCTCTGGGCACTTCCCCGCGCCATCATTTATAACTTTGATCATTACAAACAGACGATTAAATGATGACGATAACATTACAGGGTCGTTTGTTTCCCGCAGTCACGCGACCCCGGCCATTTTTACACAGCCTTCGCGAGGCCGTGGAAAGCAAATGTGCTTCGGGCTACCGTACTTACGTACTTTCCACGCATGGAGCCAGTAACTAAATTAGTCGTGGTTTATAAATTGACGACTATTTGCCGTTATAGCCGTGTTTCTGTGATAAAAATGAAACTTAGTTAATTAATCGCATGTTAAAACTAGCGAACTATTATTTTAATGGATATTTTTTTATTTATATTCAGCCGAGCACGCATGATGTCGAAAATAGTGTTGAGCTATTATTAATATTAATATATCGAAGAATATTTTGGAAAATGCTTTTTTGTGCGTATATTTGAAATAGAAAATATCCGTTTTCATTTCACTGTGATATTATTCTACTATTTTTAATTTTCTTCTGTGGTGTATATAAATTAATCTCATTTCCGTTCTAATGAAATAAACACTCGTAGTTACTACAAAAGTTCACTCAAGTTAAGGTGTTTCTGTCTTTTGTCAGATTTGACATAGTCACAATTCATCGATTAACGCCATTTTGTTTTTCTGTTTCTGATCTGATTCTGTTTCTGAACAAACACAAAGTATAAAAGCCGTGCTATTATTGTTATCAGCTTATCACAATCTGATAGAAAACTGAAACGCGTCGCAAATCGCCATATAACTGGAACGGTTCAAATGTTGAAAAAAAATTTAAAAAATAGCACTAATTGTCATGTCAAATGAGACGAAAATTTGAAACACCTCGACCTTAATTTGACGAAAAAAGTGGTGCTTTAATAATATATATTTTCAATTTCGATATTTCAATCGTACCCAAAAACCTTTTTTTATATTTGGTCACCGCAAAACAAACGTCAAAAGATTTTGCAATTCAAAATGTCAACCGACCTTCTCCGAACATTGTTGGGCTAAAAAATATATGTATGGTCAAAAATATAGTAGGTGTATGATGTTAATATTATATTTCGGCAGCGACTGGTCGAGAATTAAGATAAAAATATTGTTTAGGAGGAGCTCATAAACATGTTGCCATAAGATATGGGTACAATGTATTGTATCTTTTATACATAAATCGTTATAATGTTTAGATTAGTATACACAATATTTATTCCACATCAGAAAATATAGACTTTCTTTGATACGTTTCAGAAATCTACTCATTTTCGATCATAGATACAATAACTGTGCTTTAAGTCTAAATCGTCGATTCGAGACAATCCTAACGCACTTAGCTTTAAAAAAATACTTGCGACAGTTATCGTTATCTTCTCTGAGCTAGTTTAATCTATTCCACACTTATAATAACGGAAGGTTTATCTTATCAAGTGCGTAACAGATGGGACATGCTACGACTCAGTACGCAGCGAACGTTCGAGCGATGCGTAGAGGCTTCGTCCATACATAAATGTGCCATCTGGTTTGTGGTCTGGCGAGTGGAAAATGCGTGATATTTGTCAGCGACACATGTGCTGGTTATAATCATAAATTATTTGAAAATTTAGATACTTGATTCTGACGACGCGACGGAATTGTGTAGACCCTATCAAACTTACTCACAACTTAACATACTTGCTTTTGTTCAGGTATTGCATCGAACTTACTCAATACTTTAGAAGTTTAATTTTCTGATCTATCTTAATATGTCAACCAAGTCTTGTGTCTTTGACATATTAGATCGATAGAACTGATACATTTCTGTTGCGAAGTTTATTTGACGTGTTTCCGAACTTATAAAAAACATTTTTTAGTAATCATGTTATTTACAATCTAAAACAGCTTGTGTCTAATGTAAATAGGTAAAAGACAGAAATAAAGTAAAATCAAGATAGAATTTTTTTTAAATGCATAATTAATTTTAATTATTGTTTGGAATACGACCAGTGTTCCCGTTTAAGAATTTGAACCTAACCTAACCTAAAAAGTTGGTATATATTATGTTAGGTTAAGTTAGGCTAGGTAAGGTAATGTTAGGTTGGGTTAGTTACTATAAATTTTAATTCAATGTATGATTGTAGTAATACAAAGTGCTAGTAGACGAATATGTATTGTACTTACTGAAGAGCCTCCGATGGGAATGGAATGGTTAGTAATGGAACTTCGTTGTTTGGAGCGGATTCCTCTAAATTAATAATACCCATTGTGTTGTCCAGGCTGTGGAGGAGAGGCACAATAAGGGAAGAAGGAAGAATAGAACCTCTTTTACCCTAACCTCACATTACTTAACCTAGGTACTTGATGGCTTTAATAAATATTAAATAATTCATTATATAGACCTTATCTGAGAGTATTATTAGTATAATATTAACATTTTAATATATTTAGAGAAACACTAACTATGAAATATATGTTATCACTAATATATTTAGAGAAACACTAACTATGAAATATATGGTATCACTAATATATTTAGAGAAACACTAACTATGAAATATATGGTATCACTAATATATTTAGAGAAACACTAACTATGAAATATATGGTATCACTAATATATTTAGGGAAACACTAACTATGAAATATGTGGTATCACTAATATATTTAGAGAAACACTAACTATGAAATATATGGTATCACTAATATATTTAGAGAAACACCAACTATGAAATATATGGTATCACTAATATATTTAGAGAAACACTAACTATGAAATATATGGTATCACTAATATATTTAGAGAAACAGTAACTATGAAATATATGGTATCACTAATATATTTAGAGAAACACTAACTATGAAATATATGGTATCACTAATATATTTAGAGAAACACTAACTATGAAATATATGGTATCACTAATATATTTAGAGAAACACTAACTATGAAATATATGGTATCACTAATATATTTAGAGAAACACTAACTATGAAATATATGGTATCACTAATATATTTAGAGAAACACCAACTATGAAATATATGGTATCACTAATATATTTAGAGAAACACTAACTATGAAATATATGGTATCACTAATCCATGAAAAATCACGGGATGTCAGTTGACTTCCAAAGATGATAAAATTTAGCCATATGGATGCACATTTCAAATCTGGAATTAAAATAATCGTCCGGTAAAATATATTATAAGTAGATTCTTTATCGCTTGTCTGGATTTAAAAAAGGTTATTTTTTTAATACATACTAAATTTCCAAATTTGAAAATGTCACACTCGTACGTATGTACTCGTACGTACACGCAAGAAAATTATGTTGTTGAGTAATAACCTTTTCTGGTTGTAGTTTTTCAATATTGATAAAAGATTTTTTGTGATAACCGCACTAGAGTCCCATTTGTGGGATGTGTTATGATGGTGAAGGAAGTGGGGAGGGAAGGGCAATGGGAATATGAAAATTCAAGATATACCTGGCTATATTCGGGTCTGGTCACTGAGCAGGTCAAATGCCATATCTTATCGTTTCTGAATGGCGGTCTTTCACCAAAGCGATACTGGGAGTTTTATAAAATAAGAGGCTTTGTACATACTCGTATAATACCTAATTAATCATTACACATAATTAATCAACACACTGTAACAATTAAATAATTATATTGAATTAAACTTTTTTTTTCAATTAAGGAATGAAATCTCGCTCGATCTATTTACGCATGAAAATGGGGAAAATAATCACTCTATTTTCACATAAATCACTGTTCGAGCAAATGAAAATGATTTGACGAGTACCTGTAGTAATAAAACATTGAATTGCAATTACTTACAGTGCAGTGATCGATGAAAATAAACTCAGATTACAAACACCATAATTATTACATTTACTGTCACTTAATTGCCACTTTGAAGCGTTTCTAATCACTTTTGTAATTAGAAACAAATTATTAATGCTGTAATACATAGTAAAAATCTATTAATCAAACCAGTGACGCAGCGATAAATTCTCAGATCCGACTAACTCAAGTGGTGACACGTGGTAAGGGTCAGTTTTCATTAATCTAAAATATAAATTACTTACACCCTGAGTGCATTACCTAAAAACATTTGATATTTTTGTTCGAGATTCATAAAAAAACAACTAAATTAGTTTGGAGGGTTTTAATAGGAACAAAATATTTGTAATACTTTTAATACGTGGTGAAATTACACTATGATATTAATACTCTGAAGATGCCTGTATCAGAATAAAATCAGCTCTGTCTAAAATAAATAAGTTGAACAAAGTTCTAAAGTTTTTTAATCATGCCATCCATCACATTCCTCCACAATACTTTCATCCCAGTAATAATTAATTTGGGTACCCGAAAGTTTAGCAACGTGGTTGAGTTTAGTTTGCTTGATAAATAATACATTTACGCAATGCCCATATATAGATAAGGCACGGAAAGTGTTAATACCAAAGGAGGAAATCTCGGTATTTTGGGCATTTAAATATTCTGAAAATAGTTCTCGTAAATAGGGTTTCTATGAAGCCAGTACGGTTGACGGGCTTTCAAACATAGTTCATAATAATAAAGCAAATTACATCATCGTGTAATTTACAAATTTACATAATAAACAACCTTCTCTTTGCAGCAATTGTAACGTTTTCAAATAGTTAAATTTAAAAATAGTTGAATTTATTGTTTATGTTATTACATGATTTTGTTAATTTTATCGGAAACAATTATTTTTCGTGACACTGTTTTTCATCCGGAAAGAAGAGGTATGAAACCGCAACATTTCAAACAAAACACTTCCTTATTAGTCAACGAAACGTGTTAATATTATTCACAAAGAAACAAACTCTCACTTTTTCCATTGCGTAACAAAGTTTATTAAGTCTTGGGCTAGATGGCCTATTTTACTTCGTTGTTTTTAGTCCGTTAAAAAAGAGACTTTTAAAGAAGGTTTTTTCACAAAACTTGGAACACATTATTCTAATTTACATCATACAAAAAGTCCCAGAGTTTAGAGCTAGTAGGACCTTGGCACCACGAATTGAGGCAGAAAGAAAATGTACGACTGAAAAGAGAACACAAAGCAGTAAGGAAAGGCTTTAAGTTCTAGTTAACTAACATACATAAAACAATGGTTACTTTAAATGCAAAACAACAAAGAGGGTCATTTTTGCACGCTGGATTAAGAAGTGTATAAATAGTGAAATATATATATAATTTCCCACGACGTAAAATGTAATGCTGTTTGACACAGCAACATTCGGCTTTAAATCCTAAAGTGAGAGGTTAGCTGGCAATTAACTTGTACGATAGTTTTTTTTATTGAATTTGATACCTGAATCATATTTCCATTGAAAACCTTTAAATTCTTTCTTAAACTCTGAACCTTTTTTTCTGTTTATAACTATTTAAAACTTAGTTGTATTTTCTCTTAATACTAATTACTCCGTTTTTAATATTGTGTTTTTTTCATGTAAATGTATAAGATTGATTACTCCATATTGTTTATTTGTAGTAACTTATGTATTGTTAATTTCCCTTGTCCCAGAGTTAGTTTTTTATAACTTATCGGGTTTACTTTGTGGCAAGATATTAAAATAATTTTCAAAACTATTCTTTTTTAAAGGATTATACTTAGCTACATTTAATGTAGTTTAAAATTAATAAATGTACGCAGAAAACCCGATTAAAATAGATTATTACCATCAGTTGATATAAGCCAAATTCAGCTTGTACAACTACACCAGAGCGTAATGTGACAATTAACAAATATGACAAATACCGAGAAAGAGATAACATTACAAATCGCAATCACAAATAACGACCGTTTCAAGAATATCTAAGCAGCTAAACCTTCCCCAAATGAGTCGTAATTCTCCCAAACGATCGTGCAGTTATTCATACATCGAAAATAACTCAACTAATCGAGTTACGAGAATAAGCTCCCTTGTCTATGTATGTCTGCCTAGTCTACGTTTACGTTATCCATTCTGTATATTTATGTTCCTCTTGCAAGCGTATTTGTTATTCGCCCGTAAGTGTATGTTTGCGTTATTCAGTATTCGTACTTTAATTCACGAAGGCTCCACAGCAGACATTGAACGGCGACACGCGAGCTATTCAAAGCTAATCTGCAACGACTCAGCTTTTTCTCATTTAGAGCTAATTTTACGTAGAACGCTTTGGAGTCATTTAGTATTCGCGTTTTTATCTGCCCATTTTTTCCGGAATCAACGTTAACTTTTGTAATCCGGAAATGTTAAAAAAATCCTGACAAAATCATTTTACAAAATAAGGTGTTGTTTTGGATATAAAGATAAATAAATTCCTGCATTGGTTGATCTACTGATAAATTGATTGATATGAATCTTTATTTTTAAGATAATTTAGTTTCTATTGTTATTTAGTAATTTGATTGGATCTATCATGCGAAAAAATATTATTGGACATAAAATAGTAAGTATTACACAAAGTGAAGGTCACATTCAATGATGAATTATTTAATGTTTAATCCTTTCATAACAATCATGACAAACTTGCAGAAAACAACAAGCAAATAATAATAGAACATTAAGATTCAACCCTCATCAAAAGTTAAAAGTTGGCAGACACCAGGCCTACCTAGACTGAGTTCTTAATGTATGCGTCCGAATCCCGTGTAACATATAATGTGCGCTTGTATTCAGTAACTAAATATAAGTTTCGTCTGCGTGTGTGTTAGAATGTATCTGTGAGTGTAACCGTTTGCGCGTGTGTCTATGTGCGTCTGTGTGCGTTCTCGCTCAGTCGGGCACCGTGCCGTAGCCCGTAGAGGCGAGCCGTGCCAGCGGGCTGGGGTGGGATAGACGGCTTGAGCGGGCGGGTTGGCAATGCTGGCTAAGGTCTACAGGCTACAGGCTACAGCAGGCTCGCAGCCCGATCAATAATAACAGTCGTGGCCGCGTAGAGGGGCGACTCGTAGAGGCAACTGGGTCGAGCACCGACGGTGCTGGAACTGTGCCCCAAATGACTTTCGGCAATTGGAAGGTGACTATTTTATTACTTTTATTGGGCGAAAGTAGCTGACTCGTTGAATTGGTGACAATTTTCTGGAGCTCCGGTTAGTGGGCGATATAATAAAGTTTTAAGACAGGCAGGTTTTTAAACGAGAAAAAACATGTTGATATAATTAAAAGTTTCGTATAAAATTAAAGAAAGGAACACGAGAAAATGCAAATCGTTTTGCTTAGACGATAATTAATTATTAATAATTTCATCAAATTTTTGATTCAGATGGAAATTCTTTATTTTTATTCGAGACAATTTTTTGAAAAATAAACTTAAGTGCCGTCGCATATTTAGTTTATCCTGTATGCGGAAAACAGAAAGATTTAAAAAACATATTTTAATGGCTTCTGCCATTCAACATCAAATAAATAAATCAAAAACGTATTAATCAACCACGACCCCAAGTTTAACTCCCCGACCGGCTGCCCGCTACAGCTGTGATTCAACAAACTGTGTTAGTAAAGCCTTGCGCCGGAGCCTCCCTCCTTGTATGCGCCCCTATTACCATTCATTACGTGTACACGTATATTATTCACGTGCACACAACCCTGTGTATTATATGTACGTGTTCGTGTTCGCACAGTGGAAGTCAAATAATAATACACCGCGGTATTGCCAACGTATTTTCGTGAGCAAATCTTTCACGGCTACTGTTCAAATATTTAGGGGACAGTTTTTTTTCTAAACAAGAATAATAATCATTATTTATAAGGTTTCAAAAAATAGTGAACACTATTCAAGCTGACAGAAACCTTAATTGGAATTTAATATGACTTCATTTTGATTTTCGCATTATGGTAATATATTCATTATTATAACCCTTCTACATAATTCTAGTGCTGTTTTATAAAGGTATTTTTTCCTTGGAAATAAGGGCCTACATGGATACTAACACGAGAACTGCGAAATCACGCTGGGCGCAGCAATATCTTCGTTGAGGTAGGTAAATGAGATGGAAAAACAGGCTCGCTATGAACATGAAAGCTTTAGGGTGTTGAGCTTTCGTGGTATGAACTTGTCAATCGATAATCAATTACTCGTGACTTTGAGGTTAGTTTTGGTTAAACTATTTAGTTTGAATCTTGTTATAATATTAGCGAATTCAAAGCTACAGTTATATGCATTAAATATTGTAATTATGACGTTTTACAGTAAATTAAATGTTACGTTGATGGCTTAGAGCATGGATATTATATTTTCAAAAATCTTGTTTTGAACCAACTGGTTGAAATGGAAAATACTTAAAAAAATAAAAATAAATGTTTTTAAATAAATGTAAATATTATTGTAATCGTATGATTTCGAGATGTCAAATTTTGACAAATATTACTATAATTTTTCCTTTGCTTATTCTAGTATCTTCTGAATAAATAATTTTTGCCAGGAAGTGGAGATAAAATAAAATAAAACAGTTGACTGGGGTTGGTTGAAAACAAATAAAACTGTAAAATTGCTCTAAAATTATAGAGTAATGTTTACTTATCGTAGAAAACTTAGTGTAGAACTCACACAAACCCTTCCATCTTGATCTGCAAACATCCCCCAGCCTGTTCGGCCCAATCGATAGCCGGCGTAGCCCCGTCTACGACCCAAGAACAGCTGTTCGTAGCAAGTTCTTAGCGGAGTAAGTTTCCCTTTAAAATGTACCGAAGGAATTCTCAGCCAACTTTAATACTTCCGCAGCACCGACCGCCTGACACATCATAATAATTATGTGGAATTGTCGATATTTAACCTTTAAGTATTTGGGCTAGGTTAAGTTTAATTATCCTTGATTAGTTAAGATTAATACACTAACGATTTTAGAAAAGAGTAATAAACTAACAAACTCAAGAACTTCGTTTATAGCTATTCAAATGGTTTAATAAATGTTACATATGTTTCGAAAATATTTGTAGATTCAAAGTGTTGATTTTATCACTTAGTGCATTTTTTATGTTGACGATAGTAATACATAAATATAATCAATTTGGACCTGAGATATTGATCGTTGTACCGAGCATTTAACCACACCATAAGAGTATTAGATAAGTTTTTCTTATGTATATCAATAAAGGTCACGCTTCACATTCTCTATCCAGGATTATTATATCTGAGAAGTGTCAAAATATGTGATCAAATGGTCGCGGTAACTCGTGTCAAACGATACAGAGTGGAGGTCCTAACGCAGGAATCTGTGGCACTCCGTTAGTAAATTAGATATTTATTGGAGCTCCATAAATTGAAGATTGTTGAAATTCGGTGATTCCGTAAAATCAATAATAAACTTTGGCTTCCTGTCTGCTTTAATAATTACATCATAATTGTTTCATGGAATCATAATTCATTTATGGTTCGTAATAGATTTGTCTCGGTTAAAACAACTAGTTTATTACCTTAACAGTTTCTAACAGAATCGATCACTTTCGCACGAGTGAATATTTTTGGAACGACGCAATTCTGTAAATTATATTTAGCCGACTTCATCTCACTTTCATCGGCGAATTTCACGGTTAGTTTGCCGCTAAGCAATAATTATATTGTATCATTTTAAATTAAAACCGTCGGTTGGACGCTTTTCAATCATCTCTCTGTATTACAGGGTTCATAATGTATAAGAGCAACTTATAATCAATTACAGAAACAAAAATTAGTTTCACTTATTAAATTTGTATTCCATAGATATAAGATATTTGCAGTGGATCGATAGTTCACATTGATTTGCCCAGTTAGCAAAACGTCGCAGACTTTAAACTCTGGCTGGAAACGAAAACAATATTTTTAGTTATTTTTTTTCTAACGTTGGTAATATTTTGTTAACACGATTGTTGTGATGTCTATTAGTGATTGCTACCATAAACAAGCAATTTTGTGTCTTGTCTTATTTAATGACAGTTGAATCCATATTTCAAAGCACTATAGCTCATGCGAACTGAAAAAAAAAATTTCATACATATATATATATATACATATATGGTACTCGTATACATTTTTTTAATCTATATTTTTCTCTCTGTTCTTTTGTTATAATTTAAATGTTATTCTTTTGTTTTCTCACTGTTCTCTTATTTTATTTTATATTGTGTTCTCCCTCGGTATGTATGAGTATATATAACCACACAATACCTATTTTTTGTTTAGTTCAATTTCGTACCCTGATGATGCTTAGGCTATGCGAAAAATGTCGTTCATAAAAATTAAATTTAAATCTGTGGTCTTATGCAAAGTTGTTATTTCATTTTCATGTAAAAAATAGGTTAATCTTTAAATTTCATACGAAAACAATGGTGCAAATTTCATGACGCTAGAGCTCAACGTTTAAGAGTGTTTAGTGGTATACACAAATGTATTTTGCGTATAATAACAATATATGATAATTTTCTTATCTTTATTGTGAAATTAAGTTGCAAAATGAAAGCAAAGCGATGTATATTGAATTGATTTTATTCATAATTACTATAATTAGTAATAATACTAATAACTAATAACAGTATTATAGCTCAGTAACTGTATTGTCTAGATAACTATTGTTATTGTGTTGTGTAGATTACTTGTGTCGATTGCTGTTTAGTGTTGGTTACTATGTTGTGTAGGTTAACTGGGTTATTTTAGTGCTTTTTGGTGTGTTTTTTGTATGTGCCAGTTACGGAGGCTTCGGTCTTTAAATGCCTTCCACAGACAGCATAGGATCAATACAATGTCGAAGTCATGTCGGTACTATTGCCCAATTTGTATTTGCTATGCGAATCTGAGAGCCAATTCACCCTGCTCGTAAAAGCTAAGCCTTTATTATTTCACTAAAGTCTGCAGATATTATTAACTTGTGTATTATTGACATTATAATTGGTTTAATATTCTAATATCAAAACGGGTATCTGATACTCATTATGTAAATTATGTGATGGAATGGGTTTTCAAAGAAACGATCTTTTTATTGTAAAGTACATGGCCTGTTCAAAAGAAAAGGTTAATTTTGAATTTTCGCGGGCTGTGTACATTCGACTATCGTTTTTTTTTTGTTATGTTGGTACACATATGTTTATCATATGTTAGCATTATCAGTTATTTTGGATTAGTGGTTTGTTTTTGACAACTGGAAAGGTTTGTCACGTTTTTGTTTTTACATATCCTAAATATATATTGCTTTTCTTTTAATATGTTATGATATTCATGAACCAAAATGACAATTTTAGCTGAATACCACGCAAGATTCTCAATATCAAAGTACTACACCTAACTAATAATTATTTCTTTGAGTAGGTACCTTGTTTTTGGTTGTTTATTTTATGAAGATCGCACACGAGTCCCAATTACCCAGAGCCAGTGAGAATATAACATCCCCGTTTAGGGGAGTGTATCGATGCTAAAAAAGTGGGAAGTTCCTGGCTATTCAAATCTGGCCACTTAACGCGGCTAAAGCCTTTAAGGGCAAATTTTCGATTCTGGTCTCTTGCCAGGGCGATACCGGGCGTATCTACCACTCTCGTTATTAGATTTTTCTTTTACATTTTCGCTCGGGTTTTATTCATGTTTGGTGACCAGATCTGAATAGCCAGGTACTTCACAACCTTCCTCTTCCTCTTCCCCATCTCCTTCCCTTCTTTACTATCATCAGCTTCACAACATACCTAATTGAGTATGCCGTAGTCTCACTGGCTTTAGACGGTTGGGAAGTAGGGACTCTTGTGCGGTATAAACTATAAAAATAAAATAAAAGGTTTATTCTATTTTAAGTTTAGGTAACAAAACTGTTTTTATATGGTAAACCTTCGTGAAAATCGATTCCAGCCGAAAACATTGGAAAATATATTTTCAATGTTACTTTTTGAATACGATAACATCTGAGGTCGTTAAAATCATAAATAAAAAATATGACAAATAGGCCGCAACCTTGAATATTGTAAACATCAACTGCGCCACACCAACACATGGAAAATATTAAAATTATATACGTGGCTTGTTGAGAGCGTGTCCATTTAATGTAGTTTCCCGTAGAGTGGGAATGTATCGTATGTCTATGTCTGTGTTTGAAATGTTCACAAGAAAATTACAAAATCCCATCGCGGCAGCGGGACAGTATAATCTGACACCCATCAGTCACCGATCATTAAAATAATTGCAAAATGCGCAGTGCTCAACAAACGGAAGACTGATTTTAAATTTACTATTTCCTGTATTACCTACCGAACTAAAGCGAAACCTTTTATTCCAGCTCACGAGTTATTTCACCGCGCTTCATATTTTATGAGACATTTGACGATTTAAAGAGACAGTTATTGTTTTCTAGCAATCATTTATTGTAATTTACAGCCGCCGATGTGTGTTCTTGTCTCATTCGCGCATTGATTATTCTATCTGAAAGCCTATTTTTGCATATGTTACATTATAAAGTAAAACAATTCATTATTATTGCTGATTAATAGTTTCAGGTCTTTATATATCCCAGCTTCGCACGAGATTTGAGAGCATTTTGGATTGAAACATATGAAACAATATTTAATAAGTTGACATCTTAAAAGACAGTTCATGGCTCTATGGAGTAGAAAAAATATTAGGAAGCAAGTTCTTATTACTGTCATGTTGTTTATTCAAAGCCAAACACAAATAACTGTACAAATATATCAGCTCACCTTTCGCGAGTTTTTAGTGGAATACACGAACAAATGATTTTCTGTCTTATTTTATTTTATTTAATATGAATACCGCACAAGAGTCTCAACTCCTCCCAACCGTCTAGAGCCAGTGATGGCATCCCCAAACAGGGTATTTTGTGAGGCTGGAGGTAGTGGGGAGGGGAAGGAGATTGGGAAGAGGAAGGTCGGGAAGTACCTGGCTATTCAGATCTGGTCACCAAACACGGCTAAAGCCATTTCAAGCAACGTTTCGATTCTGAATGGTGGTCTTTCACCAGGGCGATACTTAGAGTATCTACCACACTGGAACGTGCCGCAAATATACTTTTTTTATTATTTTATATGAATTAAAATGTGTTATGACAAATATTAATTAAATAAAAGTTGTTGGCGCACACACATATACACATTTTTAAATGTTTAAAGAAACACTCTAATATAAAATATACGTGAAAATTCGTAAGTGTTCAACTACATTAAAAAAAAATATATATTAAATAATATGAAGTTCATATATTATTTACTCTGTTCTTACTTTCAAATTGAATGTGTGTACTAAGTATTAAGTAGCCCACCCTATTTCAACTCTCATCTTTGACCCTAAGCTTTGAATTTAGCTAATGGATCCAGAGTATTATACAGCCTTGGTCAGTATAATACCGTCGACCTTCTCCATTGATTAGACCAATGCAAAGGCAGCGGACCCAACAATCGCTATTCGTGTACTGGCTATCCGTGCCTACTCGTAATAGCTTATCTATTATGTACCACTAATCTACTGGCAGCCTTCATTCACGCGCGTGTAATCTGGTGATAGTGTCACCTGTCAATGGCGATTTGTTATGCACTGGGAACGTGCAAAAACCGTTAAAACTGCGTGGCGAAAATGATTTAATTAAGTTTTATAACCGAATCCGTAACATACCGTATCACGTAGCTGTTTCAAAAATGAAGATCGTCAAATCCTGCAACCTTGGAGTAACAATGTATGGAGAGAGAGCTAATTATTTTTACCCAACCTATGCAAACTTGCGATAAATCACCGGGTTTTCACGTCGTACACCATGAGAGAGAAAGGGACAACAAATATAATACACCGCTTCTATGTACTGTCGCAATGATCGCAAGGGTCACCGCGGGACTCCACCCACATTTTTATCATGCCACTAAACTTGACACAACTAAACGGGTTTTTAGGTTATATGCTATATTTTTGTTGATAATAATACTGTAAAAAAGTGGTTGTACGAATAACCTTACACATTATGTCGACATGTGTTATGAATGGATGTATAAATACCCTAGCCTTAGTCTTAGCCACGCCCAGGTCCGCTGAGTCCGGTAAAATTCACCAAAAACTGACTACACTGCCTTGGATAGATACCACTCCATATACTCTAAGCCTGCAACCGATAAACTTTAGTACCTTTACTTGTTGTTCATTCACATTTACAAATATACATATCTACGTTACCTGGAAACCTCTACGGTAAGCTCGCTGTGCCGAAACTCAGATGATACGAGTCCAAAAACCTTGGGCAAATCGAACTTTTCAAATAACAAATTATTATTTATTATGAAAATGAAATATTAACTTTCCATAAGACCACAGATTTTATTTTAATGTTTGTGACCGTCCGCTATCGTTTAGCATAAGAATCATCAAGGTACAAAATTAAACTTGACAACAATACAAAGTGTACGGTTATATATACATGCAGAGGGAGAACACAATATAAAATAAAATAAGATAACAGTGAGAAAACAATAGAATAACATTTTAATTAAAACAAAGGAACAGAGAGAAAGAGATAGATAATATCAAATGAAAGAGGCAAAACGTCAACTGAGAAGGCGATTAAAGAATAATGAGAAATTTTATGAGCTTACAAGAAATATTGGATATAAATATATACATATTATTCACACTTTGTATTTTTTGTTTGGTTTAATTGTGTACCCCGGTGATGCTTAGGATAAGCGAAACCGGTCGGTCATAAAAATTAAGATACAATCTGTGGTCTTGAACAAAGTTATTATTTCATTTAATATTTGTTAAATTTGACCTCATGCCAAGGTGGAAAATAGTCTCAGTGACATTCAGAGTTTTTAAGAGAAGATTTAAGCTATAGTTGGGGATCAGATCTGTGTAGCCACTTTCCAAACTTATATCCGAAAATCAAATTAAATTTCTCAAGCATGACGTGAAGGAATCGTCACATTGCTGGCAAATCTGTAATTGGCTGGCTTCGCACAAGTCTAAGCAAGTTACGTGAAACCTTTCAATGTATTTTTGTAGGTTGAATAAAACGAGATCTTGTTCAGATGGTATGTTATAAAAATAGTTTTCTAATTCATTTGATAAACGCATAAGTTCGAAGCCCTTTCCACAAATTTAAAATGCAATAAACAACACTGTTGCATTAAAATAATGTGTCAACTGTCAACTTATTGTATAATAATCAGAAAATACTAATCAACAGATCTGATTGAAAAATAATATGTGATATACTCTCAAACGATAACAATTGCATAGAGGTGAATGCGTTTTGTTTTTTTGCGTGATGAAATATGCAACGTGGTTCAGTGAGAAACGTGCCGTTCATATGTTTTTATGCAAGATCCTCCGCCAAGCCGTAGGTTACTACTCACAACACGAGACGAAGGTCAAATGAAATGCTGCGGTAAAGAACGCGAGCACAGAAATGCCTTTAAGTGTTGGTTGTTTGAGCTTGCAACCGCATTTCGAACTGCACCAGATCAAGTCATAAAAATAACATTACAGTAACAGGGGTGTTTGGAGGAATCGCTTATTTATTTTGATTGTGAACTTACGCTACGCCCTTTTCTCTGTTTGCCCAATCAATCTGAATGTTTCGATGTTGATTGTTGAGTTAGTTGAACCTCACGAAGACTCGACGATGGTCGTAACAAATATTGATGAAACGACTGGGACTAACCTATTCCCTTTCCCATTCCGACCTTTAAAATGTCAATTATTGCTGCTGGAAGTAAAAGTATCAGTTTGAAATAAGGCACTTTGTTGAAAGGATTCATGGTTTACCCAGCTAAAATTGTGCAAAAATATATTACTATTTTTTTGCGTTTCTAAAATTTACCCTTTCCAATAATTGTGCAGTATATCGATATTTCGTGGTTTAGTGTTAAACCTACACAGTTTAAAGCAGATAACGTTTCAATACTACTCGTATAAGATATTTGAAATTGACCTGGTGATAAGTGATTATTGATAGAAGAGGGCACAAGATCGTTAAACAGATGTACGTAAATTTTGTATTGATTATTTCTATGTTTCTTTAAAAGTAGTATTTATGCAATGTGCTTCCTCTGGACATTTAAAGAAATTCGAACCCTTATTGTTGAGAATAATGACTTAAAATCTATAGCTCTACTCCTAAAGAATATTAATCAAATTATCAATATGGGTGCGTTCTGATTTTGCCACCGTCGATTTGCAATTCAAAATTTGGCATCCAAGGCTGTTGCAAAATACCGTCAGCTGTGAACTATGGAACGATTCTAACCGATAGACATTTCATACCAGCACTAAACGAACTGTCTACGTTTCTGCATTTCTAGCGAATCTCAAAGTCTTAGCAATGGACCGCATCAGTTTATCGTTTACAATTATCAGTAAGTCAAACTGTTCAAAGATCTTACCTTCCCACAGTCGGGTTGTTCGCCCTTTAGAATGGCTGTTTCCAGTGATGTACACCAGCGGGTTTCCAAAGGTTTTCGGAAATGCTTTGATCAAAATTGAGTTCCGGAAACCTGTTGTCAATTTTTTTTAGTCTGCAGATACTATAATAATCACGTGGCCGGCATTGGCAAATGTTTTATTGTGTACGAAAAATATTTTTAAATGACAGAAGAATGCTTCAACGATAAATTAAAATACGCTCAACCACTTGATTATATAAAAAAAAACTACTTCTTAAATTTACCCAACTCGTTTATTCTGAGTCAGTAATATTTGATTTATCTTTGAACATGGTACTTTTTTAGAAACGCGTTTCCTAATGTAATTACACAAAAAGTAAAAAAACATTTTTACATATTAACATAATTACAGCAATGAAATCAATATATTATCAATATTCGACTAAATTTGTCTGGTTCCTAGGAGGTATAGCAATTTTTACGTCATTTGGGAGAGGTAGTTGATGTGATGAGGAAATTTCAAACCTAACAGCGCCCAGCACAATGAGCATGTGGTCATTCACTCACAATTTCAAGGTCATTTCAGAGCATTCATCGCGTTGACAGAACATTGAAGCTAGGATCCCCCTCTGCCATTGATTGCACCAACTTGGCAACCGTCAACCGTCAACCGTAATGCGTGACAGCTGGACGAGGCAGATCGACCAGTGACGAGACGCTTTGCCAAATGACCCTATTGTCACACGGCGGACTGCAATGCACACGCACGCAATCCCTCGCCGCACCAATCAACCGGCCGCAGCAAGCAACTCGATTGCTGTGCTCTGAATTAGATTGTATTCGTACTTACGACAAGTGCTTCAAAAACAATTCGATATCGTGACACACATAGAACTAAACTATAAAGCAGCGATATGTTTTCTCAACAAGCAAACACCCTCACACGGTGAGCTCTGGCATCACGAATTCCTGTCTGGAATTTCTAGGTCAACGCAGCTATTTTCAGTTTGAAACGCAATTTCCAACATGGCGTTTATAAATATCCGTCAAAAAAATTAAAACTAGACGCCATATTGTTTATTCTACGTGTTACAATTGTTTAACGGGAAAATTATTGAAGCCCGTCATAATTCAATTTGTTTTGGATTTTTGTATAATTTATTTTTCAGCTTTTTTTCATTGAATTAGTTAATTTAAATTTAAGTTATTGGGGCAAAGCCGGGTAGTAAAAGTGGGTGTTTACAAACTAAGATTCAGCAAATGTTGACCTTAGATTGTATATATTCTGGTACATGAAATCAGTGCGGAGTGGCGGCGGTTTGAATTAGTAATCAATCATTAATCATTTTCATTGACCCGTATATGAAACATAAGCATTTGTGTTGTCACACATTGTAATTTAATATTTAAGTCGCTGATTGTTTATCTTGTGACTATGTTTATATAATGATATGCATTAATGCGAAATAAACAAATTAATTTAACCTAACGATTTTTAAAATAGTATTTTTATGAACAACCAAACACATGTTTTGGACTTATTGAAAATTTAATTAAAATTGTTATGGTTTAGTTAACGATGCGAAAATAACTTCGCCATTGTTCTAGCGTAGTTATTTTTTTCTTTTAACACGAAATTTAGCATGGTATTGTAAAATTTTTTGCAAAATAAACATTTCTTCTGATTTTTCTTATCTTTAATTAAAAAGCACCTTTAACGTGTACACCACTTTACCTCAACTAACCAGATCTGTTTGTTTGTTCACAGGCCAGGTTCCATACTCCAGTGATACGCCGCAACGTACGAGAGCAATAACCTTCGTTTGCAAACATAACATAGTTGGGATAATATTTAAATAAGTTAGAAGTAAAGAGATAGATAGAGAGCAAAATGCATATAGAAGTGCAAGTAGCGCTGAACTTCGTCATTTCGTACCTGTACAACAAGCTCCCGCGGCGGAGGGTCAACATCTTCGGGGAGGAGCTGGAGAAGGCCTTGAAGGACAAGTTCAGGGGGCACTGGTACCCCGAAAAGCCCTTCAAGGGGTCCGCCTTTCGCTGCATCAAGACAGGGGAGCCCTTGGACCCCGTGTTGCAGCGCGCCTCGCGGGAGTCCGGAGTACCCGTCAGGGACGTGCTGGAGAACCTGCCCCCCGAGCTCGCCGTGTGGGTGGACCCTGGAGAAGTCAGCTACCGCATCGGAGAGAAGGGAGCAGTCAAAGTCCTCTTCAGCGAGGATCGGCAAGAAGACAGAAGCGCCGACAGAGAAGTCACCAGGACCTTCAACCCCGAAGCGCAGTGCTTCAGACCTATCGAGGCTGTGTCCGGGGGTCTGGGCGCTCTCAGCCTGTCTCCTCGGGCTCCGCTGCCGCCCCCTCTGGCCGCCAGCCCCTCCCCGGGTCCGGCCCCCGCCTACAGGGGCTCCCCGGGCCCCACGCCGCCCTTCCTCCCGAGGGCTACCGCGCCACTCACCTTCACTACGGCTACCTTCGCCCAAACCAAGTTTGGCAGTACTAAACTGAAGACCTCGAGCAAACGTGCTAACAGGTAAATATAGTTTTTTAATGGGGTGTAAAATTAAAATAAACTGATTTTAGACAATATATTTTTTAGAAAAAAAATATTTATATTTATTAGACTATATCTTATGCATATATAAAATCATAATTCAACGGATCACTACAAGCTTCAATAGGATCTAAATCGCCTTACGTAGTGTATTATACAGCCCATGTGAAAAAAAATATGAGCACGGATAAAAATGCAATAAGTAATGCGTGTGCCCGCTGTTGCAGAATGTCTCCGACGGAATTCTCCAACTACATCAAGCAGCGCGCCCTGCAGCAGCAGGCGGCGGGCGGCGGCGGGCGCTCGCTGTCCCCGGGCGGGGAGCCCCGTGCTACTTCCCAGGGGCCGCCTACCCGCCGCCCTACCCGCACCCGCACCCGCGCTACGGGCCCGAGGCGCCCCCGCCCCCGCCCGCGCCGCTGCGCTACCAGGGCCCGCCGCCGCCGGAGCAGCTGTGGGCGCCCCCCGCCGACCTGGCCCCGCGCTACCAACCGCTGCTGCTGGCCAACTAACCGATCTGCCCCCCGCCCCGCCACCCCCTTCTCCTCTCAGTCCACAACATACTCACATTCTTTTTTAATACGAAAAATGTGTAATTTATTTTTTCACCGGCTTTTAACCTAGTGCATAATATGATTAGAATAAAAGAGAGGCGCCCCCGGCCCCCCGAGCGGGCGCGCCCCCTCCCACCTCCCCCCGTGATAGCGGGGGACGGCTGGGCCGGGGGGGCCGCGGGTGAGGAAAACAATTCATGTAAATTACAGAACATTTTGTATATTCGTAGTTTTTAGTACTTTGATGTAAATACGAAAGACATACTTTTTTAACGGTGACAAAGTGACTCTAGTCGGGACGCGGCCCGCCCCCCATATCACTAGCTGTATAGACTAGCCCGCTCCCGCCCTCCGCCCCCCTCCACCCGATCCCGTCTTCTTTTATACTTAGATTTATACGATTTGTTTATATTTTATTTTTTCACAGATTTTTTTATTTTTATTATGATATGGATATCGTAAAAAATGTTGTATTTTATTCCATAAATATAAATTTTTAATTTTGTTATTTTGAGTTTTTTTCATGATTTTGGTTTCGCCCGCTCCCCTCCCCCTCCGCCCCCACCCCAACCATAGGCTAGCGGTACTTGTAGGTCAATTTCCAATTTTATTATAATATATCCGTTAACGTGCTGTTGTTGAAATCTAGCGTTTAACCTAACTAACATATGTCTACTTGTATCGAGATAAACTTTTCTAACTTCTATTCGAGATGTTACATTTATCGATCTTGTGAAAGTATTTTTTTATTTTTACTACTCTCTGTGTATTTAATGTACTTAATAAAATATATTCTCACATAATGTTGATAGATGACGATTACGGGTCGCGGAGGTTGCCAGTTGCTTCTTGCAGTATTCCACACAAAGTGGGAAGGCGGAACGCGGTTCTCGGTTCTCGGCTCGCGGTTCGCGGTTGCGGTTCAGTTAGTTACGAGTATCTCCCAGAATTAGTTCGAGGGGTGATTCTCCTTTGCGGTTCTTTCTTTCGAGCAAAAATACACAATCGTATCAACTATCTCCAGTATTTAACGCGTTAGTTTCTCAACAATTACAATCCGTGAGTATTCCGTAAACTTCCGAAATCATTGTCAGCTTTCGCAGGAAGTCGTTCCTAGTATTAGTAAACTTAAGAAGGCGACGAAGATTCGTTGTGAAACTGCACGCACTGTGTAACAGTTTAGTAAAGATGGCGATAGTGTATAACCAGAAGTAGAAATAGAATTTAACTAACTTCGCTGACACCGACAAAGATGTTGAAAAGAGTCGATATTCTCGTAAAGCAAATATATTTTTTCATATGTATCGTGTTCTAGGCACTAAGTGCCGACTTCTTGGCTGGAAATCGTGCAAATATCCAAAATCCAGAATAAAATGTACGCAATAATCGTAGGTACCTCCAATGTTATTATACAAGTTATATATTACTAAGTATCGGCTTCAGGTGAGTAGTGCGACCATCGAGCGAATATTGGACATAGAATGATAAGAATGACTTTTAGATCAATTATTGTTAAAGTGATCGATCGCTTCAATAAACTCATTGGGAATCTTCGCTAACCGCTCTAGGTTCATATTATTGATCACAAACTATCTGCAACATCCTGCAACTGTTTTTCTAATTCTTTATTTTTGATCGTACCGGTTTCACCCTAGCATCGTCAGCCTGACGATGAAATTCTATTACAAATTGAAAAATAGAAATACTTTTGTAAAGTATGTATTGCATTATTTAGTAAAGTGTATTTTAATTTGTATGGCAGGTGAAGGCAGATGAATTATTTACACTGCGGACAGCGTGTAAAAGGGGTCTTGCTTGAGAGAGTCTCTCCATATCAAATAAGCAATAATAATTGTATTTTGAGCGCGAGCACGATATCTCGTAGGTTATTGCGGACAACTAAATAAATACAAACATTTCATGTTGACTTAAGACCAGCTTATCAAATTCCAATCGAAGAGTTGAAATATTGCAGTAGAGATAAAGAAGATTAAGTATTTTCCTTCGTGACAATTGCCGTATTGTGTACATATTTCCAGACACGCTTTGTCACTAACTTGAGTTAGTGAATTTTATACGATTTGCCTACGAGTAGGAACATAATACAACTCGAGTTATGTAATAATCCAAATTGTCTTTTTACCTTGACTGAAATACGAGTATATCTAACAATAGTGGGATTGTGTAGCGTATCTTTGTTCGAGTTAAGAATCTGCTCCTCACTTTCTGCCAGAAATCTCAAGTGCGTTTGGTGTGATTTCTTTTGCGTGGTTATGGCTTAATGACTGAATTGAGTATGATATAAGAATGACACATGCTTACGGTGAACACGCGAAACATTCTTCGATAAAGACATATTGTGAAGATTGTTAAAACACATAAGTGAGGGGGTAGACACGCAGGCGGCAATTTCTAGACTATACAAACATGTCGTCATTGCCGAGTTTGTTTAATATCCTCATAATGATGTTCTTGTAAATTAATTATCGTAACCAGGGGCCTAGTACTATTTTCTAATTGATGTCATCGTGGCCAGTTGTATGAATTGTGGAAATATGCTGTTAATAGTCACGGTAACGCGCGTTAAAACATATTGACTTGGCCCCAGGTTGGAAACTATCTTACCTACTCACTCCAGATAATAAAATCCGTTCCATTAAATGCAATGACAAAAACAAGTACCTACACTTCTTTCATTTACTTGAAAGATGCAATGCTCAACATTCCCCAGTAATAAGTCCGGAATACGTGAGAGTGCAAATTAGTTAACTGTAAACATAAAATGTACGTAAGATTCAAACGATGCCGAGAGAATATATATACTCGTATGAGCATAGATTTGTAATAGAGACGAATACTTAGGAAGACGTAAAAGCCGAGATACACAAAAGCGCCAGTTGTGACATAGATGATATATTATACTACCTTACCTGTTCTCATGTTGGTGTTGGTGTTGGTGTTGGTGTTGTGTGATTTATCAAGTTCAATCCATCTGAGTTAGAATTAAACATGAGTGTGCTAACTAGAAAACTAACTTCCTACATATTACATATTAGCTAAACGAATCGGGCGATGGGCGATGGGAGCTATACCAAACTTGCATATAGCCACAAGCAGAATAATATATTAGATTGAAATTGAATACTTCATTATATTAATAGATCCAATTTGTAGTCCTCAACGATATCCAGGCGTCCTGAGAAATGTTCAAGTTGCTGTACGTTTAAAATATGTATTTAATATAATTCTATCCGTAATAATAACTTTCTTGAAACGAGAGCATTTCGTACAATTTGACAAACAAATGTATACAATTTATTTAAACAAAACTGTTTCATATTTATAAAATAGTGTTTCAAAATTTCGTTAAAAAATCAAATTGAATATTCTCTAGAAAAACTTAAGGGGAAACTCTTGATTTTCAAATTAAAAGAAAACAGAGAGAACTGAAAATGTTTTTTTTTCCATGGGAAATAAAACAAACCTTTCACCATCATTATTAGATCCTGTAAAAAAGAAAATCAAGGGTCAACCGACTAGAAAATGTGCATTAGGTTCAGAAAAAGTAATTACCAAACGCGAGATGAAATCCCTGTCTTGTCTCTTGGGCCGTGGCGTAGAGAAATGTGTTAAGTAAAACAGTACCGCCTATCGCATTGTTATTTTATTGTACTAAATACCTACACGTATAATATTTGAAGTACGCTTATAATTATGAATCTTAGGAAAGATAATTAATTGAAAATATTAGAATAATTTTATAAAATTGATTCAATCAAGGAATAAATTGTAGATGACTTATAATACCTAATGTAATAATGTAACGTTCGTTTATTTTATGTAGAATAATTAAAACGAATCAGAATTCGTGACATATTCTTAAATAGGGAGTAAATATTCTTATATTATCCCAACCATATTTGGCGTTTAAAAAGACCAAAATTGATTATATTTTGACCGTAGATAAAAAATGAACCTGATTTATGAGATTGAATATTTGCATAGAAAATAGTTTTTTTTCCATTTTAGGATCTCAACGTTTGCATGCTGAACTTATTGCGGGCTGTTTCTAAGATATGATCACATGCAAATGTATATTTGAAATATTCAAAACTGTATTAAAATAAAAGATACAGTTCTGCTAATGCTGCATGTTAGGTAATTCCGAGCTTACAAGTTTGCTTTCGCTAAAGTCTAATAGTATCAAAGCATACAACCAAAATTATTTATATTTTCGCATAAAGATTCGTCGTTACATAATAAATATATTAAAAAAGTGAATAAATACTGATATTTTTCCAAGTAATTGTTTCTCGGTGTCTGTAGATAGGTCGTTATCTACCTATGAAGTATAAAGCATTATCTGTGTATTATTGACAAAGTACTCTTAAATCTATTCGAATCTCCTCACGGACAGTAATTATATTAACATTTATAACTGAAATACATCTATATTTATATTCAAACAAAGGTATTTTGGATGTAGCGTTTTTAATATGCGCGTGATTTCAATATTTGCGCACTTTGTAATCAACCCTTACACTTTCAGTAGTCGCCCTGAGTGGAAACGTGGGTAGAATCCTTACACCAGCAACATCCTAACTTAAGGCTTTTCCACAAGAGCGACTTCAGTAGGAATTTTGATGGTACCAGTCGATAGAGTTGTGTTGTAAACTGTATTATTTCCATATAGATCTATTATGAATTATTATAATAATTATACTATGAATTTTTTATCAATAATTCGTAGGATATGAAGACTAACGGGTGGTTTAACTTTAAATAGTGAGAACGGAATTTCCCATCCCGTTTATTAATAAAACATAGTCTATAATTTTTCATATTGTTGTACGAATTTTTAAGTTTATATTAAAATGTTTTGTGCATTCATAAATATGTGTTTTTATTTCAACCCTCACAATAGAATGTACAGTAGAATGAAGAAACCACATAAAATTCTCCATTTCATAAGGATTTGTAACAAAGACAAAGGTTAGCACCAGTGCGCGGTGTGAGGTAGGTTTTAATTTCTTCAAAAGAAACAGCATTACGTGCATCATTCCGCTCCCATTCCGTGCATAGACGAAAATCACGCTCAAACATCGACAAAAAATACTGAATTGTGAACACTAATTGTTGTCTCTAATTAAAGCATAAGCTACTTTCGTCCTGATGAAACGAGGATTCTTCACGATAGTAAAAAAAGTTGTTGTTTCGTTAAGTCTACAACCCGCAATGTAAGTGTTCTTTAGAAACTTTAAACTGTGAATGTATTATATTTATAAAAGCAATGCTAATTAATTACCCACACTAAAGAATATGCTATAAAAGAACAAAAAATGGAATGGTTATGAACCTAACAAATAAATAGAATTTAACTTTTAAAACATAAAAATACTACACAAAACTTTATGGTGTATAAGTATATTAGAAAAACGGTTTGTGCCGAACAAATTTTCGATTTGATTTGAAACAATGTATTCTTGAAAAAAATACGAGCTATTCTCATAAGTTTATTTAATATTCAAAAATATAT
The DNA here is from genome assembly GCA_022651775.1 of Drusus annulatus. Classification (NCBI taxonomy): domain Eukaryota; kingdom Metazoa; phylum Arthropoda; class Insecta; order Trichoptera; family Limnephilidae; genus Drusus; species Drusus annulatus. Next base: position 1,765,597 of record JAGWCC010000218.1, read on the forward strand.
TCGACACTAAAATAAGTTACTCTATAAAAAATAACGATGAAATCATTTTTCAAAAATAAATATGACATTCATTTATATTTTAGTGTGATTTTGTTCAGTGAACAGAATAGGAACGAAATTGAGTTTCACCTAATAGCATGTACCATCTACGGTCCACACCGGTGCAAGCTACGAGTGGCGTAGCAGGCTTCCATTGCTTTCAGCGGCTTCCTGTAACAGTACCCGCCAGCGGAGGCGGTGTCTCGGGTCTCGGGTCTCGGGTCTCGGGCCAGCCCTAATGGAAGGCATTGTGATTCATGGGCCGATGTGGAGAGAAAATACTCACAGAGAACAAAGTCGCAGAATGTTCGATAAATTTCGTCTCTTAAATCATTATTTCTGGGTTTCATTCGAAATGATTTATGGGTCGGGGGTCGCTTTCAGAGGGGGTCTAACAGAACTGGGGACAATTCTACGATTCCTGTTTTTTTCTTTCATTTATATTTATTTTGTTTATTTACTTAACATGTTTTTTTTTATTACAAAATAATGTACATTGTCCTCTACACTAGGAGTTCACCTGTGTGATGGATGGCATAATACCGAATGAGATACTTTCTTAAATGACGATTCGATCTTCTTCGGCTGGAATCCTTCGGGTATGCAGTAATCGGTTACCAAGCCAACTGCGGCGCGTGCTGAATTTGATTTAATATTGTGTCATTTTTTAACGACTTTATATTACAAAATGTTGAAGATAAAACGTATTTCTTTGCTTCAGGTCTGAAAGGGATGTGGGAAGAGAGCTAAATGTTTATACCCAACCTATACAAATTTACGATAAATCACTTTCTCCGGGTTTTTACGTCGTCAACCGTGAGAGCAACCACTGAGAATCTACAACTCCGGTACAAGTATACTATATTTAGAAAAATCCACACAATTTTTTTCAATTCCCAGATTTTAGCCTGCGACCTCTAGATTCAGAGCCAAGGAGCTTACCGCTCCGTTGCCATATAATACTCACTTTAAGGCGAGTAGAAAAATATAGCACGAAGGCAGATATTTTTTTAATAAGAAGCAAGAAGGAAAAAAAGATGAAAAAATAAGTTTTATTAATCTAACCCTTGATCCATGTCCAGTGTCAATCCTACAGCAATGAATTAGTTCTAGGTTTTTGTATACCGGCTGATCAAAGTCCAACCTCCTTCCCATGCTCGGAGCACTTGATCCAAGTTATGATATTCAGTGCCCCTGGTGAAACGGTTTCTCCGGGATGGGTGTGCTGGTCTGGTTAATTTGTTTTGTACCAGCAATCTTCAAATTCACACAATGAAAAATAAATAAGAACATTTCCGGATGAATAAAAGCAAAATTGGAAATTGAAAAAACAAACGCCGTTTAGAAATATTAAATACACTTTATTAACTTATTTAATTATCTATAACAAACAACAAGAGGATCAAAATAATGTTTACACTGGAAAAGAGAATAATGTTTATACTGAACCCCTTGTGACTGGCATGACACTTGGAACACTAGCAAACAAATTTAATAGAAGACCTTCTAAGCATATGACTCCGATACTCCCTTACTTCTCTCTAAATGTACATTCAATCAAATCCACATACATTATGTTTCCAACTAGTCATTTTAGACTAAGGCATAGGAAATTCATTTTTCGTTGAATTCTTCATTTTGTATATAAGCTTTTAAGAGGCTCTGTTCCACTACCTTTTGAGATGACCAAAACGTCCTATTTATGAATATGTTTACACCCTGGTTTATGACACTCGTCATATTAATATTTTACATTTGTAATTTGGCCAATATTTGTGATTTGCATCACATCTTGCTCCACTTGTACATGTTTTAGTTACAAAATAACAATTTCAAAACACCATTTGTATTTGAGAACCACAGCAGTTCTGAAGATATATGTGAAAACTCATAGATTAGAGTAAATTTCCAGATAACAGAAGGTCCTGAGCTCAAATACAGGTCACGGCAATAACTTATTTTTTCATGTTTTTCTAATAGATATTTATTATGAACATTGTTACAATATGAAATGTGTCAAAAAGAAGAAAAAACATAATTGACGCAAGAGACATTGCTTTAAGAGAAGAGTTTTCAAATAAACTGGGCTTGATATTATATAGATGACAACTGAAGTTAGCAACCATTTTCAAAAATTATCAGATTAGAAAATTTATATACAGACATATTTTTAACAATTGACTTCCTTTATTATTAATATTAAATCTATTATTTATAAACTTTGAGGTGAACAAGTGATAATTAATATCATTAGTGTCAACTCAGGATTTTGATATTATATTACACAAAATAAATTAAATAAAGTTTTTTAACCATCAGTCAAATAATCATGTGGCTGTCACAATAAAAAAGTGTCAGTGGATAATTATCACCATCATCTCAAGGAAAATAAATAGATTTTTTTATCAAAATGTGAAATATCACGAGAAGTAGTTTATAAATAAATACGTACCAAACGATTTAGTTTATCATATTTATAAATTTGTATCAGAAAAAAAAAACTATAAAGAAATGAAATATGAATTACAGGATTGATTTCTAATCAAAGTAAAAAAAAACTTTTTTTTTTTCACGCCCCAGTAAAATGCTAAAATGTATAAAATATATGCAAAAAAAAAAACTGATAAATTTGCTTGGAAACTTGAGAGAAAACTAGCAATACAAAAGCTGTATAAATTTTGAATTCATAAGGTTTATCCATCGAAAAATCTTAGCCTAAATTTATTACAGACAAACTTACAATGGTACAATCTAGCATAGGTCCTAGGTGATGTCGGATCATTTATAATATGCAAAATATACAACGCTAATTAATAGAATCACACAAATTACATAAAAATAAATTATTAAGCTAGACAAAACGAAATATTTAAGTATAAACACCTGTTCTCCTGGCAGTGAAAGGTTTCAGTATCTGTAGCCTTCTCTGGATCTAAGTTTAACTCCGCTAAGCAAACATTTCTCCAAGTTAAGTATCCACGAAAATAAGACATTGTGAAATGTGACGGACTTGATCAAATAACTAATAGAGAAAATTCGATACAGCTGAAAAAGTTCAACTTCCAATTGGGCAAATTAACATATGCAAAAAGCACATGTCAGATGGAAAAACCTACTTATATGCCTCAAGAGAGGTTTTTCTATGTATCTCGATTAGATGATTTAAGGGTAATTTGTATCAAACAAAATGGTTTCAAATAGAACTTTTGTCGAGTATTTTTATCCTAGATATTGACAATTTCATGTAAAAATGATTGGTTGACTAGGTACAATACATATACAATACATTAACAATTGTTTTTAATTTGTGCACATGTTAAGACACCGAGTCATCAAAAGCATGACATTACATCAATTCCCGTGGAAAATCTACCATATCGTCAACGAATAAACAATATCACCCCAAAATCTGATAACCAAATCGGAGATAAAAGGTAGTCAGGGTTTTATACATAGATTCCTTATATGTAGTTTTACTCATTGCTTGCTTTGATTTTTGTACATAATATCACTAAATAATGTTACTTGAGTAGTAAGATATTTATTTTGAGTGAAAAATAAAAGATACATAGATTTGGTACTATAAGCTAAATCAAGGGGGAAAATTATAGGTATCGAATTTCCATCGATTTTTGTTAAAATAAAAACTGATTTTTGGCCAGATGACTTGGGTGCTATCGTTTACTGTCACGGTATTCACTTTGTGAAAAAGATATTTTAAAAATAAATAGATAAAATATATTTTATACTGAAAAATGTTCAAATATTACTGAATATTTTGATTTTAATACTTATCAATATCTATCAGACTACTGGGTAAAATTTTTGAAAAAATCTATGTAAAGGAAATAAATTATTTATCTTGATAGTTGATGATCGAGTACAAATATTGCATTGAAAAAAAACATTAGTGACTCTGATAAGTACCATTATTCTACACCTAAACTTATAAATAAAAGGTTTGAGTTAAACTGAAACGTATTCATGTATTTTGTAAAAAAGTACTTTTTCAATTTGTGTAAAGTACACTACTATTTGGCAGGCTCAAAATTTATTGCTTTCCCATTTTAAATTTTAGTTAGTGGATTAAAGCAACTGTAGTTATACAATTAATGTCTTAGTGGAAACGGCTTTACAACCGAGTGCACCGGCCAACTGGCGGCCAAGTGGACATCGGCTGTGACTATACAAATACCTACAAGTCACATAAATCACAAAGTATCTTAAGTCAGAATTATAAAAACTACACAACTTACATTGAAACAAAAATGGAATGGTTCACCTTGACAATTATAAAGAAACATTCATTCTGTTAACGTTAAGTGTACTTGGTAACAAATTTAGAGAGTTATATCTGACTGAACTCACATCAAACTATACTAAATCATTATAAACCGACAATTAAAACAATACAATATGTCCAAATCGTTAAAAATGGATAGTGTAATTCCTGGATTCTCCCAGAAAAGGTACAAATGTTTTTAATATAACTAGTGAGAGGTTTCCACATGCCGCTGGAGACTTTTCTTGTTCATGTAGAAACGGTCGCACATGTTGCAGGGGAAGAACATCTTCTCACTGTCGGCAGCAGGCGGCTGGTTCTGGTGGCGAGCCCGCATGTGTGCCGTGAGGTACTGCTGCCGCGAGAAGAACATGCCGCACTGCGTGCACGAGAAATGGCGGTGCTGCCACATGTCCTTGTCAGAGGCAAACTCCTCGCCGCACTGCCCACACTTGTGGCGGGAGCCCCCAACCTCTATCACCCGAGTACCCACCATGTTCCCCGCAGCCCCCACGTTGCCCCCCACCCGGGCTGCTCGCTCCTCGATCACATCCTCTGCAGCAATGTTGTGATGCTTTACACAATGACGTCGTAAAGACTTGGCTGAGGTATAGCGCACATTGCAGAGGTCACAGCTGTAGAGGCGTTCTGGTGGTGGAGGTTGCGATGCCGGGGGCTCTCCTTCCTCACTCTCCCCCTCTCCCGAGCGAGGGTCTTCGCCGTCTATCCCGTGCTTGCGCATGTGCACCAAGAGTGTGGATCGTCGCGTGAAACTCTTATTGCAGATAGGACAGAAGACAGAGTTGGGGCGGTGAACTTCCTCCACGTGGCGCATGTAGGCGGCTCTCTTGGTGAACTCCTTCCCACAAGGATGGCAAACCTTGCTCTCGTCTGCCACTCTGGCTTGCATGGCGGCCAGTACTTGCTCGTTTCTAGGAACTGTTTGAACCAACTCTACGGTCACTTCGCTCGATAGCTTTTTCTTCTTAAGCAAGGTCATCTGCACATCGGGGGGCAACTTACGCTTAATTTGTAGGGATCCATTATCTATGATGGGGGTGGAATGTTTGACACGGGGATTTTCAAGGACCTCGTGCTTACTCACTTTATTGGTAACTTTGTTATGAGGCATCCATAGACCAGAGCTGCTAAATGCTGCTTTGCCATCGGGTGATCTTAAATGCCAACCTCTGTGACTCTTAAGGGCGGATATTGAGGTATAACTCTTATTGCAGATTTCACAGTCGAAGGTCTCAGCACCCAGCTCAGCTTGTACCTGAACGCAGTTGTGATTCTGCAGGGCCATCATCCCGAGGAATGTCTTCCCACAAGAGTCGCACGGGTACCTGGCTTGATACTGCTCCTCCTGGAGAGATTCATCCTCTTGGGTGCCATCTTCATCATCATCGCTGTAGTTGTCGTCTCCGTCGTCGGGAGCGGACTCTGCCTGCAGCTTATTGGAGTTCCCCCCTTGACTGGCATTGTACCCCAGCAATTCCTTGGCGTGTGCGGCTTTGTAATGCTCATAGAGCTCCAAAGTAGAGTTTAGGGCCTTACTGCATATTTTACAAGATTGAATGTTGACTTTGTGTACATTTTTCCTATGCCTATAATACGCTCGCTTATCATTAAAGTTAATTTTACAGATGGTACAGCAAGTCCTGTTGTCCTGCTTGATACCTTCGTCTTGTAAATTAGGATTGACGATTCCGTGCTTAACTCTCTTATGCTTCCAAATGCTACTCTTCACGGCAAACTTCTTGTCGCACAGGTCACACTGATAGAGCTGGCCCGCGTCTGACACACTGTTGTCAGTCTGATCGAAAGCGGCCGAGGTGAAACTATCGAATTGTGGAATGGATAGACCCGTACTGTTATTGTGGTCTTCATTGGTATACTCATCGTCTTCTGTAGAAGCGACATTCATGAAATGACTTCCGCTTCCACTGTTCTCTATCTCCATCCTTCTCACCACCTCGGGGTGGAGAATCTTTTTGTGTTTCCAGATATTCTTCTTGTGAAGGAAACCTTTCCCACAAATGTCGCAATTGTAGGGAGCATCGGGCATCAGTTTCGGAGAATTTCTATAATTCAAATTTTGGGCAACAGGCTGACGAACGGCATTTGGTTGCTTCACCGCTTCACCCGGTTTTTTATTAGTGGTGGGGACCTTGGCATGAATACGCATGTGGTTGGAGAAAGCCTGCCGGCTCTTGAATGATCTCATGCACATCTCACAGAAGAATGGATCGGCTGATCCGTCCACAGTGGATTCTCCCGGGTGACTCTTCATCATGTGCTCAGAGAGCCGCTGCGGAGAGCTGTAGGAATTTGAACAAACAGTGCAAGAATAAAACTTGACTCGTAAATGGGTGTTTTTGTGTTCTATAAGTTCGGAGTCTTGTAAGAACTTCTTGTCACATTGATCGCACTCGTAGGCCTTGTGATTATGAGCATCTATCTGGTGTTGTGTCCAGCCATCGACTGTATCAAACATCGAAGAACAGTCTGTGCACGAATAGTTGTAGGTAGTCACTTCTTGCTTGACAATGCTTAGATCGATTTGATCTTGATCCATGTCTTGATCAGTCTCATGTTCCCCATCTCCATTGGTCACCCTGTCTGAGTGTTCCTTGTAAATGTGGTGGTTCAATTCCGTGACAGTTTCAAATTTATTATCGCAATGTTGACACATGTGCGGCCTGTCTTCATTGTGGATGGCCTTCAAGTGTTTCACGAGATTGTGGTAGGAAGATGTGTTCTTTTTGCAAATAGGGCAATCCGTAGGTCTGCCATCCACGGAACGAGAAAGGTTCTCTGTGGATTGGTCAACAAATCCTCCGGCATGGATGGAGAGGGCGTGATCGTTGAAGTGCTGCAGTGACCTGAACCTCTCATTGCATAGCTCACAGGCTATATTGACAGTGCACTCTCCATTGCGGATGTGTTTCTTCCACAATCTATTGTCTTTAAACCTGTACTTGCAGTGAATGCAGCACAGCGGCACTCGCTGCCCTCCATTCTCGTGCACATCCAACACATGTTTCATTATAAACTGTTTGAGCTGGAACTTGGCAGGACACAGTTTGCAAGCGTAGGAGCGTGCATTCAGGATATCTTTGTATTGTGATTTGTTAAGAATATCTTCTCTACCGGAGGCATCTCCCACTTTGTATTCCTCAATGACAGGGGCTTCAGAGATCATACTGTCAGGGATGCCTCCCTCTTCGTAGATAAGTTTCCAAGCATCGGTGCAGACATTAGCTCTCATGTGGCTGAGCAGGGCTCCAATATGGCCAAAAGTGACGACACAATTGTAGCAGGTATGCTTGGGAACCCTGTGTCCGTTTTTCTGCAAATGCTGGATGACTGCCTTCCTCCTGGGATGAGACTTGTTGCAGCAGTTACACTTCATTGTGTTGACCTGCTCAATGACATCCCTGTACTTGGTCATGAAAGACTTCTGCGCGGGTGTTATAGTCATAGAATGAAGTGACATTTCTTTAATATCGATGGAATCATTCATGATGTGCTCATCATCCAAATCATTCTCATTCAATTCTACATCTGGGTTTTCATTTATTTCTACAATAGGAGCAAGGGGAACATCGGGAAGGTCATCATCTTCCTCGTCATCATTGTACTCTAATTCTGCATTATCACTGTCCTGGTTTGCTTCATCATAAGCCTCTTCTTGCTTGGATTTGTGACTTTCAAATTCAGGAGATACTTCATCATCTTCGTCAGATTCATCATCATCACTATGGGCAGAAGTTGGTTCATTGGCTTCATCATCAGTAGGTTTGTTGGCATCAACATGATTATCCTCTGTGGACTCTGGCTCCTTTTCTTTACATTCTGCACTTTGAGCATCGACTCCGATAATTTTGTTGATATCCACATCATGGGGAGATATTTGAACTTCTTCATCGGAATCAACCTCAGCAGCTGAGCCGGACTGAGCATGGTTTTCTTCATCAACATCATTTCCTTCTTCGTCATCCTCTCCGTCTTCACTATCCTCATCAAAGTTGTTAACATATGTATCGGGTTCTGATATGATGGTCTCCACTTGGAAAGCTGCGAGTTCAGGCTCGGAAATCAATGTTTCGGGACTTTCAGATCCAGACCGCATGATTTCTGGTTCGGAGACAAGCATTTCGGGTTTGCCTGTTAGGAGAGATTTGAGGATTTCGGGTTGTCGTCCTTTGTTTTGTAAATCAGCTAACGACCTTATTCTGACTGGGTAAGGCTGTGCAGCTTGCATGTGTTTGAAGCCTGATTTGGGATTGGCTTTGGGGATCATTTGTATTTTGGGGTTGACGGGGTTGGGCAGGAGGCGTGCTTTAGGGTTGTAGGGATTAGGGCGGAGTTTAGCGAAGGTAGGGCTGGGGGCCTTAACCTTGTTGGTGTAGCGGTCGTAGTTGTGTGAGGTAAGTTCGTGTCGCCGTGCATTGTGCGAGTAACGGTAAGCGCGGCCGCAGACCAGGCAGTCCTTGGAGGCCAGCTGCGCCACGGCCACTGGGCGACGCGCCACCGCCCCCGTCTCCACCGGCACCGTTAGTGGAACCACCGCTATGCTGTCTTCTTCCACACTGACGTCATCTTCTTCATCTACTTCCTATTTTGTCAAAATAACAACAAAAAAATTAACAAAAATATTGCAGATAAAATATTTTCAGACATAATTTTTAAATTTGTATCTGTTGTAAAAAATACTAATATTGCTCGTTTCATTATATGCAAGGTATGTGAAATTACAAAGAAGTACGCATTCATTTCAAGCATAATGAATTTTTATTTTAGAACATTTAACACGAGATATTATAAAGAAACATAATAAAATTAATACTACATATCACTAAAAATATCTTTATAATATAAGCACCACTGCGCCTTCTTTGAGACAGTGTAAGCAAATAAAAGAAACAGGTGTTGAACAACATTAATAATAAAATTAGTGAAATAAATTTCAATAATGTTGTATATATTCTATTATATCAATGCATCAGAAGTTAATTATGTGTGTAGAATGTACTAACTAAATTTAAATCAAAGTTTAATATTTAGATTTATTTATATAAATGTAAAATCTTCAATAATTGTCACATGAAAAAGTGAAAAGCATAAGAGAGAGAGACAGGCTAACTTTTTTTATGATTTTATCATTGTTATAGAGGGATTTCTTAATTTCAAGTTTTTCGTACATTATTTTCATTTGTATTTTTTTAATTATTCCTTGAATATAGTGAAATTATATCTGAAACTAGTTTAAACAATAAAAAAAAACTAGTTTTAGCATTAAACTCAAATAAAATGGTGCATTTAAAGATACATTTTAAAGTTCCAGAAATGTTCTACTACAAAGTTACTTAAGTTGAAAATGCATATTATTATTATCATGAATCATTTATAATGCAGTTGTGAATCCATCATCCTGCGTAAGTCATCCAAAATGAAAAGGCAGCAAAGGGGTGGAAATAAATTCAGAAGTATGGGAATAGTCATGAATGATCACAAATCTCCAGAGCCTTGTGAATGCATAAAACCCCTTTCTTAGTGATGCTCAGTCGATTCCCAACTCAAGTTGCAGTAAAGCAATTACCATTGGACAACTTAACTCAAACCATTGACTAATTATATAATGCTTAGTTGAGAACTATCATATTCAAACAAGTAGTTTAACATGTGTATTTTAAAAGGAGATTTTTTTTCTCTCGTGGCAAGTTACCAAATATAACTCAAGAAGAGATTAATTTGAATCGACTATAAACAGGTACAATCAATAAGCATAAAACAGTATGAAGGTAAAGCATAATTTAAAAAAAAAGAATGTTCAAAACTTCAATGCACAACATATGCAGAGGGGTTTATAGTGCTCCTTGCAGGCCGGGGTGTTACAGGCCACACAGTAAGATCTGGTTTTGCGGTCAGCATTCCTCGGACAGAGTTTACACCTGCGGTGCCTCCTAAGCAGTGCGTCACTCGATGTCACATTCTTAATAGGACCTCCTCTTATAGCTAGCAGAGGGTCCAACTCAAAGGATGGCCTATCATCTAAACTGTTGCTCTTAACATGATCATTCATCAGCTCCAATGCCAGGCTTCTGATGAAGTTCCTGCGGAATACAATGTCTGACTGCGTGCGGTTGGTCATCCAAAGCACCTGAGCATTGACCACGGAGATATCCAATAAATGGAAGAACAGAGCTAACGGCCAACGCGAAGTGCGTTTGGAAGCCGTATAACTCGCGGCTAAAGTGGCAGCCACTGCTGCTGACCCTCGCCTCTGTTTGTACCACACGAGGACTTCCGGAGCACCACTCTTTGTAAACTTCTTGGTATTATAATGATCACTTCTAGTAGACAATAGTAAGCAAGCCTTCCTCTTGGGCTGTATGTACGAGATTAAAGTGGTGCCAGTATTGTTGAAACCAAAGAACGAAGAGAAATTTTTGTTTTGTTTGCTGGAGAATACATTGGGAACTTCTTTGCGCTTTGATTGTAGGGAACCTACCAGATGCAAGCCAAACTCTTCACTTAGACGATTTGCCAACTTTAAAGATGTTATTCGATCTCGTGTCACTATGGTAGCTCCCGTTCCTGACAAATGGCTGACTAAGCGACTTACAACATTTGAGACAGCATTCAAACGGGGGATTTCTCCACTGGCTTTTAACTCTACACACACCTCAAGGTTACTTGTGTAGAATGTATCTGTCTCGATGAGTGAGTAAATCTTTATTCCAGTCTTGGTGAATTGTTTGGATTGCAAGGACTTTCGGAAACTACAATCACTCTCAAAAGAAATGATTCTTTCATCAATGACTGAGCACTCTCCCAGATTATACGACTGCTTGCAATTCAATGTGAATTCTTCTAGGAGCTGTCTTATGGGAGAGAGCTTATCTGACTCCAGTCTATAGTCTCTCGACTTAATATCTTCAAATCTGATGCATTTCAGTAAGAACCTGAATCGATCTAGAGTCATGGCCATCTGCACGACACTCAGCCCGCAGCCATCTCCCCACCAGAGTTCCGAAGAATGATAAAATGCTGGTCTCATTATTCCCGAAAGATATAAAATGCCAAACAATGCCTTGATTTCTGAGCGGCTTGTCAAATTTTCATTCATGTCTCCTGTGATACCGACAGCAGGATGATTCTTTTCAATATGCTCGTTAGTGCTCTCTATTATAAAATCTATGATTGATTCGGTCATAAGACAAGACCAAGCTTGTATAGGTGTCTGAAGGCCATCAGCTGACCCTGCACATCCTGAGACATGTTTCCTTTTGAGCTAGTCTTTGTTGGAATGCTTTGAAGGTTTCCTAGACCACTTGGTGTAGCCATCCTTTGATTTGAATTCGTTTCTGCTGCAGGAGTCTTCTTCGTGTGAGGAGAGATCCTGATCCGAATCCGAGTCGATCTCAGAGACATCCAGATGGTCTTCTTCTTCTCCGGAGTCACTTCCCTCCACAGCCTCGTCCTTGTCAATGAGACTCTGTATCGCAATTACCCGACCCCAATCCGCACGTGGGTCTATGTTGGTCTGTGGGCCAAAACAAGGCATTCCACCGGTGTAACAAACAACCTCCAAAACGAGCATCAAGTCAAATAACAAGATCAGGAAAAAATAGAAGTAAAAAATATGTTTTTTTTATTGTTTATAAATTCAGTTCATATACAAAGATACGATTTTGGTCATATATGTAACACATTTACAGACACAAAATTATGTATTTTAGTTTACTTATCATTGTTACATAATTCGAATTTATGAAATTCTTGTAAATACTACAATGACCCATTTACTACTCGTAAAATAATAATAATGCCATCTTTATCCTCAAAAAAAAAATTGTTTAAAATTCTGTAAAAAATGTAACCTTTAGTTTTTAAGGAACATCAGACGAACACCGCCAAAATAAATAATTCATACCATAAATTAATAAAGATATAAGTACCTTTTCATTTCGTGGTGCGAGACCCAAAGAAGCCAGAATAGGGGGGCCCTCGGGCTGTATCCTTTCTCCTCCATGATGATCCTGCAATTAATAAAACGTTTCATTTTAACTATGTCATCTTCGTTGTTGCCTTATTGGTGAGGATCGTAAGCCCCACTCCGACTGCCCTGGTGAACCAGGCTCCTCCACTCCTCACGGTGCTGTGCTGCGTGGAGAGCCGCAGACACCGCGTTCCGTACACCAGTGATATTTGATCACTCCAACGCATCGGTTATCTTCCTCTGCTTCTCCTGTCTTCCACTTTGCCAGTGACCATGAGTTTCTCCAGGTTTGAGTTTTCAGTAGCGAGCAACGTGTCCAAAGTATCTTAGGATACGCTGTGGGCAGACAGTTGATAGCCTTTTGTGCTATATGCTTCTGTCACTCCATATATTTTACATTTTGCTCATAGTGTCTGTCGCCATGCAAATCCTTTTTCCTCTTGTTTTGCAGCCTTGTTCGTCACATATAAACAAGCCTAAGTATGTGAAGTCGTTCACCGTTTTTAAGCCTGTGGAAGCACCTGGTTGTCAGTCGGATCGTCCGACGGGTTCTTTCTTGGTGTATTTTTCTCTGTCAACTATAAATGGGTATCTTAACTGCATAGTAGAAATCGGTAACGATGAACTCTGGGGTCAAGAAATTTAGTCGTTTTTTCCTTTGTGGAATATCTAGGTCGACGCAACTATTGTTTTTCTTAATTTTTCAATCCAAGAGTCGAGTAGTAAAACAAGTGAAAGTATTATATAGTTACGAAAAACGAAGTAAAAGGAGGTGAGAAGTAAATTAAGAAACAGAAGAACAAAACAATTATGAAAAAAAAACATTTAACCGTGCAAACAAAATCCTTGAACGCAACTAAACAAACTACACTAGGGCAAATGCAATTATTAAATTCAGTTTGAAATATAATAGCCATTGGAAACTAGCTGAGCTGCAATAGAGGACAAATGAGTAATAAAATAAGTAACACTGCGGTGAATCAAACCAACTGTGTGCTGCTATCAGGAAAGCCGGCCTGTTCATGATAAAGCCATGTTTAAACTGGGCGCAAGTGCACTGAGTTTATAGCAGTTATATACCCTGCACCATACTCAAGGTGTGTAATGCATAACATGAATACTTTAAAAGTACACTTATCAAAAAGTGTTGCATATTGTATTGCTCGGTGGGGTTTTATTGTTAAATGGAGGAAAATAAATTAGTGTTATGTTTTCAGTAAGAACTGGAAAGGGAAGTATGATGCTAAATGCCAAATTCCTTGACATGCTCTATGTAAAGTAGGTTATCTGCAAATATGTTACTTTACAAGAGTAAACCTTACAGTTATTTCGTTTTTGCCTTATTTTAATTTTATCATACAAAACCGTGAAAATTTTCAATTTTATTTTCAACAATTAGCAACTCTTGTGTGACAATTATTTAGTAAATAATTGACAATTGTTATCAATTATTCAGGATTTATAGACTAAGCTATGAAAATTGTACTTTAAGGTTAACTTTTTACTTTATGTTGTATTGTCAATAGATTTTTTTTTCTAGAAAACTGTAATTAAAGTGCAAAACTTTTCAAGTGGCTATAAAAGGTGACAAGATCATCCTGATCAATAATGCACTATTATTTGACCTATTTTTTCTTATTTTTTTCCATGCAAGTTGACAACGGTACGATTACCATACAACACATTTTACTGCATTAAAAAATAATTATATTTTTGTTACATATTTATGTAACTGTCAAACTACATGTGTGCATTTTATTTACATATATATTTATTTTTTTGAAATTTTGAAAAACTATAGTAAGTGGAAACAGTAATTTTATCTGTATGTTCAACTGTTTTTGGCATATTTGATCTTGATGATAGATTGGTGATTTAAAAAAAATGCGAAATTTGGTTAGCTTTAATCATTATAGAAAGTGAAATTGAAAGTGAGAGTGAAAATCACTTGTAATTATTATACACCAACAAGAACTTCTCAAAAACAGTTGTTTTATATGTTTTGTAAACAAGTTTTACACTCAATATTTTTGAAACCTGTGATTTTTTTGGTTTGGTTTTTTGCGTGTAAACAATTTATTATGTATAAATAATTTATTATGTGTCTAACTAAACATGCTGCTTTTGTTGTTAAAATGATCAGATATTTTAATTAAAGTGAATTTAATATCTTTTAGAGTTATTTAATTTTTCATAAAATGTTACTTCAGAAATAATATTTAATAGACGATAAAAAATATTTTGGAAATCGGCTCAACTTTTAGAAATAAAGTGAAGTACACAAAGTAACGGTGTTTCATTTAAGATTAATAATTAGTAAAAAAAAAAAAACATTTTCACACAAGAAATTAATTGTGAATAATTCATAAAGAACGCTGCTAAAAAAAATAATTGTTTTAATAATCCATCAAATATACCTTCAGAAATAACTCTTTAGCGAAGAAGTTACAATTTATGGTATCTATACAAAAACATGGTCAACCACAGAAGTGGTCATGACTGAGAACAACTTGTAAAGTCATCTCAAAAACCCAGCCAACTGACTAACATGTGTAGCAAGCAGGTAGGTGGTAGGTACCTTGGATCAGCAGGTAGGTATTTCAACATGGATACTATTGCATTGTTTTATCATATTTTCTCTGCATAACCTGAAGGATACCTTTCTGTGTATGACAACTAGTTACATGCATCAATAATTGTAATCAAATAATATGGATGACAAAGGAAGGTGAATCATGTTGGAAGGAGTAATCAATCAGTGATGGCCAGATTAAATAGTATCACAGATAGAGAGAAGCAAGCTGCTTTTTTTATAAAAATGTATTATAATTAAAAGTGAAAAAATTAGGTACATACCGGTTCAATTCCTGGGTAGGAGGCATCTATCATTATTTCATCATCTATGATTTCATCAGGAAAGGGTTCCTTCTTGATGTTGACGCCCTAGAAAAGTGCGACAATATTGGTTAGTGAGGGAAAACATTTAATATTTTGATAAAAAAAATAAAAAATTAAGATTGAAGAAGATATTCTGAAATATTTTTTTGTAAAACTGTAATATTTTATTCGATTCTACAATTTTAAAAATATATACATTGAAATGATAACAAACAAATGCTATTTGGAAAGTAACAAAAATAATTTTCGTAAAGTGACAGATTTTTGACAGATACGCATGTAAACACAGAACTATTAATTTTGACAGCAAACACAATATGTAAATACGGACCTGGGCCGAAGAAGCTTCCGAGTTCACCCAATCCTGCAGTTTGGTCTGGGCATCATTGCACACCTTTTTGAAGGTATGCCAGTTATTGACATTGCACACACACTTGGTGCATATCTGTGTGGGTAGGCCATCTGACTCGATTATCTGCAAACAAAACAAGCTCCAGTCACACAAAGTCAACAAAGGCACCTCCAGCTGCAATACGAGTACACGGCGGGGCAAGGAGGACAGCAGCGCAAGCGGAGTAGGTGCGGGACACGCATCGCCCTTGGCAACTGGCAACTGGCGACCGGCAACCAACGAACCAACAACCAACCGACCGGTGGTGATGCGCGTCATACTGCAGCTGCCGTGTCTGCCGTCTGCCCGTATCCGCTGTAACGAGAGAAGAGAGCAGCACGGCGTCTCCTCGCCAGGCGCCGCTCCGCCACACCGCCATATATCCATATACGCGCCTAGCTCTATATACCGCCCTGACCGGCCAAGCCACTGCTCGCCCGCGACAGCTGGACGACCGCGGCCGGCCAATCGATAATGACGAAACGCCTACATACCGCCTGAGATCACCCATTCCACTCGACTGATTCCTCGGAAAAAAACATCGTCGCTATACACAATACACCCCTCGAGCTTATCGCCTCGAAAATTCCCAACTCCGAGAATATAACGACGCATCATGACTCGAGCGATAACGACGACACATTCCAAAATGGTGGACACCTTACGAAATCTCCTTGCGGTGAGCGCTGACTCCGGGGCCTGCAGTTCAGCCGACCTCGACCCACTACTCTTTGGAATTTAGCTTCGTTCTTTCGAAAAAAAAACACTGAAACACGAAGAACCTTCGCTTTTACCTTGACGGAGACGCATTCTTCGATCTTAGCCGCCAGCACGGGTGAAGCCGATTCGTCAGAACTGCTGCCACTTGAGAATATCGGGTGAGTTTCTCCTCGCGTTGACAGGCAAAGTCTACACACATTATATCCTTTATAGCTGGACGCGGTCCGCTCCATGGTTTCCGTTGGCACTAGTTCGCGACGAGACACTCGGAGAATGACACCATTACAAAACGTCACAGAACAAAACACTGAACATGATGGTAACAAATGCCGCTGATGATGAGAGAAGTCGATAGGCTTGGATGAGCGGGTTTGAGCTAGAGAGCACCTGTCGTTCTGCGCATGACCGCTGCGGGCTACGGCTGCCAACTGAACATGCCCAACTCCTCCACTCCTGCGCGCAGCAGTGCTGCCAACTTAAAACCACTTGTTCATACTTCTCTATCGCCTTGACGCTAGTTATGTTGGAAATAAATACAAATTTATTATGATTAGTTTACTTACAATCTATATTTTCCTACGTTTGGATTATTTACCAATATATTCAAAGAGTTTAGTTAGTTTTGAATACTTTCAAAATTAAAATAAAAATTTTATCCATATAAATATTTCTCTTAAATATAAGAAGGACCTATATTCAAACACAAACTGTTCGGTTGACATAGTGGGTCAGTGCTTCTCAAACTTGTATATGTAGTAGTTGCTCGTCGAAAAGCGATTGCATGAAAAGAATTATTATTAACATAACTTTGGTTTATATTGCTTGACAAATCAAGAACTCCGAACATTTTATTTCAAATAGTTGGTTTAATCAAATTAACTTTTTTGTTTCTATTAATAAAATCTTGCTGTCAACTGCTGAAAATGTAAATTTTTTTGTTCTTAAAAAATCATCATTCCGTTAAATTACAATTAAGTAGTTTGTTAACTGGATTTTCAATACAATAGAAATACAAAAAAAAAATACCATGCAAATACAATGTAAATACAGATTATTATTTATTATTATTATTCACCCATCTAAATAAATTGAGAAAATAATATGATATTACACCATACCATGCTGCACTGTGTTGCATTATATAGCACAACAATACATCAATATCTTTAGTACACATAATAGAAACTACATATTTATATAAGCGTCTATTTTTACTTAGGAGCCATTATTGAGCATTTATGACTTTTGTTGACAATTCACATTTTTTAATATTGCTTGGTAACATGTTCGCTGTCCGTATTTATTATTATCTTTTGGTACAATCATACCATAATTTCAAATGTGTACTGAGTGTGGTACAAATTATTTCTGAACAAAATCGATTTAAAATGAAACACAGCGTTTGACTATCCCTGCGCGCCGGGTCTTAGCATTTTTATTGACTCGCTAAGTAGGCGCGGGAAATTCAAATTTACGCGCGCTTTCCGTATTTAAATTAGGTTACAAATGTCAGCTAAAATCACGTGGTGCTTGTAAATAATAATATGAACACGTGGTTTAATACATATTATTCAGTGAAATGAATTATTTATGTTTTATTTGCGCTATAGATTGAATATTGGATTGTTAAATGTATTATTTTTATAAAAAGAGGCGATTGATAACGAAATTCTATAAATTTAGTACTTCTGCATAGGTATTGATGAATTAAAATTTATCATCGTATAAATCTAGAGGATTTTTTTTATTACAAACGGGTATGGGTCGAGGAATCAGAGTTCTCCCGAACAACACAATTTTAGGATTGTGTGTATTGGTGCATACACTTCAGACACGGATGTCCTTGTCAAATGTCACTGAGAAACAGCCTATTGTATTGATTGATTACGCTTACTTATTGTTACTAGTGAGAAAGGGACAACAAGTGAACACGATCATCGAATTCGAAAATTCGAAATATTTTTCAGTGTGAAGTAAAAAATGAACTATTTATAAAGAGCACTGAAATTTTCTATCATGAAGTCGAGTAATAAGTCTGAAACATGTTGTATGCAAGCAATGCATCTGTGTGAGTACTGTGTTTGACTCTTGGAGTAAGAATATATACGGAGAGAGAGCTAAATATTTTTACCCAACCTATACAAATTTGCGATACATCACTTTCTCCGGGTTTTTACGTCGTATACCACGAGAGAGAAAGAGGCAAGAAAAGTCATCACATAATCTTACAGCACTTCTAAGTATGTAAGAATGTTCTCCGTCCGCGTTAACTTCACGTCATCGAGTCACATAAATTACGTCAACGGATTTTGAGGTTATTTCCTACATTTGTGTTGATTAAAAAACTTGCAGTGGTTATACAAATAAATCAAACATGATGGTGATTTGTGCTATGAGTGAATGTTCAAATAATACCAAACAAAGATTATAAAACATCGCTTTTGAGAGGTATTTCAACAGTTTTGAATATTTTTGACCGAACTTTAGAATTTTCACATTTTTGATGATATAAAATCAACAAAAAGCTTCCATCATTATTTAGGCAAACCTTCTGTTATTAGTGTTTGTGTGATATTTTGACTTTATAAATCATTTTAATGGTGTATTGTATTGATATTGTTTAGTTTAGTGTGTTCAAATATGTTTATTAAAAATGTCTGAATTTCATGTGGGCGAACTAATAGGCTATCCAACATCCTTTAATATATTTTTATCTCTTTGTATCTAGTCTGTATAAAGTCAACCGTCCTGACTACACTGTTTCGTAAAGGTACCTCTCCATATATATTATTACTCCAAGGTTTGACTCAATATTCGCTGCGATACGAATAAGACAAATTAATGATTTAATAAGAAATTTGGAAAGGTTTGTAAATATGTATAAGTATATATTTTTACCAATATTTTTAACTTCGGATTTCGTCAATAAATTTAACTTCTTATTAGAAAACTTTATGAAAAATATGAAAAATCACTAATATGTTACCAAGGCTTTACGGATAGTTAAAAAAAAAGTTTTGTCACAATATACAGCCAGTTAAAACACTGAATGTAACATTATGTGTAAAAAATGTTGTATAACATTATTCTGTGTTGATACCATAGATGTATTATACTTAGATGAGACCCTTAGCGAAAACAGTTACCACTTTGTTGAAGGTTGTTATATCTTACATCAACCCACTATCTCACCACTTTAGTCGACCTACAACCTCGTCGGCGTTTGACGTATGCTTATATCAAAATGCCTCTGTGCTGTGTATGGCGGTACTGCAGTAAAGTAAGCATGTCAGTTCAAAGAGACATGAATAATGTCATGCAATTTTTGTAGGGTTTTTACAAACATATTTTTTCCCTACGTAAACTCCTGAACTTAAATTCAATAGTCCGTAAATGCATTTTTTCACCCACATGAGGTAGCAAAGTAAGGCGCAATGCGCCGTCCTATTGGTATAAGGGACAAGAGTTAGAGTTAGAATCAGTAACTTTAAATGATTCATCACTTAATGATAAATAAGAATCTAGAAAATGAAAAAAAAAAAAAAAACATGAATAATGTCTTACCCCTGATAGATCCGTTGTAACTTATCCCTCTCTCTCATAAACGACGCATGTAACAGAAAGAAACCTCCCATCGGAATTCTCAATGGTAGCACTGTAAAGACGAGGTTTCTTGTAGGTTTTCCTTTGAACTAGGTATAAAGCAGGCACGTACTCCAACTTCTTCGTTGAAATGGCAACCACATGTCGCACCCGCCCTAAGGTCAGGTAAGAACCTAATAAACAATAGCGAGATGTTTTTATTCTCCAGTTGGTACCTAATACCGACATTCGTAGTTCGTACCTACCTCCCTATCTACTTTTTTTACCTCCAACTTCTTCGTTGAAATGGCAATCACCAGGAACACCCGCCCGAAAGGTCTGCAGGTAGGAAAGTAGGAAGTAGTGCTTAAATATCAATGTGTTTTATTCTCCAGTTGGTATAACCGCTATTCTTACCTCGTATAAAAGCACCTACCTGGATGCTTCTGCTGCCCTAGTCGAGGCCATTAGCAAGGTACCTCTCTCTCCTGGTTTGAAAGGTGACAGCTGCACAGCGAAGGAGCGAAGGGTTTGCTTCAAATTCAAAAGGCGGGTAAGTACTGCTTCTAATTTTACCTCATTACGGAGTGAATATTCCGGGAGTTTCGAATAGGTACTTACCTAGTATCTCAGCGTAAGATGTCATGAAATACAATTTTTAAGCACTATAACTTCTTATGTTTATGTTGTAGGAAATAATAGGTAATCTATAATACCTACCTACTTAATATCGCATATATGCAGGTACACGTTCACTTCTACCAGGTACTCCATTGCATTTACTTATAGTGTAGATAGATTCCTTCAAACACCATTTAAAATAATCTATGCGACACAATAGTATTTTTTGACCGTCGCTAGGGGATGAAGGCCTTTCTTGTATTTTTTATTCATCTCTGTTGTGTAAATATCTCTTCGAGTATAAAATGAAGCTAGCAGTCCACAGTGGAGTTTTGATATTAACCAATGTGTATGGCAGCGAGGCTTAGAACTGACAGAGGAGGGATGAAATCAGATTTAATGCAGTAAAATGAGATCCCTTATAGTAGGTAAGATATGTGCGCTAAATCCTTGTACCTTAAGCGTATTGAAAAAGATGCTTAGATGTTTTGAACTTACGAAGAAATTAGAGTCAGCAAAATATATCACGCGCAAGTAGATGGCAGAAGAAGTCGGAGACACTCAAGAAGTCATGGCACGATCAAGACAACCAAAAATTTTAGTCGGTTAAGAGTCAGTATAACAGAAGAATATATTTATACCATATGAGACCATCTATAAATATGATTGAACCGAAGAGTACCTCTTCCAAGACGGAGTCGTGTGGCTTTCCACCCTCTCCGACTACCACCGCAGGAAATTACGCAATACGCAATAGTTAGTATCCCAACTCATATTTATCCCAAATATCATCTTTCTCTTTGTCCCAATTCCTTTCTCCTCAAATCCCCGAAATTCCTCAGTATTAGCGTAGCTGTCTCCTGCTCTGGGTGTGGTCACTCTTACAACTTTACTTAACTTAACTTACTCACAACAAGCAGTCACAGACAATGACGTTACATATTTATATAGACACGTTGTAGCGCTCTCAAAGTGGCAAGCAATAATCACGCTAGTTGGTGTGATCGGTGTTTAAGCCGATTTAGTACTAAACGGTCACGCGTCGCTTGAGTTCGTTTCAAGCAAGTATGGAACGCGGTCCGAACTTCGGATCAGTCTCGTTAATACACATATATTCTATGAATGTCTATCTTTGTCATATATGACCGATATTTGAATGATGAATTTACTGGTAACGTGTGTGTTTTGCTTGCCACATTTTGTGTTAATATTCTAAGGCTATAACGTGTCTATATATATGTAACGTCATTGGTCACAGATATAATATTCACAAAATCCATGGCGAAATCAAAAGTCCTGGATGTTATTTTTTAAGCAAAGATAAAAAATCGAGGTCGATATATTTATTTATATTCTATAAAAATCGATCTTAAATTCGCCGGTGTCAGCGTCTTCCCCGGCAAGAAAACCTCAACAAAATTATCTCAATCGTTGGTATTTTGTATGCGTTTTGGGAGGATTTGAGGGGAAATAAATAAAGCATTTAAAATCATAATTTATCAAACACTCATTGAAACGCAGCAGAATATTTTATAAACATATATTTTGTACATGACATCAATACAATTTAAACAATATTTACACATTTATTTACTTGATAGACAACGACTAGTAGTTATCATTTCCTGATAATTCATATAATATAAGATAATATGTAGGAATTTCTATGTTTGCACAGACATGTTTTTTTTGAGACAACAATATATTATTACTAGTTGTTTACCCGTGAAAAGTCACCGGATGTAACTTGACTTGCTGAGAAAAAATATTAGTTCCCATTTCAAATATAGAATAACGTCTGCTAAAATACACTATAGGTAGGTAGGAATTTTAATAGATTCTTTTAAAAAATGATAATTTTAATTAGCATCAGTTTCAAATTTGAAAACTTCACGGTCGTACGTACTCGCAATGGAAAGTATTAATTTAGAGTTAATACGAGTATTAAATTACTTTCATAAATATATTTTCTTTGTGGATAAACAAAAAACGTCATTTAAAAAAAAAAGTGTTATTGTAATATGTAGTTGAATAAAGTATACTCCTTGAAGTAAGCACCTACATATGGAAAACAATGTTGAATATTATTTTAGATCTAATACGGTTTTTGTGGATGCTTCATTTAAATATCTATTGTTTTGGATATTATATTTTTTGGATATATAAGGAAACATTTATGGTTTTTACAGTATATATCATTTGAAGTATATCGTTACTTTGACTGAAGAAATGAAATATTTTGAAAACAGTGGTTTTTGATTTATATTGCTTGAAAGATAAAATATTAGGGTTAGTAAAATATGATTTTCCCACAATTTGGTAAGCGTATTAATTGTTTATAAATGTTGTGTTAAGAGACTTTGTAGAAAGGTGTCTATCTAAATAGGCTTGTAAGAAAAAGACGTAAACTAAACTGGAATATTTTTACGTTAAGCGGGAGAGCCCACAATATATTTTTGAATAAATTTCTTTGTTATAAAATACTTGATTTTTATTGTCATTTCGAAAATCAAATTCATTTAAATATACTTTGATTTGATTACCGATAAGTATGATTATTTTTCTTGCATGTTAATTTGAAGACTACAAGCAAATCATTTTAGTACTATCTCGGAAAATATGATGTGTTTTTGTTTTTTTTTGACAATGACGATTGTATGAATAAATAAAAAACATCGATTTTGAGTGTTTTTTAAAACTTTTTCTTCCACGCCAAATTACAAAACCTACCTTGGAGCAAGATTTTGAAGGCATTTTTAAGGTATATTTGGAATAGCTACTTAAACTATTAATTTATTTTGTTTTCCTTCTAAGGCAATAAAAGCCAAATCAATAATCTACGTTATACGTGCAAATCGATACGAAATTAAATCACAAGCCTTATCTAAAATTACGCCATAAATTACACAAATACTTTTAGTATTGTTATCCAAATTAAATTATTTTTCTTAAATAATCTTACTGAAATAGACAACTTAAAAAAGGTTAAGGCTAAGCTACAGGTTTTCAGAAGTGCCAAAAGGCCTTGGTCATTTTAGTCACAGTATTCCACTACAATTATTAGCTTTTATGATTTTGAAATTTTGTGTTCAATTTAAGGTAAGTTCAAAAGATCAAAAATATTAAAAATCCAAATTTCACTTATTTATTTCATATTGTGAAAATACTGGGGGCGTACTTTGAAAACACAATAATTCAACTTTCATGTTGGGAGTTACAAGGCTCCCGGCGTATTTTTCAAACAAATTGTACTCTCAAAAAAGTGTCTCTAATTTTACGTAGTCATAATTGCCACATCACTAACTAGAAAAAGACTGGAAGTTTTAAAAAAACTTTTAATGTGAGCTGGCGTTCATTGTTGCAGTGCAACAAAAGTAGTCTTAACGCGACCGGGAGTTCTGCCATTCTTCAGCCCCTCAAATTGTGATAATAATTTCAAATAAACGAGCCCCAGTGCGAAACATATTTAATATTACATAAGCAATTGAACGACGGCACAGAAATCGAATAAAAAAAAACGATAAAAAATAGGAATATTTATTCTAAAATACATGTTTATAACACTTTGATTTTATTGTCAAATCATTGTTTGGTGTATAAAAAGAAAATCTTATAATGTTCACATTAAATTGGCAACCTTAAACTATTCTCTTTCAATATTTCAGATTACAATATGATTTTCTTCTACTTATTTGTAAGGATATATTTTTTCATACTCACTTAATAATAGTATATGTATTTTCTCGTATATTTTAGTTATATAAAACCGCATGACCCAATTAAATCTCTTGTGTCATAGACGTTATTACAGGAATACATTTGTTTATTCGCACTTGACCGGGCAGATTGAAGTAAAGTTTATTGATAAATATCTATCTTAATAAATAACATTAAAATTCAAAGGTTTTTTCACAAATGTAATAAAATAAAAATAAAAACAAGCGTTTTACCCACTCCTCTCAGCTTCAACCGCCTCAAATTAAAATATGAGTTCTAATTTTGATTTTGATTATCCCGAAATCGGGCCATACGAGTATCTTCCCAAAAGTTGTTAACTAGGCCACTGAATTTATATACGCCGTGTAGATCATAGCGCAAAATTTCTTCATCGAAATCTAAAGAAAATAAATTACATAGATTTTTCTTTATTAAGAGGAATTCTCTCGGTGCCTGTTTCATACGAAATTTTCGTTAGAAAATAAATTTGTAATTTGTAATTTTAAATTTCAACCTAAAAAAACGCTTTTTTAGCAAGATACTTTTATTTCATATTTCATCGTATTTCTAAATCGGCTGGAGTGATAGCGTTTTTTAAAATAATTTTAATTTCGTCACAAATAATTTATACAGTTACCTCTTAAATCACGGAAACCTTAATCTTCCATGACCATATTTCATCAACAATTATGCGAACGTTCTATGTAATTTGTTTTCCTATTTTTTTTACGAATAATCACTTCTTAGTATAAGCGTGAAACACGGTGTATATTGAAAAATATTTTCTGTCTGTTTATTTAATAGGATATGGGTTGTCAAAAATATTAATAAAATTAGTAGGTGGGTACCTTACATCAACATCATTTCCCTAGCGATTAAAAGCAGATAACATATGTAGGTAAGTACGAAGTACAAATATACGGACAACATAATATAGATTATGACTTGACTTTGTCAAATGATGATTGAAGTGACAATTGATACAGGAATTAAATACTCACTTATGTCACTTATACCCAAACTACAAATTACGTAGGTACCTATTACCTATTCATAGAATTTCATCAACCAATAATATTTCAACAACAAGTACTTGTTCGTTCGTATAATTTGTGGTTAGATTTTTCGCAATTTGCCACCTTTTTGCAGCTTTTGCGACTATTTATTCAGTTGGGATTTAGATGTAGAACATAGTCAAACATTTCAATCTCCACAGTTTCTTGAAGACTCACACATCCGGAGAAGGCAGTTCTATTGAACTATGAACTGGAACTTATTTGCAGGCGACCTCTGTTCTCTTCCCAGGTAAAGACAGTGTCCGATGACTTTTGAATTGAATTAGCCGTGTCACATGTCAACGCCTAGAACACTATCCCGAAGGTTAAAATTGTCAACATTGACCCGAAAGAGGTTTAGTCAACAATATAGGTGATAAGTAGAAACATGTTAGCTCGATCGCAAATTTCCAATGATATTTGACATCGATCAAAATGTGATCAGTTTATCGAGCCCGTTCGCTCCCCAGATAAAGTTGTCTACGAGTCGATAAAAATCGTCAATAAAAAATACGAGCGGAAATCAAAATTATTGGCTGCTTTTCAATGCATGGAGACATATTTGAACTTGGGGAAACGAAGTTTCGGCGGTCGTTATTCAAGATATCACGGGTAACAGCTCTTTATGGGAAAGCTCTGTCACTAGATAAAAAAAGATATGCTTTAAAAAAGAAACCCATTGGTTTACCCACCAATGTCTTAATAAATGTTATTGATCTTTAGAAAGTGGGTAGATTCATCAGTGAAGGCTCAAACCAATGTTCTTCTTTGGTCAATTTCACTGACCCTATTTTTTGGTTTTAGAACTTGATCCAGGAAGGTAGCCGTAGTGTTATCATATTGCTGTTGTTAGATTTTCTACGAATACAAGTTTACTTGATGCTGATATGTGGATCTTGAAGGCATATGAGCTTGGTTTACATGATATACATCTTTAATCCATTCGTTTCATGCATCGAGCTTAGATCTTCGCTGTTGTTACTTATTACCACAATATCAGCGGTATTACGAAGGCACTCAAGTACCTAATCAGTCTATACTAAGAATAATAGGTACCCACGCTTTTCTATTATGTAAAAACAATTTACACTATAGAAAACGTATCGCTGTTATGAATAATGGAAACATACATTCATTTTGTCATGTTTTGAACAACCAATAAAATATTATCCAAATAATACTATGTATTTATCATTAATTCAACAAACTAAATATTTTGAAAACATAGTCGACAATGCAGTCAATGAACAATCAATTAAATTACAATATCTACACTCATGATCATTTATATTTTCAGGCATTTCTTCATGCCTAGACAACGTTGAGAATGTGTTCCTAATTTTTTTAATACTTTGAATAAATGGTGTACTTTGAATAAAAAAATATGCACAAAGCTTGTCAAACTTTCGATAAAACAAAATAAAAACAAACAGTTCAACATTCCTTTTGTCGTAGACTTACAAACAATGAATCGCTGTTCCTCAATTATCACTCTACTAATTATGGGTATCATTCTGCACTGTCTAGAATGTCGAGACTTGTTAACTCAAGCCATAGTCTTGAAATTTTTGGTACAGGTCCAAATGATTTTTGTCATTATTTACTTTACCGAAACCTTGAACAGGCTTTGACTGAAATGTTCTTTCTAATGTTTATTTTTGTCCTATTTTTATCATTGCTTAATTAAAATATTATGATGTACTGTTCTTTATTTGTTGCTTTTTTTCCATTTCGTGTTATGTGTATTTTTTTTGTAATTGGACAATGGTCCGTTAATATATAAATAAACAAATAATTATTGGTATTTGAAAACTCTGAAATCAGCTGTAGGTAATATGAAATAATAATATTAAAAAGTCATGCCTCGATCTTTGACGAAAATACTTTTTCTTAAAACTATAAATATTAAATTTGAGCCAACAGTCTTTGGGCTTCTATTGATGCCTGATTTTTTTGGACCAGGATCATCTTCCACTCTGGTAAATAAAAATAGTTAACATTGTCGTTCAAATATCTGATGCGTGACAAAATGTATTTTTAATCAAACTCCGCAGACGAGGCAGTGAAAAACGCCAATCAGGATAACTGAAGAACTGTGAATTCGCCTACTAACTGAAAGAGGATGCCGCCAAACCTGCAAGAAACCACTCAGGTCGAGAACGCCAAGTAAAAGATGCAAACTATTCAAATACAAAACAACAATAAGACCAGTGATTACCCACGGTTGTGAGACATGGTTCTTCATCCGGGCGAAGAAACCAAATTAGTTTTTGAGCGCAAAATACTTTAGCTTACGCTAGAAAATGTAATACGGTAGAAGTAAATGAACCACAAACTCGGGAATCTAATTGAGCATGAAATTATCAGAAAGATTTTGTGGGTCTCAAAGGCTGCGATAAACTGTCTAAGTAAAAAGAAACCCAGTTGGCAGAACATCGAATATCATGACTAAATAGGTGCCTCGGTGGACGCTACCCAGAGGCAGATCGTGGAAGGGGTAAACTGACTGCGTAGAACAAGATTGAAACAAGATGTGAATTTTTTCGGAAACTTTTATATACCTATCAGCTAAAAGGGACTTATGCTATGTTGTATCTGCTGCCTGTCCAAAATGTATTGATTCAAATTGTTGCAGGATATTGAAAACCCTTTCCAATCTTTTGATGTTGGCAGCAAAAAATGTGAACCACTCAGTGGTGGCTCGTGATTTTTTATTTACTAGAGTGCTTTGAAGATTGAAAAATACGATGTTTTTTATATTGTTGTAGCCAAAAATAATTTTATTTTATATCAAAAAATGGTTTTATTGTATGAATAGTTTCGGGATTTTTTTTTTAGTTTTGGTGGTGCACTGCACCAGTTAGCTGAATTTTTTTCTCACAAAAAATTGAAATAAAAAAAAATATATTTTTGGCTACAACAACACTAATATTGTTGTTTTTTCAAGCTCTTGCACAATAAAAAGTCACGAGCCGCCATTGACCACTACATAATTTAAGAATGCCAGAAAAATAATACCTCAGCAAAAAGTATCAGCGAAAGGACCTGCTCATAAATAGATAATCTATTACATTCGAACAGACAGTCTTTGGGCTGCTGTAGATACCAGATTTAGGGATCTGATAGTATTAATACACTAAGCCGTATTCTGTACATGCTTCGTTAGATCGCCGTGTAGGGCGTTAATGCATGCAAAAACAGTACTGGTAATTTTTGCTTATACGTAAAAAAGTTTGAAATTTTATTCCGATTACGCTACTTTACGATTTACACACTATGTTCCTTTTGACGCGTGTATGAAGACTAAACTAGTCTTTATTATTGTGGTAATTCTGAAAAGATATCCTCGCTATCCTTTGAAATCTTGCATATGGTAACTAAGAAAAATGTCCTCTATTGTGTTAAAGTTTAGGTGTTGCAGGGCGGGCAGCCGCCCCTCTGCGACTGGTCGCGCACGTAGTCCTGCACGCAGAAGCGCTGCTGCGCGTCGGGCCCCGTCCCCGTGCCCGCCGCCTGCGCCGCGCGCGCCCGCAGCTCGCGCGCGATGGCCGTGAAGGCCAGCTCCACGTTGGTGCCGGTCTTGGCGCTGGTCTCCATGAAGGCCACGCGGTACTCGCGCGCCAGGCGCTCGCCGTCCTCGCGGCGCACCTCGCGCTCGGAGCCGCTGTCCGCTTTGTTACCTGCAACAACATGTAGCATTACTTTAGTTTACAAGTGGTCGGGGGGTAGAATACATTTATTTATTTTATTTTTATGGTGAATTCCGCACAAGCTTGGAGGAACAATGTATGGAGAGAGAGCTAATTATTTTTATCCAACCTATACAAACTTGCGATAAATCACTTTCTCCGGGTTTTTACGTCGTTTACCGTGAGAGAGAAAGAGACAACAAAAATAACACACCACTTTTATGTACTGTAAGGATAATCTTGGTCTCCCGCGTCTCCGGGGACTCCGCCCACATGTTTTCATATGCGACTAAGCTCGACACAATTAAACGGTTTTTTTGGTTATATGTTATATTTTTGTTGAAAACAATACTGTGAAAAAGTGGTTATACGAAAAAACAAAAACATTATGTCGACATGTGCTATGAATGGATGTATAAATACCCAAACCCTAGTCCTAGCCACGCCCAGGTCTGCCGAGTCCAGCAAAAATCATCAAAAACTGACTACACTGCCTTGAATAGGTACCACTCTATGTACCATAAGCGCATAAGAGTCCCAGCTGCTTACAACCGTCTAGAGCCAGTACGACTATGGCATCCCCAATCGGGGTATGTTGTGAGGCTGGAGGTAGTGGAGAAGGGAAGGATATGGGGAAGAGGAAGGTTTATAAGTACGTGGCTATTCAGATCCGGTCACCACACACGGCCGAGGCTGTTGCAAGCAACGTTTCGATTCTGTATGGTACTAATCGAATCTAATCGAATCCACTAATAAATAAAACACCAAAAAGTATTCTATTCATAACATTGGAAGTTTTCATAATGGACATTAAGACATTTACCTTTAAGTTCCAAGTAAGACTTAGATTATTATCGCAAAAACAGGGCCTCACCTTCAGAAATTTTAATTTAAATAAATAAAAAATTAATACCAAACACTTTTTTATGTTAATATAATACGGTGTTTGAAAAAGACTTTTAGTAGATTTTTACCATAAAAAATAGGTTATAACCATCAGATTTATAGAATAGACCTATTAACTAAGCTAAACTCAACATAAAAATAAACTTTTAAAGTTTCGTAGACAGCAATCACTTTGTGGTTTGACATATAATATTTAATGCAAATAAAATAATAACTCTTCATAAGACCACAGATTTAATTTTATTTCTTGTGACCGACCGGTTTCGCTTAAGCTTCACCAATAAAATTGATTAATTACAAAGTTACTTAGTTTAATTTTGTACCATTATGACGCTTAAGCTAAACGAAACCGGTCGGTCATAAAAATTAAAATAAATTTCGTGGTCATAGGTTATTATTTCATTTTTATTAAACATTTATAGGTTTAGTATTTAGATCAAACATGATAAATCTAATAATCTAAAATAAGTGTTTTACATTTCTTACTTTTTAAATTTAAATATTTGATTATTTTTCTCTACTGGTGAGGCCCTTTTTTGTGCCAAGAATCCAGGTGCTAGTTCCAAGCATTGAACCCTAAAAAAGTAATGACTGAATAAAACAAATGAAACAGTATCGTGCGACTGTATTTACAATCTACGCGACTGAACCAACAGTCGTACTCGTATTTGCGCCCTTATGGGATGTAGACTGTAATGTTACTGTGTGGAATATAATATCGTATTATATTGTGTGCTTGCATCCCCTCTCCGCAACTTCAAACCAATTGTATTGCGAAACCTTTTTGCTTTGTTTTTTGGTTTTACGCGGAAATAGGGAAACGATGGGAATTACTATAACAGGTTACTTATCGTTTTGTGTTTTATATCACTACCTGTTAACTGAGCTGTAAATGTCGACATCTTTTTAAATTAATAGGGTTCTGTTCGTCGAGTAGTGTATAATGTGCTTTAATGTCCATAGGCAGCTCAAATTTTCACCTTTTGAAATTTTTGTTTTGAGTTTCTTTATAACATGTGCTCATATTCTTCTCAAAAATGGTCATGGAACAAGATTAAATAATTAAGAATCACTAGAAATAAAGAAACCATTAGAATTAATAAGTAGTCATATTCCTAATAATCAGTTAATTTTGTCCAGTAGTCCAATATTAGTTATATTTCCTGTAAACTCTTTTAAAATTTCTCATTATTCTTTAATCACCTATTCAGTTGACGTTTTGTCTCTTTCATTTCATATTATCTGTTTCTTTCTCTCTATTTTTTTGTTATAATTCAAATGTTATTCTGTTGTTTTCTCACTGTTCTCTTATTTTATTTTATATTGTGTTCTCCCTCTGTATGTACTCGTATATAGTATATAACCGCACACTTTTTATTTTTTGTTCGGTTTAATTTTGTATCCTGATGATTCTTAGGCTTAACGAAACCGGCCGGTCATAAAAAATAAAATAAAATCTGTCGGTCCTATGCAAAGTTAGTATTTCATTTTCATAAAACGTTTTAATTAGTTTCCCTTTGTGAGATTTATTGCTAAAATCAAATCTATCCATTGAATGCAGGATGAAAGACAGACATTAAATACGAGCTTTTTTTAAAACATGATTAAGTGCGGCTTGTTGCAAATTTCCGTCACACTTAACATCGTCACAGTTCTATGATTAGCGCTATTTTTTTTACATTTCAATGGTCCCCGTTAAACGCCGATTCTAAACCCTTTTCAGCTTTTGGATAAATTGGGATCAGCTGAAAAGTGTGACGGTTGTGTTGTTTACTTGTCAGCTGACCAAATTCTAGGCATATTTCAGCCATGTTCAAACGCTGAAACAAGTCTAGAATCGGAGTTTAACGGGAAGCGTTAAAATTTCACGGAAACATATTAAAGTTTACGGGTGAAATATCTCAATCTCGGATGGTTCCATTTAGCATTAGAAAAACGATTTCTCTAAGCCTTTTCTTAATGCGAGCTTAAAAATAATTTTCGTTTTCTGACGATAGGCTAACTGGATTTTTTTTATACCTGCTACTTTATCCGTGCTTATAATACTGTATTGTCTCTTTTCACGTTTCACAGATCCAACGTAAGTATGTCTAATTTATTTATTCTACAGATTTCTAATAGTCTTCATACTCTTTAATATTATGTATCCATAATATATCATTCATTAAAACACTGTCAATTTTTATTAGGTACAATCTTGCTATGAAAATAAAAAGTTTCTTACTGAGTGAACTGACAGGGAGACCAACATAGTCCAGATAACAGTTTTCGGGCAAGTGGCGAGGCCGATTATTACAAATTTCTGAAGGGAAATTCAACGTTCATTTGCGAACACCTTTCTATCCGCTTTTGATTAATCCCCACTCATGCTTTCACAACACTCTATATTTTTTCCCTGTGTTGGTAGGCACTCTACTCTGGGGTTGCAATGAAAAAAATGTAGTAGAAAGGGGATCGGAGGGTTAGTTTTCATGACAGGGTTCCGAACCCGAGGCGTTTAGCTGAGTGCTCTCTCGAGTTCGGGTAAGAGGGCTTTGGCAAATGCACCGCTATAATCATTAACATAGTCTTTAGGGCAGGTTAAATAGTAGGTTCATAAGTACTGTTTGTTGATTATCCTCTTATCAATTAATAAGTATTATTTGGTCGATGAGCTCCAGCGACTTGACGGCCTTTGTGGTCAAATGGTAAGACGCTCGACTACGAATCCAGAGGTCGCGGGTCCCAACCCGGCGAGAGCAAATAATTAATTCGTATACAATTATATATAGTACATTTTCGGCACGTTTCAGAGTGGTAGATACTCTAAGTATCGCCCTGGTGAAAGACCACCATTCGGAATCGAAACGTTGCCTAAAAATGGCTTTAGCCGTGTTTGGTGACCAGACCTGAATAGCCAGGTATTCCCAACCTTCCTTTTCCCCATCTCCTTCCCCTCTCCACTACCTTCAGCCTCACAACATACCCCGATTGGGGATGCTATAGTCCCACTAGCTCCAGACGGTTGGCAGCAGTTGGGACTCTTGTGTGGTATTCACTATAAAAAATATATACATAAAAAGCGTATTTTTCGTCACAAGCATTCTGTACGCTATCGATGAATGAATTTGACGTATAGAGCGAAGGAGTATCTTCGTTTATGCTACCAACAGAATGCTTAAATTTATTTTGCAGGGTTTTACCCCATTACTTTAACATGCTTAGGTAATTGAAAAAATAATACTATTTTTTCAATCATGAGTACTTTATTTTTGCAGTAGAAAAATATAATAAGGTTAAAAAATTTAATAAATTGCACCTTTCAAGAAAAAAAAAACTGTGAACACTTACGTATTTACATTTACGAGTATGTAGTTATATACACAATTTGAATGTTGGGCTTGGTAAAAATCCTTAAGGGTGGATTCGAGGTTTATTTTACTGAAATTCGAGTAAACATTATCGTACTTTGATAAAGCTCAGAAAATATAAAATAAAATATTTCCGTTTCTAGTGAAAGAGTAAGTAAATATTTCGTGAATAATAGTTTACCCTGGGGGAAAGCTTTCCTTAAAAAAATATTATTACGTAGTTTGCTTGCAAATAATAATAATAATCCCACTCGACAACGTACAAATCTTATTTTATCTAATATTTAGGTTGTTTTCGCGATGTAGTGAAAATACCCCTATCTGAAACGCTTACCAAAACAGGGGTGAATGGTTAACATAACTACTGGAATATTATTAACTGAATTGTTTTATTTTCAAACTATAATTTTATAAACCAACGAAGCTACTTCAGTCCACATAGGTATCTATAAAAAAATATAATTTCTAATAAAGATAATGTAATTTCATGTTGATTCATCGCAGGGGTACCTTTTCCGTATAGATTAATTTCGTAATCAGTTATTTTAATATTTAATAAATTTAGTCAGTATTACCATAACTCGCCATTTCTGTAATGCTTATAAGGATCTTAACGTTGCTCGAATAGCTTAAACTTTGTTTATTGACCAGATCTAAATAGATTAGTATCTTTTCTTTTATTTTAAAAGAAAGACAAACATTCCCGGGTTACGAATAACCCGACAATATTTGTAGAACTCCTATTGCCATCATAATAAGCGGAAAATGTTGTTTGTGCAAGGATGGAGGAGTTAGTAGAGGAATTGAACCCACGACGCCAGGGTAGGAATCTGACGCATCTGTCCACTTAGCCACTAACCGGTCAAACCTATTTCATAACTTTCCTTTTTAGTAATCTACTTCCCCACCTGAAATAAATCAGTCTTACAGAATAACCCAAAATTGGGATGCCATAGTTTCACTGTTTCGGAAAGTGAGCGATTCTTCTGCAGAGAAAATATATTTATTTTTTTGTGATTATTTTTGTGAATATAATAATCCAGTATCTAAGTATTGGGCCCCAAAGACGTAACTCTGCCACTGGTTTAAGATTCAATATCCTTCCTAGAAACAGTAGGTCAATCCCCCAACCCTTATTCAGAGAAGAAGATGAAGTTTGTGTGGCTTTCGGTCGTCGGATTTCGGTTTCTAATAATGAGGTACGCATTCCAATTCAAACAACAACGTTTCGATTTTGAATTGTGGTCTTTCGTCGCAAGATATTACTGAATCTCTGCCTCGAGATAGTACGAGACTTCGCTGGAAATTTCTGTGGTTAAATACATGCGAAATGTGAGGTCATTGTTGAACACGAACCGTAAAATGAAAGTACGTCAGTTTGGGTTGTGTTTCTATTTGGGACCGAATTTTGATGCCTAGACGTGGATCTCTGTAGAAAATATGTTAATGGGTAAAACGAGTGATTAACGAACCAATAAACGAAATATTAAAGTTACCAAAAATCAAAATGCAATTTACGTTATCCATCACAATTTAATACGGATTCTTCGGGGATTAAAAAAGTACATAAGTTTAAAACTAAATTCAGAAAAAACGTCTGAAATAGAAAAAACTATTGTGGAATCGAAAATTTATTAACTGCACAAAATGATAAGTATTTTATAATAAAATCGTCGCCGGAAAGGCAAAGGGGCTTAAGCGACACTTTGGTCAAAAACGAGTTAAATATGCAGTTTTGATCAGTATTTTTTCTGCTTCGAACGATTTGACTCTCGTTTAATTCTGATGACTTTTGTGGCCCTTTAGTCATCTAAAATATATTTACGATTTGGGTGGAGGCTTGACTCAAGCGACACAATTTTGGGACATTTTCAGCTTTTTGTCGCTTTAAGTAACTCAGCAAGAGCATTGATTTAACTTTTTTTTTCAAAATCCAACCAGGTCCTGAAGACTTGAATTTTATTGAAAAACAATCAAAAAACTTTAAAGCGCTCTGGTTTAAACTTCCCAAAATAACGCTTCAGCCCTTTTGCCTTTCTGGCGACGATATATTATGCATGAAATGGGGATTTTTATTCAAGTAAACTATTTGCTGCCTGTGACAGATTGAAAAAACGTACTTATACACGAGTATTTGTACTATAATCTATTCAAGCTAAAACAATGACTTTTTCTCTCATTATGTAATTTCGATCACTTTTATGTAAATCAAATTAGAAACTAATACCATGCCAAATAGATTACGTATTTAGGACAAATTAGAAACAAGCTATCCATTGTTATATATAAACTTAAGCCATGTAACAAAAGGCCTGATATTATTATAATCATACAAAGTATTACATGTACAACGTGATAATACCGCAAGGAAAACTAAAATTCACTTTTTAAAATGAATTATATAACAAAGTATAAACAGTCATCCTCCATTAGGATAACAAGTTATGGGTAAAGATTTCATTGTTGTAGCTGTCATTGTTTTTGGATTGGTATTACTGTTTTTTGTTTCCGAAAAATCATCGTTTTATTGGAATCATTAATTTTAAAGAACACTTCAATGTGGGTATATCCTACAGTGAAAAACATTTAAATACCTCCACAATATTGCTTTTTAAAAGCCGTTCTTACCCAAATAATATTCATAGTAGTCAACCGTCCATAATAATATTAAATTGAAAAATGTACACGTAGATTAAAGTATTAAAAAAGTTTAAGAAAGAAATGAAACATAACTAAATAAATTTCGAGTAGATATTGTTAATGTTAGCAAGCTTTGATGTTATTTTGTATTACCATCCCAGAACTGCCAGTACGAGCTTCCATTTGTTTTGACTTTAGTCACAATAATAGAGAGAATGGTTTTCATATTTTCGCTTCCACGTAATTTTGAGAGCTTCTGGAAAATGGGATCGCGTTCACCCGGCGGTTGCAAATGGTGGCGAAGCTTTTAAATACTGATAGGTTTATATAAATATTCAAAGTAGTAGATACTCTATGCATATCGCATGGTGTAAGACCACCGATCAGAATCGAAAGGTTGCTTTAATAGCTTTAGTCGTGTTTGGTGACCAGATCTGAATAGCCATGTAATTTTAAGCCTTCCTCTTCCGCACCCCCCCCACTACATTCAGCCTAACAACATACTCCAAATGGGGTTGCCATAGTCTCACTGGCTCCAGACGGTTGGGAGCAGTTGGAACTCTTGTGCAGTATTCACGTTAAAAAAATTAAAATAAGCTAGCTTTAGTCGTACTCGAAATTTGCAGTATCGTGTTTTATCAATACGTATCTAAATGGGAGAGATATTAGCTCCTTGACTCCAAACTGTTTCGACGAATACTTTCCTTTGATGGTTAAAATATTCCTCGACAGAAGTACTGCTTATACCTTTTACTGTGGAATCTATTTTAAAATCAGGTATACTACCATAAATTAAACATTATACTGCGTAATTGTCTGTAATTTCGAAGAATTTTTCCTAGGAGTAAACTGTAACCAACTACCAAGGAAATAGAGTGTTTCTAAACACGACATGTAACATCTTGGTTTTGAAAGTAGGTAATAGCAGATACAACAATAGGGAGTCACCTATAGTTCTCATAGACAAAACAATGAAAAAATGTACCATGCCCTGACAAAAACGAACGTAAAGAAGAGAAAAACCTTAAATAACTGATGATATTAAAATTATTCCATTATTTTTTTAAAATTATTTGTGATTAATGGTGTACTGTAAGAATAGCTTCCACTATATTCTACTACTCCTTAAAATACATCGCATATTCGCAATGCAAAGCATTAATGCTAGTGGTCGAGTGCTAAGACGCTCGACTACTAATCCAGAGGTCGCTGGTTCAAGCCCGACGTGCGCAAATAAATTTAATTTAATCAATGTGTGTCATAACATATTTCAATTAAAATAAAATAATAAATAGAATATTTACAGCACGTTCCAGGGCGGTAGATATTCTTGGTATCGCCCTGGTGAAAGACCACCATTCAGAATCGAAACGCTGCTTTAAATGGTTTAGCCGTGTTTTGTGACCAGATCTGATTAGCCAGGTACTTCCCGCACTCTCTCTTCCCCATCTCCTTCACATCCCTCTTACTTCAACCCCACAGCATACCCCAGTCGGGGGTGACTTAGTTCCACTGGCTCCAGAAGGTTGGGAGCAGTTCGGACTCGTATGCGGTAGTAGCTTCAAAAAAATCCCAACAGCTTTATAAACTAGCATCTTTTATGAATGTATTTCTTTATTTACGTATTAATGAGTTTTAATAACCTCTATCATACTTGGCACCTACTACGGTATTTTTTCACGCCATTCATATAACAAAAAAATAGATCGTGCTATACACAATGGAAATAAATATTTATGGATCTAATATTTAAAAAGGATGAATCCAGATATTTGCTAAATGTTTCGTGAAACAATCGACGAAATTTTTTTAGATGAAATTCAGTTTTTCACAAAAACAGAAAAAGCTGGAACATTTTTTTATATCCAGTTATTTGCCTCGAGGGCTACAAGTGCTTCCGGGAAAAGGAAAACGGTCCTTAAAGATAAACTGTTCTTTTCCTGAATATAAAGCTCTCAAAGCTGCCCAAGAGCTTCGCCATCGAAGATGAGATGTGGAAAGCTATTGTAGATATTGTTGACAAGAATTGTGGATAAATCCCAAGTACAGAATTCCTACTCAAGTGAACAATAATACATGTTTGGTTAATATTAAATGTCGCCTAAGTGATTGCCGGAAAAAAAGCGGCTTTTAAAATTGGTATTTTGCTTCTGATTTCAGGAATGAGGGATGTGAATAACAAATTTATTTCGAAGATAAATATTGGAGATAGCTGTTTTGTAACATGGAATTATTTGAGTATTTTTATAATGTCTGTCTTAATTTTAACAATCCTATAGGCATAATGTAAGTGACGTAGGATTTGGTAGGTTGAATACACGTTGGGTATATTTTTAAGACTAATATATGTTTTTTTTTTCGCAGAAACCAATCGCTTTGTGGTTTGACATATTTAATGAAAATGAAATAATAACTTTGTTTAAGATTTTATTTAAATTTGTATTACCGGTTTCACTTAGCCTAAGCATCATCAGGGTACAACATTAAACTAAACAAAAAATATAAAGTGTGTGGTTATTTAAATATATACACACAGAGGGAGAACACAATATAAAAAATATATAAAAAAGAACGTTAAGAAAACAAAAGAATAATATTTAAATTATAAGAAAGGAACAGAGAGAAAGAGACCGATAATATCTAAATAATATCTGTAATTTTACAGGTTGGTCCTATGTTTAACTGATAAATTTGGAAACAGATTAGTGATCTCGAGACAAACGACTATTTAAAATAAATAGATTGAAGTAAAAAAATAAAAATTCCGACTTTTCCAAAATGACCCGTTTGTTGTTAATTAACCATTCGCAAGTAAATCGGTCGTAAATGGATGTACCACATGTATGCCTTGGGGATCTCATTTCTACTGCACTTTATATGCCAAACTACTTTCGCCCTGCCAGTTTTAAACCAAGTATCATGGTAGGTATCAGAAACAGAACTCCGTTGTGGACTGCTAGCCTCGCGTGCTTGGACAACTGTTTATTAGCGACTTTACTAATTAATTTTCTGCATTCATCTATCTGTCAATGTGATTATCAGCCGTTTGAAAACTATTCAAATATCGTAAATTTACTTAATGTTGCATGATTTTCAACACGATTGAATACGAATTGAAATATGAATATCAAACGAAGTTCATATGACTGTAATTTTAAATGCAATATTCCCCTTTCAAACGAATAAAGATACCTAAATTTGATATTTCTTCCAGTGGAGATAATTATAAAAGAAGTACCTAATCCGTCAATTTTTTTTAAATTGTGTTTAAAAGTGAAAAATATTTTGTAATATCAACTCAATTTTTGTTCATGTCATACATTGTACAGATATTACATCAATTAAATATAACAGAAGATTACAGCCGGGAAATATTTTATCGGGGAAGATTTTTCAGGATCATTATTAAAAAAATAATGTTTTGCCCGAGGTCACAGTAGTGCGCCATCGCCCTTTCGCTGACACGTGTTACAACAAATGGTCGTAGTTATACAGAAAGCATCCAACCCCCAAAAGATGAAACTGAGAAAAAGGCGTTTGAAAATATGACGATAAAAAAGCATTAATATGCGCAATAGGCATTTGTTAAGTGAACATCAGTGTTTTTTTTCCTTTATGAGAATTATTATAAATAGTGTATAATCTATCAATGTGTTTATTAAAAAAAATATTTGTTATGTTATCCTACATTTAATATACTGTTTTGAAACTTCAATTTAAGTCAAATATCTGCAATGTGCGTTAGTGTAATAATGTATTACTAAACACCTTTTGCATTTGAAGCTTGGATGTTTTCAGCAGATATAAATCTAGTATTTATTTATAGGAAAACATGTAAAACTCGAATTTCGGCAAATTGTGGGTTGGACGCTTTCTGCATAACTACGTTCAATAAATATACGACATTTAAACTCTATCGTATTTTTTCAATAACTGGAGAGAGAAAAACCAATAGAAGTATGTTGTGGGCGTGTCCGTGTGCTCGAAGTAAGCTTAACTTACCCTTACTTTTGTTAAATGGACCAAAACATTTCAAATATCGAAAGTCTTTCTTGAGCAGACATACAATGAATTCATTGGCCTGTATGGGTCTTAGGAGTCTAAATTCCTAATGTAAATTGGCGACATCAGTTTTATTTGAAATCGGTATAGGTACATCATCTATTCTGAGGTTTAAAGTTGCGATCTGGTTATTTTAAGCAACATTTTATTTCTGAATGGTGACCTAACAGTTTTTTTGACACTCACAATAGTCTTCAATGGCCGTAGTCAGTTGAACTATAACAACTCTAATTTGAAAATGTTAAGAAGCGGAAAGATAATTAGAGGAACGAAATACGATTGGAAATTGCGTGGTTATCCAGATCTAGTTAATAAACATATCCAAAAGCATTTCCAGCGATGTGTGATATCTCACTAGAGCGATACTGAAAGTATCTTGAGTACCTATCTAAACTTATGCACACCCGTTATAAGTGGATGATTCTCTCAGAGTCGGCTTGGTGGAAGACTGCATTCAGTTTCAAAATTGCGTTGCTTGAAATAGTAAAGACTAATTTTAGTCCCAATATCTGAATAACCAGGATCTAACTGACCTCCCTCTTTCCATTCTCTCTTCTATCCCCCACTCTTTTCAGCCTCACAACATTTTCCGATTCAGAGTTGTCATATTTCCACCGGCTCTAGTCAGTCGGGGCTCTTACATAAACATAATGAACCAAATCCCCTTCGTCACGTCTTATGGTAAATTCGACCTATCTTACGATACCGTTATCGATTGTCCCCAGACCGACAGCTCACAATCCATTACATCGTCTAAAGGATCTAATAATAATCACTATTCTACTCACCGAGAAGCATGATGACTACGTCTTCCTGCGCATACTCCCTTATCTCGCCGAGCCACGCTCTGATGTTGTCGAAGCTCGTTTTGTTGGTGACGTCGTAGAGCAGGAGAAGGGCTGAAAAAATCAAAAAGATTGCTTATCTGTTTCGGCAGTTGTTACTAAAGCAATATAAAGTCATAATACACAGTCATTTTTTAATTCAACTAGGTAATGCGCCAAAATAGGTCCTGGTGCGTGCGTACCGCGTTGCTTCTAGCAGGCCATAAGAAGATGAACGCTGTTTTTCATCCCTGCATCGGGTCTGCCTGCAGCCTGTAGCCATATATAATACTACTAATTTTATTGCGAATAATATTTGGAAACTTTCCTGTAAGGTGATCTTTCATTTCGTTCGTCAATCAATCTTTTGAATAATTTTTTTGAACAGTATAAAATATTATTAGACTGGGGATGTTTGGTTTTTTTTTTGAAGTTGAATAAAAAATCTACAAAATAATATACATTTTAATTAATTTATTCATAGACCATCAACGTTATATTATTTCTATAATTAAGACATAAATTAAAGTAAGCTTGAAATAAAAGTAATGACTGAAATACGCAATATTTAGAATTTTTCCACTCGTACGTAATATAGACGCCACGTCCAATGATTGGATAAAGATATGGGAAGGAAAATAAATATACCTCAATACAGTAAGGGAAATAATATTCAGGAACTAAGGAAAATATAAGGGTATGTTGAAGAGGTGAAGTGTGGTCCTTCGAAAAGAATATGAAGATTCGAAAAGAGCGTGCGGTGAGGATTTAAAAAATAAATATTTCGCAGATTCCAGTACAAAAAGGTCACGGTCGGTATATTTAACAAAAAGGTCATGGTTGGTATATTTAACATGATTATTTTTTCATATTCCATGTTTCCGTATGGAATAAACTAAAAAAGGTATGATCCTTCCAGGAAAACAATCTTAAGGCAGCTATATTACACACAACTTGCCTGAATTAACAATCGATTATGAAAAAACCAAATAAAAACTTTTCAAGAATATTGAACCTTGACTATTCCAGTGGCTTTTCGTTATTACGAAGGTGATGTTATATTTTTATATCATGTTTTAGCAAATTGTTAAATACGATTTTTAAAAGCATTATAAAATTTTATTTCCGGCCATAAGAAGCTGTTGACAGGAGTTTAATTGCTCTTCTCACTGATTACAGGGAGCGTTTGTGATATAGTAGTACAGGTGAGCTTTTGGCAGGTATTGAGATGAGTCTGTAAATGAGATGAAACCATTAAGGTGTAATACTCTAGTTCAGTGGTCGGTAAACCGCGGCTCTTTACCCACTCGAGTGTGGGTCTTTGGCCACAAATTGATTTGGACTACGTGCGTAATAATTATTGTTATTGTTAAGCCAAGAGATTGCTAAGAGAGGTGAATACGTTAAAAGCTGTTTTATAAATATAAATGCATCAGAAGATCTTTTCCGGGATTTTAAGAACATAGTAGAAATTCTTTAAAAAAATAGAGTTACAACTGTCTGCTAAAACAGTAAAAGACAGAATAGTAAAAATGTCTTCTTATATGAACAATCAGCAAATCGAAGATCTTAAATTGGTTTCAGCTTTATAAATAGCTGTCGACGAATCTTAGGACATAAATGACACAGCGCAAGTTTCACTTTTTGTTCGATTTATTGCGTCTCCGGGTCCTAAAGAAGATTTTTTACAATTATTGCCACTGAAAGGTCAAACACGTGGAGAGGATATTGCAAATGCTGTCATCAAACGCATGGATAAACATAATATTAATCTCGAAAAATTGTTTCAATTACAACAGACGGAGTTAAAAAATAAGACCGAAGTGAGAAAAGGTTTCGTTTCTATTTTGAATGCAAAAATTAATCACTTAGTGAGATACTTGTTTACCATTGTATCATTCATCAAGAAGCGCTTTGTGCGCAGACTTTTCCAGAAGAAATCTGCAATGTTATGAATTTGGTGATCAAGATTGTCATCACAATTGTAGCTAAAGCTCTTATCATAGTCAATTTAAAGAATTTTTATTTGAAATGGAGAGTGAATACGTGGATCTTCTGCTGCATAATAAGGTACGTGGGCTCTCTAAGGAAAC
Organism: Drusus annulatus; assembly: GCA_022651775.1. NCBI lineage: Eukaryota > Metazoa > Arthropoda > Insecta > Trichoptera > Limnephilidae > Drusus > Drusus annulatus. Next base: position 1,808,474 of record JAGWCC010000218.1, read on the forward strand.
GTTTTAAAATGTTTCGCTTCCTTATTATTAGAAATTAAAGCATTTCTCCTTGAGAATGGTGTTGACTTCCTGAAGTAACAGACATTTTTTTGTTTTATCTTAGACGTTACGTCTTTACTAAATAATCTTAATCGTCAACTACAGGGGAAAGATTTTTGACCGGTTAGTAGCTGAGTGGACAAACGCGTCGGATTCCCATCCGGGCGTCGTGGGTTCAATTCCTCAGCTAGCTAAGTCCTCCATCATTGCACAAGCAACATTTTCCGCTTATTATGGTGGTAGTAGAAATTTTAAAAATATTTTCAGGTTATTCGTAGCCCGGGAATGTTTGTCTTTCTTTAAAAAAAAAAACACAATACTTTCGATGTTGGAAGAAGTCGTTTCATTAGAAAACAAATTATCCTTTTTTTCTCAAAGGTTTGAAAAAAAAACATTAATTCTTTTTTAAAGCTTTTTTAAATAACTCAGCAATTGACCTTTACTATTTTAAAACAAAAAAACTTGAATATTGAAGAAGCTTTTCTACGGAGGTTTCAGAATTCAGAAAAAACACAGCGACGTTAAGCTTTATTAAAAAACCTCCCAGTTTCGACGAAATAGAATTGAATTCTTCTCATTTTAATGTTGACACTGGCGCTTTTAAAATGCAATTACTGGAGTTATGAAACACAAAATTATGGAGATCTAAACTTAAACGTCTTAATGCTGATCTGGAAAAATTGAAGAAAAAAAGTGATCTTAATTCATAGTAAAAGTGGTCTGCTTTAAAAGTCATGGAAAAGGAAGACATGATAATTTTCAACACCTGGAATATACCTGACTCTTATATACTCTTAGCAGTTAAAAAAACTAGCCTTTGCTGTCCTTTCACTATTTGGCTCTACATATTTAAGTGAATAATCTTTTTCAAGCATGAACCTTATCAAAAGTAAATTGAGAAATCGTCTTATTGATGATAACCTGGAATCCTGCTTGAAATTAAAAACAATGACATGCAGACCTGACTTATCAAAGCTGTCCAAGGAAATGCAAGATTCACATTAAATGGGTGTTGTCATATTTATATTTTTATGTAAAAAATATGTTTTTTTTTTTTAATATACTTGAATAAGGTAATTATTATGATACGTGGTTTTATTTAATGCTAGTAACAAGTTTAAAACGACTCCTAAAAATATGGGTCCTGAAAATAAATTTGTTTCTTATGAGATTTTTTTATCGTTGTACTGCTGATATTTGTCTCTTTTGACAAATGAGTCTGCCGACCACTGCTCTAGCCTAACGTTTCGCCGGGGGCGCGTCGGTAGCAGCAAGAGGCTGGGGGGGGCAGGGGGGTAGAAACTCGACATTTCCTTGTATAATTGACCCCAGTAACATAAGTAGAATCTTACAAAGCATCCCGAATGTTGCCGGCAAATTGAAATTATTTTGATTGGTCTGTTTTTGGAAGAATGAATTTAAGATATTGAAAACAGATTGGATGTTTTGTATAATAGATTATAACCAAATAGTTGGGGCACTAGAGACCACTATGAGAAACCAAGAGATTGTCTACTGCAATCATTGAATATAGAATAACAGAGAAAGTGCCCTAATAATACAGAGTGAGAAAAAAGTTAAGAACTCATTCGCAAGCATTTGCATTGCAAAGTTGCACTCTTCTCTTAGCATCGCGCATCCCTTGTTAGACAGAGACATAGATAGCTGCAGCACGTACGTTTTTTCTTGATATTGTGTAGCCAAATTTCTTACCTCTGTCCATTATTTCGTGTGAATCCACTGAATAATACATATATTATTGGTAACCGAGGAAACGATACAGGGGGGGTCGCAGTTTGTCAAAAAAATAAGTCACATATACGAAAAATCCTTTTATCAAATTATGAATTTCATATTATAGTAAGGTGATACAAATACCTACTTCCTAATAAATAAAAATATGTTAATCAATTATTCATTAATGCAACGGTTGAGTATGTTTTTCTCATACACGAGTAAAAATATTTTCATGTGATAATATACAATTTCTGTATTTAGTTTTCAAAGCCACCATAGATGAGAACCCTTTTTTGCACAAGTAAGAAGTGGTAAATGGTATTCGTGCCAAATGTAAACACATTATTCTTTACCACTTGGATAAACGTCAAAATATATGTAGTGAGGGGGTCGTAAGAGTTTTTACACTATTTTTGTGATTTAAACACAGCTAAAATACTCTTAGGGAAAACTTGTGTATTCTGGGATATAAAGTTAAGAGATTTCTTTTGCGGAAATGTTTACCCGGATAAAGTATCTGCAAGCGAGTACCAAATTAACTAATAAGGATTTAAAATTAAGAAGAGGATCTTCAAAGGTATATTTTTCTGTGTGTATAATATTTTTCATAAATCATACACATAAAATGTTGAGAGCTCGTTAAGCTGGGTTTAATTTGCTTTTACATCCTAATTAACGGGAACTGGGGCAAGGCCGTACTATAATTATTATCAAAAGATTGACGTTGATTTGCGATACGGTAATATTGATGAGCAAAATCATTCAACCTTTTTTGGCATACCGGATACATAAATAACTAGCATTAAATACGTTTAACATCAAAGCTGTTTTCGCTCTTGTATTAAAACATGGTACACAGAACAATGTATTAAAATTAACGATTAGGCCTTAGAAGGTATATGCTAATTTAGAAATCAATTACCACGCTAGATACTCTCGAAAATATGTATGGGACATGATGGTAAACATTTTGATAAGGGTGATTAAAGTAAATAGAGCCATGATGGAGTCCTTCCTAGTAAGTAGATATAAAAAATGACACTGGGGGCACTACTGTATTTATACGAACCTTCTATTCAAAAAGTCAAGCTTAAGACATTGTAAAAATTGTTTCGAATAAAATCCACCCAGAGTGGTTATTTTTAGCACTTAACGTCATGCTGAAAGATTAACGCTTAAAATACTTATGACATTGCTTGAAATGGATTTAGTTACGTTTCCTCCGGGTCAGTTCTCCTTCATTATTTATTTATCATTACAACATGGTTACAAACATTTTTCATATAAATAACATGCTAGTAAGTACATTTGTTATAATAATTGTAATATTTTAAAATGAGTAGAAGTGCTACTATGTTTTGTTCGGTTGATATTGTTTCCTAGCTAGAACCAAATACATCGCTACGCGACGTGTCTCATCTGTGTGTTTGCATAAGGTAATCAAAAAATCTATAGTATTGAAGATTAACGATAGCCAATAGATATTGCATTCAGTAAGAGTGCAGGTAAAGAAAATGAAAATATAAAAACCAAACGGTATTGAAGTTTCGCTGCAGCTAATATGTTGAACGCTGTTGGGCCAAATAAGAAATTGTCCAAAGAAGCGAAGCTAGCAGTCCACAATGGAGTGCTTATACCAACCCTGATGTATGGCAGTGAGGCATGGAGGAAGGATGAAAGTAGACTGAATGCTGTGGAAATGAGATCTTTGAGACGGATGTGCGGTAAAACCTTGTATGACCGTATTACAAATGTGGATATCCGGAAAGAATGCAAGGCTGATATGAGCGTAATGGATAGGATCAAGAAAGGGACGCTTAGATGGTTTGGGCATGTAGAGCGAATGAACGAAGAAAGGAGTGTGAAAAGAATATATGATGCGAAAGTGAATGGAAGAAGAATTCGAGGACGCCCAAGAAAGACATGGCACCATCAAGTAAATCAAATACTTGAATCGGGTCATGTGAAGAGTCAGAATAACAGAAGAGTATGTATGAGACGATGTATGAATGTAAATGAAGCAAGAAGTGTGTGCCAAGACAGAGTTGTATGGCGGTCCGTCCTCTCTGCCTACCCCTGCGGGGAAATGGCGTGATGGTTAGTTAGTTACTTTACAGCCGGATTACAAAAGTATCAGAAGCTACTGTAAATGCAAATAATTAGAGGATTTTACAAGTTAAGAAACAATGTGTCATAAACAACTAAAATGTTTATGTAAATGTTAAATAATATTATGCTGTTGAGTGAGCAAACAACTGCAGGCATAAAAACAAACCCTTTAATTAAAAATCAAAAATTATCAACCAAATATACTAGCGACGCGACGTGTTCTGTTTTTGTTTAAATATTTTTTTATTAATCCTTCCAACCCCCATTTCTTTTTAACATCACGAATTAGACAAGTGAAACTATTCAGTTTTAATCACTTTTAAAAAGAAGGATTGTCAAGTGTAAAAAAAACATCACAAAACAGATTGAGTAACCATTGTGTAGATCAGCGTTTTCGTAGTTAAAATACTGTTTTGTTTTGTTGATTCTACCATTCATATAACTTGTCTTATCCCAGTGTCTTGAAATCTACGAATACAATAACAAGTACGAGATCTTTTTAAGTCTTATTTAAAAAAATGGTGATATCTTACCATGGGCATCCCTGTAGTAGGCGTGAGTTACACTGCGGAACCTCTCCTGTCCGGCCGTGTCCCAGATCTGTAGCTTCACCTTTGCACCATCCACTGTTACCACCCTGTTCTGTTAAA